>JAEIHA010000101.1:0-707551 GCA_018904595.1 Zaprionus indianus | reverse complement strand
TAGTATTTTGTCGACTTTTCATTGTCCATTTTGACTATATTTGGCGCTTCGATTTCTTTGCCATTCATTCGTTTTTGAAGGTCCATTGAATTCGACACAAATCCTCGAAGATCAAAATTTGCCATTTTGTGAACCTTTTTCACCTCGTTGCTTATGTCATATGCTTCTTTCTCAGAATTGAAGCTGGCTACAAAGTCGTCCACGTAGTGCTTTGATATGATCGCATCTATAACGTCTTCTCTATATTTCGTTGCGTTAAGGGCATTCGTATTCTTAACGTATTGTGCACAACATGGCGAACAAGCTGCTCTAAATATCATGACTGTCATCTTGTATATCTCTACTTCCGCTTCCGGATTGCCATGTCTCCATAGAAAGCGCAGAGCATCTTGATCCTGTTCTCTAACTCGAACCTGCAGAAACATCTCTCTTATATCAGCGCATACAGCTATCTTTCCTTGTCGAAACTGAAACAATATTTTTGTCAATGGAGGATTCTCATCTGGTCCTTTTAACAACTTTGAACTTAGAGAAACTCCATCAAACTCTGCTGCTGCATCAAACACTAAGCGCATTTTCTTAGGTTTATTGACATTGTGAACTCCGAAATGAGGCAAATACCACGTGCATAGATGTATAATATTTGCCTGATCTTTAGCTAGCTTTACAGCGTATCCTTTTTTAACAAATTCCATAACTGCTTTATCATATTCTTCCATTTTATCCATTTGCGCAATTTATTTTCTACTCCCTGCAGCCTGTGAAGAGCCATGTTGTAGATATCCGGTAGTTTGACTTCGTTCTCGGGCCACAGCAATCCTGTCTCGTATTCCCCATTCAATTGTTTTGTGGTGTCCTGAAGTATCTTTCTTGCTCTGCTTACAGCGGCTGGCTCCAAACGTTTTGGAGATATTTCCACGCCGAAACCTTCTGTTGAGAAATAATCCGCCATTAATCTATGCAGATCTACCTCCACTCTTGTAGCTGTTTTGTGCAGTACAACTGTACAAATTGGGAATACATCTGGCTGTCTTTGTGACAATCCATAGATATACCATCCTAGTGCTGTTTTTGTTGCAATCAAATTCCTATCCAACTGTATGCTTTTAATAGCACGAATAACACAGGACAATTGTCTATTCCTATTAAAATCATTGGCTCTGCATTTGTATACCCTTTAATTGGTATATTCCTCATTTTCTTGAACTGTCTTTCCAACTGTTGCACATCAAGGGTTTGCAAAGGTAATTGAAGCTCTGGAACCGAACTTCCCTTTATACGTTGCCATTTCTTGTCACCGTCTTGTGATCGTATCTTTAATTTGCAAATCATAGAATTCACATCCATAGCATGTTTGCCTATCCAGCTCAATGTCAAGTTAACAGTGTCTTCTTTGACACCCAATTTATGCGCCAACTTATTGTTTATCAATGTAGTCGAAGAACCTTCATCCACAAAGGCAAATGTTTTAATAATTTGTCTGTTTGGACCCATTAGCTCTATAGGCACAACTTTAAAGAGTATCTTTGACATATCTGACTTTATCGTGTTCACAGATGAGCTCTCTTCTTCTTTCTTTTGGCTTTGTTTTATCACTATGCAATGATCTATGATGCATTTTGTCACATCCGTTCAATTTACATGTCCGTTTGAATTTGCATGCTCTTACGCTGTGACCTTTAAACAAACAACTATAGCAGACGCCAAGATCTTTTGCAATTTTCCATCTGTTGTCTATAGAGGCTTTATTGTATTCCTCACATTTTGGCAACTTGTGATCTCCATTGCATTTGTAGCACATATCTTTATTTGTATCTGTATCAGCGACTTCTGCAACTTGCATCACCGACTTTTGCTGCGAATTATGTTTTCCTTTTGTTGCTTGTTCCTTCGAAATCACCACTGTTGCCCTTGCAATGCTCCGACTCAATCCATTTAGCCAAATGCTAAGGTGTCCCAAATTTGGATACGGTACTATATTTGCAGCGTATTCATTCCATAATATCCTCTTTGACAATGGCAACTTCTCGATAAGCTGATCCAACATTGCCGCGTTATTCAAATACTGTGTAGCATTTGCCGACCTTAAGTAGACGACCAAATTCTCTACTTTGGAAGCAAAGGGTACCAGCTTTTCCAAATTATTTTCAGGAATACTCTGAAGACTATTGACAATTTCCAATTGGGATTTCATAAGCAGTTCCGGTCGTCCATATCGAAACTGCAGCCTATTGATTATGTGTGGTACATTAACAGGATTTATTAACAAGGCATCGACCTCGTCTCTAGCCGCTCCTATAAGACTCATCTGCAGCCGTATTTTACTGTGGCTGCACGAGAGAACTATTTTCTATGTGCCTGTCTTGTGCCAAATTAAACCTTGCTGCACCATAACCCTCAGCTAGCCCATCCATTCCAAATTTTCCAGAATTCAAATCATTTGCGCTAGTTAAGCCTCTGGTGGCTCCATTATAATCGACGTGCTTCTCTCCACTATAAAAAGCAGCCTTCCAGTGTGCGTCTCCAGCAACGCCATGAGCTATGTCACTATTTTCGGCAAATCTGACATGATCCGCGGCTGCTGAGACACCATGTTGTCTTCCAGTCGCATTAATGCCCAAAATATCAAGTCCATAATTCCCTTCTCTGTGTATCAAGACCAGAGCTTTCCTGTTTATCAGATCCATAATTCTTTCTCTGTGTATCAAGACCAGAGCTTTCCTGTTTATCAGATCCATAATTCTTTCTCTGTGTATCAAGACCAGAGCTTTCCTGTTTATCAGATCCATAATTCTTTCTCTGTGTATCAAGACCAGAGCTTTCCATAAAAATGCTGCCGCTTTGTTGTGCAGCTGCGTTGCTGCCCAGTGCAGAAACGCCAGTGCCACCATGTGTGGCTCCAAAATTTGCTTGTGAAGTTGCGTCTCTATTCATTACAGAAACGCCAGTGCTACCATGTGTGAGCGTTCCAGATACGTCCTCTACGTTTGAACCCATGTTGCTGCCCTGTACAGCATTGTTGATAGTCAATCCATGATCGTCGCTGCCCATTGCAGGATCGCCAATGCCACCATGTGTGGCTGTGCATAATGCACCAATTGGATTTGCAACTACCAACTGGTCAATTTTGTTCATCCGTTCCGACATACCCTCAGTAACGTTCGCCATTTGTGTAGCCAATGCACTGTTTTGTGCAGACAGTGCAGCTAACTGTTCCGTCATACGCTTAAGAAGAATTGTAACGGTGTCTTCATTTTCTCTGGGCACCATCGTTTGGGTGCCGCTGAACTCCGTGTCACTTTCTGATCCCATTTCGTCAGATCTCTTAGGTGTTGAAGATGCAGACATCTCTTCAGCACTCACTAGTCGCTTCTTATTGCGCAATTTCATCAAGACACCAAAATTCCATCAAGCTTTTCAAAATTGTATTTCACCACGACGCGTAACTATTTCGTCATCCTATGCCTGTATGTGTGTGTGTAATACGCAGTTCTTTTTCGCAACGCAATCTAATTAAAATAAAAAATGTTCTGTCTCCAATTAGACAATTTGCTTCACAAAAATATAACACTTCTCCGTCTATAAACTCAATATATTTATTAATTCAAACAAGTAAATAACTTAAGATAAAGAAGAAAAAAGGGAGCGGTTTATTTTAATGTGATGCTGCATGCGAATTATTTCGAAAAGTGACGCTCTTCATTTTCAGTGTTGCACAGCAGCTTGCTTATGTCGATAATAACTTAAGTTCTATCTTTTAAACGATATTTTGGTATTTATTCATATACGCCAAATCGAGCATGGTACGGCAAGGCCTGGCAACTTTATCGAACTTCCAACACACATATTACTCTCCTATCTCCGATTTCTTATGTCTCATGGTCCCTGCTCGGGCGCCATCTGGAAGGTAGTGTCTTGGGCTGAGGTGAGCTCAGTCGCGCCAGGTCCCTTTACAGGAAATTTGTAAACTTGCTGATACCCAAAACGAAGAATGGAGAGTGGCCTGCTGAGGTGGGGATCACCCTTTGAATCGAATGGCTGAGGTTTTGCTTCCAAACGGCGTGGCCGCCTTGATGCCCTACCTATGTTATAGTTACATATATACTTACGTAGTTATTATTTGAGTCAAATAAATGATCCGTCAGTAACAAACACAAAGATCAACGCTGAAGCCATTATAAATCGAAACGAATCGAACAATTTCGGTGAGCGTCTTTATTTAAAAACTGTCAGCTTAATACTAAATGTACAGAGTTTATGTTCGGCTGGAAGTGAATCGTGAGAGACGGAAATGTCTAGTCAATTTTTCAGAGTTTGTTCTTTTAGGTGCATAACCAGTCGAACGCTACAGTCAGGTGCTGACTGTAGAAGTCCATGGATTATTATAGTATCATTTATTTTCAGTTATTTATAATAAAAATTTTGCATTATTTGCATTATTATTAAGCATTTAAAAATATAAACTTTATATTCTTATTATTCTATTCGAGCGACACGCACAAATTTAATTGACGGATAGAAGAAGAAGAACGCATAAACAATGCAAAAGCGAATACAAGAATTATAAGCATTAGGTAGGGCGAGAGTGCAATAAGTTTATGTATACATTTTTGCTTTTGTCAAACAGTAGTGGTGTCCGCGGAAGTTGTATAGTAGCTTAGTGGAGTGTGTGCCGGATTCGAAGACCAACGATGTTTGACAGTGTTCGAGTTCGAATCCTGCCGCCGGTCATCAATGTGTGAAATGTTTTCCTTTTTTTCTTTCTTTTCTATTAAATAATTTTAAAGCTTAACAAACAATACGTTTTAAATTTTTTGGTTCGCAACATATTTAATTAGAACACTTTTATAAACTTTGCCGAATGTTGCACAAATCTGACAGTTGCGTACATACGCCGAATACGGCAATTGATGTGTGTTAGAGCGGGACGCCGAAACGTAAATGTGCAAATGCAGACATGCATGTATCGGCGTCCCGCTCTAACATTTGTAACTTATTGATTGTCTTAAATATTGCAAAAAAAAGGAGATTCAATTTTTGAAAACTATTTTTATTGATATTTAATTAAATAACTGTAGTTTTCATTTAAGCTTATAGGAATAAAAAAATAACCAAAAAAAAGTAATTAAAATAAAAGTTCCACCTGCCGGCCGGCCGCGCATGGGATTCCAACTCACGCACGCAGGACCGCTCTCCACCACTCTAACCACTAAGCCACCGCCTCATTTTCTGATAGATCGGCAAAGTTGCATTCTGAGCTAATTACGTTACCATTCTATGCAAATAAAAAGTTTTGTAAAATGCTGTGTGTCCGACAATTCGAACTTCGGTATGATGCGTAAATTAGGTCTTAATATGCGCATAAGTATACGTTCAAATTGAGTTTAATTCGGATCACATCTCACTTATTTATTTTAGTCCGATATCTATGAAATTTTCAGAAAACACCCGTGGCAAGGTATTTGTCATGTGAGATGTAAAACTTTTGTTGTTGGGTGTATATTGTGTATATTCAATCATTATTACTGAGGCGGGAAGGGGCTTGGCCAAATTTCAAAAAAACTTTGAAACACTGCAACATACATGGATGTTGTCACAAAATTTGAAGACTCTAGCTCTTATAGTTTCTGAGATCCAGGTGTTCATACAGACAGACAGACGGACAGACGGACAGACAGACAGACATCAATCGACTCGGCTGTTGATACTGATTCAGAATATATATAGTTTATGGGGTCGGAGATGCCTCCTTCTGCCTGTTACGCACAAACTCGTTCCGACAAACACAATAGACCATGAATTTTTTTAAAATCCATGGCCTAAAAAAAGAAGAATGCAATTATACAACGTTCATAATCATGCGCTTTACGTTAGGTACGTTACGTACCCATGGATGCGCAAGATTGTATGTTCAGCGGTTTTGCTAGATCGAATTTAATGTCAGTGTAATATGTGAAGCATATTATGCTACTTCCCTCCCCTTATAAAGGAAGCTTATGCTTCTACTTCTTCCATTAGGGTTGATGCATGCAATCTTGGTGATGCAGTTGGTTTTGTATCCTGTATTTCAACTGTTATTTTGTTTTTAAGTTTTAGGTAGATACAAACAATACAAGATGTGGGGGTTATGATTGATACCATTATACAAACTATGATATTATTATTTGATATTAATTGTACAATGTCCTTATGTTCTATTGGTTTTATTTTTATTAGGTTTAAAGGTGTGTACAATGGGGTAAGGTTTATCTCGGTGCTCAGCTGATTTTCATTCAGTACTATTTTTCCTATTTTGATTTTACATTGTTTTATTGTTATTATTTTGTTGCCATTAATCGTTATATTTTTATTTATTTCTTGGCAATTCTGTTCTATAACAGTGTCATTTATGTTCTAAGTAAGGATACTGTTTGGTTCTACATATTTAATTATTTGATTAACGGTTTTAGGGACAAAATTACATATTGGATTTGTTCGTTTTATGATATTTTTAATACATTCATTGTTTATTTCTTTGTAGTTCTGATTATAGATTTTATCATGTTCCTCAAAATAAGTGTCTTTACCTGCGTGGTCAAGTTGATAGCCATTACTATCTGGATAGGGTATTATGTTAATGGTATGAATGGTTTTTTGTTTAGTAGGGATATGAGCTATGATAAGTAGTTGGTTAGTCTTAATCCAGGTTTAAGTTTTAGTTTGTAATATGTTACTGCTGTCAACGTTTTCTAATTTGTCATAGCTGAGTTATTTTGGGTTGAACAGTCCTAGTCACGAGAGTTGCATTCCCATTGCGATGTCTTCGATGTATTCAGTAAACTGGATTAGTTCGTATAGCATTTGTTCTCTGTTATTATATTCGTCTTCAAATTCCTTGACCTTTTGCATATTACTATTAATAAGTTGAATCACGTCACTCATTTCATGTAGGTTGATTGAGGTTTTTGTTACAGATTCTAATTGGTTATGGATTTGTATTCGGTCGTTATTGTCTAATGTCCCGAAAAGGTATTTAAATGCAGATCCCATTATGTTAATTAGTCAGCGTTTCTGTCTATTTGTCTGGTGTAGTGTTATAGCATTAAGTTCCCTTAGCATTTTATTGTAAGTGTAATTTGAGGGATATGTGTGTACAGTTTGTTACTCTAATGTTAAAGTAATGAGTTAAGTTGTCTATATGGTATCTTCTCTCCCTTTTTAAACGAAAGCTCATTGGTAAAGGATCTCTCTTTAGTAAAGCCAGTCTTCTCACCAGGCCCGGACGGTGTTCCTGCTTGCATACTTAGATTCTGTGCTATCTCCCTAAGTAAGCCATTGCTCAAACTATTTTCGCTGTCCTTAGAAACTTCAGTCTTTCCTTCCATTTGGAAGGAATCTTTTATTATTCCCTTGCTTAAAAAGGGCAGCAAGTCTGATGCAAGCAATTATAGAGGTATCTCTAAATTGTCGGCTATACCCAAACTTTTCGAGAATGTTATAACTCCTCACTTGCAACATTTCTGTAGATCCGTTATCTCACCTTTTCAACACGGATTCATTAAAAGTCGTTCTACTACGACAAACTTGCTTGAGCTGACATCCTTCGTGGTAAAAGGATTTCAGGAAAATCTTCAAACTGATGTTATTTATATTGATTTCAGTAAAGCTTTTGACTCAGTGAATCATTCCCTTCTGGCACATAAACTTGACCTTCTAGGTTTTTCACCAAAACTACTTAGTTGGATTGTAAGCTATCTGGCTGACAGAACTCAAAGAGTCCTCTTTAAAACCACCCTTTCAAACCCAATTCATGCCACATCTGGTGTTCCTCAAGGGAGTCATCTTGGTCCCCTACTTTTTACGCTTTTCATTAATGACCTTCCCTTGGTCATATGTAACTCCCGTACCCTTATGTATGCGGATGATGTAAAGCTTTGCTACCAATTTAAAGACGACCACTGTCATGCAAACTTACAAACCGACCTAAATAGTTTCAATTCTTGGTGTTGCGCCAATTTTTTAAACCTGAACAGCTCTAAATGCAAGCTGATGACATTCTCTCGAGCCAGTCCGAAGTTTGCTTCTTATACTCTTTGTGGTTGTGCCTTGAAAAACACAAAAGTACCGTCACTTGAACCTGTGTAACTTAAAAAGTAATCGTCCGATTGTCCTGAAATTTTGACAGATATCTTTTAAAGGTTAGTACTGCGTAAGAAAATTATGGATTATTACATAGCAACCCGATCTATGTGTCATCCTACGGACTTATTGAGTGATGTGTTATCAGCGTGTGTGGGTGGTGTCAGCGATAGCGTGTAAGGGCTAAAAACGCGCGACCTGTGACCACCTCCGCTTCTCGAGTGACCTCGGAGCCGGGTGTGGACCAACAACTAGCGAGATCACCTACTTGCGGCTGCTCCAGAGGCTCCACTGTGCTGGGTATTGACCTTCTGGCGCACCAGTGAGACAGCGAAACAGTTGGGCCACGCGGTCTTGCGTTCCGCCTTCACACGCGATCACTCACACACATTCACACGCCCCTTTCCCGGCAGTCGCGCTCATCGCTGTGCACTGCTTGCTCTAATAAAGACACCTTTGCTAGTGTGCGTCGACGCTCTCGCTGCTGATGTGCGTCGGCGCTCTTGCTGCTGTTGTGCGTCTGCGCGCTTGCTGCTGACGTTCGGTTGCTCTCTTGCTGTTGACGTTCGGTTGCTCTCTTGCTGTCGGCACTCTTTTACCTCCCTAAAATGAAACAGAACATAGCTACTCTCGCAAAACAATGTCAAGTATGTAAAGAAGTGAAATATGAGAGGTAAACCTAATCTAGAAATAGCAGAAACACCAATTTCGGATAATCCGAGTCACACAATTCATATTGACAACAGAAAGAAAGTAAGTCCTGGCTTGTGCAAAAATTATAAATTCAAAATTCATAGAATATATAAAAAAAACCTATGCATGACATTTCGTTTTACTACGGTGTATCCAAATTTTTATTACCAGATAATGATAAATCGTATAACTCAGCTAGCATTATCTTCATGTTAAAAGACCAATTAGGCATCGAAATTTACAAAGCTCCTCCCTGCAAACGTTCAGTTAACGGACAAATAGAAAGTGTAATGTCTCGAGATAAAGTTCAGTTGCGTTGTAATGTCTCGAGATAAAGTTCAGTTGCGTTGATTAAAACCAATTAGCACACACATATTTTAACACAGGGTAATTTTGTATTAGTGGGACAGTCGTCCCTTTTATTTTAAAATATTCTACGGAGCAGGGATGGTCCCGCTTCATTCGGATTCAAATTGAGAGTGTTCTCTTAACCTACATACAAAGGCTTTCTTAGGCTAAGTCAATGGAGCTGCGCTGCCCGCGTAGCCGGCAGCGCTTCGACGCTTATATGTATATCTTATGTATACGAATTGTCGCCAAGAGACGACGTTGGAGGAGACGGAGTGTCATGTGCACACATAGTACGCGATCAGCGCATAGCCAGCGTGAGAATGCTGACTATGCAATTATGCATGTTAGGCTCCAAGTGGATGCTCATATTACACATGCACTTGGGCCGGGTTGTTTATGTAAACATTGCAACAAAGTGCTACAATGTATGAATGTATATTCAATGTATGAATATATGTCTATGTAGATATCTGTGCAAGTTATCACCCTCGGTCCCTCTGTATTCAATATGGAAATTGTAAACAGTTTTCATAGCCACTTTGGAACCCATATTTTGCTCTAGCACTATCTTCTTGCGCCAGTATCTTAAAAACATAAACAATACCCGAATTTGTCAGCACTTTCGCTAAGCGCTTTTCGCTAAGCAAACAATCTTTTCCAAGAGGCAGTTAATAAACTGCGCAGTTCAATAACGTAAATATTGACCACTTGGTCACCATCTGAATTAGAACTCTTCAAGTGTCAACCAAATTCTCGATCAAGAGCGTATCATAAACAACGCTCTCACGATCTGCGTCCCCACGCTCCATTGTAAACAAATTCTAATTTCACCACGAGACGGAAGCTTTGACGTTACTTTAGCTTAAGAATATATCTGTAACTTCAGTCCTATTTTGGCATTCAATAAATACGGAAGTTTCTTCCTGCAAAAAATAAATTTTTTTCCATCACGCGTTCGCGAGTTGGTTAATTGGCGCCCAGTACGTGGGGCTCGCGTTAAGTTTGTTAAGTTTTTAACATTAACTACACGAAAGATATTAAACCCCACAATATCAAAGTGTCGCGAGTGAACTTTATCCGAATTATTGAACCAAAAACGGCGAATATTCTAAAAAGCCGTTTGGAACTCACACAAACATTTTTCTACAACATTAAGTTGTAACTGTGCTACACATAACGGGGACCCGAAAGAAATAAAAGGGAGCCTCAAAGTGTAAAACTATAAAAACAGTGTTGTGAACAAACAAACTAAAGAAGACCTGAAATAAATAAAAGGGAACTTCAAAGTGAAATACAAATATAACAAAATACAGTGCGCTGATGATACCAAATTGACAAAAAACAATTTTGGTACACGGCACTAATAACTGCAAAGAACTGCAAAACAACAAACACTAAAAAAATACCAGAATTTAAACAACAACGATTAAAGAAGGAAGACTCCCAAGTGTTGAAGGAAGACCCCCAACGTTTAAGAAGGAAGTCCCAAGTGTAAAGGTGAAGACCCCAAAACCAGGAACAAACAACGCCCGGCTTAAGAAGGAACATCATTCATGTGAGCTTCATCATTTCTTTATTGTTAAATTATTATAACTAAATTTTAAAAACTGGAGGATCTTATAAGTAACTTTCAAAACTTAAAAATGACTCATAATCAGACTTTGACAGCAGATTTAATCGCTGAACTTATCGCAAATAAAACCAAAGCCTTATCTGAAGAAATTGCAGCATTAAAACTACAAATTAATACCAGTTCAACTACAGTTCAAGAATACCAACCAACACAAGTAAATGACTCAATCAGATGCGATGAATCATTTGATGTTATTAAGTCTATACCCGAATTCGCAGGTAGTTATTCAAATTATGTTAGTTGGCGTGAAGCAGCATGCTGCGCCATGAGAATGTATAAGGATGGTAGCAGAAAGTACGTAGGTGCTTTGACAATTTTGAGAAACAAAATAACAGGGAAAGCTAATGATACGTTAACAAATCATGGTACCGTATTAAACTTTGAAGCTATTTTAGCTAGATTGGATTTCGCCTATAGCGACAGGCGTCCGATTTATATAATAGAACAGGAACTAAGTGTACTTAGACAGGGTAACATGACGGTTCTAGAATATTATAACTTGGTTAACAAGAAACTTACCTTGCTAATAAACAAAACAATAATGACGTATGGCGATAAAGCAAACGTCATCACAGAAATGAATAATAGAAACAGGGATAACGCGTTGCGTATCTTTATCACAGGTCTGAATGGTTCTTTATCAGAAATTCTAGTCTCTTTAAAACCTGAAAACTTACCCAATGCTCTAGCAAAAGCTCAAGAGCTTGAAGCAAACAATCAAAGAGCATATTTCGCTTATAATTATTTTACACGTTCTCAACAGAACAATAACAATAATAACAAAAATCAGCAGAAAAAACCCGATAACCCAAATAACTATAATCATAATAATAATTTACGTCTCAATCAAGTTAACCAAAATCCGAATAATAATCAACAAGCAATTAGAAATGTTTTTGCTCCGGACCAAAACACAGTGCAGCCCCCACCAGTTCCGATGGACATCGATAAGTCCATCCAAATGCAAAATAAACCCCAATATAATCGTAACCAGCATAATTCTCAACCTTTGAAGCGCGAGTATCCCCCGCCTTCGACCCAACAGCAACCACAAAAGACAATGCGTATTAATAACTTAAATGAGGAACATTTTTTAGAGGAAGAGGGGGAGAACTCCCCTACATCTTCCGAACAGACAGAAAACTAAAAAGAAATTTAAAATTTTAATTGATACAGGTGCTACCGCATGTTATATTAAGGAAGGTATTTACGATAATCCCGAAGAACTAGTTATTAAGAAAAGAATAAAAACAGTAAATGGTTATAGTTTGATAACTCATTTTCATAATATCACAATATTTGGTAAACGCCAAAGATTTTACGAACTCCAAAAATTAGATGCGGATCTATTGGTCGGCTATAACCTACTAAAGGGAATAAATGCCGTTATTGACCTATCTAAAGAGACGCTTGCTTATGCAGATAAAATAGAAAGAATTAATTACGAAACCCCAGCTGAAGATACAGTTGGTAATCTACAGTGTTCAGAGATAGATCTGAACATCGCCAATTTTCTGGACTCACAAAAAGGGAATAATGGAGAAATGTTATCCTTATTTCAAATGTCCGACTCTTATGAATCATCGTCAATGACTGACGCTGATTGCCTATTTACAGACGATAATGAAATCGTTAGTAAACCAAAACGAAGGAGGAAGGTTAAAAAGAGCAGACGCCGTAAGGAGTCAGTATCCTCTGTTACCAATTCTTCTGAATTATGCAAAGTTAACCACTCTGTGAATGTCACGGAGGAATTAAATGATCTTGAACAACAAGTGGTGCAAGAAATATTTTCAAAGCATTCTCAAATTCAAACGTGCCTGCCTTTTAGAACAGATATTAAAGGCGAGATAAGAACATTGAATGATAATGCTATTTACAGTAAACAGTATCCTTATCCTCATTCAGTTAACAACTTTGTTAACCAGGAAGTAAATAGGATGCTACACGAAAACATTATACGACCTAGCAAAAGTCCATACAATTCCCCAGTATGGGTTGTAGGAAAAAAAGGTTATAATGAAGATGGTAGTAGAAAAAAATCGATTAGTTATCGATTACAAGAAAATTAATGAAAACACAGTTCCCGATAGATATCCAATGCCAGACCCGTCAGTAATATTATCTAATCTGGGTAAAGCGCGATACTTTTCAACAATTGACTTAGAGTCAGGATTTCATCAGATCCTAATGAAAGAAGAAGACATAGAAAAAACGGCATTTTCCATTAATAATGGTAAATTTGAATTCCTTAGGTTACCCTTTGGCTTAGCCAATGCCCCCGAATATTCCAAAGAGCGATGGACAACATTTTACGCGAAAAAATCGGAAAGACTTGTCACATTTATATTGACGATATAATCGTCTTTTCTGAAACAGCAGAACAACATTTATATGATCTACAAGAGATCATAGAAATACTTTTTAAAGCAAACATGAAAATTTCTTTAGAAAAATCCAAGTTTTTCAGGAAGGAAACTGAATTCTTAGGATACTTAGTGTCATACAAAATCATAAAAACTGACCCACAAAAGATTAAAACCATCGTTGATTATCCACCTCCCAGCAACATTAGAGAGTTGCGTGGTTTTCTAGGTTTAACCGGATATTACAGAAAATTTGTTCAAAATTACGCTTCCATAGCTAAACCCCTAACTAAATTATTACAAGGTCATGATGGCAGGGTGTCTAAGCATATGTCTAAAAAAATAAAAATAGAATTGGATGCAGAAAGCACGTCAGCCTTCGAGAATTTAAAATCACATTTAATTTCGCAGATCGAATTAACCCAACCAGATTATTCGAAGAAGTTTACACTTACTACTGACGCGTCAGACATAGCTGTAGGCGCTGTACTCTCGCAAGATAATAAACCAATTACTTTTATTTCAAAAACTCTTAACAGCACAGAACAGAATTATGCCACAAACGAAAGAGAATTGTATGCCATAGTATGGGCATTGAAAAATCTTAGAAATTATTTGTATGGAGTAACTAATTTAGAGATCCACACAGATCACCAACCACTTTCTTTTGCAGTTTCTGCACGAAACCCCAATTCAAAAATGAAAAGATGGCATGCTTTTATCGAAGAGTATTCTCCTAAAATATTTTACAAGCCCGGAAAAACTAATGTGGTTGCAGATGCCTTATCCAGGGTTGAAATAAACAATATCACTAACCTTGATCATATATCAGACAACTCATCTGATAATGAAACTATCCATTCCGCTGAAAGCAGTTACGAACAAGTAATAAATGAGACCAATAAGCCATTGAACCAGTTTAAGCAACAATTACTTATTTCAAAAAATAGATTTACCATTCATGAAAAAATTGAAGTATTTAACAAAACCAGGCATATAATAGAGTATGACACTGTAGAGAATTTAATAACAATACTAAAAGAATTCCTTCGACCTAATTTCGTTACTGGAATTCACTGCACTCCAGAAGATCTATTTGAAATCCAAACCCCTCTAAAAAATACATTTACTAACAAATTTTTATATACGAAAAAGTTTATTCTTGACATTACAAATAAAAACGATCAGAAAATCATAATAGAGGAAACGCATGTTCGCGCTCATAGAGGTTTTGATGAAAACCTTAAACAAATCTTAAAATATTATTATTGGCCCAAACTTTATGAACAACTTAAACAACATATTCGAAATTGCGAAATATGTAACAAAAATAAATACAATAGACACCCCAAACAGATCCCGATATCTGAGGCACCCATTCCAAATAAAGAAGGTGAACAACTTCACATTGACATTTTTTATGCTCAGAAATTGACATTCCTTACTTGCATAGATGCATATTCAAAATATTTAGTAATCAAGGAAATAAAAAACAAATCAAACATGGAGTCTAAAATTTTAGAATTAATCCAACCTTTCCCTTTTGCTAAATCAATAATGATGGACAATGAACCTAGTTTTTCTTCTGCTCAATTCAAATCTACATTGACACGTGCCGGTTTAACAATATATTACGCAGACCCCAGACACAGTTTAACTAACGGACAAGTAGAAAGAGTTCATTCAACTATAATAGAAATTGCTCGATGTATTCAAGAAGAATACCAATTATTAGACTATAACGAGATTATTTATCGCGCAGTTAAAGAATACAATCAATCAATTCAGTCGTCCACACAGCAAAAACCTTATGATATTTTGTTTAACAAGTTAGATCATTCACATTTACCAGAAAGATTAAAAACAGTCCAAACAAAAATGGTAGAGTATCATAATTTGAACAGAACACCTAAAACTTATCAAGTAGGAGATGTCATTTACGAGAAAAAACATGGTGAACGTAATAAACTCCAGCCAAGATATAAAAAGCAAACAGTAAAAGAAGATTTAAAAAATAAAGTAATAATTAATAAAAAAGATCGTATTATTCACAAAGATAATATTAAGTTTTAATCATTTTTATTACGTTTCTTTTTTTGTGCTTTAGCATGAATATTTTATTATTCATATATATATTACTGGGCTCAGCCGCTTCTAACATTATAAATTACTCTAAAGAAGATTACGTTTTAATCGAAGACACAAATAATATATTTTTATACGAAACATACGGGGAACTATACCACGTAACTAATTTGAGTTTTTATAAAAGTATTATTGACGAAGAAGTAAAATACGTAAAGGATAATAATATTAGCACTGATTGGGATTTTTACTTGCAATTGAAACTAGCTACCTCCCTTTTAGTACAACTTACACCACACAAAAGGATAAAAAGAAGCATAAATGAACTTGGTACCATTTTTAAATGGATAACAGGTACACCAGATCATAATGATATGGTTACCATACAAAATAAAGTAAATGACCTTATAGTCAATAACAATAAACAAAATAAAATCAATTCAGCAATTTTTAAGGAAATAGGCAGGGTAACTAGATTGCTAAGCCTCAAACTTGATAAAGAATTTTTACTTAAAAAATACCGATTACAACTGCTGTCAAAAGATCTACAAACATTGCGAGATGCAATTACTTTTTCAAAAGCCAAAATTTTATATTCCAATATCCTGAATGACCACGATGTGGCAAATATTTTTACAAACGAAAAATTTAACATAACATTAATAGATTTGATAGATGTTTCCATCTTTTCAATTGTTTCATATAAAGGTTTAATCATTTTCTATATTAAATACCCTATTGTAAACAATAATTGCAACCTATATCACGCTAAGGCTATATCTCAACAAGATGGAAAATTATTAATTGAAGATAAAGTAGCTAAATGTAACAATACTTTTCATTCCATCCAAATTTATAAAAAAGAAATATATAGTAATTTTGCACAATTACGAAATACTAAAAATTGTTTTGTAAACCTACTCAATAAAGAATTCACAAGATGTAAGAAAATAAAAGAAAAAAACAGACAAATAGAAATAATAACAGATGGCGCTATTTTAGTGACCGGAATGAACTATGTAAACCATACTTTAATTGCAGGAATTTATGTAATTACCTTTGAAACCATTGTCGACATAAATAACAAAACTTATACCAATACCAAACAAAAATTGTTAAATTATATTGAAAACAATAGATTCACTAACTTTTTAATATCCGAATATCTACAAAGCAACAATAGCGAACTTACATTTGAAAATACCAACATATTATCACCTATTATAGTACCCCTAAAAAACAACCACGTTCAAATAACATTAGTAATAATTTTAATTATTATTGTATTTTTTACGTTAAAGCTTCTAAAAAATTTATTCCCAAATCTATGTCCAAATATTGGAAACTTCATAAAACAAAATATAGTTACTAAACGTAACACAAATCAGATACCTGAAGCTGACCTAAACGCTTTGAAATCACTCAATGAAAAAATTGACCAACTTACAGATACCCCTTAGAATCGGGGACGATTCATCTTTAGAAAGGGGGGAGTTATCACCCTCGGTCCCTCTGTATTCAATATGGAAATTGTAAACAGTTTTCATAGCCACTTTGGAACCCATATTTTGCTCTAGCACTATCTTCTTGCGCCAGTATCTTAAAAACATAAACAATACCCGAATTTGTCAGCACTTTCGCTAAGCGCTTTTCGCTAAGCAAACAATCTTTTCCAAGAGGCAGTTAATAAACTGCGCAGTTCAATAACGTAAATATTGA
This sequence comes from Zaprionus indianus, assembly GCA_018904595.1. NCBI lineage: Eukaryota > Metazoa > Arthropoda > Insecta > Diptera > Drosophilidae > Zaprionus > Zaprionus indianus. The sequence continues at coordinate 690,586 of JAEIHA010000101.1, read as the reverse complement.
CCACTTGGTCACCATCTGAATTAGAACTCTTCAAGTGTCAACCAAATTCTCGATCAAGAGCGTATCATAAACAACGCTCCACGATCTGCGTCTCCACGCTCCATTGTAAACAAATCCTAATTTCACCACGAGACGGAAGCTTTGACGTTACTTTAGCTTAAGAATATATCTGTAACTTCAGTCCTATTTTGGCATTCAATAAATACGGAAGTTTCTTCCTGCAAAAAATAAATTTTTTCCATCACGCGTTCGCGAGTTGGTTAATTTGCATATCACATCTCCCTCCTTTTTTAAAATAACGTAATATTATGGAGTTTTTTTCTATTTTTATTTTTTTTTTTTGTTGTTTTTTTTTTTTATTTGTTATTATTATATTTTTTTTTTTTTTTGTGTTTGTTCGTTTTTTTTTTGTTAAAATTGGGTTTTTTTTTTTTTGGTTTTTTTTTTATATATAAATCTTAAACAATTTTATATATATATATATATTTTTTTTTTTTAAATTTTTTTTTTTTTGTTATATATTTATGTTTTTTTTTTTTTTTGTTTTGTGTTCTTATATGCTTAATATTGTTTTTTTTTTGTTCTTTGAAGTTTTATAAAATTTAAGAATAAATGTGCTTGTTTTAAATGTTATTTATTTAATAAAAGAGATTATTTAAAAAAATGTTCTTATGGGTGGCCAACCCTACAAAATGTATTAGGAAGTAAAAATTTTTAACCTATCTTTATGGACTATCTGTTTTTTATTTCTATTTCCTACAATTGAAATGTTATCGTTATCTCCTATTTCTCCTACTGTATAGGGTCCTAAATAGTTATTTTCCAATTTGTGACCTGTCTCATTCTTAACTAATACTTTATCTCCTATTTTTAACTCAAAGTTATTTGTATTCCTATCGTATCTTAGTTTCCTATCGGCTTTTGCCTTTTCTAACATATGTCTAGCTCTTTTATATTCATCCATGTTATAAATGGGATCTATTCTGTCTATTTTATTAAAATCTGTGAACTGTCTTGGCAATCTTCCAAATACTAGTTCATATGGACAATATTCGTGAACTACTGATGGTGTTGTATTGAAACAATAAGTAAAATATTGAATCCATACATCCCAATCAGTTTTGTCAACAGATATGTACGAGCGAACATACTCGTTGAATGTTCTGTGACTTCGTTCTATTGTTCCTAATGTCTGATGATGATGTGCTGCTGAAGTAATATTTTTTATTTTCATATACTTGCAGAGATCGTTTACGATTTGGTTTTTATATTCTGTTCCCATGTCCGTAATGATTGTTTTCATTGGACCGTACTTCAGAATAAAGTTTTCGAAAATAGCCTTAGCAACTGATTTTGCGCTTTTATTTGGTATGGGTACCGTTACCAAATATTTTGTTAAATCACAAATGATAGTGACAGCATACTAATTTCCATCTTCTGATCTTGGAAGTGGACAAATGGTATCTATCAAAACTATATCAAATGCTGTTTCGTGTGTTTCAACGTTTTCGCTTGTTGGCATTTTAAACATGTCTTAACATATTTGCTTATTGCCTTTGTCATTTGTGGCCAGTAATAAAAATTTTTTATTTTCTTCAGGGTTCTAGAAATTCCTGAATGACCTCCTTCTGACGGATCGTCATGATATTTAGACAGTATTGCTTGTATTTGAACCATATCATTTTTATCTATCTTAGTCACCTTGTTTAATAGCGCTATCTTTAAATTCTTTAATATTTCATTGCCCTTTTCTTTAAAATTCTTTATAGTGACAAACTCGAAGATTTGTTCACTTGGTGACAATTGCGTTTGAATGATTTTATTTATTCTTGCTTCTTCATTAAGCCTTTGAAAAAACTGATCTAAATCGATTTTTTCATTAGAATAAAAATTAGTCATATCAAAACGTGTTATAATATTTTTGCCTCTTTTTAACAAACACTTATGTTTGTCTATTTTGAGAACAACATATTTTCTGGCGTCAATATTATTGACTACCTGATAGATATTGGGCATTTCTTTATTTTCTTTCTTAGTTTCTGGTTCATGCAATTTTTCACCTGCGCAGGTATTTTTCTGTCTTTTTGAAGCTCTCGTTTCGACCTTCATTATTTGTCTATTAATTTGTTTAAGCTCTCCGATAGTTATTCGGGAAAGAGCATCTGCTATATAATTATTTTTCCCCTTGAGATATTCTACCGTAAAATCATATTCTTCAAGATCCAGACGCATTCTGGTTAACTTGGAACTCGGGTTTCTCATCGAGAAAAGATATGATAGTGGCCTATGGTCACTCTGTACTAAGAAATGCCTACCATATATATATGGTCTAAAATGATTTATTGCCCAATGAATAGCTGCTAGTTCTTGCTCTGTAGTGGACTTATTACTTTCGCCTTTTGTATTGGTTCTTGAAGCGTATGCCACTGGTAGCTGTTGACCGTTATGGTCCTGAGATAGTACCGGTCCACATGCCTGTTTACTGGCATCTGTGGTTATGCAAAATTGTTTGCTGAAATCTGAGTACTGAAGAAGTGTTGGTTTCATTAATTCCCTTTTAAGATACTCGAATAGTTCGTTGCATTCGCTTGTCCATTCAAATGGAACGTTCTTTTTGCAAAGCCTCGTTAAGTGGCGTGATTTCTCAGAGAAATTTTTAATAAATCTTCTGTAATAATTGCAAAATGCTACGAATATAATATACCTTTTACCAGATGACTCTAAATATGAGGTAATTAAAAACTACCTACAACCAACTAATGCAGACGAATCTAGACGATTCGTAGCATTTTGCAATTATTACAGAAGATTTATTAAAAGGTATATTACCAGATGACTCTAAATATGAGGTAATTAAAAACTACCTACAACCAACTAATGCAGACGAATCTAGACGATTCGTAGCATTTTGCAATTATTACAGAAGATTTATTAAAAATAAATAAAAGGTATATTACCAGATGACTCTAAATATGAGGTAATTAAAAACTACCCACAACCAACATTTATGACTTAAATATGTAACCTCTTTCATAAAGAAAGTGCATTTTTCTGGATGTAGCTTTAAATTATGTTGTCTACATAATTTGAAAACGTCGGTTAAATTCTTAAGCATATGTTTTTCAGAACAACCTATGACTACTAAATCATCCATATACAGAAATGCTTGCGAAGGCTGTAAGCCTGTGAGTGCAAGTGTCATCATTCTTTGAAATGAATTAGGAGCTATTTTTAAACCAAATGGTAGTCGCGTGTAGCGATAAGCACCTGTTGAAGTTGAGAATGATGTTATGTTTCTGGACTTTTCGTCTAATTCTATCTGATGGAATCCTGACATAAGATCCAGGCACGAGAAATATTTTGCTCGTCCTAATTGATCAAGAATATCTTCTATTCTTGGAAGTGGGAATTTATCCGCTAGTAGCTTCTTATTTATTTGACAATAGTCAACTACTAATCGCCATCTTTTTTCCGCCGAATTAGGCAGTGATTTCTAGCGGGCTATTATAATCTGATATAGACGGCTCAACAATACCATCTTTTATCAGTTTATCAACTTGCCTTTGAATTTCCGGCTTTTGACTTTCTGGCATTCTATAATTCTTAATGTATACAGGGGTCTTATCATTCAATCTCAATTTTTGCCTATAGAAATTATTAGCTGATATGGTTTCTGTTTCGAGACCAAAAATATCGCTATATTCGGTGCATAATTTAGTTAGATCGTTTTTAAATAACGACGGAAATTTAAGAAGTTTTAATACTTCTGAAGTTCTATGTGGGCTATTACTTATATTTGCATTATAAACAACATAATCGTCTAATGATTCGCTTTTTATATTTGCGTTGTTTACAATAGCGTCTTTTTCTTTTGTATTTATAATGCGAATCAACACGTTCTGAGTGTTTACTAGTGCACTTGCTACTATTATACCAGGTTGCAACTCCTGGTTGGGGTTTAGAACATCGGGGTCAGTAGACCTTAGGTGAATCTTTCGAATCACTTCGGATCTAGCTGGCAAAACTATTTCATTATCAAATGAGTGTATTATAGGAATATTTATATTCCTGAAATTGTTATGCCTTAGGGTTAACCAATCTTCTTGGTCGTGGAATTCTAAAACACAATTGTATTTCTTTATGAAGTCCAAGCCAATTATACCATCCCCTGGTATAGGAAAATTGTCATGTACGATATGGAATTCAAACGGTATTGCTGCATTTGCAACACACATTTCCAAATTTATAGTACCTAAAGACTGAATTGTCCCTTGCCCTATGCTGTTGCTGGTGTTTCTGTTAAAGTCATTGGCGTTTTCGTGTGTTTCAACGTTTTCGCTTTTTGCCATTTTAAACATGTCTTAACATATTTGCTTATTGCCTTTGTCATTTGTGGCCAGTAATAAAAATTTTTTATTTTCTTCAGGGTTCTAGAAATTCCTGAATGACCTCCTTCTGACGGATCGGCATGATATTTAGACAGTATTGCTTGTATTTGAACCATATCATTTTTATCTATCTTAGTCACCTTGTTTAATAGCGCTATCTTTAAATTCTTTAATATTTCATTGCCCTTTTCTTTAAAATTCTTTATAGTGACAAACTCGAAGATTTGTTCACTTGGTGACAATTGCGTTTGAATGATTTTATTTATTCTTGCTTCTTCATTAAGCCTTTGAAAAAACTGATCTAAATCGATTTTTTCATTACAATACAAATTAGTCATATCAAAACGTGTTATAATATTTTTGCCTCTTTTTAACAAACACTTATGTTTGTCTATTTTGAGAACAACATATTTTCTGGCGTCAATATTATTGACTACCTGATAGATATTGGGCATTTCTTTATTTTCTTTCTTAGTTTCTGGTTCATGCAATTTTTCACCTGCGCAGGTATTTTTCTGTCTTTTTGAAGCTCTCGTTTCGACCTTCATTATTTGTCTATTAATTTGTTTAAGCTCTCCGATAGTTATTCGGGAAAGAGCATCTGCTATATAATTATTTTTCCCCTTGAGATATTCTACCGTAAAATCATATTCTTCAAGATCCAGACGCATTCTGGTTAACTTGGAACTCGGGTTTCTCATCGAGAAAAGATATGATAGTGGCCTATGGTCACTCTGTACTAAGAAATGCCTACCATATATATATGGTCTAAAATGATTTATTGCCCAATGAATAGCTGCTAGTTCTTGCTCTGTAGTGGACTTATTACTTTCGCCTTTTGTAAAGGTTCTTGAAGCGTATGCCACTGGTAGCTGTTGACCGTTATGAGAGAGTACCGCTCCACATGCCTGTTTACTGGCATCTGTGGTTATGCAAAATTGTTTGCTGAAATCTGGGTACTGAAGAAGTGTTGGTTTCATTAATTCCCTTTTAAGATACTCGAATACTTCGTTGCATTCGCTTGTCCATTCAAATGGAACGTTCTTTTTGCAAAGCCTCGTTAAGTGGCGTGATTTCTCAGAGAAATTTTTAATAAATCTTCTGTAATAATTGCAAAATGCTACGAATCGTCTAGATTCGTCTGCATTAGTTGGTTGTGGGTAGTTTTTAATTACCTCATATTTAGAGTCATCTGGTAATATACCTTTATCAGTACATTTATGACCTAAATATGTAACCTCTTTCATAAAGAAAGTGCATTTTTCTGGATGTAGCTTTAAATTATGTTGTCTACATAATTTGAAAACGTCGTTTAAATTCTTAAGCATATGTTTTTCAGAACAACCTATGACTACTAAATCATCCATATACAGAAATGCTTGCGAAGGCTGTAAGCCTGTGAATGCAAGTGTCATCATTCTTTGAAATGAATTAGGAGCTATTTTTAAACCAAATGGTAGTCGCGTGTAGCGATAAGCACCTGTTGAAGTTGAGAATGATGTTATGTTTCTGGACTTTTCGTCTAATTCTATCTGATGGAATCCTGACATAAGATCCAGGCACGAGAAATATTTTGCTCGTCCTAATTGATCAAGAATATCTTCTATTCTTGGAAGTGGGAATTTATCTGCTAGTAGCTTCTTATTTATTTGACGATAGTCAACTACTAATCGCCATCTTTTTCCGCCGAATTAGGCAGTGATTTCTTGGGTACCAAGAGAAGTGGGCTATTATATTCTGATATAGACGGCTCAACAATACCATCTTTTATCAGTTTATCAACTTGCCTTTGAATTTCTGGCTTTTGACTTTCTGGCATTCTATAATTCTTAATGTATACGGGGGTCTTATCATTCAATCTCAATTTTTGCCTATAGAAATTATTAGCTGATATGGTTTCTGTTTCGAGACCAAAAATATCGCTATATTCGGTGCATAATTTAATTAGATCGTTTTTAAATAACGACGGAAATTTAAGAAGTTTTAATACTTCTGAAGTTCTATGTGGGCTATTACTTATATTTGCATTATAAACAACATAATCGTCTAATGATTCGCTTTTTATATTTGCGTTGTTTACAATAGCGTCTTTTTCTTTTGTATTTATAATGCGAATCAACACGTTCTGAGTGTTTACTAGTGCACTTGCTACTATTATACCAGGTTGCAACTCCTGGTTGGGGATTAGAACATCGGTGTCAGTAGACCTTAGACGAATCTTTCGAATCACTTCGGATCTAGCTGGCAAAACTATTTCATTATCAAATGAGTGTATTATAGGAATATTTATATTCCTGAAATTATTATGCCTTAGGCTTAACCAATCTTCTTGGGCGTGGAATTCTAAAATACAATTGTATTTCTTTATGAAGTCCAAGCCAATTATACCATCCCCTGGTATAGGAAAATTGTCAGGTACGATATGGAATTCATATGGTATTGCTGCATTTGCAACACACATTTCCAAATTTATAGTACCTAATGACTGAATTGTCCCTTGCCCTATGCCTGATATATTGGTTTTGTTTCTTGAATTTAAACATTTAAAGCAGTGAAATTTCTGCACCTGTATCTAATAAAAGAGTTACCATTGAATTGGTACTCATATGTTTTAGCTGAATAAAAATGCTTAAATTGAGATTGATTTTGTATAATTTCACTGTTGGCTGTTGCTCAAGGGGGCTGTCGGGTTTTCCGACTGTACATTTCTTACACTATTAATATTGTTATTTCTATTGTTTTGATTTTGGTTTTGCTTACCCCTGTAGTAACCTCCACCTCTGTTATTGTTCTGGTTACCGCCGCGTCCTCTATACGTTCGACTTGTATACAATTCCCCTGTTTCATTGTTCGAAACTCGAAAAGGCAAAGGTATTATCGATTTTACCGTATGTCAAAATACAACAAGTAATTGAAGATAATATCTATTTAGGAGAGACGACGATTTACAAAGTTCTCTTGCACAGATAAATTTATAATACATAAATGGACTGGCAAGAAATAAGAAAAGAACTTAAAGAAATCAAAGTTAATTTTGACAAGTCGTACAAGTGCATTACTCAAAATAGAGAAGTGCGACAGAGCACTCTTAATAAGCATGCACAGATGTTGGTAGAATGCTTTAATGAAGCACGCCAATTAATTTGTTCAGAAAAAGAACGACTAACGACAAGTCATTTAACACAGGCAGTGAAGTTTCTAAATAAGTTCCGCGAGAACTTATTAAATGTAAAAACCAGACATAACTTGGAGGTAACCATACCCACTATTTTTAACACGCCTGTAGTCTCTTAACTAAACCTAGAAATAGAAAGCATAGGAGACTTTGAATTGGACATTAAAAAAGAGGATTATCACGATCTTTCAATTCTAGCGGTAATAACATTACCTGAATTGTCAGAAGAAGAAAACTCGGATACAAGTTCAAGTTCAAGTAATACACAAAAAAGAATCACAATGACAGACTCTGCCGCTACGTCAAGGGAATATGTGCGACAAATGTCGTCCACAATAACTGAGATTGACGGCAAGAAAGTGAATCTAAATCGATTCCTCACTGCTCTCCGTATAACAGATCTCACAAAAGGAGATCAGCAGATGCTAGCAGTAGAGGTAATCAAGACAAAGATAATTGGTCCTTTATCATACAAAGTTGAAAATGAAACGACCATTATCGGCATAATAAGTGTATTAAAGGCATCAGTTAAAGGCGAATCGCATGATGTCATAAAAGCTAAATTGCTTAATACACAACAGCGTGGCAAAACTGCAGCGCAATACACAACGGAAATAGAAAACCTACGTAGGTCGCTTGAGGCAGCCTACATAGATTATGGTCTAGATTTTAACAATGCAGATAAATTCGCTACAAAAGAAGCGATCTCTGCAATGACAAAGAACTGTGAGCACGATAAGCTCAAGACCATACTAGAGGCAGGAAATTTCAACATAATGAATAATGTGATTGAAAAATATACACACTGCTGTACGGAAATGACCGGCAACTCGAATAGTGTGTTATTCTATAACAATAGAGGACACTTTCGAGGATATAATAACCGAGGAAATTAACAAAACAGAGGTAATGGCCGAGAAAATTATAATAATTACAATAATAATTATAGAAGCCGAGGTGGTTACCGCGGAGGAAATAGAGGACGCGGCGGTAACCAGAACAATAACAGAGGTGGAGGTTACTACAGGGGTAACCAAAACCAAAATCAAAACAATAGAAATAACAATAATAATAGTGTAAGAAATGTACAGTCGGAAAACCCGACAGCCCCCTTGAGCAACAGCCAACAGTAAAATTATACAAAATCAATCTCAATTTAAGCATTTTTATTCAGCTAAAACATATGAGTACCAATTCAATGGTAACTCTTTTATTAGATACAGGTGCAGAAATTTCACTGCTTAAATGCAGAAATAACAATTTAAATAGTTTAAATTCAAGAAACAAAACCAATATATCAGGCATAGGGCAAGGGACAATTCAGTCTTTAGGTACTATAAATTTGGAAATGTGTGTTGCAAATGCAGCAATACCGTTTGAATTCCATATCGTACATGACAATTTTCCTATACCAGGGGATGGTATAATTGGCTTGGACTTCATAAAGAAATACAATTGTGTTTTAGAATTCCACGACCAAGAAGATTGGTTAACCCTAAGGCATAACAATTTCAGGAATATAAATATTCCTATAATACACTCATTTGATAATGAAATAGTTTTGCCAGCTAGATCCGAAGTGATTCGAAAGATTCACCTAAGGTCTACTGACCCCGATGTTCTAAACCCCAACCAGGAGTTGCAACCTGGTATAATAGTAGCAAGTGCACTAGTAAACACTCAGAACGTGTTGATTCGCATTATAAATACAACAGAAAAAGACGCTATTGTAAACAGCGCAAATATAAAAAGCGAATCATTAGACGATTATGATGTTTATAATGCAAATATAAGTAATAGCCCACATAGAACTTCAGAAGTATTAAAACTTCTTAAATTTCCGTCGTTATTTAAAAACGATCTAATTAAATTATGCACCGAATATAGCGATATTTTTGGTCTCGAAACAGAAACCATATCAGCTAATAATTTCTATAGGCAAAAATTGAGATTGAATGATAAGACCCCTGTATACATTAAGAATTATAGAATGCCAGAAAGTCAAAAGCCGGAAATTCAAAGGCAAGTTGATAAACTGATAAAAGATGGTATTGTTGAGCCGTCTATATCAGAATGTAATAGCCCACTTCTCTTGGTAGAAATCACTGCCTAATTCGGCGGAAAAAAGATGGCGATTAGTAGTTGACTATTGTCAAATAAATAAGAAGCTACTAGCGGATAAATTCCCACTTCCAAGAATAGAAGATATTCTTGATCAATTAGGACGAGCAAAATATTTCTCGTGCCTGGATCTTATGTCAGGATTCCATCAGATAGAATTAGACGAAAAGTCCAGAAACATAACATCATTCTCAACTTCAACAGGTGCTTATCGCTACACGCGACTACCATTTGGTTTAAAAATAGCTCCTAATTCATTTCAAAGAATGATGACACTTGCATTCACAGGCTTACAGCCTTCGCAAGCATTTCTGTATATGGATGATTTAGTAGTCATAGGTTGTTCTGAAAAACATATGCTTAAGAATTTAAACGACGTTTTCAAATTATGTAGACAACATAATTTAAAGCTACATCCAGAAAAATGCACTTTCTTTATGAAAGAGGTTACATATTTAGGTCATAAATGTACTGATAAAGGTATATTACCAGATGACTCTAAATATGAGGTAATTAAAAACTACCCACAAAAGATTCCAATCCACTCTTGCCGAAACCATGAAATATTTAAAAGCAAAACAGGTTCACCGAACATGTAAAGAATCTTTCTTGGTGATTGGACGTGTTTAGTCTTTGCTCCCTGTGTTTAACGTAAATATTTATTTATTCTCGTATAATAAATTATGTTTTTGCCGTTATAATTATGCTTGTTGACTGTAAATGTCTCAGCTGTTTTGTTGTTTTGTTTACATCGAGTGCTCCCTAGTTTCTTTGTTGTTCTATCTTTCGTTCTTGCTAGCCTGCATGTCTCGGTGTAGTAACTGTTTCTTGTTCTCTCAAGAAATTGATCTTATTTCCCCTACATTTACCAAGCATATTCCTTTTTACTATCATGGTGAACCAGGTCAAGGTACCGTACTCTGCAAATGTGCCTCTGATCCTAAGGCGGATTACATTGGTTGTTGGCTCTGTTATAATTTCTGTCACTTAAAACGCTGTGGCCTAAATGGGGTTAGAGATGCCGTGAACGCCAATAACGGCCTTAAATGGTCTTGCGAAACGTGCGGCGTGGCAGAATCCGACTTACGGAAAATCCACAATAAAACCAAACTAGGGTTTTATGGGATGCGTACTGCTTTCTCAAATCTTCAGTCTGAATTTTTAGAGATGGAGGCCAAGTTTAACGCTTTTAGGGCACTAAGTAAGCCACCTGCTCCGTTGATCATACCTATTGATTCGGAATCGAATTTAAATCTTACAAACTTACTCTCTTCTCAGGCTTGTACTCCCGATCTTCTTAGCCTAAATTCCCCTATTCCGTTATGCTCTTCTAGCTGCACAATAAAAAAATCTTCAAGCAAGGTTACCGCGCCCAAACCCCATGCTCCTCCTCTTGTGGCTACTCCCATTCTGACCAACAACAATCATTCGAGAGTATAAAACCTCTGATTGCGATTAAACCCAAAAAATTGGTGGTTGTCTCTCGCTTGGCCCCGGAGACATCTATAGAAGATGTACAATCGTACATCCTCGCAAAGCTGCACATAAATAACATGACTGTTGAAAAAGTCAACTTAAATTTGCATGCGACATCTCTTCTTTTAAAATTAGTCTCCCAGCAGAACAGTTTAGAGACGTCTGCGCTGCTTCGTTTTGACTGCCAGACTTATTTGTTTAGGAGTTTACTCCAAAACAGAAGAGCCGAATTGCAGTAACTCTTTCCACGTTGGTTGTTACATCGCCAAGTGGCACTTCAAAAAAATCTAACTCGTTAAAAAACTTAAGTTTCCGGGTTCGAGTCCCGGGGGAAGGCATGGAAATACACAATACAATCATCATTATAGAAAGAGGAGCCCGGGATAAAGGAAGTCATCATCGCTGTCATTTAGGATTAAGCACAAAGTGGTTGGTTAGCGCGGCAACAAGAAGAACAATACAAATCAAAAGCTGGGAGAAAAAACTCCAAAAAAATCTACACTTCGTATAATAAATTATGTTTTTGCCGTTATAATTGTGCTTGTTGACTGTAAATGTCTCAGCTGTTTTGTTGTTTTGTTTACATCGAGTGCTCCCTAGCTTCTTTGTTGTTCTATCATTCGTTCTTGCTTGCCTGTATGTCTCGGTGTAGTAACTGTTTCTCGCTCTCTCAAGAAATTGATCTTATTTCCCCTACATTTACCAAGCATATTCCTTTTTAGTATCATGGTGAACCAGGTCAAAGTGCCGTACTCTGCAAATGTGCCTCTGATCCTAAGGCGGATTACATTGGTTGTTGGCTCTGTGATAATTTGTGTCACTTAAAACGCTTTGGCCTAAATGGGGTTAGAGACGCCGTGAACGCCAATAACAGCCTTAAATGGTCTTGCGAAACGTGCGGCGTGGCAGAATCCGACTTACGGAAAATCCACAATAAAACCAAACTAGGGTTTTATGGGATGCGTACTGCTTTCTCAAATCTTCAGTCTGAATTTTTAGAGATGGAGGCCAAGTTTAACGCTTTTAGGGCACTAAGTAAGCCACCTGCTCCGTTGATCATACCTATTGATTCGGAATCGAATTTAAATCTTACAAACTTACCCTCTTCTCAGGCTTGCACTCCCGATCTTCTTAGTCTAAATTCCCCTATTCCGTCATGCTCTTCTAGCTGTACAATAAAAAAGTCAACTTTAAATTTGCACGCGACATCTTTTCTTTTAAAATTAGTTTCCCAGCACAACAGTTTAAAGACGTTTGCGCTGCTTCGTTTGGACCGCCCGACTTATTTGTTATGGAGTTTACTCCAAAACAGAAGAGCCGAACGAAATCTAACTCGTTAAAAAATTTAAGTTTCCTCTTGCCTCCGAAAATGTCAGAGGACCTATTAAAAATCTTTTTTCCTTAATTCTTTCCTATCAAAATGTAAGAGGCTTTTGTAGTAAAATCTCAACTCTTTACCTTCATAGTCTTACATTTTCCTCCCATATTATTGCTTTTATCGAAACCTAGCTAAAAGCAGAGATTCTGAAGTCTTTACAGAAATGTACACAACATCGAGGCTTCATCGATCTGACCGACCGGGGTGGTGGAGTACTGATTGCAGTAGACTCCAACATTGAGTCGGACCTCTTACAACCGGAGATTCAATTGGACATTGAATTCATTTGTGTAAAGCTACACTTTCCCGGCTTTCTCTTGTTTATAACCTGCTCCTATATTTCGCCGTCATCGGAATCATCAGTCTACTCGCAACACTTGTCTGCGATAACGACTGTTTTTAACCTGTTATCAGACAGGGATCACTCAATAGTCCTTGGCGACTTTAATATTCTCGAATGTAATTGGACATTTGGTGTTCAGGGAAACTTCCTTTTGCTTTCCAGGCAACCTGACCTACTTGACGTTGATGGTTCTGTCATGCTAGGTATGTCAAACAATTGAGAAACTGTATCAAAGAATGTAAGACATTTGTTATCATATACTATCTTGCGATAAGCGAGTGCCTTTAAATACGGCTTAACTACCCCCAATGCTTCATCTGACAAACACGAAACTAAGTGAATCAACTTTTGGTTGTTTAATAAGGAATTGTCATCATCGACTAAACTTTCAAACAAGCACATAAAAATTTTGTAGTCTGAATGTTTGCCACTAAATTTTGACAAAGGCATTTTCCGCAACTGATATCGCTAGCTCGAAACTTTAAGTCGGCTTGGATGCTTTAATGTACAATGCTCTTGTGATGACATACCAGTCCTGTAATGGCCCTCTAGAATTATTAAGAGGGCTTAAATTATCCAGATCAATCTGTACATCCATTGCCTTTTGTATATAACCTTCTAAAATCTGTAATCAGCACACTAACTCTGTTTTATCAGACGATATGTTCTTCGCTTTGCATTCGAGCAATATCAGCACTAACTTTATCAAATCTTTGCAAGCACAGTGATAATTGCACTTGTCTTGTTAATTTGTGGCTTTTCACTTGCCTTTTCGGTCTCAGACATGTTGGCTGATAAAATAAAAGCAATAATTTGCATTGTCACACTTAATTATTAAATTAACTAATATGTAAGCCACCAATTTTATATTTCCATGTAAGATAAATATTGCTGGTTTTGTAAATTATAATTTATGATCATACGAATAACAAATTGTTAGTAAATACTACAATGAACTTTTTAGGTGATAGATTTAATAAAAAAATATTAATTTATTCCTTTTAAATCTTTCATTTGATATTGTTTTTTCCAGAGGTCAGTTATGAACTAATTGACAAATATATTCCTTCTGCCCAGCAAACCTTTTTACAGAGGATTAACATAAACCTATTAAGTTCTACTTAGCTTTACATTTTTGATTATCGGATCATTAGCTTGTTACCGTTATCTATCTTGGGAGAATGTTATCTATGAAGCTTTTGTAGAGTGAAGATATTTAAAAGATCGGCATTAGCTTTTTTATATGAAGAATAAATATGTCACTCACCCACATTTTAGATATTAGCTTATCCTCAAGCGATTATTTCTGGATATAATTGTGGTAGTGGATTTTCAATTTCAACTTTTTTTTTTTTTTTTGGTACAGTTTCTTTTTCAATATTTTTGTTAGCGGTTTTATTTGGTTTTAGTGAGAGATAATAATATTGTGTGGCGCTGTTTTACATTTCATATAAAAGTAACATATGTAAATTAAAACTAAGGGATAATTAGTATGTTTCTGTAAATTGTGTTTTTCTTATTGTTTAACAAATTCATTTCTTTAATTTCTATGGGTGACATAGGATCGACTTTGGTTACATTGTGTTCAGTAAATATTAAATTTGTGTATTTTTGATTATTAGATATTATAATTTGTTTTAATTTTGCTGTGCAGTTGGATATTTTTATAATTTTATTATTTTCAATATAAATCTCTTGACCCTTACAATTATGATAAAGTATTTCTATTGTCATATTCCAGGTTATAAGTATATTTGGTTTAATGTATTGAATGTAAGATTGTTTATGATATTTTTGAAAAGTACAAGTTGGTGCTTCATATATACATATATGTTTTTCGTCTTGTGGTTGTATATGTATAAATTGTATTCATTCGTGTTTCTTTATTTTCTCTATTGTTCTCGGTATTGCTAATTCGGATTTTTTCATTTATTATTTTATGAAGGCGTTCTATGTCTGCTATTCCTGTTTTACTTGTTTACTTGTACATAAATTTCTCGTGGGGTTTTTGTCTCTGGAGTTATTTCAAAAACTAGTTTTGTTGACCTATGTTCTGTCTTTGCAAGGGTACAGATTTCGCAATCATTAATAATGTTTTGAATCAGTTTAGTATAATCAGTTCTTTAAATAATCGTATTATTTTTTCAATACCTGGGTGTAACAATTTTGTATATTGAGTAAGGGTAAGATTTTATGTCTTTTAACTTTATGATACTTTTCAGAATTTTTACGTTACTATGTGGGTTAATAGTTTCTCGATATGCTTTTTGAAAAACTAAAGTCTTTATCGTTTTTCATGTAACCAGTGCTATTGGTATTGTTTAAGAAGTAAAGTGTCTGTTACACGATTAAGTTTACCTTCTAAATAATTGATTTCTTGTAAGAGTGCATTAAAATTTTTTGAAAAGTTCCCATCATATGGATCTAGTTCTTAGTGAACGAATGTTCTTCCGTTAATTATTGTTTCCTTCCGAAAGTAATCTATTAAATGGAAAATCCATTAGCACTTTTCTTTATAATAGTTTGCTGAAAAGACCGTTGGCCGGAAGGTCTACATATTTATTTAGTTTAGAATAGCCTATCATACTTCGGACAGTTATTTGTTTATCTTTAACTTGGAGGTTGAAAAAGTTTGAGCTCATAATGTTTATTGAAGACCCAGTATCAACTATACATCTATATCTGTGGTTATTAAACTTGATCTCTATGTATTGTTGGGATCCGAGGCTTGTATATGAAAATTTTCAGCTTGTTGATATTGCTGACCTGTAAACATTTCTGTCTGAGTATTCTGTAATTGATCTTCGTGGAACAGTTCGTCGTTATTATTGTTGAGTTTAGTTTTGACTATCGGATTTTTTTGAAATTGGGTCTTCGTATAGACCTTCGTGTTGAGTGACTTGCCTTAATTTTTGAACGGTTGAAATGTCATTCCTCGCTAAGGTCATGAATAGCCTATCGAGGAGTGAGCGTTGAATTGTATTTTTTATAGTAGTTGCCATGAAGAAGGGCGAGTATATGAGTAAAAGCAAACTGATTTTGATAAATTCTTAAGAAATTAAAAAAAAACGTGTTAATCTTGCTTTGCAACTAATCTGCTACTGTTTGATCTTAGTATTCCCTGCTCGGGCTCCAGCTGTAGGAATGTTTCTCAGGCCGGGGTATATATCCCAGTCTCACCAAATACTATGACCTTTAGAAAGAAGGGCTCATAGCTCCGACTAAGTTTAATATAGGGTATATCAGGTGTGCGTATGTAAATTATGAGTATGCCTCACACGTATCGTAGTCCACTTGGTAGTGTATTCCACTACCACGAGGTCCTCCGGAGTTCAGGTGTGCACGACTTCTGATCTCGTCCTCGTGCCTCGCTCGCCGGATTGGCCATTTGCTATTCAGAACGCTCTTGGCCACTGGTACTGTCGCCTGTGCTTCCACAAGTCGCTATGTGGTGTATTTCACCATGTCGTAAACTCGTTAAAGCACACGGCCACGTACTCACTTGCCTGCTAGCCTTCACTCACGATATGGCCTATTGCCGCTGCTTTGAAATTTGTCGTGACGCCGTTCCTCGGGCTCCTTGTGCTGTCTGTGCAAACGCTCTGTGTACCTAGCCTCCATTACCAGTGTGCGCATTGGGCTCGCGCTAGGCTCGCAAGCCAATGGGCATGGGCGGCGAGCGCCTGGGGCTCTGTGTCATGTACCCTGTTGCCTGGATTTGCCTATGCTCTTATCTAATGTCTTGCTATCTATGTTTCTGCCATTATTTTTAACACTGTGAGGTATGTTAGGCATAAGTTTTAATTATGTATATATATAAAAATTAAATATGCCGCGTTTCTTGCAGCGTCTCAAGTGTCAACTCTTACAATGTCGCCACGCTGTACCCCTCATGTTAAAAATTAATTATTCCACAACAAATAGCACAGTAATCAAATTATAAAATTCTAATTTAAACGATCTAGCATATCTAGCATATTTAATTTTTGATAAAGAATTACATTATTTTTTAGCAGTCAACAAAAATTTATATGACGTAGCTAATTTGACAAGCTTAATAATATTGCTGTTCCGCGCTTGATCCAATATTCTGCCTTTTCCATTCCACTTTTTAAGTCAACAGCAATAATAAATGAGCCAGATCGTATCGGATAGTAATAAGATGGGCAATTATAAATTCCACTTTTTTTTTTTTAAGATTTTCAACTGGCCTGAAGTGTATAACTGGTAAGTTGCATATCAATTCCATTGGTAGGGCATCTTGAAGACACTGATTTTTTCGTAACCACCCAGCTCCTTCTAGATATAAATTATGAACGTATGCACCACCACCTTCACGTATAATTCTAGCTGCATTTGCATCTTCCTCAACAAAAGCGTAAAAATCCCAAGTAAGTTCATCAATTGGAGTCTTAGTTGACCGAGCAGAAGTTTGAAGGACGGCTGTTAGAAATCCAGTAGGAAATGTGTAAGCCGCCAGCCAAAAGAGTGTTGGAGCGCGTAGAGTCTTAGCCCAGTTGTTGAAATGCGCTATGCGAAATATAAGATCTCGAGACCAAGCAGCCAACGGCTTAAGCGAATTATAAGCTAAGTAGTAAAATAAGGAGTATTAGTATTTTATTTTATAAAAGCCTTTTACTTTAAATTCTTAATTTATAAATTAGTGAAAGGTATATGTTTAAGTTTGGTTGTTTGACAGTGTTAATAATGTTTGGCATACACAAATATACGTAGTGTAACCAGATCAAGTTTATATCCTCTGAGCTTTACAATGTTTTTTATATATGTACAATGTTTTTTATATATGTACAATTATGTATACCTCTGATTGGAACTGATAAGTAACGTAATTTCATTAATACAAAATCTTTTGGACCATTTTTAATGGGCGCTATTGTTAGTGATGGAAATAAAATTGGAATTCCGAGTTAATCATGGATATTTATTTTTTTTTAGAGGATCAACGATTGTACATATGTGCACATCGGGAGAAAAACACATTTTTCTTTGGCATTACCCTAATAAACCAGTCAGGTGCTGACTGTATTAGACCATGGATTACAAAAAAAAAGTTTCATGATCTGGGTATGTTCTATGTATTTTGGGTCGCTGAATCCGAATCCAAGGTTCGAATTTTGCCATCACGTGTGGACTTCGACAGATGTGTAGCATACATTTGCAAAAAAGTAGGACTACTTTATTTTTAAAAATTTTCAATGGTCTTCGACAAATTAACCTGGGCTTACTATCTCGGATGTTGATTCTAAAATCTTATATATTTCCTCTTTAAATCGAATATGCCGTAATATACGTAATTAAGAATTTATGCCATCTGATATAACCCTCTTCGGCTTTGAAATTTAAATATTTTCCTATATAGTTGTCAGATCGAATTTGCACAACACGTGTGAACTAGTGTAGTGAGTGTAAAAGAGGTATAATAATGTTGTACATATAGTATGTCTAGAGATAGACTTATGTAATAAAGCATTTTTGTAGTGCCAAATATTTCATTGTTTTCCCTACCGGTTTAAGTTTTATTTTACCTTTAAGCCATTGAAGGGGAACGCGACCTTCAGAAATAGCTGAATATATGTCTTCTAAATCCGAACTCATGACTACTAACCCCTCAATACCACGACGCAAATTCCCTAGTTGAGTTCGCATATCATCTAACAGCGCATTATATCGTTCAATTTCTTGCAACAAAACAACCTCTAAGGGAGACCGTGAAATTCCTATTAATTTCGCCGTCTGTTCATAATTTATTTCAGTAGGAGTATTTACTAGTAATTCTTTTGCTTGTTCTGAAACTTTATTTTCGGCATTATCCACACCATCGGCACTTGTTGTTTGAACTTGCATTGAAATAAGTGTTGCAAAAAGCATTCTTATTTCTCCAATAAGTGATGCAATATCAGCATTCGAATGCTGACCAAACGCTTCCGGTTTGTCAAAATTTGGCCACATTTGAATTTGGTCCAGATATGATTGAACATCCCCATCATCAGGTATAAAATAATTTGTTAGTGAAGATAAGCTGAAAAAAGACAAAACTCATTTATTAAAATTAAAAAAAGGTGGTTATTTTAATAAGCACTTCGTTTATTTAATGGAAAACGAGAACGAGCTAAATATGCTAAAAAAAATCGTGTTGTTGGTATAAAACCGCTGCGACTATTCACAGTGAGCTGCCCCTGACCTACACGGTCGAAACCACAGATAAACCCTTAAATTGCTTTAGGAACCAGATCATTCTGGAGGCAGCACGTTTCCCGCTTAAGCGAAGCCTAGTGCTGTTCCGAAGCAAAACTCGCCACTTGATCAGTTTTACTGACAAGAGTTACCTGTTAAAAACTCTCAAAGAAGTCGTTAACCCTGACGTCGTGAATGCTATTCATTGCGACTTGCCTACACTGGCAAGCTTCCAACACGACCGCATTACCCATTTCCCAGCCACTCAATTCCGTCACTGCAAGAATGTCGTGTCAGATATAACTGATAAAAACGAACAGTACGAAATCGTCACTGCAGAGCACAACCGTGCACACAGACTACTATTTTCCAAAAAATGGGCAGCATGACAAAGGAAGTGGTTGCTAATTGCAGGGTATGTACCCAAGCAAAGTACGACAGGCACCCGAAGAAGCAAGAGCTCGGGGAAACGCCCATCCCCAGTTATACTGGCGAAATGATGCACATTGACATATATTTTTAACCGACAGGAAGCTGTTCTTGACGTACATTGACAAATTCTCTAAGTTTGCAGTAGTGCAACCGGTTACATCTAGGACAATAGTGGACATCACTGGCCCCCTATTGCAGATTATTAACCTTTTCCTCAACATCAAAACAATCTATTGCGACAATGAGCCCGCATTCAACTCAGACAATCATGTCAATGCTCAAAAACAACTACGGCATCGACATCGTGAATGCGCCTCCTCTGCACAGCGTGTCCAATGGCCAAATCGAACGGTTCCCCAGCACCTTGGCAGAAATAGCCAGATGCCTGAAGTTGGACAAAAAGACAAATGACACAGTGGAGCTAATCTTGAGAGCCACGGTGGAATACAACAAAACCGTGCACTCAGTTACTCGTGAGAGACCAATTGAGGTTCTTCACTCAGGGGTCCATGAACACTGCCTGGAAATCAAGGCAAGATTAGCAAAGGCTCAGCAAGACAACATCGGAAGATGCAACCCTTCCCGTCAAAACCGTGTGTTTGAGGTAGGAGAACACGTGTTTGTAAAGAACAACAAGAGGTTAGGAAATAAACTAACCCCACTATGCACGGAACAAAAAGTGCAAGCAGACCTGGGAACGTCTGTTCTCATTAAGGGGAGGGTGGACAACCTTAAGTAGGCATTCCCCTTGCAGTTAGTTAGTAGGTTACTTTAAGAAAGCCCGAGCACTACAGTCTCTCCCTGTATCTTAATTCCAGGTTTACCCTCACGATGTTCATTACTCTGGCATTAGCGAATGCACGGATTACCGACTTTTCGCATGCCAACTACATCCCTGTCGTAGATGGTGATGTGCTGGTTTTTGAACAGCGTGAACTCTTAAAGCACTCAAGCAACTTGTCCGAATTCGCTGTTATGATAGACGAGACAGAAAATTATCCGAGTCTTTTCCCCAATCGCATATGCGCAAGTTACTAGAGGTCGATACGGACCATCTTAAAACTTTGTTGTCCGTCCTTAAGGTCCATCATAGGATTGCCAGGAGTCTAGATTTCCTAGGTACAGCTTTAAAGGTAGTGGCGGGTACTCCCGATGCCACGGACCTTCTAAAGATACGAGGGTCGTTTGATAAGTCCGTGACTTTTTGAATAAAATATATTTTTTTCGTCAAAGAAGCGTTTTATTTCTCAACATAATCTCCTTTTAGCTCTATACATTTAGTCCAGCGTTTTTCCAATTTTTTTATTCCTTCCAAATAATAGGTTTTCTCAAGGCCCTCAAAATAGTCGTTTGTTTCTGTGATGACCCGAATCTCTTACCGCCGAGCCATTTCTTCATGTTTGGAAACAAAAATAGTCACAGGGGGCTAAATCTGGAGAATATGCTGGATGGGGTAGCAGTTCGTAGCCCAATTTATGAAATTTTGCCATGCTGACACGAAATTCACTTTTTTCCATTTTCGTTAAAATTCACGAAATCGTCTGCTTTCAATGCCTATAAAACGCAAACCAAAAAACGCAGCTTTCTCAAAATTTTACAGTCAGCTGTTAATCGATAACTGCTGACAGGAGCAGTGTTGTATTTAGAGCAGGTGCGCGGCAAATACAAAAAGTCACGGACTTATCAAACGACCCTCGTAAAGATCACAGAGGCTAAACTAGTTGAGTCTAATTTCCGGCAGATAACCATAAATTCCGAAACCCAGAAACAGATTAACAAGTTAACTGACACCATCAATAAGGTGATCAATGCCCGTAAAAGCGACTTGGTTGACACTCCACATTTGTATGAAGCGTTATTGGCAAGAAATAGGATGCTTTCTACTGAAATTCAAAATTTAATTCTCACTATTACTTTGGCCAAATCAAACATTGTAAATCCCACGATTCTTGACCATGCCGACTTGAAGTCTCTTGTTGAACAGGACACCCCTATCGTCAGCTTAATAGAAGCATCCAAGATTAGAGCACTCCAGTCCGAGAACAGTATTCATATTTTAATTGCCTATCCCAGAGTCAAGTTCAGTTGCAAGAAAGTCGCCGTGTACCCTGTATCCCACCAACACATCATCTTACGCGTCGACGAGGATACGCTGGCCGAATGCGAACATGACACCTTTGCGCTCACAGGATGCACAGATACCACACACTTCACGTTCTGCGAGCGGTCTCGGCGCGAATCTTGTGCGCGCTCACTCCACGCAGGGAGCGCAGCCCAATGCCACACTCAACCCAGCCACTTGCAGGAAGTAACTCCCGTAGATGACGGCGTTGTGATTATCAACGAAGCATTAGCTCGCGTTAGCACTGATGGCAGCCCAGAAATACTGGTTGAGGGAACCCACCTGGTGACCTTCGAGAGAACGGCAACCATCAATGGCTCCGAGTTCGTAAACCTACGGAAAGCATTAAGCAAGCAGCCAGGGATTGTGCGCTCCCCATTACTTAACATCGTCGGGCACGACCTCGTGCTCAGCATCCCTCTGCTACACCGGATGAATAACGAGAACCTGCTCTCCATCCAAAGCTTTAAGGATGACGTGGAATCTGAAGGTTCGCCTAAACTCTGGTTCGTAGCTGGTGTGGTCCTAAACATTAGTTTAATTGGCTCCTTCGCGCTTTATCTGGCATTAAGGAGAAGACGAGCCTCCATGGAGATACAGCGTACCATCGACACATTCAACATGACCGAGGACGGTCATAAACTTGAGGGGGGAGTAGTTAACACACAATAATTCTTTGCAACTAAGTAGCTCTACATAAAGAATGCTGACACGCCAGAAGTAAGTTTAGCGCTCTGCGCAAAGAACGTCCGGCAACGGAAAGCTGACACTTCTTATTCGGAGTGTTACTTCACGCTGCAAGGAATGCTGAGTCGGCTCTGCCGACTCGTCTTGGAGGCGCGATGCACTGCTGTTAGGGTAGACTTAGCTCTTTACTTTGTAAACTCCTCAGTCTTAGTCTGTTGCTGAAATAAACTACAGCTTGCTCCGGCGTACAGCCGCTAAACCACTATTGTTCTTATGACAATCAAATCACTACGCCACAAGGCTAGCGATAACAACTAAGGGGGCGAAGTCAAGCCCTCCAACATAATCTTCCTAATCAGTGTTCAAAGGGCGATATGTAAATATATGTGTATGTAATGTATGGGGTTGGAGACATTGCGTTTTGCCTGTTACACACATTATCGGTTGGCAGGAAAATATAAAAGCCAACTTAACTATGATTTGTATATACGAGGGTCGTTTGATAAGTCCGTGACTTTTTGTATTTGCCGCGCACCTGCTCTAAATACAACACTGCTCCTGTCAGCAGTTATCGATTAACAGCTGACTGTAAAATTTTGAGAAAGCTGCGTTTTTTGGTTTGCGTTTTATAGGCATTGAAAGCAGACGATCTCGTGAATTTTAACGAAAATGGAAAAAAGTGAATTTCGTGTGCTAATGGCAAAATTTCATAAATTGGGCTACGAACTGCTACCCCATCCAGCATATTCTCCAGATTTAGCCCCCTGTGACTATTTTTTGTTTCCAAAGATGAAGAAATGGCTCGGCGGTAAGAGATTCGGGTCAAATGAAGAGAAACACAGAAACAAACGACTATTTTGAGGGCCTTGAGAAAACCTATTATTTGGAAGGAATAAAAAAATTGGAAAAACGCTGGACTAAATGTATAGAGCTAAAAGGAGATTATGTTGAGAAATAAAACGCTTTTTTGACGAAAAAAATATATTTTATTCAAAAAGTCACGGACTTATCAAACGACCCTCGTATTACTTCAATATATGAAAATTTAACCAACAGGGATACGAAACATATGCAAAGATATGGGTGCATTGCGTACGCAAGAATGCGCGCGTAGGTTAGGAAAAATGCGTGCATGGTTAAAGTAAAAAGTGTTTCGACCGAAACGCATGACATCACAAAACACCAAATTGCATCATTGCGTCACAAACTTCGAAATCTGCAAATACCAATGTCGCAGTTGCTCACAATTATTAAATAAATTTTTTCCGAAAAAACCATTTATTAACAATCTATCATCGTTTGCAACTTTTAATTAGAAATTGGATTAATAAAACGGAGGTAAATATTCTATTCAAATAAAAAAATTTTCGCGCTCGATAAAAAAATACGATTTTTCAATTATCATTACTTTGCAATAAGTGGACGGCTCTGACATGCAAATAATCAGTTTGCAGCTTGCTATTGGCGTAGTCGGTGTTATTGCTATCGTCGTCGATTCCCGATTGTCGATTTATATTTATTATAACGTTTATTTTAATGATTATAAGTTAAGCAATACCCCTTAACTGAATAATACAAGTCAAATTTAATGTTGATTTTTCTTGTTCTATTTGTATAAGTAATTTAATCGCGTGTGTATGTGTTAATAGGAACTTTGTGCTTGTGTTAGTGTTCGGCGCTGCAAAAATACGTTACATTGTAGCTGTACGTATTTTTGCATGACTCTTTCACAGTGTGGTCGTTTCTTTATAATTATCGGTTCGCGATTTCTGTTAAATTAATCGTTTGCTGCAACGGATTTATATTCCGCAAGTTACACATTAAGTTTCTTTTCTTTTCTTTAATTTATTAACATATATATTTTATTATTAGTTTTTAAACACAGATACTTTATTATTAATTTATTAACATTAAATTTATAAGTTTATCATTTTTATACCCTTCGACCATTGAAAATGGTCAAAAAAGGGTATACTACCTTTGTCCAAATGTATGTAACAGGCAGAAGGAGGAGTGGGAGACCCCACAAAGTATATATATTCTTGCTCAGGATCACTAGCCAAGTCGATTAAGCCATGTCTGTCTGTCTGTCCGGATGTCTGGATGTCCGGATGAACACACACGCAAATCAAATCAATAATTTCATCATTTTAGCTGATTTGCGAGCGACATATAAAAGATACAACAGTAAGATCATACCTTAGCTAATTATAAGACCAACATAACGTCAAAATTCCAATCCGATCGGACAACAAACACAGAAGTTATTAAACAAAAACCTTGTTCGCTTTGATTTTGTATACAGACCAGCATGCTGTGACGTCATTGCAATGATCATGTAGGAAAGAAAAGGAAAGAAAATGCGGGCGCGTAGCGCCATCTGTTCTTCTTCTCATGCACACGCATTTTTAGGCCATGGATTTTAAAAAAATTCATGGTCTATTGTGTTTGTCGGAACGAGTTTGTGCGTAACAGGCAGAAGGAGGCATCTCCGACCCCATAAACTATATATATTCTGAATCAGTATCAACAGCCGAGTCGATTGATGTCTGTCTGTCTGTCCATCTGTCCGTCTGTCCGTCTGTCTGTCTGTATGAACACCTGGATCTCAGAAACTATAAGAGCTAGAGTCTTCAAATGTTGTGACAACATCCATGTATGTTGCAGTGTTTCAAAGATTTTTTGAAATTTGGCCAAGCCCCTTCCCGCCTCTGTAAATCAGTAATAACGATTTAATATACACAATATACACCCAACAACAAAAGTTTTACATCTCACATGACAAATACCTTGCCACGGGTGTTTTATGAAAATTTCATAGATATCGGACTAAAAATAAGTGAGATATGATCCGAATTAAACTCAATTTGAACGTATACTTATGCGCATATTAAGACCTAATTTACGCATCATACCGAAGTTCGAATTGTCGGACACACAGCATTTTACAAAACTTTTTATTTTCATAGAATGGTAACGTAATTAGCTCAGAATGCAACTTTGCCGATCTATTAGAAAATGAGGCGGTGGCTTAGTGGTTAGAGTGGTGGAGAGCGGTCCTGCGTGCGTGAGTTCGAATCCCATGCGCGGCCGGCCGGCAGGTGAAACTTTTTATTTTAATTACTTTATTTTTGGTTATTTTTTATTCCTATAAGCTTAAATGAAAACTACAGTTATTTAATTAAATATCAATAAAAATAGTTTTCAAAAATTGAATCTCCTTTTTTTTTTGCAATATTTAAGACAATCAATAAGTTACAAATGTTAGAGCGGGACGCCGATACATGCATGTCTGCATTTGCACATTTACGTTTCGGCGTCCCGCTCTAACACACATCAATTGCCGTATTCGGCGTATGTACGCAACTGTCAGATTTGTGCAACATTCGGCAAAGTTTATAAAAGTGTTCTAATTTAATATGTTGCGAACCAAAAAATTTAAAACGTATTGTTTGTTAAGCTTTAAAATTATTTAATAGAAAAGCAAGAAAAAAGGAAAACATTTCACACATTGATGACCGGCGGCAGGATTCGAACTCGAACACTGTCAAACATCGTTGGTCTTCGAATCCGGCACACACTCAACTAAGCTACTATAAAACTTCCGCGGACACCACTACTGTTTGACAAAAGCAAAAATGTATACATAAACTTATTGCACTCTCGCCCTACCTAATGCTTATAATTCTTGTATTCGCTTTTGCATTGTTTATGCGTTCTTCTTCTTCTATCCGTCAATTAAATTTGTGCGTGTCGCTCGAATAGAATAATAAGAATATAAAGTTTATATTTTTAAATGCTTAATAATAATGCAAATAATGCAAAATTTTTATTATAAATAACTGAAAATAAATGATACTATAATAATCCATGGCCTTCTACAGTCAGCACCTGACTGTAGCGTTCGACTGGTTGGCATTCAAACACACACACACATACATACATTTGTGCTTGACCAATAAAATGATACACGCATATACATGTATTCATACGCAAACGCATTCAAAGGCTTACGTTACGATATTTCTATTAAGTAGAAGTATTGTACAATTATTGACTCTTTACGTTTCAAAAAGGTCGAAGAGTATCCCACTGTCGCGTGCCGCTCGACTGTTGCTCTTGTTTATTTAGATATTATCATTTATTGTCATTTTACAAAATGCCAAGGCTCAATAGGAGCACAGTTACAAGTAGGTCTCAGAGACGTAGAATTCAAAACCAGGTTAATAGGTCAAATTTAGAGTATATTGAACAGGAGCGAGCTTCACAATGGGAGCAAAGACTGCATGCTGATAGATCGGAAACTGACAGGGCAGCAGACCGACTGCGTAAACAACTTCGTAGAGCAGCTTACAGGGAAAAGGAACGAGTCCTGTTTAATGCTCAACGCTCTTCCCCCCGAAGAAACTCGGATTTTAGAGAGGAAGAGCAAATAGAAGATACTTCGCGTCGATCGAGGCGCAGGCACGACCCTATTTATAGGGAAAACGAACGTGAACAGTTCAATGCTCGACGCTCTTCCCGCCGTAGAAACTCGGACTTTAGAGAGGAAGAGCAAATAGAAGATACTTCGCGTCGATCGTGGCGCAGTCAGGACCCTTTTTATAGGGAATACGAACGTGAACAGTTCAATGCTCGACGCTCTTCTCGTCGAAGAAACTCGGGGTTTAGAGAGGAAGAGCAAATAGAAGATACTTCGCGTCGGTCGAGGCGCAGACAGGATCCTGTTTATAGGGAAAATGTGCGTAAACAGTTTAATGCTCGACGTTCTTCTCGTCGCAGGAATTCAACTTTTAGACAACAGGAGCAAATTGGAAATACTTCGCGTCGTTCAAGACGCCGACAAGACCCTCTCTACAGGGCAAATGAACGTGAACAAGACAATATTAGGCGCGCTAGTCAACGCGAAGACATAGAGTCCAGAATTTTAGAGAGGGCAAGAGACAGGACTCGACGATCTCAGATTAGGGATAATCCAGTTCGGAGGATTATTGAACAGACTGGAGATACAGATGCAAGAAGAAGTGCTCGCATTAGAGCGATGATGCCAACAGAAGTTTGTCGCAAAGAGTAAACCAATATAGAAGTGATAGCAGTAACAGAACAGCAGAAAATAGGAGAAATGCGTCGAGGAATAGAGTAGGACGTGCGAATACTTTTTCTGAAGATAGAGAATCACAGGTTAGAACCACTTTAGATTGCCTAATAGCCAGTTTCAACAAGACAGTCAAGCAGGGACCCGATCAGGTTTGCATATGTTGCAAGGGCTTGTGGTTTCCACATCAAGTGGACAAAATCTCCCGTGAGAAAATAGAGGAAAAGTGTAGTGAGACAGACAGTTCAGATATTTTGTATCTTTCCTATTTATCAAGTCAGGAAAAAAACCAAAGGCTTCCATTACAAATGGCCTAGATTTTTCGGAGCTTCCAGAATGCTTAAAAGGCTTTACGCCTTTAAAAGAATGGATGATATCTCCCCGCCTTCCTTTCATGATCATAAAGTCGCTTGGATATGGACGTCAAAGTGCCATTAAAGGAGCTCTGATCAATGTGCCAATTCCAGTTGTAAATGTTGTATCTTCCCTTCCAAGGGCATTTAATGAAGCCGAAGTAGTGCAGATTTATCTTAAGCGTGTAAGGTAGTGTCTTGGGCTGAGGTGAGCTCAGTCGCGCCAGGTCCCTTTACAGAAAAATTTGTAAATTTGCTGAGACCCGAGACGAAGAACGGAGAGTGGCCTCCTGAGGTGAGGGTTACCTTTTTAGCGAACGGCGAAAGTTTTCTCAAACGGCCGCCTTGATACCCTACTGATCAGCGTGTGCGGGTGGTGCCAGCGATAGCGTGCAAAGGCTATGAATGCGCGACTGGTGGCCACCTCCGCTTCTCGATTGATCTCGGCGCCGGGTATGGACCAACGGCTACCGAGACCACCGACTTGCGGCTGTTCCAGGGGCTCCACTGTATGCGCTGGGTATTGACCTTCTGGCGCACCAGCGGAACTCCGGAACAGTTGGGCCACGCGGTCTTGCGTTCCGCCCTTCACACACGATCACTCACACACACACACGCGCCTTTCCCGGCAGTCGCGCCCATTGATTTGCGCTGCTTTTTATAATAACACACGCATTTCTAGTTCTTTTTTCACTTTAATTTTAATAATTCTTCCTACTTTGCCCTACCTAGGCACCATGCAACTGTTTCCCTAATTGCTAAGGCTCACGTTTCCCTGCCTCGCTGTCGCACTTCCTTTGCACTTGTCTTGTCGCGGGACACTCACTAACTAATTGGCGCCCTTGCCAAAATTCTGCGCAGCCTCCAGAGCCGGCGTTAGATTAGGCAGCGCAGTCGTCGAGCTTAAGCCGAACACGCACTTTCCGGCAGCGCAGTCGCCGATCTTGAGCCGACCGCGCACTTCATTGCAGCGCAAACGCATCGTGGCCCCCACTCTCCTCTCTGTTACCTACGAGCTTTCTGTTCGGCTCTGGCTCTGGTGCGGCTGCAGCGGTCTCTTTGCTTGAGGCTCAGTCGCTCTCTTACTGCTGGCGTGCATTTGCGCTCTTGCTGGTGTGCGTCGGCGCTCTCGCTGCTTGTGTACGTCGGCGCTCTCGCTGCTGATGTGCGTCGGCGCTCTCGCTGCTGGTGTACGTCGGCGCTCTCGCTGCTGGTGTACGTCGGCGCTCTCGCTGCTGGTGTACGTCGGCGCTCTCGCTGCTGATGTGCGTCGGCGCTCTCGCTGCTGGTGTACGTCGGCGCTCTCGCTGCTGGTGTACGTCGGCGCTCTCGCTGCTGGTGTACGTCGGCGCTCTCGCTGCTGGTGTACGTCGGCGCTCTCGCTTCGGTTGCTCTCTTGCTGCTGGCGTTCTGTTGTTCACTTAACTAAGCCTGGCCCGACTAGCACATACCCTTTGCTGGTGACTTTTAAATTATAAACTAGCAATGAATGACTTGTGAGGCTCAAAATTTCAAGCGTAAGATGAAGTATAGCCATAATTTTATGGCTGAAACCATTAGGCCCTCAAGAGTTGCTGATGCACTTCGGTATTTAGTCAACACTGCTCTAAAGGAAGCACCAAGTAACTGTCAATGAACAGTGGTTGTCCTCTTACTCTGCTGAGACTGTACCTTTTGTTGCGTCAGCAGAGGACAGGGACATTGTGTCACAAATGTTAGAAAAAGCTGCTCAAGCTAATGAGCATAACAGTTTAGAAGATGAAGTAGAGTTAAATCCAGGAGGTCAAGAAACCTTCATGGAGAATGTCCCTGTTGAAAACTTGGATATTCCGAGAATTGCCATAGCACCATGGGAGGGGCAGCGACCTCTGGACATGATAACAGATTATGATTCAGAGGAGCTGGCTTTTCCTACAATATTTGCAGGCATTAAACGGAAATGCCAGGAAAGTTTTACAACCATAGTTAGATCAGAGCTTAGGAATTTTGATAGAAGAGGTTGTAGAACTGACAAGTTATTTCACAACTTTAAAAAGTTAGAAATGATTACCATTAGGAACAGCACATCAATTTGCTTACGTAAGCACTCCGCCACTCAAGGCTTTTCGGCTGCTGATGTGCGAAATGAGGAAACATTAAATAGGTTAATACTACTATAGGCTCTTAAAGGGTATTCGCACGTCTCCTGCTCATTGGGAAGACGAGAAAAAGAAAGTGATGGCTATGATTAGGCAGGAAGGGCTTCCAACTTTTTTTATTACCTTTTCCGCAACGGAAATTAGGTGGCCGGAACTTTTAGTCTTGCTATGCAAAAATGTAGACAAGCTAGAAGTATCTGAAGAAGAAGCGTTAAAATTGGGTTTTAATGAGAAAGCTCGTCTCATTAGAGCAGACCCAGTGACCTGTGTTAGATACTTCGATTTTCGATATAGACAGGTCTTAAAACTAATGAAAAAGAAAGGCGGTGTCTTTGGATGTCACAAGGTCATCAAATTTTATTGGCGGGTGGAGTTTCAGCAAAGAGCCTCTCCACATATACATGGCATGTTCTGGCTGAAAGATGCCCCCAAGCTCGACTTAAAGAATGAGTCCACATTTGAACCTGTCAAGTCCTTTATTGATCAGTTTATCACAACTGATTCTAGTTGCCCAGACGTTGCTCCATATTTGGAGTATCAACTTCATAGTGACGGGCACTCTTGCAGACGGGAAGTTAGATCAAAACAAATTTGTAGATTCGGTATTCCATACCCACCCATGCCTCAAACAGAAATTCTTCTCCCATTAGAGGAAAATGCTCAAAATTTTGCCGAGCATCATAGGAATTTCGAAAAAATTCAAAGTCTCCTCGACTTCCCTTTTGATCGTAAAAGCGTAGTTACCCTTAGCGATTTTCAATACTTTTTATCCCACGATCAACTTAACCTTAGTTATGAGGCCTATATTAATGCTACAAGATCAAGAATAAAGAAACCAAGTTTTTTTGAAGCTATCTTTTTCAGCGATCAAGCTTAACGCTTACAATAAGCACCTCTTATTGTTGCAGCGAGCAAATATAGTGTAAGGTAGCGTTCTAGGGCTGGGGTGGGCTCAGTCACGCCAGGGCTACCTTTACAAGAAATTTGTAAAAAGTGCTGAGACCCTGGACGAGGGGGCGTAACTATTTGGCTCGAAAGGGAGGGGGAAGGCAAAGGCTTTCAGGGCGGCGAGGCCGACTTGAGGGGTTAGGGGCAGAGTGGTATGATCTATCAGTGACCGAAAGCAGAGAAACGTAACGTCTACCTGGTGTCCCCTCCGCAGTTGAGTCTCAGGGAGCCGGGATTTGACCGTCAGCTCCTGAGACCTGCGTGACCGTGCCAGAAGCTTCACTATTTGCGACGGGATTTGACCGTCATCGCACCAGTGAAACTCCGGCACCTTGGGAACACCCTGTATGCACTACACCTCTGCCTGGCTATACTGAGGATGCACTGTATGCAACGGGATTTGACCGTCATTGCACCAGTACAAACCTCAGTACAGTCGGTGCACCGCTGTACACACCTACATGCACACATACACACATACACCCACATGTACGTACACATACGAGGGTCGTATGATAAGTCCGTGACTTTTTGAATAAAATATATTTTTTTCGTCAAAGAAGCGTTTTATTTCTCAACATAATCTCCTTTTAGCTCTATACATTTAGTCCAGCGTTTTTCCAATTTTTTTATTCCTTCCAAATAATAGGTTTTCTCAAGGCCCTCAAAATAGTCGTTTGTTTCTGTGATGACCTCTTCATTTGACCCGAATCTCTTACCGCCGAGCCATTTCTTCATGTTTGGAAACAAAAAATAGTCACAGGGGGCTAAATCTGGAGAATATGCTGGATGGGGTAGCAGTTCGTAGCCCAATTTATGAAATTTTGCCATGCTGACTACACACGTGTGCACCCGTGCATTGTCCTGATGGAACAGCACTTTTTTTTCGCCAAATGCGGTCGTTTCTGCTTCAAATCAATATCGAATCTGTCCAAAAGCTCTGAATAATATTCGCCGGTGATCGTTTTACCCTTTTCAAGGTAATCGATGTGAATGATACCTTGTGCATCCCAAAAAACTGTGGCCATGACCTTGTTGGCCGACAGACCCACCTTGGCCTTCTTTGGTGCACGTTCACCCGGAGAAACCCACTGTCTTGATTGTTCTTTGGTCTCTGGTGTGGTGTGGTGGATCCATGTTTCGTCTACGGTAACGAAACGGCGCAAAAATTCGTTTGGATTGCGGTTGAACATCGCCAAACACTCCTTTGAAATGGTCACACGGTTGCGCTTATGGTCGTGTGTGAGCAATCGCGGCACCCATCGCGCGGAAAGCTTTTTCATGTCCAAATATTCATGTAAAATGTGATGTACCCGTTCAGTTGAGATGCCTACAGCCTCAGCTACCTCACGCACTTTCATTCTCCGATCATCCAATATCATTCCATGGATTTTGTCGACGATTTCTGGCATGACGACCTCTTTTGGGCGACCTGAACGTTCGGCATCACTTGTACTGGTACGACCACAACGGAACTCAGTAAACCATTTCTTAACCATTGAAATTGATGGTGCAGAGTCCCCATAATATTTATCAAGTCTTTCCTTGGTTTCGGTGATGGATTTTTTACGCAAAAAATAATGCTTAATTAGCACACGAAATTCACTTTTTTCCATTTTCGTTAAAATTCACGAGATCGTCTGCTTTCAATGCCTATAAAACGCAAACCAAAAAACGCAGCTTTCTCAAAATTTTACAGTCAGCTGTTAATCGATAACTGCTGACAGGAGCAGTGTTGTATTTAGAGCAGGTGCGCGGCAAATACAAAAAGTCACGGACTTATCAAACGACCCTCGTACCTATCGATGTGAGTGATTTTTCCCGCTCAAATCGGACGTGTTTCTTGTTACGCTGCTCGAAATTAATCCTTAACACGAAGTCGGCTTGGCGAGATTGGCTGTTTAACTGCCCAAAGCCACACGGTATTGATGAGCTACATTTCGGCGTGTTTAAAGGTGAAAAATCGCGAGCATTTGCTAATTTGCCGCATTTTCTTATTTGCAATTCGGTGCAGCTGAGAACAACAGCTGTCAGCGCTGCCAACTTACTGTAGTAAGCGATCGGACCTAAGTGGCGTTGCCAGATCAACAGAGCTGCCAGGGCTGCGCGATCAGTTCGGCGCGAAATTCAAATATACAATTTTAACTTGTGGACAGGAGCTAAATTTGAGAAATTTTAACAAAAATGTATGTTTCTATATAAATTTTGGTGGAGTTGACCGATATTTAGCAAGGGAAACGGCACAAAGGTCGCGGCCAGACCAATCATTAACCCCTCACCATCTCGGTGCCTAAGTAGGGGCTCAGGTGTCCGTGTAGAGGCGGTATAACCTCCATCAGGCAACGCCTAGGCGAAATCCGTGGCCTACGTGGGACCCTTGCTATATTCGGTGCTGCACGTTCGCACAGGCTAACCGGTTGACAACTGTCAATTAATGGACGGCCCAGCGAGGGGCATTGCCCCCGACGACGGGGTGGGCCCATTCAAACGAAGCGCCAGAATGTCCAGGTCCCCCATTAGTGGAGTGGGAAATACGAAGCGAGGAGTTGGAATCCTAGTTCCAGGGGTTGTGAGCGTAGAGCAAGCCGCCCCCCAGACGCTGACGCAGCATCAGTGGAGCTACAGCAGGAGAGAACTTGGTGCCTTCAGCATCTTTAGTGACCAAGAAGAAGATCTCCGATCTCATCAGCGTGCCGGCCCAAAAAGCCTCAGCAAAGACCCCGCCTGTTTCGCCAACTAGGCCACTAGACCTGTCGGCGTACAAAAACGAGCACTTGCGCAGCATTTTGGACATCATGAACCGTAAAATAACGGTACTGCTATCAGCATTTGAGAAACAGCGCCACGTCACCCGGGAGACTAAGGGTGTGATCTCGGAGTTGGCAGCTCTAAATGCTAGAGCAATCCAGCTGCAGGAGGCCATACTTAAGGTGGCCCCACCAAAGAGCACGGCAACCCAGACAGAAGCGCAACTTCCACCAGCGTGCACCCCGGCAGCCAGCAAAAGGAGCGCCCCAGTGAAGACTGCCCCGAAGAAGCCTCCCGCTAGCAAGGACGTGACACTGCAGACGCCCAAGGTTAAGGAGCCACTCCCGCCCAGCTTCGCGTCCGTAGCCAAGGAGGGAAGCAAAAAGGAGAATTGGACTAGGGTGGCACCAAAGCGACTACGCAAAAAACCGGGGGCCATCATAATTAAAAAGACTGGAGAAGCTTCGTTGACGGACATGCTTCGTAAGTTCAAAGCTGACTCGAGCCTGTCTGAACTTGACAGTCATGTCAAAAAAATAAGGAGCCTGATTGCTCGGAATGCTGTCTGCGGTGCGGCCAACGAGGGCACAAAGCGAAGGGCAGTGATAATCCGCCGAAATGCCTGATCTGCACAAGCGATGTAGACAGGAATCACCCGACAGGCAGTTATGCATGCCCTACCTTCAAATCGAGCATCACAAAAGGAGTCTTGAGTCGCCGTGCTGATGATTAACATCTTCCAGCTAAATGTCAATCACTGCGCAGCTGCACAGAGCCTCCTGTTTCAGCCAGCGAGAGAGCGCAATGTTGACGTTATGCTCCTGAGCGAACCGTACGCCCCTGGTGAGGGAAACTCAGGAGTGCTCTTCGACTCTACGAGAAAGGCGGCAATCATATGCTGAAGAAACTGCTACATAGAGGACCAGGAAAGCGTGCCTATGCGCGGCATTGCGTACGCTGAAGTTAAGGGTGTTCACCTGTACAGCTGCTACGCCCCGCCTAGCGACAGTCCGGACCTAGAGGGCGAAAGCCTGCAGTCATTGCAGGTGAGTTCAACGCCTGGGCTATTGAATGGGGAAGCCGGACAGGAGCAATGCGGCGATTAGCACAGCTATAAGCTGGCTGGAGAAGGCCGGTCTAAGCATCGCTGCGCTCAAGTCCGAAGCAGTGTTGTTGAGCAGCAGAAAGGCCGTCGAGAGTTTACGGGTCACGGTCAAAGACGCTCAAATTGAGTCAGTTGGATCGCTGAAGTACCTGGGAGTTCTTTTTGACCATCGACTTTCATTCAAGGAGCATGCGAGATACGCCAGCAGGAAGGCAGCGATGACAGCAGCAGCATTGGCAAGACTAATGCCAAATATAGGTGGACCCAAGATGCCGGCCAGGAGGCTGCTGGTGGCAGTCGCGAAATCATCGCTTCTATACGTTGCCCCCATCTGGAGGAATGTCACGCATAAAGTGACTTATTTGGACAACGCGCGTGCAGTATCACGGACCCTGGCTCTTAGACTGATCAGAGGATTCAGAACTATATCGGAAGATGCAGCTCATGTTCTTGCGGGCATCCCCCCGATCGACCTTGAGATAGAGGCTCAATACCTGACTCGAGAAAGTGTTTCCAGGGAAGAGATCAGGGACTGGCTTTATGGAGTGTGGCAGACTAGGTGGCAAGACTCACAACAAGAGAGATGGACCTACCAGCTGATCCCAGACCTATCCGAGTGGGCTGGGTGCGATCACAAAGTGATGGACTATCACTTGACCCAGTTTCTCACCGATCATGGTTGCTTCCGAGGTTACCTCTTCAGAATTCGCCATGTGGATTCAGCACTAAGTCTATTCTGCAGCGACTCGGCCGAAACAGCGGAGCATATCCTACTGCACTGTGCTAGGTTTCGTAATGAGAGGGAGATACTTGAGACTCTTGCTGGAACTCCGCTCAGCCCGAGAAGTCTAATGCGCACTATGCTGGCGGACAAAACAGTGTGGGAAAGGGCTCATGGCATCATCATAGGCATGATGAAACGTGTTCTCATTGACGAGACGGCCAGCAGACCCGTTGGATAAAGAGCACTCCCGTGTGGTGGCGGGCCAAGAATACCACCTCAGCGGACTCGGCTTATCGTAAAAGGCGACTAAAGAGTTTGCGAAGGAGCGTTACGCAGCAACGCACCAAGTGCTCACCGAAGTAATACCTTGTCTGGAAGTCCCGGTGAGCGAAGCAAGGACTGGAGAGCATACGGAGGTTTTTGTTTAGTACGTAGGCGTAACTCTACTTGGAGAGTTATGAATCGTGCATGCCATCTACGGACGGTGGATGGTATCTTTCGAAGATTTTATTTTCCTGCCGTATTTGTAGTTAAAAAAAAAAAATACCCATAGAACCGAAGAAAAGAACAATACACTGAAATATAACATGCAAAAGCTACAATATTTGAGCTACAAGTCCATGTACATGTCGGGGGACACTGTCCGATCTCAATTTCCCACTCCAATTGCTGTGCCGGTGCTCATCTGCTGGTTCCACTCAAAGATCCGTTGTGTCAGTTGCATTTGCACTCTTGCTTTTGATTGCGCTCATGTTTAAGTGCGTGAGCGCTTAGGTATGTGGATGGTGGTGTTTTTTGACAAGAGCGAGCCGTATACCCTACATTGAAGCTAATGAGCCGTATTTGTTTGACTGATCTAAGGCTGGCCTGTCTATAACATACCCTTCGCTGGTGACTTGTGAACTACATAATTGGGAAAAATGGCATCACTGCCTTAAAATATAGGTATTAACAATCAATGACTTGTGAGCAGGGACCGAAAATATTTTTTTTAATGAAAAAATCATCCACTTAGAATAGTCGGATAAGAATAAAAATTGCACCAGAACGTTTCTACTGGCCTACTGTGGGCAAATCCGAGGTGGTCCCAAATTTCATGATTTTTATTTTTTCACTCAAAAAATAATGATTATTCGTTGAACGAAAAAAATTTCGATTACAAAATAACAATAATTTGTTGAGCGTTAATTTTTTCGATTAATTGAAACGCTCAATGTCGGATTATTCCCCTCCCAAAGAAGTTTTTAGAAAAATTTTGATGCAGACTTATTTAGTTCACCGAGGGGTATCCATTTTGATTATTTTTAATCCCTTTGACTATTGGTTTTCATTTGAAATCTGCATTTTATTGCATATTTTGCTATAATATTTAGTCATTTTTCTTCGACAACATAATTTTGAGTTCTGTGTTTGAGCTCTAATAAGAACTTTTAAAAGTCGTCTATTTATAATAATAGATATGATATGGTTGTTATAGTATTTGAGTGGCTTTTAAAGCTACCCATTACATTTGTGGAAGTCATTGCTGGCATATTAAGACCAGAAAAAAATGAAATTGTCGACGCATTCTATCCCTTTGAATTCAGAACCGAAAATCATATTGTTTCGGTCGTTACCATGAGTCTCGAACCTGATTTTGGCTCTTTTTCTATTGAGTAAAATTCAGTAGTCAAGGGCTCAATAATAATTGAAATGGATTCCACTAAGAGCGCTTAAATAGTCTCCATCAAAATTTTTGTAAAATCTTTGTTATAAGAGGTGTAATCGTAGTTTGAGCGATATTTTCGATCGAAAAAAATAACGGGCAACAAATAATCATTATTTTCTGAACGAAATTTTTTCAATCAAAAATAATCATTATTGTTTGAACGAAAAAAAATAAAAACCAGCACATAATCATTACTTGCTGAGTTTTAAGATTTTTTGAGTGATTTTTACGGTCCCTGCTTGTGAGGCTCAAAATTTGAGTCCTCACAATAGATATTCAGTTTATTTTAGACCCCTGTGCTTGCTGCAGCTACGTCATTAATTATATTAACAAGTCCCAGAGAGGTATCTCAATGCTGATGCGTGAGGCAATAAATGA
This sequence comes from Zaprionus indianus, assembly GCA_018904595.1. Classification (NCBI taxonomy): domain Eukaryota; kingdom Metazoa; phylum Arthropoda; class Insecta; order Diptera; family Drosophilidae; genus Zaprionus; species Zaprionus indianus. The sequence goes on along the minus strand of JAEIHA010000101.1, from coordinate 653,072 downwards.
GATTAAAGATAATAATAATGTAACTATTAAGCAAATGTTACAGCACTTAGGCAACAAATTTATTTTTGGCACTGAGATATCCGCTCAAGAAGCCGTCTACTGTTGTTTAGGTATGAATTTGTCCGCCAGCAGTAGTGCCAGTGTGTATATCAACACGCATGTTCCAGAAAAACAGGTCAGAATGCTGTGATGTAGTTAGCAATTTCAAAATCTGCCCGATGACTCTAGGGAAATTTTTTACTTAGGCCTGATGAAATTGACGAAGATGTTCCCAGGGTATCCGAATCATTAGTTTACGCTCTTCGAGATAATAGTGGCATCATTAGAAAGAGGTTCACAGCGTGTATTATTAGGTATAGGAGATTTAATATCAATACAGAAACAAGCGACTATTTCAAAAAAAAGGAAAAATGCTTACGCCCTGAAAATTCTCTAAGACTTTTTAGAGAAATCGAAACAAAGATAATATTATTTAAATAAAAGGACGCGGAGTTCGGCTTCAATAATTTTAATTCAACACGAGTAGTTGGCTTCAGTGCACAAACGAGAGTAAATCTATTTTTACAAGTGAGAGTGGGCCACAGTCCGACCATACTCCCCGAATTCGCCGTCGGCATTTGCCGATCGTTTTCTCTTAACATTTTAGCACACTTCATGTGTTCTCTTACTAACTACTTATGTTAGGTTCAGCTCCAACATTCCGGCCCCGTTGACGAGCTCCGGTCTTCAACAATTCGGGAGCAGTGTCAGCTTGTGAATTGGGCGCCTAATTGCGCCTGCTGGTGTTTTTAGTTCCACTACCCGAACCTTGCCGTCGTCCCCTGAGATTATGCGCGTTACGCGCCCGGTGATCCATCGTTGCGGGGGTGTGTTGTCGTCGTGCACCATAACAACCGCCCCTTCCGCCAGATTGGCCTCGCCTTTGGTCCACTGCTGCTGCAGACTGAGCAGGTAGTCTCTGGACCACTTGCGCCAGAAGTGCAGTCTGAGCGCCGACAACTGCTGCCACCGCTTCAAGTACGCGAGTCCTGGCTTGTTGCTCGACTCTTCTGGTCCTGATCCTTGCGGCAGCGCAAGCAAAGGCTGCCCGATGAGTAGGTGTCCCGGTGTTATGATTTCGCCATCGTTGGGATCGGTGCTGTCTATGAGCAGTGGTCTGGAGTTGAGCAACGCTTCGACGTCCACCAGATGCGTGCTCAACTCGTCCGGCGTTAGGTTCGCATTGCCCGCTCCTCGCACCAGCCTGTGCTTGGCGGCCTTCACCGCTGCTTCCCACAGTCCCCCGAAGTGCGGTGCTCGAGGGGGAATAAACTTCCAGTGCACCCCTCGCTCCGCTCCGTAACCGATCAGTCGCTCCTTGCTCTCCAGGAATGCCGTCTGCAGCTCCTTCAGCACATTGCTCGCTCCCACGAAGTTCGTAACATTGTCGCTGAACATCGTCTCGGGTAGTCCTCGCCTCCCAATGAACCTTTTAAAGACATTCAAGAAGGAATCAGTGGACAGGTCTGTGACAAGTTCCAAGTGAACTGCTTCTGAGGCGAAACAAATAAAAACGGCAACATACGTTTTTACAGGGGGTCTCCCCCTGATCCTATAGCTGACGTAAAATGGCCCACAAAAGTCTACACCAGAAACTCTAAAAGGGCGGCCTTCTCGGAGACGGTCGGCTGGTAAATTTCCCATTATTTGCCCCAATAATTTTGGCTTGTACCTGAAGCAGTGTACGCAGTTTCTCACAATTGAAGTACATAAGCTACGTGCATTCACCACCCAAACTTGCTGCCTTAATAAGCCAACTAGCACCTTTGCACCTGCATGGTAGTGCCTAAGATGCAAGTCTTTGACAAAGAGTTGCGCAAAGGCAGAATCCTTTGTCAGCAAAAAGGGGAACTTAGCCTCATATGAGAGAGGGCCATGTAATAAACGACCTCCTACCCGAATGAGTGTTCAAATTTCAGGCCATTATTTTCAAATTTGTCTACGAACGGATTTAGCGACTGAAACATAGGTGCTAAGACTGCTGATTTTTCCATCAGTTTCAATTCATTCCTAAATGTACTTCTTTGTACTGCGTCTGAGCCGTTTGAAACAAAAGCGAAGTATATATGCTACTATGCGAATTAATTTGGCAAAATTGGAGTGACGATGTATCAACTCCACAAGACAATTATGCGGAACTTCCGCTCTAACCAATATAGGGTAACCTGTGAATCTGACCAGAAATTCACGCTTTCGATATTGAATTTTAACATGGTTGGAGAGATTTTATGCCACAGCTTGGCCAGCAAAAGTGCTGCGCATAGCTCTAGTCGAGGTATGGTCTTCACATTAAGTGGAGCTACCCTAGACTTTGCCGTAAGCAACGTAATGCCAACGTCTTGGTTGTTGGCAGTTCGTACATATATGCAACATCCATATGCATAACTGGAGGCGTCTGCAAAACCATGAATTTGAACATGGTCATAGACTGAAAGACACACATATCGAGGAATATGGATCTTATGCAAATCTCGCAATGTCATGGAAAACTTCTGCCATGCTGTGTGAAGACTCATAGGAATGGTCTCATCCCAATCTATCTTGAGCCTCCACAACTCCTGTAGTAAAATTTTGGCCTTTGTTATAATCGGACACAGCAAACCTAGTGGATCAAATAAACGAGAAGCTATGGACAACATATTACGTTTTGTTGGTTTTAGCGATGCGAAACTATCTACATCAAGATGGTATTTAAAAATATCCTCTTGAGGTTCCAAACGCATTCCAAGAGTTTTAACTGCACTCTGTTCCTCAATTTTGAGAGTAACTTCTTCGCTAGAGTCAGTGTTAGAAACTTGAATGCTGTGATTGGATGCCCACTTGGCTAGTGGAAAACCTCCTGACTCCAATATTTCACGAACTTCCTTGCACATTATGTTTAATTCTTTTACACTGTCTGCCCCTGCCAGCATATCATCTACATAAAAACACTTTTTGATCACATCTGATCCAATCGGATGTAATTGTGCATGTATGTCGGCAAGCTCAAACAGGCAGCGTATTGCCAGAAACGGTGCGGATGCTGTACCATATGTAACGGTATTCAACTTGTATGCCTGTATATTTTGTGAAGTGTTTTCTCTCCACAAAATCACCTGGAACTTTCTGTCTTCTTCAGAGACATTTATCTGCCTGTACATTTTGGAAATGTCAGCAGTCACGGCATATTTATTTAATCGAAAATTGATCAAAGTTGAATACAGCTCCCTCTGAATTGTTGGCCCCACCATTAGTGTTTCATTAAGCGAAACAGCTGTTGACGTCTTGCTAGAGGCGTCGAAAACTACACGAAGCTTGGTAGAGGTACTTTCAGGTCTAAGAACGCATTGATGAGGAATAAAGTAATGCTGTTCTAGAGGAGCAGACTTCAGAATGGACATGTGTCCTAAATCGAGATATTCTTTCATGAAGTCATGGTACATGTTTCGCAGGATTGCATCCTTTGATAATTTGCGCTCAAGTTGTAGAAAACGCCTTTCAGCAGTTTGAAAGGACAGACCGAGAACCTTTGGATTGGTCTTGAAAGGAAGCTTGACTTCAAAGCGACCGGAAGATAACTGTTTGACAGTTTTCTTGAAATACAGCTCACACGCCTGTTGTTCAGCTGTTTGGCGAACAGCCTTCGACTCAATTGGACATTGATCCAATTCCCAGAAACGGGTGACTAAGGAGTCGAGAGAACAATTATTATTTTGAGCTATTGAACACCCACTGAACTGACGACGAGGTACTTGTTCAGTGTATTTTCCCGCTACTATCCAACCCAGCAGCGTCTTTTGCATAATGGGAAGTTCTGAACGTAATTTTATTTGTCCAACGCATAACAAGTCGTAAAGGTTGAGTCGTGGAAATTGATTTTAGAACCCAACAGTCAGCGGAAAACGCATGTGAATTGAGACGCGATTGAATAGAGACGCATATCTTGTTCTTGCTATCGACTGTTGCACCACCAACCATTGAGATAGCTAGGGATGTTGGTTCCCGCTTGAGTCGTAGTAATTGAGCCATGCTTTCAGACATCAAGTTTATTTGGGATTCACTATCAAGTAAGGCTCTGGCTGGATGCCACTGACCGAATCTATCTTTAACATTCACGATGGCTGTTGCAAGAACGAATTGCTCATTATTAAGCACATGTCCCAAATATGCATCTGAAGCAGTTTGGTGAGTAGAAGGTGTCTCACCTTGAACAGGTGTATTATACCTGTGAAGCAAGGAATGGTGAGGCTTTGAACATACTCTACATTTTGATGCTTTGCATTTTGAAACAATGTGCCCTGTGACCAGGCAATTGAGACATAACTTTTGGGCCTTGACGAATTCAAAACGCTGCATAACTGAGACGGCAGCAAACGACGGACAAGAATAAATGTTATGCGTTTCCGATTTGCAAAATATGCACACAAGCGATGAAGTGCGTCCTCCTTCAGCACAAGCGAAGGACGATTTGGAATGTTGGGGTTTCTTGTGTTCAATTCGTGACTTTGTTTTCTCTCGAGTTGACTCTTCTGCTGACAAATACTGGTATCTCTTATTTAGTTGTCGAGCACAATCCTCCCAAGACGGCAGTGTATCATAATCCAGCTGCTCCTCAAAACGAGATTTGGTGGTATGGTCTACTTTCGCCATGACCATATGAATAATCATTGCGTTAGCAATATCTTTGTCGTTCCCCAACGACGACAACGATGCATATATAGCAGACACCGTAATTATTATCGATCTCAAGCTCGATGCAGATGGTTTTGTCATGCTAGGTATGTCGAATAACTGTGAAACAGTGTCAAAGAATATAAGACATTTATTGTCATATACTGCATTGAGGCTTGCAATTGCCTTAGGATAGTTACAATCCGTCAACTGATACGGCTTAACTACCCCCAATGCCTCATCTGATAAACAAGACACCAGATGATTGAACTTCTCGACATTAGTTAGAGAAGTGTCATTGTGAACTAAGCTTTCAAAAAGGCACATAAAATTTCTATACTCCGAATGCTTACCATTGAATGTTGGCAAACGCATTTTCGGCAGCTGCGAACGCTGGCTCGAACTTGCGGAGCAAATATGTTTAACCTCTGTTTCTGGCTTTATTGCATTTAGGTATAATGCCTTTGTGATGACACACAATTCTTCTAACTGCTCCCTATGTTCGTTAAGAGGGTTTAAATTGTCTAATTCGGCTTGAAGATTCATTGCCTTCTCTATATACCCTTCCAAAAGTTCTAATCTACACGTTAACTCTGTTCTGTCTGCAGAAGTTGCTTTGGTTTTTATTGCTAATTGCATACGAGCAATATCAGCACTCACCTTATCGTATCTTTGCAGACACAACGCGAGTTTTGCACTACCTTTAGAACTCGGCAATTTTTCGGTACATGGTTTCTCGGACTCAGACATTTTAAAGAATATATGTATACCTTACTCAAATATCGAAACTTTATAAGCTACCCTCGCAGCGATACTACCTACACAAGCCAATTAACTGGTCTGAACTATTACACGCATACACCCTATGTGTTGTGTGCACAAACAAACGAAATTTCCGAGAGATTCGGAACTAAAGAGCAGTTAATGCGGGGTGTATGCTGTATGTAAGACGAACGAACGGGAATCAAACGAAGAGAGATAACTAACAGATTTGCTGTAGCTACGGTTGTTGGCAGCAATGCAAAACGCGGGGTGCGGGGTAATAAAATACCGCTGTCCAGAAATGCAAGCGAAAGTGAACACGAAAATTATGAGCTTATCCGTAAACCGGGGTCAACGTTCCAAAGTGAACGCGCCACAAGAAGATCAGAAATAATGCCAGTATATGTATACAACAAATAAAAAATAAACGATGTTGCCGTTTGTTTATTTTAGTTTAATATTATTCATGCAAGCAAGTACTATCTATTTAAAGGAATGCAACGTAAGGCCTTTTGTATTTATTGTTTTTAATGATACTTTGTTGATGGGGTTAGTTGCTCATATGTTTTAATGTATGTATGTACAAATGTATCGATGTGTGTAGAAGCGATCACGTACACACGTATATACATAAGAAGGTACACTGCTTGCATGCAATACTTAAAGAATAAGTATCAAAATTTGAGCTGCTTAGTACATGCGATTATGTACTCATATATTTATGTCGACAATTTCGTCGTTTCAATCAACAAGACTTGCTCAATTTTTGATACTAAATACTTGTAGGCTGTCTAGGGAATCGATAGACATAGAGCGATGACTGGCTTCCATTTATTGTCCAACGTTGACGACTTCTTTGGCGCACACCTCAGTTCAGCAAAACGTTCACTTTTTTTAGGCCATGGATTTTAAAAAAATTCATGGTCTATTGTGTTTGTCGGAACGAGTTTGTGCGTAACAGGCAGAAGGAGGCATCTCCGACCCCATAAACTATATATATTCTGAATCAGTATCAACAGCCGAGTCGATTGATGTCTGTCTGTCTGTCCGTCTGTCCGTCTGTCCGTCTGTCTGTCTGTATGAACACCTGGATCTCAGAAACTATAAGAGCTAGTCTTCAAATTTTGTGACAACATCCATGTATGTTGCAGTGTTTCAAAGTTTTTTTGAAATTTGGCCAAGCCCCTTCCCGCCTCTGTAAATCAGTAATAACGATTTAATATACACAATATACACCCAACAACAAAAGTTTTACATCTCACATGACAAATACCTTGCCACGGGTGTTTTATGAAAATTTCATAGATATCGGACTAAAAATAAGTGAGATATGATCCGAATTAAACTCAATTTGAACGTATACTTATGCGCATATTAAGACCTAATTTACGCATCATACCGAAGTTCGAATTGTCGGACACACAGCATTTTACAAAACTTTTTATTTGCATAGAATGGTAACGTAATTAGCTCAGAATGCAACTTTGCCGATCTATCAGAAAATGAGGCGGTGGCTTAGTGGTTAGAGTGGTGGAGAGCGGTCCTGCGTGCGTGAGTTCGAATCCCATGCGCGGCCGGCCGGCAGGTGGAACTTTTTATTTTAATTACTTTTTTTTGGTTATTTTTTTATTCCTATAAGCTTAAATGAAAACTACAGTTATTTAATTAAATATCAATAAAAATGGTTTTCAAAAATTGAATCTCCTTTTTTTTTGCAATATTTAAGACAATCAATAAGTTACAAATGTTAGAGCGGGAAGCCGATACATGCATGTCTGCATTTGCACATTTACGTTTCGGCGTCCCGCTCTAACACACATCAATTGCCGTATTCGGCGTATGTACGCAACTGTCAGATTTGTGCAACATTCGGCAAAGTTTATAAAAGTGTTCTAATGTAATATGTTGCGAACCAAAAAATTTAAAACGTATTGTTTGTTAAGCTTTAAAATTATTTAATAGAAAAGCAAGAAAAAAAGGAAAACATCTCACACATTGATGACCGGCGGCAGGATTCGAACTCGAACACTGTCAAACATCGTTGGTCTTCGAATCCGGCACACACTCAACTAAGCTACTATAAAACTTCCGCGGACACCACTATTGTTTGACAAAAGCAAAAATGTATACATAAACTTATTGCACTCTCGCCCTACCTAATGCTTATAATTCTTGTATTCGCTTTTGCATTGTTTATGCGTTCTTCTTCTTCTATCCGTCAATTAAATTTGTGCGTGTCGCTCGAATAGAATAATAAGAATATAAAGTTTATATTTTTAAATGCTTAATAATAATGCAAATAATGCAAAATTTTTATTATAAATAACTGAAAATAAATGATACTATAATAATCCATGGCCTTCTACAGTCAGCACCTGACTGTAGCGTTCGACTGGTTTGATTTAATTTCACACACGACGAGCGAAGCCAACTACTGCCGATATAATTTTATCTAATATTAACCGAATCTCAAGTCCCTGCTCGGGCGCCAATGAAAATTCTCTAAGACTTTTTAGAGAAATCGAAACAAAGATAATATTATTTTAATAAAAGGACGCGGAGTTCGGCTTCAATAATTTTAATTCAACACGAGTAGTTGGCTTCAGTGCACAAACGAGAGTAAATCTATTTTTACAAGTGAGAGTGGGCCACAGTCCGACCACACTCCCCGAATTCGCCGTCGGCATTTGCCGATCGTTTTCTCTTAACATTTTAGCACACTTCATGTGTTCTCTTACTAACTACTTATGTTATGTTCAGCTCCAACACGCCCCATGGCGAGATGAGCATTTAGATTTAGTCACACATGACTGTGAATTATTCTGTAGGCAGAATCAGGAGTTAGTAGAGAACAATCGCTAGAAATATAATGTACTAGTTGATAGGGAACTTGAAGTTGCTCTGAGCCACTTAAGGGAAGAAGCTTAAAATGAGGTAAATGAGGTAGCAGAACAAGAAGTAGTAGAGGATGGCTTCAGAGTTTTAGGATTGCCTGAAATAGATCCACAACTGAACGCTTTGAATGTGGATGGAAATATTTAGACGAATGAGGAAGATAGTAATGTCCGTTTAATCAAGCTTCCACCTTTAGTTTCACAAGAGACCTTAGCTAATATAGTTAGATCCCTTAATTTAAAGCACAATGCCAAAAACAATTCAGTCTATCATGAATTTGTTGGAGGCGGTGCCGGAGTCGGAAAGAGCCGACTTATTTCAGCAATTGTTCAATCATTGTCTGTAATTTATAACAGTGTAACAGGAGCCGTTCCGACATCTATTAAAATCCTCTTATGTGCACCTACAGGAAAAACAGCATTCGGAATCAGTGGATCGACACTGCATTCCATGTTTTCACTTCCTGTTAATCAATCTCGCTCCGCACCTCCAAGGGCCTTATGCCATGATTCAGTTAATACTTTTCATTCAAGGCTAATCGACCTTAAATTAATTATTATTGATGAAATATCAATGGTTAGCTCTCTAATGTTTTCTTATTTAGACTTCCGTTTAAAGTACATTTTTAAAAATACATTTCCATTTGGGGGCGTTTCTGAGAAACGTATTCGGTGATCTTAGACAGTGACAGCCTGTAGGAGGTAGTTGGATTTTCGATCCAAACACCGAAAATGTTGAGATACCTGGGTTTACAATTGCAGTGCAACTTCAATCTATAAGATCTTTAACAGGTATTATAGTATACATAAATAATGAGCTTGTAGGTAGAGTTTCCCATACTTTTAGCGGTAGAAAAACTATTGGTTCACTTGTGTTTGAGTTTGGCATATTTAAGTACAACGCCACAAGTTTCCTAGTAATATATAAAAGTCCAAACTATTCTCTGTCCGTGTTTAAAACCGAATTTGAAGAATTTGTTTACGGGTACACTGATTTGTGCAACCGCCTTACTTTCGTAGTTTTTATTTTAATGAAAAGCAAGGGTTTAAGTTTATTAAATTTAATTGTGCCTCTGCAGCTGCTAACATAATACTTAACAGGTGCTTATCGTAAATTAAACAGATGTTTTAGACAGCTGATTCTAATCGTATGGCAACCTTGAGCAACATACTCCCAAATTGAAAGGATTAACTTTCAATCGCTTTGGTCTTGATTGGCAGCACTGCTATCTTGGCGATGGCTTTCTTTGTTATTCCTGTGGCTGTGCGTATGACTGCTACTCTGAATGCGCCGTCGTCTCCAGCTATTGTGCTTTCAATTCGCCCGAGAGGCCACTTGAGCGGAGGCGCGTTTTCTTCCTTCAACATCACGATGTCTCCAGGATGAATATTTGGCTTGCGAGAGTTCCATTTGCTGCGCTCCTGTTGCGCAGAGAGGTACGAGATACTCCTTTTCTGCCAAAAAGTCTGCTGCATGTGGCAAACACGCTGCCAACGACTGAGGCGATCCATGCTGAGGTGTGTCACGCTCGGCTCGTCGATGTTCACAATTGCTTTTCCCCAAAGAAAGTGACCCGGTGTGAGAATGTCTAGGTCGTTTGGATTCTCTGAAATGGAACATAGAGGCCTTTCAACATAGCTGAGATTTGACAGACGAGCGTGCGAAGCTCATGAAATGTGAGAGTTGAGTTGCCAACGATGCGGTAGAAATGGTGCTTCGCTGTTTTGACGGCAGCTTCCCATAACCCGCCAAAATACGGAGATCGTGGTGGAATGAAGTGCAAAGTAATTCCGAGGGCGAGGGCGCCTTTGACAATTTGCTGGCGCTGAGGTTCGCTGAGGAAAAGATCCTTAAGCTCAGCTAGCTCGTTTCGAGCACCGACAAAATTTGTTGCGCTGTCCGTCCAAATGTCTCGTGGCTTCCCTCGAAGACTGACGAAACGTTTTAGAGCAGCGATGAAAGAAGGTGTCGAAAGGTCCTCCACGAACTCTAGATGGCATGCTTTTGTTGAGAAGCAAATGAATATTGCTATGTAGCATTTTGTGGCCGCACGATTTCTCACTTCTGATTTTGAGAAAAAGGGCCAGCAAAAATCTATTCCGGTTACATAAAACGTAGGGCTGGGTGTTACGCGATCCGCTGGTCGTGGAGCTATTACTTGCTGCAGTGTGTTAGGTCGAGCGCGAAAGCAGCGAATGCATTTGTTGACAACGCTAGAGACAGCTTTGATTCCTCCTATGGGCCAGTAGCGTTGCCTTATGTTTGCAAGTAGACATTGAGGACCAGCATGAAGAAATTGAACGTGGTAATACATGATGATTGACTGCGTCACAGGATGCTGTTTGGGCAATAAAATTGGATGCTTGGCCTCAAGTATGAATTCTTCTCCTGTGGAGTCCATGAATGGTTGCAAAGATTTCAGCAAACTTCTTCCAGGCAGCGACTTGCTTTCTCAGAGTGCTTTGTAATCCTCGACAAAATGATTCTTCTGGATGCTTCGAATCATGAGATGAGTACCCGATTTCATTTCCTGCAGTGTGATAGAGCCCTTTTGCTTTACATACATATTCGCTGCAACTTTGCAAATGAGTTGTGCAACTTGCAATCAGTTGCGATGTCTTTGGGTGAGGTAGAAATGAGAACTCTGCTTCGTCGCTCTGGAAGTTCCACTGATGGGACCACCATTTTCGGCCATTTTGACGTGGGAAGGCGCAAAAGGGATGGTCCATAATGCCATAGTTGCGAGTTGATTAGTTCAAGTGGTGTGCATCCTCGCGATAGGATATCAGCTGGATTCAGTTGTGAAGTTACACGATGCCATGTCATGCCCTTCGTAAGGTCCTGGATTTGCGTTACCCGATTTGCCACAAACACATTGTAGTTGAAAGGAGAGTCGCGCATCCATGCTAACGCTACTGTTGAATCTGGCAAGCAATGATATTCACATTTGAATGAAATGTCCTTTGTGACGTTTGATATGAGTTCCGATAGGATTAGTGCAGAAGAAAGTTCAAGTTTAGGAATCGTTAATGTTTTCAACGGAGCTACTCTCGACTTTGAGCACAGCAAATGCGTTGAGTACTCTCCATCGATTTCAGATCTCACGTAGATACATGCTCCATACGCTGATATACTGGCATCGCAGAAACCGTGGATTTCATATTTTCCTGCAGGTGCCATGACGAAACGTGGAAACTTGAGGCTACGAACAAAGGATAACTGCGATGTTATTTCCGTCCATGCTGAATGAAGATGCTGCGGAAGGCTCTCATCCCAATCGATGTTTTCCTTCCAGAGTGCTTGCATGAACACTTTCATCCTTGTAATGATAGTCGAGATGAGTCCCAGTGGGTCGTAGAATCTTGCTAGTGTCGATAATATGCTGTGCTTTTTAGTTGGTCTGTTAGAGATAATGTCGGTGAAGTTGAAAAGCAGAAAGTCAGATGCGGGGTCCCAGGCTAAGCCGAGCGCCTTGGCAATACTTGTGCCGTCGTGAAACTGCATAAGCTTTTCGCAATCAGTTTCGGCTTCACCCTCAAAAGCGGCAGGCTTATTCGAGCACCACTTTCTTATTGGAAATAATCCTCTGGCGAGCAGCTGCTTGACTTGCTGTCGAATTTCCTTCGCTTCTTTAATGGAGTCACCACCTGAGATCAAGTCGTCCACGTAGAAATCTTTTCGGAGGATCCTTGCGGCGAGCGGAAATGACGGTTCCTCATCGTATGTCAGCTGATGCATGGCGTGAATTGCGAAAAACGCTGCAGGCTTTGTTCCGTACGTAACTGTATTCAGGGAATACACGTTTATTGGTTTGTCGGGATTGTTGCGCCACAGAATGCATTGCAGATGTTGATCTGGTGATGAAATACGCACGCAACCTTGTATACAATTTGTATGTGCAAAGGTGAAACTGTATTCTGAAGGGGAGGGGAAGGCAAAGGCTTTCAAGCGGCGAGGCCGACTTGAGGGGTGAGGGGCAGAGTGGTGTGATCTGTCAGTGACCGAAATCAGAGAAAAGCAACGTCTATGTGGTGTCCCCTCCGCAGAGTCTCAGGGAGCCGGGATTTGACCGTCAGCTTCTGACACCTGCGTGACCGTACCAGAAGCTTCACTGTTTGCGACGGGTATTGACCGCCATCGCCCCAGTGAAACTCTGGCACCTTGGGAACACCCGGCATGCACTACTCCTCTGCATGGCTATAATGAGGCTGCACTGTATGCAACGGGATTTGACCGTCATTGCACCAGTACAAACCTCAGTACAGTCGGTGCACCGCTGTACACACCTACACGCACATACACACATACACACACTTGTACGTACCCATACGTACGCATACACATAGACCCGAAGAAAACAATACAGTGGAAGATAACATGCAAAACAATATCTGAGGTACAAGCCCACGGTGGAAACCTCCTAAAAAAGCACCCTGTTTGCGAGCGCCTCCAGTTTGAGTGGTTTTTGCCTCTCACAACTGGGGCTCTCGCACTAAGTACCGTGGCACTTCTCACTTGTTTATGGAAAACAACTGCACTTTCGTTTCACTGTGTGTTTTATTTTTAATATTGTTCCTTTTTTTCTTCAATATATTCCTTAAACACATTATCCCTAATAATCCTATGGCCTGTGTCCCTGCCTAGCACCGTGCACTGTTTCTCTAATTCCTAAGGTTCACGTTTCCCTGCCTTGTACCACGGTGTGGCTCGCTCATCTCACTTGTCTTGTGCATTTTCCCTGAAGTCTCGTCGCGCCGGTCCTTATCATTGCTTTCCATGTTGGCTCGTTGTTCTCCTTGTGTTCTCGTTCATTTTTCTGGTACTTCTTTTCCTGGCACTTCCTTTCAACTTGCCATGTCGAGGGACACTCACTAATTAATTGGCGCCCATGTGCCAAAATTCTGCGCAGCGGTCTCTTCGCTTGAGGCTCCGTCGCTCTCTTACTGCTGGCGTGCCTTTGCGCTCTTGCTGCTCGTGTGCGTCGGCGCTCTTGCTGCTAGTGTGCGTCTGCGCTCTCGCTGCTGATGTGTGTCGGCGCTCTTGCTGCTGTTGTGTGTCTGCGCGCTTGCTGCTGACGTTCGGTTGCTCTCTTGCTGTCGGCACTCTTGCTGTTGGCGTTCTGTACCCTTTGCTGGTGACTTTTAAATAACAAACTTGCAATAAATGACTTACTATGCCAGTGAAAATCCACTGACACACCCCCTCCTGTGCCAATCATGATCCATGTCCTGGTCCGGTTGCTTCAAGTCAGCCGCGCGGTTGCCGGCTGCATCACTTTCCTTGACTGTTTATCCTCTATCATTGTTCCTTAGCCGTTTATCCTTGATCCTTGTTGCTCCGTGTTGTTCCTTGCTTCTCACTCGAAATAAAGAAAACAACTGTTTATCCTCGATCATCGTTCCTTGATAATTTTCGTCGTTGTTGATCCTTGATCCTTGTTCATTGTTCCTTGATTCTTTCTGTTGCTGATCCTTGACCCTTGTTGATCCTTGGCCGTTCACTCCCTTTACAGAACAATTTATAAATTTGCTGAGACCCGAGACGAAGAACGGAGAGTGGGGGTCACCTTTTTAGCGAACGGCGAAAGTTTTCTCAGACGGCGTGGCCGCCTTGATGCCCTACCTATCAGCGTGTGAGGGTGATGCCAGCGATAGCGTGCAAAGGCTATGAACGCGCGACTAGTGGCCACCTCCGCTTCTTGAGTGACCTCGGCGCCGGGTATGGACCAACGCACATTTCTAGTTCTTTTTCACTTTAATTTTAATAATTTTTCCTACTTTGCCCTACCTAAGCACCGTGCAACTGTTTCCCTAATTTCTAAGGCTGACGTTTCCCTGCCTTACACCACGGTGCCCATGTGCCAAAATTCTGCGCAGCCTCCAGAGCCGGCGTTAGATTGGGCAGCGCAGTCGCCGAGCTTAGGCCGACCACGCACTTTCGGCGTGTGTCTGATGTCAGCCGTGGTTGCCGGCTGCATCACCTTGCTCGTTGTCCTGTCCCGTGTGTTTGATGTCCTTTTGCTGGTATTTCCTTGACTGTTTATCCTCGATCATTGTTCCTTGGCCGTTTATCCATGATCCTTGTTGCTCCGTGTTGTTCCTTGTTTGTCACTCAAAATAAAGAAAAGAATTGTTTATCGTCGACCATCGTTCCTTGATAGTTTTCGTCGTTGTTGATCCTTGATCCTTGTTCATTGTTCCTTGATTCCTTCTGTGCCTCCACAACTCCTGTAGTAAAATTTTGGCCTTTGTTATAATCGGACACAGCAAACCCAGTGGATCAAATAAACGAGAAGCTATGGACAACATATTACGTTTTGTTGGTTTTAGCGATGCGAAACTATCTACATCAAGATGGTATTTAAAAATATCCTCTTGAGGTTCCAAACGCATTCCAAGAGTTTTAACTGCACTCTGTTCCTCAATTTTGAGAGTAACTTCTTCGCTAGAGTCAGTGTTAGAAACTTGAATGCTGTGATTGGATGCCCACTTGGCTAGTGGAAAACCTCCTGACTCCAATATTTCACGAACTTCCTTGCACATTATGTTTAATTCTTTTACACTGTCTGCCCCTGCCAGCATATCATCTACATAAAAACACTTTTTGATCACATCTGATCGAATCGGATGTGATTGTGCATGTATGTCGGCAAGCTCAAACAGGCAGCGTATTGCCAGAAACGGTGCGGATGCTGTACCATATGTAACGGTATTCAACTTGTATGCCTGTATATTTTGTGAAGTGTTTTCTCTCCACAAAATCAGCTGGAACTTTCTGTCTTCTTCAGAGACATTTATCTGCCTATACATTTTGGAAATGTGAGCAGTCACGGCATATTTATTTAATCGAAAATTGATCAAAGTTGAATACAGCTCCCTCTGAATTGTTGGCCCCACCATTAGTGTTTAATTAAGTGAAACAGCTGTTGACGTCTTGCTAGAGGCGTCGAAAACTACACGAAGCTTGGTAGAGGTACTTTCAGGTCTAAGAACGCACTTCAGAATGGACATGTGTTCTAAATCGAGATATTCTTTCATGAAGTCATGGTACATGTTTCGCAGTATTGCATCCTTTGATAATTTGCGCTCAAGTTGTAGAAAACGCCTTTCAGCAGTTTGAAAGGACAGACCGAGAACCTTTGGATTGGTCTTGAAAGGAAGCTTGACTTCAAAGCGACCGGAAGATAACTGTTTGACAGTTTTCTTGAAATACAGCTCACACGCCTGTTGTTCAGCTGTTTGGCGAACAGCCTTCGACTCAATTGGACATTGATCCAATTCCCAGAAACGGGTGACTAAGGAGTCGAGAGAACAATTATTATTTTGAGCTATTGAACACCCACTGAACTGACGACGAGGTACTTGTTCAGTGTATTTTCCCGCTACTATCCAACCCAGCAGCGTCTTTTGCATAATGGGAAGTTCTGAACGTAATTTTATTTGTCCAACGCATAACAAGTCGTAAAGGTTGAGTCGTGGAAATTGATTTTAGAACCCAACAGTCAGCGGAAAACGCATGTGAATTGAGACGCGATTGAATAGAGACGCATATCTTGTTCTTGCTATCGACTGTTGCACCACCAACCATTGAGATAGCTAGGGATGTTGGTTCCCGCTTGAGTCGTAGTAATTGAGCCATGCTTTCAGACATCAAGTTTATTTGGGATTCACTATCAAGTAAGGCTCTGGCTGGATGCCACTGACCGAATCTATCTTTAACATTCACGATGGCTGTTGCAAGAACGACTTGCTCATTATTAAGCACATGTCCCAAATATGCATCTGAAGCAGTTTGGTGAGTAGAAGGTGTCTCACCTTGAACAGGTGTATTATACCTGTGAAGCAAGGAATGGTGAGGCTTTGAACATACTCTACATTTTGATGCTTTGCATTTTGAAACAATGTGCCCTGTGACCAGGCAATTGAGACATAACTTTTGGGCCTTGACGAATTCAAAACGCTGCATAACTGAGACGGCAGCAAATGACGGACAAGAATAAATGTTATGCGTTTCCGATTTGCAAAATATGCACACAAGCGATGAAGTGCGTCCTCCTTCAGCACAAGCGAAGGACGATTTGGAATGTTGGGGTTTCTTGTGTTCAATTCGTGACTTTGTTTTCTCTCGAGTTGACTCTTCTGCTGACAAATACTGGTATCTCTTATTTAGTTGTCGAGCACAATCCTCCACTTGGCTAGTGGAAAACCTCCTGACTCCAATATTTCACGAACTTCCTTGCACATTATGTTTAATTCTTTTACACTGTCTGCCCCTGCCAGCATATCATCTACATAAAAACACTTTTTGATCACATCTGATCCAATCGGATGTAATTGTGCATGTATGTCGGCAAGCTCAAACAGGCAGCGTATTGCCAGAAACGGTGCGGATGCTGTACCATATGTAACGGTATTCAACTTGTATGCCTGTATATTTTGTGAAGTGTTTTCTCTCCACAAAATCACCTGGAACTTTCTGTCTTCTTCAGAGACATTTATCTGCCTGTACATTTTGGTAATGTGAGCAGTCACGGCATATTTATTTAATCGAAAATTGATCAAAGTTGAATACAGCTCCCTCTGAATTGTTGGCCCCACCATTAGTGTTTCATTAAGCGAAACAGCTGTTGACGTCTTGCTAGAGGCGTCGAAAACTACACGAAGCTTGGTAGAGGTACTTTCAGGTCTAAGAACGCATTGATGAGGAATAAAGTAATGCTGTTCTAGAGGAGCAGACTTCAGAATGGACATGTGTCCTAAATCGAGATATTCTTTCATGAAGTCATGGTACATGTTTCGCAGGATTGCATCCTTTGATAATTTACGCTCAAGTTGTAGAAAACGCCTTTCAGCAGTTTGAAAGGACAGACCGAGAACCTTTGGATTGGTCTTGAAAGGAAGCTTGACTTCAAAGCGATCGGAAGATAACTGTTTGACAGTTTTCTTGAAATACAGCTCACACGCCTGTTGTTCAGCTGTTTGGCGAACAGCCTTCGACTTAATGGGACATTGATCCAATTCCCAGAAACGGGTGACTAAGGAGTCGAGAGAACAATTATTATTTTGAGCTATTGAACACCCA
Source organism: Zaprionus indianus (assembly GCA_018904595.1). Taxonomy (NCBI): domain Eukaryota; kingdom Metazoa; phylum Arthropoda; class Insecta; order Diptera; family Drosophilidae; genus Zaprionus; species Zaprionus indianus. Next base: position 635,645 of record JAEIHA010000101.1, on the reverse strand, counting down.
CTGAACTGACGACGAGGTACTTGTTCAGTGTATTTTCCCGCTACTATCCAACCCAGCAGCGTCTTTTGCATAATGGGAAGTTCTGAACGTAATTTTATTTGTCCAACGCATAACAAGTCGTAAAACAATTCTGCGCCCAAGAGAATATCCACTTTACCAGGCCTATAAAACTCTGGATCTGCCAGATTAAGATTCTTGGGTATTTTCCAACTTGATGTGGCAATTGACTGCCCAGGTTGAGTCGTGGAAATTGATTTTAGAACCCAACAGTCAGCGGAAAACGCATGTGAATTGAGACGCGATTGAATAGAGACGCATATCTTGTTCTTGCTATCGACTGTTGCACCACCAACCATTGAGATAGCTAGGGATGTTGGTTCCCGCTTGAGTCGTAGTAATTGAGCCATGCTTTCAGACATCAAGTTTATTTGGGAGCCACTATCAAGTAAGGCTCTGGCTGGATGCCACTGACCGAATCTATCTTTAACATTCACGATGGCTGTTGCAAGAACGACTTGCTCATTATTAAGCACATGTCCCAAATATGCATCTGAAGCAGTTTGGTGAGTAGAAGGTGTCTCACCTTGAACAGGTGTATTATACCTGTGAAGCAAGGAATGCTGAGGCTTTGAACATACTCTACATTTTGATGCTTTGCATTTTGAAACTATGTGCCCTGTGACCAGGCAATTGAGACATAACTTTTGGGCCTTGACGAATTCAAAACGCTGCATAACTGAGACGGCAGCAAACGACGGACAAGAATAAATGTTATGCGTTTCCGATTTGCAAAATATGCACACAAACGATGAAGTGCGTCCTCCTTCAGCACAAGCGAAGGACGATTTGGAATGTTGGGGTTTCTTGTGTTCAATTCGTGACTTTGTTTTCTCTCGAGTTGACTCTTCTGCTGACAAATACTGGTATCTCTTATTTAGTTGTCGAGCACAATCCTCCCAAAACGGCAGTGTATCATAATCCAGCTGCTCCTCAAAACGAGATTTGGTGGTATGGTCTACTTTCGCCATGACCATATGAATAATCATTGCGTTAGCAATATCTTTGTCGTTCCCCAACGACGACAACGACGCATATATAGCAGACACCGTAATTATTATCGATCTCAAGCTCGATGCAGATGGTTTTGTCATGCTAGGTATGTCGAATAACTGTGAAACAGTGTCAAAGAATATAAGACATTTATTGTCATATACTGCATTGAGCCTTGCAATTGCCTTAGGATAGTTACAATCCGTCAACTGATACGGCTTAACTACCCCCAATGCCTCATCTGATAAACAAGACACCAGATGATTGAACTTCTCGACATTAGTTAGAGAAGTGTCATTGTGAACTAAGCTTTCAAAAAGGCACATAAAATTTCTATACTCCGAATGCTTACCATTGAATGTTGGCAAACGCATTTTCGGCAGCTGCGAACGCTGGCTCGAACTTGCGGAGCAAATATGTTTAACCTCTGTTTCTGGCTTTATTGCATTTAGGTATAATGCCTTTGTGATGACACACAATTCTTCTAACTGCTCCCTATGTTCGTTAAGAGGGTTTAAATTGTCTAATTCGGCTTGAAGATTCATTGCCTTCTCTATATACCCTTCCAAAAGTTCTAATCTACACGTTAACTCTGTTCTGTCTGCAGAAGTTGCTTTGGTTTTTATTGCTAATTGCATACGAGCAATATCAGCACTCACCTTATCGTATCTTTGCAGACACAACGCGAGTTTTGCACTACCTTTAGAACTCGGAAATTTTTCGGTACATGGTTTCTCGGACTCAGACATTTTAAAGAATATATGTATACCTTACTCAAATATCGAAACTTTATAAGCTACCCTTGCAGCGATACTACCTACACAAGCCAATTAACTGGTCTGAACTATTACACGCATACACCCTATGTGTTGTGTGCACAAACAAACGAAATTTCCGAGAGATTCGGAACTAAAGAGCAGTTAATGCGGGGTGCGGGGGAGCGAGAATGTAAGAATGTAATTACCAAACACACGCACTCAATGCTGTATGTAAGACGAACGAACGGGAATCAAACGAAGAGAGATAACTAACAGATTTGCTGTAGCTACGGTTGTTGGCAGCAATGCAAAACGCGGGGTGCGGGGTAATAAAATACCGCTGTCCAGAAATGCAAGCGAAAGTTAACACGAAAATTATGAGCTTATCCGTAAACCGGGGTCAACGTTCCAAAGTGAACGCGCCACAAGAAGATCAGAAATAATGCCAGTATATGTATACAACAAATAAAAAATAAATGATGTTGCCGTTTGTTTATTTTAGTTTAATATTATTCATGCAAGCAAGTACTATCTATTTAAAGGAATGCAACGTAAGGCCTTTTGTATTTATTGTTTTTAATGATACTTTGTTGATGGGGTTAGTTGCTCATATGTTTAAATGTATGTATGTACAAATGTATCGATGTGTGTAGAAGCGATCACGTGCACACGTATATACATAAGAAGGTACACTGCTTGCATGCAATATTTAAAGAATAAGTATCAAAATTTGAGCTGCTTAGTACATGCGATTATGTACTCATATATTTATGTCGACAATTTCGTCGTTTCAATCAACAAGACTTGCTCAATTTTTGATACTAAATACCTGTAGGCTGTCTAGGGAATCGATAGACATAGAGCGATGACTGGCTTCCATTATTGTCCAACGTTGACGACTTCTTTGGCGCACACCTCAGTCCAGCAAAACGTTCACTTTTTTTTGATTTAATTTCACACACGACGCGCGAAGCCAACTACTGCCGATATAATTTTATCTAATATTAACCGAATCTCAAGTCCCTGCTCGGGCGCCTATGAAAATTCTCTAAGACTTTTTAGAGAAATCGAAACAAAGATAATATTATTTAAATAAAAGGACGCGGAGTTCGGCTTCAATAATTTTAATTCAACACGAGTAGTGGGCCACAGTCCGACCACACTCCCCGAATTCGCCGTCGGCATTTGCCGATCGTTTTCTCTTAACATTTTAGCACACTTCATGTGTTCTCTTACTAACTACTTATGTTATGTTCAGCTCCAACACGCCCCATGGCGAGATGAGCATTTAGATTTAGTCACACATGACTGTGAATTATTCTGTAGGCAGAATCAGGAGTTAGTAGAGAACAATCGCTAGAAATATAATGTACTAGTTGATAGGGAACTTGAAGTTGCTCTGAGCCACTTAAGGGAAGAAGCTTAAAATGAGGTAAATGAGGTAGCAGAACAAGAAGTAGTAGAGGATGGCTTCAGAGTTTTAGGATTGCCTGAAATAGATCCACAACTGAACGCTTTGAATGTGGATGGAAATATTTAGACGAATGAGGAAGATAGTAATGTCCGTTTAATCAAGCTTCCACCTTTAGTTTCACAAGAGACCTTAGCTAATATAGTTAGATCCCTTAATTTAAAGCAGAAGCTATATTTCACCCATGTCTTGCACAATGCCAAAAACAATTCAGTCTATCATGAATTTGTTGGAGGCGGTGCCGGAGTCGGAAAGAGCCGACTTATTTCAGCAATTGTTCAATCATTGTCTGTAATTTATAACAGTGTAACAGGAGCCGTTCCGACATCTATTAAAATCCTCTTATGTGCACCTACAGGGAAAACAGCATTCGGAATCAGTGGATCGACACTGCATTCCATGTTTTCACTTCCTGTTAATCAATCTCGCTCCGCACCTCCAAGGGCCTTATGCCATTCAGTTAATACTTTTCATTCAAGGCTAATCGACCTTAAATTAATTATTATTGATGAAATATCAATGGTTAGCTCTCTAATGTTTTCTTATTTAGACTTCCGTTTAAAGTACATTTTTAAAAATACATTTCCATTTGGGGGCGTTTCTGAGAAACGTATTCGGTGATCTTAGACAGTGACAGCCTGTAGGAGGTAGTTGGATTTTCGATCCAAACACCGAAAATGTTGAGATACCTGGGTTTACAATTGCAGTGCAACTTCAATCTATAAGATCTTTAACAGGTATTATAGTATACATAAATAATGAGCTTGTAGGTAGAGTTTCCCATACTTTTAGCGGTAGAAAAACTATTGGTTCACTTGTGTTTGAGTTTGGCATATTTAGGTACAACGCCACAAGTTTCCTAGTAATATATAAAAGTCCAAACTATTCTCTGTCCGTGTTTAAAACCGAATTTGAAGAATTTGTTTACGGGTACACTGATTTGTGCAACCGCCTTACTTTCGTAGTTTTTATTTTAATGAAAAGCAAGGGTTTAAGTTTATTAAATTTAATTGTGCCGCTGCAGCTGCTAACATAATACTTAACAGGTGCTTATCGTAAATTAAACAGATGTTTTAGACAGCTGATTCTAATCGTATGGCAACCTTGAGCAATTAGATAAAGCAGTGATCTGCCGCCAACATACTCCCAAATTGAAAGGATTAACTTTCAATCGCTTTGGTCTTGATTGGCAGCACTGCTATCTTGGCGATGGCTTTCTTTGTTATTCCTGTGGCTGTGCGTATGACTGCTACTCTGAATGCGCCGTCGTCTCCAGCTATTGTGCTTTCAATTCGCCCGAGAGGCCACTTGAGCGGAGGCGCGTTTTCTTCCTTCAACATCACGATGTCTCCAGGATGAATATTTGGCTTGCGAGAGTTCCATTTGCTGCGCTCCTGTTGCGCAGAGAGGTACGAGATACTCCTTTTCTGCCAAAAAGTCTGCTGCATGTGGCAAACACGCTGCCAACGACTGAGGCGATCCATGCTGAGGTGTGTCACGCTCGGCTCGTCGATGTTCGCAATTGCTTTTCCCCAAAGAAAGTGACCCGGTGTGAGAATGTCTAGGTCGTTTGGATTCTCTGAAATGGAACATAGAGGCCTTTCAACATAGCTGAGATTTGACAGACGAGCGTGCGAAGCTCATGAAATGTGAGAGTTGAGTTGCCAACGATGCGGTAGAAATGGTGCTTCGCTGCTTTGACGGCAGCTTCCCATAACCCGCCAAAATACGGAGATCGTGGTGGAATGAAGTGCAAATTAATTCCGAGGGCGAGGGCGCCTTTGACAATTTGCTGGCGCTGAGGTTCGCTGAGGAAAAGATCCTTAAGCTCAGCTAGCTCGTTTCGAGCACCGAAAAATTTGTTGCGCTGTCCGTCCAAATGTCTCGTGGCTTCCCTCGAAGACTGACGAAACGTTTTAGAGCAGCGATGAAAGAAGGTGTCGAAAGGTCCTCCACGAACTCTAGATGGCATGCTTTTGTTGAGAAGCAAATGAATATTGCTATGTAGCATTTTGTGGCCGCACGATTTCTCACTTCTGATTTTGAGAAAAAGGGCCCGCAAAAATCTATTCCGGTTACATAAAACGTAGGGCTGGGTGTTACGCGATCCGCTGGTCGTGGAGCTATTACTTGCTGCAGTGTGTTAGGTCGAGCGCGAAAGCAGCGAATGCATTTGTTGACAACGCTAGAGACAGCTTTGATTCCTCCTATGGGCCAGTAGCGTTGCCTTATGTTTGCAAGTAGACATTGAGGACCAGCATGAAGAAATTGAACGTGGTAATACATGATGATTGACTGCGTCACAGGATGCTGTTTGGGCAATAAAATTGGATGCTTGGCCTCAAGTATGAATTCTTCTCCTGTGGAGTCCATGAATGGTTGCAAAGATTTCAGTAAACTTCTTCCAGGCAGCGACTTGCTTTCTCAGAGTGCTTTGTAATCCTCGACAAAATGATTCTTCTGGATGCTTCGAATCATGAGATGAGTACCCGATTTCATTTCCTGCAGTGTGATAGAGCCCTTTTGCTTTGGGGAGTCGTTTCTCACGAATCGATGTACATACATATTCGCTGCAACTTTGCAAATGAGTTGTGCAACTTGCAATCAGTTGCGATGTCTTTGGGTGACGTAGAAATGAGAACTCTGCTTCGTCGCTCTGGAAGTTCCACTGATGGGACTACCGTTTTCGGTCATTTTAACATGGGAAAGCGCAAAAAAGATGGTCCATAATGCCATAGTTGCGAGTTGATTAGTTCAAGTGGTGTGCATCCTCGCGATAGGATATCAGCTGGATTCAGTTGTGAAGTTACACGATGCCATGTCATGCCCTTCGTAAGGTCCTGGATTTGCGTTACCCGATTTGTCACAAACACATTGTAGTTGGAAGGAGAGTCGCGCATCCATGCTAACGCTACTGTTGAATCTGGCAAGCAATGATATTCACATTTGAATGAAATGTCCTTTGTGACGTTTGATATGAGTTCCGATAGGATTAGTGCAGAAGAAAGTTCAAGTTTAGGAATCGTTAATGTTTTCAACGGAGCTACTCTCGACTTTGAGCACAGCCAATGCGTTGAGTACTCTCCATCGATTTCAGATCTCACGTAGATACATGCTCCATACGCTGATATACTGGCATCGCAGAAATCGTGGATTTCATATTTTCCTGCAGGTGCCATGACAAAACGTGGAAACTTGAGGCTACGAACAAAGGATAACTGCGATGTTATTTCCGTCCATGCTGAATGAAGATGCTGCGGAAGGCTCTCATCCCAATCGATGTTTTCCTTCCAGAGTGCTTGCATGAACACTTTCATCCTTGTAATGATAGTCGAGATGAGTCCCAATGGGTCTTGCTAGTGTCGATAATATGCTGTGCTTTGTAGTTGGTCTGTTAGAGATAATGTCGGTGAAGTTGAAAAGCAGAAAGTCAGATGCGGGGTCCCAGGCTAAGCCGAGCGCCTTGGCAATACTTGTGCCGTCGTGAAACTGCATAAGCTTTTCGCAATCAGTTTCGGCTTCACCCTCAAGAGCGGCAGGCTTATTCGAGCACCACTTTCTTATTGGAAATAATCCTCTGGCGAGCAGCTGCTTGACTTGCTGTCGAATTTCCTTCGCTTCTTTAATGGAGTCACCACCTGAGATCAAGTCGTCTACGTAGAAATCTTTTCGGAGGATCCTTGCGGCGAGCGGAAATGACGGTTCCTCATCGTATGTCAGCTGATGCATGGCGTGAATTGCGAGAAACGCTGCAGGCTTTGTTCCGTACGTAACTGTATTCAGGGAATACACGTTTATTGGTTTGTCGGGATTGTTGCGCCACAGAATGCATTGCAGATGTTGATCTGGTGGTGAAATACGCACGCAACCTTGTATACAATTTGTATGTGCAAAGGTGAAACTGTATTCCCCCTCATCTATTATTTCCGACTACTTTGATAATTTTATGTCTATTCAAACAATATGATAGACAGTAGCAGTAGCATATCTAGCACAATTTTTTTTGGATAACCATTTACAATATTTTATTTTAGCAGGCAACAAAAAAATAAATGACTTACCAAATTTGACAAACATAATATTGCGGTTCCGCGCTTGATCCAATTGTAAGGTAGCGTTCTAGGCCTGGGGTGGGCTTAGTCACGCCAGGGCTACCTTTACAAGAAATTTGTAAAAAGTGCTGAGACCCTGGACGAGGGGGCGTAACTATTTGGGTCGAAGGGGAGGGGAAGGCAAAGGCTTTCAAGCGGCGAGGCCGACTTGAGGGGTGAGGGGCAGAGTGGTGTGATCTGTCAGTGACCGAAATCAGAGAAAAGCAACGTCTATCTGGTGTCCCCTCCGCAGAGTCTCAGGGAGCCGGGATTTGACCGTCAGCTTCTGAGACCTGCGTGACCGTACCAGAAGCTTCACTGTTTGCGACGGGTATTGACCGCCATCGCCCCAGTGAAACTCTGGCACCTTGGGAACACCCGGCATGCACTACTCCTCTGCATGGCTATAATGAGGCTGCACTGTATGCAACGGGATTTGACCGTCATTGCACCAGTACAAACCTCAGTACAGTCGGTGCACCGCTGTACACACCTACACGCACATACACACATACACACACTTGTACGTACCCATATGTACGCATACCCATAGACCCGAAGAAAACAATACAGTGGAAGATAACATGCAAAACAATATCTGAGGTACAAGCCCACGGTGGAAACCTCCTAAAAAAGCACCCTGTTTGCGAGCGCCTCCAGTTTGAGTGGTTTTTGCCTCTCACAACTGGGGCTCTCGCACTAAGTACCGTGGCACTTCTCACTTGTTTATGGAAAACAACTGCACTTTCGTTTCACTGTGTGTTTTATTTTTAATATTGTTCCTTTTTTTCTTCAATATATTCCTTAAACACATTATCCCTAATAATCCTATGGCCTGTGTCCCTGCCTAGCACCGTGCACTGTTTCTCTAATTCCTAAGGTTCACGTTTCCCTGCCTTGTACCACGGTGTGGCTCGCTCACCTCACTTGTCTTGTGCATTTTCCCTGAAGTCTCGTCGCGCCGGTCCTTCTCGTTGCTTTCCATGTTGGCTCGTTGTTCTCCTTGTGTTCTCGTTCATTTTTCTGGTACTTCTTTTCCTGGCACTTCCTTTCAACTTGCCATGTCGAGGGACACTCACTAATTAATTGGCGCCCATGTGCCAAAATTCTGCGCAGCGGTCTCTTCGCTTGAGGTTCCGTCGCTCTCTTACTGCTGGCGTGCATTTGCGCTCTTGCTGCTCGTGTGCGTCGGTGCTCTTGCTGCTAGTGTGCGTCGGCGCTCTCGCTGCTGATGTGCGTCGGCGCTCTTGCTGCTGTTGTGCGTCTGCGCGCATGCTGCTGTCGTTCGGTTGCTCTCTTGCTGTCGGCACTCTTGCTGTTGGCGTTCTGTTGTTCACTGAACTAAGACTGGCCCGACTAGCACATACCCTTTGCTGGTGACTTTTAAATAACAAACTTACAATAAATGACTTACTATGCCAGTGAAAAACCACTGACACACCCCCCTCCTGTGCCCATCATGATCCATGTCCTGGTCCGGTTGCTTGATGTCAGCCGCGCGGTTGCCGGCTGCATCACTTTCCTTGACTGTTTATCCTCGATCATTGTTCCTTGGCCGTTTATCCTTGATCCTTGTTGCTCCGTGTTGTTCCTTGCTTGTCACTCGAAGTAAAGAAAACAACTTTTTATCGTCGACCATCGTTCCTTGATAGTTTTCGTCGTTGTTGATCCTTGATCCTTTTTCATTGTTCCTTGATTCCTTCTGTTGCTGATCCTTTACCCTTGTTGCTCCTTGGCCGTTCACTCGATGTTGATCCTTGGTCCTTGTGCACACGTTGTTGTTCCTTGATCCTTCTTCACTTGCTTAATCAAACAACTTAAAAAAATTGTTAATTAAGCTCAGCTTTTCGGAAGCGTGAGCTGTGCTCGCCAGGAAGGCTGGAGCCGGACTACTTTCCTGCCGCTGGTAGCCGTCCTTATATACCTATTTAAGGTAGCGGTACTTGGCTTCGGCGCCCTGCGGCAGCGCAGTCGACGCGCTCGGCTCTGCTCACCCCACCGATGGTGGTCGGGTATTTCCCGCTCCCCTCGGTCCTTAGGAAGACAGTCTAACGGTGCCTGATTTCCGTCTGTGTCTTGTTCTCTGTTCTGGTCTAGTCCTGTCCGTCTCCTCGATTCTTTCTTAAAACTATCCTTGCTAATTCTAACTCCTTGCTCTGCTGTGCTTAAAACTATTCTTTGCTAACCTAAACTTTTGCTCTCCTCCTTGCTTAAACCTTTTCCGTCCGTCTTTAGTCTCGTCTGTCCCTGTTCTATGTCCTGGTCTTTGTCCCTGTCTCTGTGCTACCATTTTCCTATCCCCTGGGGCCTGTCTGCCTTTTTTCTCGATCACGTAATAAAAAACGGGTGGGTGTGTCGGCATGCATATGCTAGTAACTCTGCCGCCGCACCGCCCTTGCTTCCTTCTCGGACCCATACGTGGTGCTTTAAGCCACGGAGATGGAATCCCCTCCAAAGAGTCTCAGGGTCCCTGCTTGGGCACCACCTGTAAGTTTGCGTTCTAGGGCTGGGGTGGGCTCAGTCACGCCAGGGCTACCTTTACAAGAAATTTGTAAAAAGTGCTGAGACCCAGGACGAGGGGGCGTAACTATTTGGGTCGAAGGGGAGGGGGAAGGCAAAAGCTTTCAAGCGGCGAGGTCGACTTGAGGGTGGAGGGCAGAGTGGTGTGATCTGTCAGTGACCGAAATCAGAGAAAAGCAACGTCTATCTGGTGTCCCCTCCGCAGAGTCTCAGGGAGACGGGATTTGACCGTCAGCTTCTGAGACCTGCGTGACCGTACCAGAAGCTTCACTGTTTGCGACGGGTATTGACCGCCATCGCCCCAGTGAAACTCCGGCACCTTGGGAACACTCGGCATGCACTACTCCTCTGCATGGCTATACTGAGGCTGCACTGTATGCAACGGGATTTGACCGTCATTGCACCAGTACAAACCTCAGTACAGTCGGTGCACCGCTGTACACACCTACACGCACATACACACATACACATACTTGTAAGTACCCATACGTACGCATACCCATAGACCCGAAGAAAACAATACACTGGAATATAACATGCAAAACAAGCCCACGGTGGAAACCTCCTAAAAAGGCACACTGTTTTCGAGCGCCTCCAGTTTGAGTGGTTTTTGCCTCTCACAACTGGGGCTCTCGCACTAACTACCGTGGCACTTCTCACTCGTTTATGGAAAATAACTGCACTTTCGTTTCACTGTCTGTTTTATTTTTAATATTGTTCCTTTTTTTCTTCAATATATTCATTAAACACATTATCCCCACATTATCCATAATCCTATGGCCTGTGTCCCTGCCTAGCACCGTGCACTGTTTCTCTAATTCCTAAGGTTCACGTTTCCCTGCCTTGTACCACGGTGTGGCTCGCTCACCTCACTTGTCTTGTGTATTTTCCCTGAAGTCTCGTCGCGCCGGTCTTTCTCATTGCCTTCCATGTTGGCTCGTTGTTCTCCTTGTGTTCTCGTTCATTTTTCTGGTACTTCTTTTCCTGGCACTACCTTTCAACGTGCCATGTCGAGGGACACTCAATAATTAATTGGCGCCCATGTGCCAAAATTCTGCGCAGCGGTCTCTTCGCTTGAGGCTCCGTCGCTCTCTTACTGCTGGCGTGCCTTTGCGTTCTTGCTGCTAGTGTGCGTCGGCGCTCTTGCTGCTAGTGTGCGTCTGCGCTCTCGCTGCTGATGTGTGTCGGCGCTCTTGCTGCTGTTGTCCGTCTGCGCGCATGCTGCTGACGTTCGGTTGCTCTCTTGCTGTCGGCACTCTTGCTGTTGGCGTTCTGTTGTTCACTGAACTAAGTCTCGCCCGACTAGCACATACCCTTTGCTGGTGACTTTTAAATAACAAACTTACAATAAATGACTTACTATGCCAGTGAAAAACCACTGACACACCCCCCTCCTGTGCCCATCATGATCCATGTCCTGGTCCGGTTGCTTGATGTCAGCCGCGCGGTTGCCGGCTGCATCACTTTCCTTGACTGTTTATCCTCGATCATTGTTCCTTGGCCGTTTATCCTTGATCCTTGTTGCTCCGTGTTGTTCCTTGCTTGTCACTCGAAATAAAGAAATCAACTGTGTGAAGGGTTATTTCTGAAGGCTTTATTGATATTAAGGTTTAATTTTAAATAATACAGAGAGACTTTTTATTGACACACGCTGCTTCTTGCGCGTCGTTCAAATATCGAATAAGAAGAAGAAAACATAAACATGAAAACTTTTCAATCGACATATCATATACATTCATCGATTAGTCCATGAATACTAGTAGCTCACACCAACGCTTCATTTTGTCGGACGAGTACACCGACGTATAGTGTCGTTGTTTCCGTTGAGACTGAGGCAAATCTTCTACTAGATATCTGTCATTTGGCAACACCTTCTTGACTATAAAAGGTCCTTTGTAGCGAGGCTCCAATTTTCGCGAAGTTCCAGTGCTTGACGGCTCATTCTCTACCAAAACAAGATCGTCAAGGCTGTAGATGGTTGGCTTAGAATGTCTGGCATCATAGCGTTTCTTAGCGATAGCTCTATGGTCGTTTATCTTTGCCGCTGCATCAACTCTAAGCTCTTCCAATTCTGTACTATTAAGCATCTTTTGATCGTGACCCTGTAGCACATTTGTCAAGGTATTTTTAAGGATATTTCGGGGCTCGTAACCATACAAAAGCTGAAAAGGTGAACATTTAGTGGTACTGTTTATCATGGTATTGATGCTCCACTGGATTGAGCACATATTTTCATCTCAACGCTTTTCATTCTCATTTGTAGGCAATAACATCGACAAAATGATTCGATTGGTTCGCTCTGCATGACCATTTGCTCTTGGTGTTCTTACTGCATTGAGTACGTGTTTCACGTTGTTCGTCTTACAGTACTTTTCCAAATCCTTCGAAGTAAAGGCTGTACCACGATCAGTAATAATTCGATCTGGCATGCCCAAGTAACTGGTCACATCTTGTAGGATATCCAGGACATGTTTGGTTGCTGTACTTTTTACTGCTCGTACTATGGTAAATTTCGTGAATGCATCGACAATCACAAGAATGTGTTCGTTTCGTTTGATACTTTTCGGAAAAGGTCCAAGATGGTCCATGTGTATGGTGAAGAAAGGGACCGGATTGATGTCGTCATAATGGTACTGACCTTCCTGTCGTCCACCTGCTGTTTTATAAAGTGCACAGCCAACGCAGGATTTTATGTAGCTTTTAACGAAGTTGCGCATTTGAGGAAACCAGAAACAATTTAAAATTCGTGAAATTGTTTTATCGACGCTCATATGCCCAGCCTTATCGTGACATTCATGAAGGATATGGAATCGCAACTGCTTTGGTACAATCCTCAGCAACTTGCTGTCATATTTGCGGAACAGGCTATCGTGCTCGATCACATAATCCTGGTTCTGTGTCTTCTTTTCCAATTTCAGATCGGTGACAATTTTTTTGAATTTTCTTATCTTGCAGTTGAATAAAAAATAACCAATCCGCTTCGTCTATTATACCCTTGGACACCTTAAGGCTTGCGGTCTCCACTTCCTGTGCATCTTCGGATGGAGCTCGGCTTAGGGCGTCAACATGGTTCATCTCTGTTCCAGGACGATGAACAATCTCTATGTCAAACTCGTGCGATTCGTGGAATGAGCTCTCGTTTCTCCATCGATTTTTTCAATGCGTTACAATCGGTGATGACCTTTATCTTTTTGCCATAGATGTAATATTTAAACCGCTCCAGCGATTCAACGACAGCTAGAGCCTCCAGCTCATAGCTGTGATAGTTCTTCTCAGGCTTAGAAGTTGCTCGACTATAATAAGCAACCGGTTTTAGCTGATCCTCCTCGCATTGTACGCAGTAGAATTCGCAATGGTTCTGATATGATGGCGTATCTGGCAACGAATTTGCGGAAATAGCCGCTTAGACCCAAAAACTGTCTCACTTCGGTGGCATTGGTCGGCTTTGGGAACATTCATATGGCGGTTGTTTTTATTTCTCCCGGACTGATGCCCTCCGGATGTATCTGGTGACCCAGGAATGTAATTGACTGTTTGAACAATTCGCATTTGTTCAGGTTCAAAGTTAATCCGCATTCATTTAATACTTCAAGGATTCGCTCTATCTTCTCATACATCTCTTCGAACGTTTGGCTACCGATAAGAATATCGTCCATATAATGTATCATATCACCCTTGTGCACTCGTTTTTGTAATTCTGCCATGAGGGATGAAAAAATTCTAAAACGTTTCGCCTCCTGCAGACGCTCCTCAATATTTGGCACTGGAAAATTTTCTTTCCTGATCAGCTTATTAAGGCGGCGGTAATCGACACATATTCGATCGCTACCATTTGGCTTCTTGATGAGTACCACTGGGCTGGCATACTCTGATGTGGATGTAGTTATGATATCCTGCTCCAACAGCTCGTTAACCATTTGGCATATTATTTCCTTTTTTGGTTCCGGCACTCGGTACGGTGCTTGATATACAGCTTGATCGCTTTCGACGATGATATTCGCTTGAAGAATACTCGTTTTTCCTATGCCTTGCAATCCAGTAGAGAAAACATCGGAGAATCTCTCTAACAAGTTGCCCATTTTATGTCGTTGCTTCTCATTTTTTAGATTCACAAGAAGTTTTTCGATTTTACTGTTGCTTACCGGATCTATCGGCTGATGAATTGTCCGTTTAACTTCGGTTTCTTCTGGGTCGTAGTTGAGCATAAGTTGAGCGCTAATAATGGCATCCTGTCCCAACAGAAAGTCCTCTTGTAAAAGATGGTCGCCTGCAATGTATACTTCAGCTGTAATGATTTTCCCGTCGATGTCCAAGTCCACAATTATCGATTCGGTGAGAATGCATGAGCCCCCGCAGATGCCTTTAATCTTCATAGAGCACTTGCGGCGCTCGGCGTTGATTTTCATGGCGACTGAGTGGCGCACGATACTAGCCTGGCTACCAGTATCAATGAAGGCGCTATAATTGTGTGATCCCACGCAGACTCTCCTGGTAAATAGCTTGTCTTGATTTGTGGCTCCTAGTCGGTTCAGATTTGCTACTTGGCAAGCTGCTGTTGGGTCGTGAAACTTGTTGCATTTGCCACAACGCGTCCTTTTCTTCTCTTTTTGGGCACGAATTGGCAAAGTGACCCAACTCTCCGCAATTGTAGCACTTCAATGCATCCTTTTATTTTTCTGGCTTGATATTTTTGTCCTGCGTTTGCTCGAAGTTGGCGCCTTTCGTTAGAACCTCCTTCTTAAGTGCATTCGATCGACCTCTGTTTATAAAATAAGATTCGGCTGCATCCCGAAGTTGCTTCATTGTAGCGAAGTGAATAGCCGAAATGCTGTTTTGCAGCTCACTATGCTGAAGACCTGCTCGTACGTATCGGATAACTGCTGCTTCGCTGAGCCTATATCGCACGCCAAGGGCAGACGCTTGGAAACAGTATTCCTTTACTGTCTCGTTCGGTCTTCTTGTTCGGACTTCCCTGTCCACCACCGTGTTATTTTGCTGATTTATTGGTTGATTAGCTTGACCCGTAACGGCTGTGTTCTGCGTCTGCACGGTCACCAACTGCGCCATCATGTTTTTCAATTCTCTCATTTCACCCTGCAATTCTGAAATTGCCGCTGCCTGTGACGTCATCGCTTCTTCTTGTTGACTGGAGAGCCCAACCGTTGGCATCTCTATATCTTCCGATTGTTCATGCTCCATGAGCCGCTGCACTAGCTCAGCTCGAGAAC
The DNA here is from genome assembly GCA_018904595.1 of Zaprionus indianus. Taxonomy (NCBI): domain Eukaryota; kingdom Metazoa; phylum Arthropoda; class Insecta; order Diptera; family Drosophilidae; genus Zaprionus; species Zaprionus indianus. The sequence goes on along the minus strand of JAEIHA010000101.1, from coordinate 620,527 downwards.
CTGAGCTTGCCAAATTTCTTGCTCGTAGAAGGACTCTTAACTCGTCCACCTTGAGCTCCACGATCATTGGCATTTTTGTTTTAGCTTAAATTTCCTTCGCTGATTTCTGAACGTTCGCACGCGCAACTCATATTCAATGAGTGCGAGCGAGACAACTCTATGTACTGTAGGTATTTCACAATGTGTGCTTCTGCTTGCAAATTTCATCACAACTTGAAAACAAATACTCCAGTTTGAGACTTAGATTTCAGATCTGGCTACTGAGAATCCGTCCGCCACGTAGAAAAGGAACAATTCCGCTATTTGCAATTTGTTGTCACCTAGACCTTTTTGAGAACCTATCTCATTGCAAATTTCCCACGTCGACGATTCTTGCTGCTACCCGAACACTTTTTATTCTCTCTTAATATTCAAACCTCAAGTGATCCCACTTCTGAACTGTGAAGGGTTACTTCTTTAGGCTTTATTGATATTAAGGTTTAATTTTAAATAATACAGAGAGACTTTATATTCACACACGCTGCTTCTTGCGCGTCGTTCAAATATCGAATAAGAAGAAGAAAACATAAACATAAAAACTTAACAATCGACATATCGTATACATTCATCGATTAGTCCATGAATACTAGTGTTTTCTAACACTGCTAAATTAACATTTGTTTACAACTGTTTATCCTCGATCATCGTTCCTTGATAATTTTCGTAGTTGATCCTTGATCCTTGTTCATTGTTCCTTGATTCCTTCTGTTGCTGATCCTTTACCCTTGTTGCTCCTTGGCCGTTCACTCGATGTTGATCCTTGGTCCTTGTGCACACGTTGTTGGTCCTTGATCCTTCTTCACTTGCTTAATCAAACAACTTAAAAAAATTGTTAATTAAGCTCAGCTTTTCGGAAGCGTGAGCTGTGCTCGCCAGGAAGGCTGGAGCCGGACTACTTTCCTGCCGCTGGCAGCCGTCCTTATATACCTATTTTAGGTAGCGGTACTTGGCTTCGGCGCCCTGCGGCAGCGCAGTCGACGCGCTCGGCTCTGCTCACCCCACCGATGGTGGTCGGGCAGTTGCCCGGTCCCCTCGGTCCTTAGGAAGAAATTCTGTTCTGGTCTAGTCCTGTCAGTCTCCTCGATTCTTTCTTAAAACTATCCTTGCTAATTCTAACTCCTTGCTCTGCTGTGCTTAAAACTATTCCTTGCTATCCTAAACTTTGCTCTCCTCCTTGCTTAAACCTCTCGTCTGTCCCTGTTCTATGTCCTGGTCTTTGTCCCTGTCTCTGTGCTACCATTTTCCTATCCCCTGGGGCCTGTCTGCCTTCTTTCTCGATCACGTGAACATAAAAAACGGGTGGGTGTGTCGGCATGCACATGCTAGTAACTCTGGACCCATACGTGGTGCTTTAAGCCACGGAGATGGAATCCCCTCCAAAGAGTCTCAGGGTCCCTGCTTGGGCGCCACCGGTAAGTTTGCGTTCTAGGGCTGGGGTGGGCTCAGTCACGCCAGGGCTACCTTTACAAGAAATTTGTAAAAAGTGCTGAGACCCAGGACGAGGGAGCGTAACTATTTGGGTCGAAGGGGAGGGGGAAGGCAAAAGCTTTGAAGCGGCGAGGTCGACTTGAGGGTGAGGGGCAGAGTGGTGTGATCTGTCAGTGACCGAAATCAGAGAAAAGCAACGTCTATCTGGTGTCCCCTCCGCAGAGTCTCAGGGAGCCGGGATTTGACCGTCAGCTTCTGAGACCTGCGTGACCATACCAGAAGCTTCACTGTTTGCGACGGGTATTGACCGCCATCGCCCCAGTGAAACTCCGGCACCTTGGGAACACCCGGCATGCACTACTCCTCTGCATGGCTATACTGAGGCTGCACTGTATGCAACGGGATTTGACCGTCATTGCACCAGTACAAACCTCAGTACAGTTGGTGCACCGCTGTACATACCTACACGCACATACACACACATACACACACTTGTAAGTACCCATACGTACGCATACCCATAGACCCGAAGAAAACAATACACTGGAATATAACATGCAAAACACCTACAATATCTGAGGTACAAGCCCACGGTGGAAACCTCCTAAAAGGCACCCTGTTTGCGAGCGCCTCCAGTTTGAGTGGTTTTTGCCTCTCACAACTGGGGCTCTCGCACTAAGTACCGTGGCACTTCTCACTTGCTTATGGAAAACAATTGCACTTTCGTTTCACTGTGTTTTATTTTTAATATTGTTCCTTTTTTTTCTTCAATGTATTCCTTAAACACATTATCCCTGTGTCCCTGCCTAGCACCGTGCACTGTTTCTCTAATTCCTAAGGTTCACGTTTCCCTGCCTTGTACCACGGTGTGGCTCGCTCACCTCACTTGTCTTGTGCATTTTCCCTGAAGTCTCGTCGCGCCGGTCCTTCTCGTTGCTTTCCATGTTGGCTCGTAGTTCTCCTTGTGTTCTCGTTCATTTTTCTGGTACTTCTTTTCCTGGCACTTCCTTTCAATTTGCCATATCGAGGGACACTCAATAATTAATTGGCGCCCATGTGCCGAAATTCTGCGCAGCCTCCAGAGCCGGCGTTAGATTGGGCAGCGCAGTCGCGGAGCTTAAGCCGACCACGCACTTTCGGCAACGCAGTCGCCGAGCTTGACCCGACCGCGCACTTCATTGCAGCGCAAACGCATCGTGGCCCCCGCTCTCCTCTCTGTTACCTACGAGCTTTCTGCTCGGCTCGGGCTCTGCTGCGGCTGCAGCGGTCTCTTCGCTTGAGGTTCCGTCGCTCTCTTACTGCTGGCGTGCATTTGCGCTCTTGCTGCTCGTGTGCGTCGGTGCTCTTGCTGCTAGTGTGCGTCGGCGCTCTCGCTGCTGATGTGTGTCGGCGCTCTTGCTGCTGTTGTCCGTCTGCGCGCATGCTGCTGACGTTCGGTTGCTCTCTTGCTGTCGGCACTCTTGCTGTTGGCGTTCTGTTGTTCACTGAACTAAGTCTCGCCCGACTAGCACATACCCTTTGCTGGTGACTTTTAAGTAACAAACTACCAATAAATGACTTGTGAGGCTCAAAATTTTAGTCCTCACACCCCCCTTACTATGCCAGTGAAAAACCACTGACACACCCCCCTCCTGTGCCCATCATGATCCACGTCCTGGTCCGGTTGCTTGATGTCAGCCGCGCGGTTGCCGGCTGCATCACTTTCCTTGACTGTTTATCCTCGATCATTGTTCCTTTTCCGTTTATCCTTGATCCTTGTTGCTCCGTGTTGTTCCTTGCTTGTCACTCGAAATAAAGAAAACAACTTTTTATCGTCGACCATCGTTCCTTGATAGTTTTCGTCGTTGTTGATCCTTGATCCTTGTTCATTGTTCCTTGATTCCTTCTGTTGCTGATCCTTTACCCTTGTTGATCCTTGGCCGTTCACTCGATGTTGATCCTTGGTCCTTGTGCACACGTTTTTGGTCCTTGATCCTTCTTCACTTGCTTAATCAAACAACTTAAAAAAATTGTTAATTAAGCTCAGCTTTTCGGAAGCGTGAGCTGTGCTCGCCAGGAAGGCTGGAGCCGGACTACTTTCCTGCCGCTGGCAGCCGTCCTTGTATACCTATTTTAGGTAGCGGTACTTGGCTTCGGCGCCCTGCGGCAGCGCAGTCGACGCGCTCGGCTCTGCTCACCCCACCGATGGTGGTCGGGCAGTTGCCCGCTCCCCTTGGTCCTTATTAAGACAGTCTAACGGTGCCTGATTTCCGTCTGTGTCTTGTTCTCTGTTCTGGTCTAGTCCTGTCCGTCTCCTCGATTCTTTCTTAAAACTATCCTTGCTAATTCTAACTCCTTGCTCTGCTGTGCTTAAAACTAACCTAAACTTTGCTCTCCTCCTTGCTTAAACCTTTTTCGTCCGTCTTTAGTCTCGTCTGTCCCTGTTCTATGTCCTGGTCTTTGTCCCTGTCTCTGTGCTACCATTTTCCTATCCCCTGGGGCCTGTCTGCCTTTTTTCTCGATCACGTGAACATAAAAAACGGGTGGGTGTGTCGGCATGCACATGCTAGTAACTCTGCCGCCGCACCGCCCTTGCCTCCCTTCTCGGACCCATACGTGGTGCTTTAAGCCACGGAGATGGAATCCCCTCCAAAGAGTCTCAGGGTCCCTGCTTGGGCGCCACCTGTAAGTTTGCGTTCTAGGGCTGGGGTGGGCTCAGTCACGCCAGGGCTACCTTTACAAGAAATTTGTAAAAAGTGCTGAGATCCAGGACGAGGGGGCGTAACTATTTGGGTCGAAGGGGAGGGGGAAGGCAAAAGCTTTCAAGCGGCGAGGTCGACTTGAGGGTGACGGGCAGAGTGGTGTGATCTGTCAGTGAACGAAATCAGAGAAAAGCAACGTCTATCTGGTGTCCCCTCCGCAGAGTCTCAGGGAGCCGGGATTTGACCGTCAGCTTCTGAGACCTGCGTGACCATACCAGAAGCTTCACTGTTTGCGACGGGTATTGACCGCCATCGCCCCAGTGAAACTCCGGAACCTTGGGAGCACCCGGCATGCACTACTCCTCTGCATGGCTATACTGAGGCTGCACTGTATGCAACGGGATTTGACCGTCATTGCACCAGTACAAACCTCAGTACAGTTGGTGCATCGCTGTACACACCTACACGCACATACACACATACACACACTTGTACGTACCCATACGTACGCATACCCATAGACCCGAAGAAAACAATACACTGGAATATAACATGCAAAACACCTACAATATCTGAGGTACAAGCCCACGGTGGAAACCTCCTAAAAAAGCACCCTGTTTGCGAGCGCCTCCAGTTTGAGTGGTTTTTGCCTCTCACAACTGGGGCTCTCGCACTAAGTACCGTGGTACTTCTCACTTGCTTATGGAAAACAACTGCACTTTCGTTTCACTGTGTGTTTTATTTTTAATATTGTTCCTTTTTTTCTTCAATATATTCATTAAACACATTATCCCCACATTATCCATAATCCTATGGCCTGTGTCCCTGCCTAGCACCGTGCACTGTTTCTCTAATTCCTAAGGTTCACGTTTCCCTGACTTGTACCACGGTGTGGCTCGCTCACCTCACTTGTCTTGTGCATTTTCCCTGAAGTCTCGTCGCGCCGGTCCTTATCATTGCTTTCCATGTTGGCTCGTTGTTCTCCTTGTGTTCTCGTTCATTTTTCTGGTACTTCTTTTCTCTGGCACTTCCTTTCAACTTGCCATGTCGAGGGACACTCACTAATTAATTGGCGCCCATGTGCCAAAATTCTGCGCAGCGGTCTCTTCGCTTGAGGCTCCGTCGCTCTCTTACTGCTGGCGTGCCTTTGCGCTCTTGCTGCTAGTGTGCGTCGGCGCTCTTGCTGCTAGTGTGCGTCTGCGCTCTCGCTGCTGATGTGCGTCGGCGCTCTTGCTGCTGTTGTTCGTCTGCGCGCATGCTGCTGACGTTCGGTTGCTCTCTTGCTGTCGGCACTCTTGCTGTTGGCGTTCTGTTGTTCACTGAACTAAGACTAGCCCGACTAGCACATACCCTTTGCTGGTGACTTTTAAATAACAAACTAGCAATAAATGACTTACTATGCCAGTGAAAAACCACTGACACACCCCCTCCTGTGCTCATCATGATCCATGTCCCGGTCCGCTTGCTTGATGTCAGCCGCGCGGTTGCCGGCTGCATCACTTTCTTTGATCTTGTTGATCTTTGTTGATCCGTGTTGTTCCTTGCTTCTTACTCGAAATAAAGAAAACAACTGTTTATCCTCGATCACCGTTCCTTGATAGTTTTCGTCGTTATTGATCCTTGATCCTTGTTCATTGTTCCTTGATTCCTTCTGTTGCTGATCCTTTACCCTTGTTGATCCTTGGCCGTTCACTCGATGTTGATCCTTGGTCCTTGTGCACACGTTGTTGGTCCTTGATCCTTGTTCACTTGCTTAATCAAACAACTTAAAAAAATTAAGCTCAGCATTTCGGAAGCTTGAGCTTTGCTCGCCACGTAGGCTGGAGCCGGACTGCTTTCCTGCCGCTGGCAGCCGTCCTTATATACCTAATTTAGGTAGCGGTACTTGGCTTCGGCGCTCTGCGGCAGCGCAGTAACTCTGGACCCATACGTGGTGCTTTAAGCCACGGAGATGGAATCCCCTCCAAAGAGTCTCAGGGTCCCTGCTTGGGCGCCACCGGTAAGTTTGCGTTCTAGGGCTGGGGTGGGCTCAGTCACGCCAGGGCTACCTTTACAAGAAATTTGTAAAAAGTGCTGAGACCCAGGACGAGGGAGCGTAACTATTTGGGTCGAAGGGGGAGGGGGAAGGCAAAAGCTTTGAAGCGGCGAGGTCGACTTGAGGGTGAGGGGCAGAGTGGTGTGATCTGTCAGTGACCGAAATCAGAGAAAAGCAACGTCTATCTGGTGTCCCCTCCGCAGAGTCTCAGGGAGCCGGGATTTGACCGTCAGCTTCTGAGACCTGCGTGACCATACCAGAAGCTTCACTGTTTGCGACGGGTATTGACCGCCATCGCCCCAGTGAAACTCCGGCACCTTGGGAACACCCGGCATGCACTACTCCTCTGCATGGCTATACTGAGGCTGCACTGTATGCAACGGGATTTGACCGTCATTGCACCAGTACAAACCTCAGTACAGTTGGTGCACCGCTGTACATACCTACACGCACATACACACACATACACACACTTGTAAGTACCCATACGTACGCATACCCATAGACCCGAAGAAAACAATACACTGGAATATAACATGCAAAACACCTACAATATCTGAGGTACAAGCCCACGGTGGAAACCTCCTAAAAAGGCACCCTGTTTGCGAGCGCCTCCAGTTTGAGTGGTTTTTGCCTCTCACAACTGGGGCTCTCGCACTAAGTACCGTGGCACTTCTCACTTGCTTATGGAAAACAATTGCACTTTCGTTTCACTGTGTTTTATTTTTAATATTGTTCCTTTTTTTCTTCAATGTATTCCTTAAACACATTATCCCTGTGTCCCTGCCTAGCACCGTGCACTGTTTCTCTAATTCCTAAGGTTCACGTTTCCCTGCCTTGTACCACGGTGTGGCTCGCTCACCTCACTTGTCTTGTGCATTTTCCCTGAAGTCTCGTCGCGCCGGTCCTTCTCGTTGCTTTCCATGTTGGCTCGTAGTTCTCCTTGTGTTCTCGTTCATTTTTCTGGTACTTCTTTTCCTGGCACTTCCTTTCAATTTGCCATATCGAGGGACACTCAATAATTAATTGGCGCCCATGTGCCGAAATTCTGCGCAGCCTCCAGAGCCGGCGTTAGATTGGGCAGCGCAGTCGCGGAGCTTAAGCCGACCACGCACTTTCGGCAACGCAGTCGCCGAGCTTGACCCGACCGCGCACTTCATTGCAGCGCAAACGCATCGTGGCCCCCGCTCTCCTCTCTGTTACCTACGAGCTTTCTGCTCGGCTCGGGCTCTGCTGCGGCTGCAGCGGTCTCTTCGCTTGAGGTTCCGTCGCTCTCTTACTGCTGGCGTGCATTTGCGCTCTTGCTGCTCGTGTGCGTCGGTGCTCTTGCTGCTAGTGTGCGTCGGCGCTCTCGCTGCTGATGTGTGTCGGCGCTCTTGCTGCTGTTGTCCGTCTGCGCGCAAGCTGCTGACGTTCGGTTGCTCTCTTGCTGTCGGCACTCTTGCTGTTGGCGTTCTGTTGTTCACTGAACTAAGTCTCGCCCGACTAGCACATACCCTTTGCTGGTGACTTTTAAGTAACAAACTACCAATAAATGACTTGTGAGGCTCAAAATTTTAGTCCTCACACCCCCCTTACTATGCCAGTGAAAAACCACTGACACACCCCCTCCTGTGCCCATCATGATCCACGTCCTGGTCCGGTTGCTTGATGTCAGCCGCGCGGTTGCCGGCTGCATCACTTTCCTTGACTGTTTATCCTCGATCATTGTTCCTTTTCCGTTTATCCTTGATCCTTGTTGCTCCGTGTTGTTCCTTGCTTGTCACTCGAAATAAAGAAAACAACTTTTTATCGTCGACCATCGTTCCTTGATAGTTTTCGTCGTTGTTGATCCTTGATCCTTGTTCATTGTTCCTTGATTCCTTCTGTTGCTGATCCTTTACCCTTGTTGATCCTTGGCCGTTCACTCGATGTTGATCCTTGGTCCTTGTGCACACGTTTTTGGTCCTTGATCCTTCTTCACTTGCTTAATCAAACAACTTAAAAAATTGTTAATTAAGCTCAGCTTTTCGGAAGCGTGAGCTGTGCTCGCCAGGAAGGCTGGAGCCGGACTACTTTCCTGCCGCTGGCAGCCGTCCTTGTATACCTATTTTAGGTAGCGGTACTTGGCTTCGGCGCCCTGCGGCAGCGCAGTCGACGCGCTCGGCTCTGCTCACCCCACCGATGGTGGTCGGGCAGTTGCCCGCTCCCCTTGGTCCTTATTAAGACAGTCTAACGGTGCCTGATTTCCGTCTGTGTCTTGTTCTCTGTTCTGGTCTAGTCCTGTCCGTCTCCTCGATTCTTTCTTAAAACTATCCTTGCTAATTCTAACTCCTTGCTCTGCTGTGCTTAAAACTAACCTAAACTTTGCTCTCCTCCTTGCTTAAACCTTTTTCGTCCGTCTTTAGTCTCGTCTGTCCCTGTTCTATGTCCTGGTCTTTGTCCCTGTCTCTGTGCTACCATTTTCCTATCCCCTGGGGCCTGTCTGCCTTCTTTCTCGATCACGTGAACATAAAAAATGGGTGGGTGTGTCGGCATGCACATGCTAGTAACTCTGCCGCCGCACCGCCCTTGCCTCCCTTCTCGGACCCATACGTGGTGCTTTAAGCCACGGAGATGGAATCCCCTCCAAAGAGTCTCAGGGTCCCTGCTTGGGCGCCACCTGTAAGTTTGCGTTCTAGGGCTGGGGTGGGCTCAGTCACGCCAGGGCTACCTTTACAAGAAATTTGTAAAAAGTGCTGAGATCCAGGACGAGGGGGCGTAACTATTTGGGTCGAAGGGGAGGGGGAAGGCAAAAGCTTTCAAGCGGCGAGGTCGACTTGAGGGTGACGGGCAGAGTGGTGTGATCTGTCAGTGAACGAAATCAGAGAAAAGCAACGTCTATCTGGTGTCCCCTCCGCAGAGTCTCAGGGAGCCGGGATTTGACCGTCAGCTTCTGAGACCTGCGTGACCATACCAGAAGCTTCACTGTTTGCGACGGGTATTGACCGCCATCGCCCCAGTGAAACTCCGGAACCTTGGGAGCACCCGGCATGCACTACTCCTCTGCATGGCTATACTGAGGCTGCACTGTATGCAACGGGATTTGACCGTCATTGCACCAGTACAAACCTCAGTACAGTTGGTGCACCGCTGTACATACCTACACGCACATACACACACATACACACACTTGTAAGTACCCATACGTACGCATACCCATAGACCCGAAGAAAACAATACACTGGAATATAACATGCAAAACACCTACAATATCTGAGGTACAAGCCCACGGTGGAAACCTCCTAAAAAAGCACCCTGTTTGCGAGCGCCTCCAGTTTGAGTGGTTTTTGCCTCTCACAACTGGGGCTCTCGCACTAAGTACCGTGGTACTTCTCACTTGCTTATGGAAAACAACTGCACTTTCGTTTCACTGTGTGTTTTATTTTTAATATTGTTCCTTTTTTTCTTCAATATATTCATTAAACACATTATCCCCACATTATCCATAATCCTATGGCCTGTGTCCCTGCCTAGCACCGTGCACTGTTTCTCTAATTCCTAAGGTTCACGTTTCCCTGACTTGTACCACGGTGTGGCTCGCTCACCTCACTTGTCTTGTGCATTTTCCCTGAAGTCTCGTCGCGCCGGTCCTTATCATTGCTTTCCATGTTGGCTCGTTGTTCTCCTTGTGTTCTCGTTCATTTTTCTGGTACTTCTTTTTCTGGCACTTCCTTTCAACTTGCCATGTCGAGGGACACTCACTAATTAATTGGCGCCCATGTGCCAAAATTCTGCGCAGCGGTCTCTTCGCTTGAGGCTCCGTCGCTCTCTTACTGCTGGCGTGCCTTTGCGCTCTTGCTGCTAGTGTGCGTCGGCGCTCTTGCTGCTAGTGTGCGTCTGCGCTCTCGCTGCTGATGTGCGTCGGCGCTCTTGCTGCTGTTGTTCGTCTGCGCGCATGCTGCTGACGTTCGGTTGCTCTCTTGCTGTCGGCACTCTTGCTGTTGGCGTTCTGTTGTTCACTGAACTAAGACTAGCCCGACTAGCACATACCCTTTGCTGGTGACTTTTAAATAACAAACTAGCAATAAATGACTTACTATGCCAGTGAAAAACCACTGACACACCCCCCTCCTGTGCTCATCATGATCCATGTCCCGGTCCGCTTGCTTGATGTCAGCCGCGCGGTTGCCGGCTGCATCACTTTCTTTGATCTTGTTGATCTTTGTTGATCCGTGTTGTTCCTTGCTTCTTACTCGAAATAAAGAAAACAACTGTTTATCCTCGATCACCGTTCCTTGATAGTTTTCGTCGTTATTGATCCTTGATCCTTGTTCATTGTTCCTTGATTCCTTCTGTTGCTGATCCTTTACCCTTGTTGATCCTTGGCCGTTCACTCGATGTTGATCCTTGGTCCTTGTGCACACGTTGTTGGTCCTTGATCCTTGTTCACTTGCTTAATCAAACAACTTAAAAAATTAAGCTTAGCATTTCGGAAGCTTGAGCTTTGCTCGCCACGTAGGCTGGAGCCGGACTGCTTTCCTGCCGCTGGCAGCCGTCCTTATATACCTAATTTAGGTAGCGGTACTTGGCTTCGGCGCTCTGCGGCAGCGCAGTAACTCTGGACCCATACGTGGTGCTTTAAGCCACGGAGATGGAATCCCCTCCAAAGAGTCTCAGGGTCCCTGCTTGGGCGCCACCGGTAAGTTTGCGTTCTAGGGCTGGGGTGGGCTCAGTCACGCCAGGGCTACCTTTACAAGAAATTTGTAAAAAGTGCTGAGACCCAGGACGAGGGAGCGTAACTATTTGGGTCGAAGGGGAGGGGGAAGGCAAAAAGCTTTGAAGCGGCGAGGTCGACTTGAGGGTGAGGGGCAGAGTGGTGTGATCTGTCAGTGACCGAAATCAGAGAAAAGCAACGTCTATCTGGTGTCCCCTCCGCAGCGTCTCAGGGAGCCGCGATTTGACCGTCAGCTTCTGAGACCTGCGCGACCATACCAGAAGCTTCACTGTTTGCGACGGGTATTGACCGCCATCGCCCCAGTGAAACTCCGGCACCTTGGGAACACCCGGCATGCACTACTCCTCTGCATGGCTATACTGAGGCTGCACTGTATGCAACGGGATTTGACCGTCATTGCACCAGTACAAACCTCAGTACAGTTGGTGCACCGCTGTACATACCTACACGCACATACACACACATACACACACTTGTAAGTACCCATACGTACGCATACCCATAGACCCGAAGAAAACAATACACTGGAATATAACATGCAAAACACCTACAATATCTGAGGTACAAGCCCACGGTGGAAACCTCCTAAAAAGGCACCCTGTTTGCGAGCGCCTCCAGTTTGAGTGGTTTTTGCCTCTCACAACTGGGGCTCTCGCACTAAGTACCGTGGCACTTCTCACTTGCTTATGGAAAACAATTGCACTTTCGTTTCACTGTGTTTTATTTTTAATATTGTTCCTTTTTTTCTTCAATGTATTCCTTAAACACATTATCCCTGTGTCCCTGCCTAGCACCGTGCACTGTTTCTCTAATTCCTAAGGTTCACGTTTCCCTGCCTTGTACCACGGTGTGGCTCGCTCACCTCACTTGTCTTCCCTGAAGTCTCGTCGCGCCGGTCCTTCTCGTTGCTTTCCATGTTGGCTCGTAGTTCTCCTTGTGTTCTCGTTCATTTTTCTGGTACTTCTTTTCCTGGCACTTCCTTTCAATTTGCCATATCGAGGGACACTCAATAATTAATTGGCGCCCATGTGCCGAAATTCTGCGCAGCCTCCAGAGCCGGCTTTAGATTGGGCAGCGCAGTCGCGGAGCTTAAGCCGACCACGCACTTTCGGCAGCGCAGTCGCCGAGCTTGACCCGACCGCGCACTTCATTGCAGCGCAAACGCATCGTGGCCCCCGCTCTCCTCTCTGTTACCTACGAGCTTTTTGCTCGGCTCGGGCTGTGCCGTCGCTCTCATACTGCAGGCGTGCATTTGCGCTCTTGCTGCTCGTGTGCGTCGGTGCTCTTGCTGCTAGTGTGCGTCGGCGCTCTCGCTGCTGATGTGCGTCGGCGCTCTTTCTGCTGTTGTGCGTCTGCGCGCTTGCTGCTGACGTTCGGTTGCTCTCTTGCTGTCGGCACTCTTGCTATCGGCGTTCTGTTGTTCACTGAACTAAGACTGGCCCGACTAGCACATACCCTTTGCTGGTGACTTTTAAATAACAAACTAGCAATAAATGACTTGTGAGGCTCAAAATTTTTGTCCTCGCCACGAAGGCTGGAGCCGGACTCCCTCATTTATCTCGCTGGCAGCCGCCTTATATTCCAAACGGGCCTTGGCTTAAGCGCTCTGCGGCAGCGCAGTCGACGCGCTTGGCTCTGCTCACCACACCGACGGTGGTCCGGCAGTTCCCCGCTCCCCTCGATCTTAGGGAGACAGTCTTACGGTGCCTGATTTCTGTCTGTGTCTTGTTCTCTGTCCCAGTCTGGTCCTGTCCGTCTCCTTTGCCTCTGCTTAGAACTATCCTTACTAAACCTAACTCCTTCCTCATGCCATGCTTAAACTAATCGTTGATAATCCTAAACCTCCTCTCTCCTCCTTGATTAAACCTATTCTCGTCCGTTTTCCTGTCTCGTCCGCCACTGTTCTTGGTCCTTGTCTATATCCCTGTTTCTGTTCCATCCTTTCCCTAGCCTTTAGCTAACCTATCGTAAGTTTCCTTTACTATTCTTTCTGTTCCCCGTACGTCCCCTTGTTCGTATGTTCGTCTGTGTGTGTAGCTCCTATCTTTTCCCTATGCGTGATGGGCCCCTGGTCTGTGAATTTCTTGGCGCTTTTCTGCCGCTGGCGACGTGTTCCGTCTGAATGCCCCCCAACTGTACTGTAGGTATTTCACAATGTGTGCTTCTGCTTGCAAATTTCATCACAACTTGAAAACAAATACTCCAGTTTGAGACTTAGATTTCAGATCTGGCTACTGAGAATCCGTCCGCCACGTAGAAAAGGAACAATTCCGCTATTTGCAATTTGTTGTCACCTAGACCTTTTTGAGAACCTATCTCATTGCAAATTTCCCACGTCGACGATTCTTGCTGCTACCCGAACACTTTTTATTCTCTCTTAATATTCAAACCTCAAGTGATCCCACTTCTGAACTGTGAAGGGTTACTTCTTTAGGCTTTATTGATATTAAGGTTTAATTTTAAATAATACAGAGAGACTTTATATTCACACACGCTGCTTCTTGCGCGTCGTTCAAATATCGAATAAGAAGAAGAAAACATAAACATAAAAAACTTAACAATCGACATATCGTATACATTCATCGATTAGTCCATGAATACTAGTGTTTTCTAACACTGCTAAATTAACATTTGTTTACAACTGTTTATCCTCGATCATCGTTCCTTGATAATTTTCGTCGTAGTTGATCCTTGATCCTTGTTCATTGTTCCTTGATTCCTTCTGTTGCTGATCCTTTACCCTTGTTGCTCCTTGGCCGTTCACTCGATGTTGATCCTTGGTCCTTGTGCACACGTTGTTGGTCCTTGATCCTTCTTCACTTGCTTAATCAAACAACTTAAAAAAATTGTTAATTAAGCTCAGCTTTTCGGAAGCGTGAGCTGTGCTCGCCAGGAAGGCTGGAGCCGGACTACTTTCCTGCCGCTGGCAGCCGTCCTTATATACCTATTTTAGGTAGCGGTACTTGGCTTCGGCGCCCTGCGGCAGCGCAGTCGACGCGCTCGGCTCTGCTCACCCCGCCACGTAGAAAAGGAGCAATTCCGCTATTTGCAATTTGTTGTCACCTAGACCTTTTTGAGAACCTATCTCATTGCAAATTTCCCACGTCGACGATTCTTGCTGCTACCCGAACACTTTTTATTCTCTCTTAATATTCAAACCTCAAGTGATCCCACTTCTGAACTGTGAAGGGTTACTTCTGTAGGCTTTATTGATATTAAGGTTTAATTTTAAATAATACAGAGAGACTTTATATTCACACACGCTGCTTCTTGCGCGTCGTTAAATATCGAATAAGAAGAAGAAAACATAAACATGAAAACTTAACAATCGACATATCGTATACATTCATCGATTAGTCCATGAATACTAGTGTTTTCTAACACTGCTAAATTAACATTTGTTTACTGTTTATCCTCGATCATCGTTCCTTGATAATTTTCGTCGTTGTTGATCCTTGATCCTTGTTCATTGTTTCTTGATTCCTTCTGTTGCTGATCCTTTACCCTTGTTGCTCCTTGGCCGTTCACTCGATGTTGATCCTTGGTCCTTGTGCACACGTTGTTGGTCCTTGATCCTTCTTCACTTGCTTAATCAAACAACTTAAAAAAATTGTTAATTAAGCTCAGCTTTTCGGAAGCGTGAGCTGTGCTCGCCAGGAAGGCTGGAGCCGGACTACTTTCCTGCCGCTGGCAGCCGTCCTTATATTCCTATTTTGTTACACGTGGTGTGAAGAATAGGCGAGGAATCTAACCACATCTTGGCTGGACCCTTAAGCCGTGAGTAGATAGCGAGCATTAAAAACTTTTCATCACACAGGTAAGCATCAACCCCCTTGTTTACGCGATCGACGAACTGATCTACTGAGATAGCGTTGTCATCGCTGGGATCGAACTCTGGCAAAGTGTTTGCAATTTCCTTGACTGATGCTTGCCTCATGTTGTTGTTGGTAGCCAATCCAACGCAGCTTCGCTCGTTGCTTGTGACTTCCGTGTCCACCACCGTGTTATTTTGCTGATTTATTGGTTGATTAGCTTGACCCGTAACGGCTGTGTTCTGCGTCTGCACGGTCACCAACTGCGCCATCATGTTTTTCAATTCTCTCATTTCACCCTGCAATTCTGAAATTGCCGCTGCCTGTGACGTCATCGCTTCTGTTTGTTGACTGGAGAGCCCAACCGTTGGCATCTCTATCTCTTCCGATTGTTCATGCTCCATGAGCCGCTGCACTAGCTCAGCTCGAGAACCTGAGCTTGCCAAATTTCTTTCTCGTAGAAGGATTCTTAACTCGTCCACCTTGAGCTGCACGATCATTGGCATTTTTTTGTTTTAGCTCAAATTTCCTTTGCTGATTCCTGAACGTTCGCACGCGCAACTCATATTCAATGAGTGCGAGCGAGACAACTCTATGTACTGTAGGTATTTCACAATGTGTGCTTCTGCTTGCAAATTTCATCACAACTTGAAAACAAATACTCCAGTTTGAGACTTAGATTTCAGATCTGGCTACTGAGAATCCGTCCGCCACGTAGAAAAGGAACAATTCCGCTATTTGCAATTTGTTGTCACCTAGACCTTTTTGAGAACCTATCTCATTGCAAATTTCCCACGTCGACGATTCTTGCTGCTACCCGAACACTTTTTATTCTCTCTTAATATTCAAACCTCAAGTGATCCCACTTCTGAACTGTGAAGGGTTACTTTTGTAGGCTTTATTGATATTAAGGTTTATTTTTAAATTATACAGAGAGACTTTATATTCACACACGCTGCTTCTTGCGCGTCGTTTAAATATCGAATAAGAAGAAGAAATCATAAACATGAAAACTTAACAATCGACATATCGTATACATTCATCGATTAGTCCATGAATACTAGTGTTTTCTAACACTGCTAAATTAACATTTGTTTACAACTGTTTATCCTCGATCATCGTTCCTTGATAATTTTCGTCGTTGTTGATCCTTGATCCTTGTTCATTGTTCCTTGATTCCTTCTGTTGCTGATCCTTTACCCTTGTTGCTCCTTGGCCGTTCATTCGATGTTGATCCTTGGTCCTTGTGCACACGTTGTTGGTCCTTGATCCTTCTTCACTTGCTTAATCAAACAACTTAAAAAAATTGTTAATTAAGCTCAGCTTTTCGGAAGCGTGAGCTGTGCTCGCCAGGAAGGCTGGAGCCGGACTACTTTCCTGCCGCTATATACCTATTTTAGGTAGCGGTACTTGGCTTCGGCGCCCTGCGGCAGCGCAGTCGACGCGCTCGGCTCTGCTCACCCCACCGATGGTGGTCGGGCAGTTGCCCGGTCCCCTCGGTCCTTAGGAAGAAATTCTGTTCTGGTCTAGTCCTGTCCGTCTCCTCGATTCTTTCTTAAAACTATCCTTGCTAATTCTAACTCCTTGCTCTGCTGTGCTTAAAACTATTCCTTGCTATCCTAAACTTTGCTCTCCTCCTTGCTTAAACCTCTCGTCTGTCCCTGTTCTATGTCCTGGTCTTTGTCCCTGTCTCTGTGCTACCATTTTCCTATCCCCTGGGGCCTGTCTGCCTTCTTTCTCGATCACGTGAACATAAAAAACGGGTGGGTGTGTCGGCATGCACATGCTAGTAACTCTGCCGCCGCACCGCCCTTGCTTCCCTTCTCGGACTCATACGTGGTGCTTTAAGCCACGGAGATGGAATCCCCCCAAAGAGTCTCAGGGTCCCTGCTTGGGCGCCACCGGTAAGTTTGCGTTCTAGGGCTGGGGTGGGCTCAGTCACGCCAGGGCTACCTTTACAAGAAATTTGTAAAAAGTGCTGAGACCCAGGACGAGGGAGCGTAACTATTTGGGTCGAAGGGGAGGGGGAAGGCAAAAGCTTTGAAGCGGCGAGGTCGACTTGAGGGTGAGGGGCAGAGTGGTGTGATCTGTCAGTGACCGAAATCAGAGAAAAGCAACGTCTATCTGGTGTCCCCTCCGCAGAGTCTCAGGGAGCCGGGATTTGACCGTCAGCTTCTGAGACCTGCGTGACCATACCAGAAGCTTCACTGTTTGCGACGGGTATTGACCGCCATCGCCCCAGTGAAACTCCGGCACCTTGGGAACACCCGGCATGCACTACTCCTCTGCATGGCTATACTGAGGCTGCACTGTATGCAACGGGATTTGACCGTCATTGCACCAGTACAAACCTCAGTACAGTTGGTGCACCGCTGTACACACCTACACGCACATACACACACATACACACACTTGTAAGTACCCATACGTACGCATACAGCGTCCAGTTGCAAGGCGACTGATCGGTCTGACTGCTGCTTGCGTTGCGGCGAACGCGGGCATAAGGCAAAGGGTTGCCATGCTTCACCAAAATGCATGATATGCAGCAGTGAGGTGGACAGGAACCACACGACGGGCGGTTTCGCGTGCCCGACCTTTAAGGCGAGCCTAAAAGGAGCTAAGAGCCACAATAATGTTTAATCAAATAAACATTATTCAGCTCAATGTCAATCACTGCGCTGCTGCTCAGAGTCTTCTTGCTCAGACAGCGGTGGAGCGCAATGTTGACATCATGCTCCTCAGTGAACCATATATCTATGGCAGCACTAACTCAGACATGATCCTGGATGAGTCGGGCAAGGCGGCTATCAAGCTTTGCAGCCCAGTTCATATTCAGGATCGGCCGGCCGTTGCAATGCGTGGCATTGCATACGCGCTGATTAAAGGTGTGCATATCTACAGCTGCTATGCGCCACCGAGCGACAGCCCAGAGCAATTTGAAGAGATGATCGATCTCCTCGTAAGCCACGCGAGAAGGCGCAGGCCGACGATCATTGCAGGAGACTTCAATGCCTGGGCGACCGAATGGGGCAGCCGTGTCTCCAACTCCAGAGGGCGAACTGTGACCGACGCCATGTTCCTGCTAGACCTAGTACTGCTGAATGATGGCCATAAGCCGACATTCAACAACGATAGGGGTACGTCGTATATTGATGTCACCTTCGTCAGCAGAGGCTTAGTAGCCAACGCAAACTGGACGGTCTCCGATGAGGTAACGCTGAGCGACCATGCTCTGATTACCTTTTGCGTGCGTCCAATGGGAACGGTGCGCAGTTTGCAGAGGAGGAAGACACTCGGTCAGGCTTGGGATGCTAGAAAGATCGATAATGATATGCTGGCATATCAAATCGAGTCCCTATCAATCTCAAGCAGTCATGCGGAGACAATGGCGGCCGATCTTATGAAGCTATTGGTATCGACTTGCGATGCTACGATGCCTAGAAAAAGCAAGCTAAAGCGTAAGAGTCCTGTCCACTGGTGGAACGAATCCTTGCACCAGCTTCGGCAGGAATGCCATAGGACTAGGAGACTTGCGCAACGAACCAGAGGAGCCCCTAGCCACGCAGAACACCTTCTGGTCTACAAGGCCAAGCGTGCAGAGCTCAAAAAGGAATATCGGCTGCCAAAGCGCGCTCTTTTAAGGACCTGCTAGAGAGCGTAGACGATGATCCCTGGGGACTCGCCTACAAACTCGTTAGCAATAAGTTAAGGAAAAGGGAGGGGGCTCCATCGGAACCCACTGAGTTGGCCAATATCGTGGCGGAGCTTTTCCCTGTGCAGACCACGCTATGGCAGCCATTAGAAAATGCCCCTGCGTCTCCCTTCCCTTGCGTTTCAGTAAGGGAAGTAGTCGAGGCAGCTAGGCGCATAAAGGCTAACAAAGCTTCTGGTCTGGATGGGATTCCGGGAGCAGTGATTAAGGCTGTGGCGCTGGCCAGACCCGAAATTTTCAGGGACACTTTCCAGCAGTGTCTCATTGACGGGGTCTTTCCCAAGCGTTGGAAAAGCCAAAAACTGGTCTTATTGCCGAAAGGTAAGGGGCAGGCACATGGTGCATGCAACTTCCGCCCACTATGTCTGTTGGATATAGTAGGTAAGCTATTCGAGCGTATCCTGTATGCTCGCATAGAAGCAATAACAGAGAGCCCCAACGGCCTGAGTAGTCAGCAATACGGCTTCCGGAAGGGAAAAAGTACGCTTGACGCCCTCTCGGCTGTCGTAGACATCGCAAAAAACGCTCTCGACGGTGACAGATGGCTTGGCGGTAGGAAGGAGTACTGCGCTATCGTCACGCTGGACGTCAAGAACGCCTTTAACACCGCAAGATGGGCCACGATTTTAGGGGCCATGCACAACATGGGCATCCCAGAGTATCTGAGGATCGCTGTAGGTAGTTACTTCAGGGACCGTGTCCTTTGGTTCGACACGGAAGCTGGCCCGAGAAGCTACCGAGTTTCGTCAGGTGTTCCCCAAGGATCGGTACTTGGTCCGATCCTGTGGAACATCATGTACAATGGGATATTGGGCATCAGCAAACCAATAGGAGCAGAATTGCACTGCTTTGCAGATGATGTTGCAATAACAGCGGTCGCCAAGACACTGTCAGAGCTACAGGCAAAATGCAACGCGACGATTAGCTCAACTATCGGCTGGTTGGGAAATGTCGGCCTGCAAATTGCGGCTCATAAAACCGAGGCTGTCCTGTTGAGCAGCAGGAAATCCGTGGAGACCTTGCAGGTCACCGTTAATGGTTTCCAGGTGACTTCAGCGAGATCATTAAAGTACCTGGGTGTCCTTATAGACCACAGGCTCTCCTTTAAGGATCACGCGATGTATGCGAGTAGGAAGGCTGGGATCACATCTGCTTCCCTGGCTAGACTCATGCCCAACGTAGGTGGTCCCAGGATGCCGGCTCGCAAGCTGTTAGTGGCGGTGGCAAAATCCACTGTCCTTTATGCTGCTCCTATTTGGAGCAAAGCCACCAACAAAGAGTCATACACTAAATGCGCTCGATCAGTGATGCGGACTATGGCCCTCAGGCTCATTAGAGGATTTAGGACCATATCCGAAGCCGCATCACTTGCTCTGGCAGGCACGCCGCCTATAGACCTGGAGATCAAGGCACTGGGCTTAACCCGAGATGGCGTTTCTCGGGTTGAGTCCCAAGAGTGGTTGATGAGAGAGTGGCAAGCTAGATGGCAAGCGTCACACCTGGGGCGATGGACCTACCAGCTCATCCCAGTGCTAGCGGAATGGGCAGAGTGTCAACACAAAATAGTGGACTACCACCTGACCCAATTCCTCACCGACCACGGCTGTTTCCGGGCCTACCTATTTCGGTTTCGCCATGTAGACTCAGCTCAGTGTCTTTACTGCATCGACGCTGCTGAAACAGCGGAACATGTCCTTATGCATTGTTCCCGTTTCTCACTGGAGAGAGATCAGCTAGGATCTCTGTCTGGAGTGCCGCTCAGCCCAAGGGCCCTGTTCTCTGCCATGTTGGCGGACAAAGCCGCATGGGAACTGGGGCATGGAATCATCATTAAAATGATGAAGAGGGTTCGAGCCGATGAGGAGCTGAACAGATCAGCTAGATAAATAGGTAGATAATAAGTTAGGAGCTTAGACCCTGTGTGGTGGCGGGGCTAGAATTCCACTTCAGCGTGCTCGGCTTGTCGTAAAAGGCGACTAAAGAGTTAATGAGTTGATGAGTTAAGAATAACTTATACTCGTAAAGGGGCGCGCTTTATGCTACGCATTCTAAGTGGGAGTGCGACCTGGCATCACATCCTGCTCACCGAAGTATTACCTTAGCTGGCAGTTCCGGTGAGCGCTTTAAGGACTGTTGAGCGTACGGAGGTTTTTCTTTTTAGTACGTAGGCGTAACCCTATCTGTATTATCAGTAGGGCTATGAATCGTGCATGCCACCTAGGTGGTATCTTACGAAGATTTTTTATTAGTTTCCTCCGATTATGTATATATAAAAAAAAAAAAAATACGTACGCATACCCATAGACCCGAAGAAAACAATACACTGGAATATAACATGCAAAACACCTACAATATCTGAGGTACAAGCCCACGGTGGAAACCTCCTAAAAAGGCACCCTGTTTGCGAGCGCCTCCAGTTTGAGTGGTTTTTGCCTCTCACAACTGGGGCTCTCGCACTAAGTACCGTGGCACTTCTCACTTGCTTATGGAAAACAATTGCACTTTCGTTTCACTGTGTTTTATTTTTTAATATTGTTCCTTTTTTTCTTCAATGTATTCCTTAAACACATTATCCCTGTGTCCCTGCCTAGCACCGTGCACTGTTTCTCTAATTCCTAAGGTTCACGTTTCCCTGCCTTGTACCACGGTGTGGCTCGCTCACCTCACTTGTCTTCCCTGAAGTCTCGTCGCGCCGGTCCTTCTCGTTGCTTTCCATGTTGGCTCGTAGTTCTCCTTGTGTTCTCGTTCATTTTTCTGGTACTTCTTTTCCTGGCACTTCCTTTCAATTTGCCATATCGAGGGACACTCAATAATTAATTGGCGCCCATGTGCCGAAATTCTGCGCAGCCTCCAGAGCCGGCGTTAGATTGGGCAGCGCAGTCGCGGAGCTTAAGCCGACCACGCACTTTCGGCAGCGCAGTCGCCGAGCTTGACCCGACCGCGCACTTCATTGCAGCGCAAACGCATCGTGGCCCCCGCTCTCCTCTCTGTTACCTACGAGCTTTCTGCTCGGCTCGGGCTCTGCTGCGGCTGCAGCGGTCTCTTCGCTTGAGGTTCCGTCGCTCTCTTACTGCTGGCGTGCATTTGCGCTCTTGCTGCTCGTGTGCGTCGGTGCTCTTGCTGCTAGTGTGCGTCGGCGCTCTCGCTGCTGATGTGCGTCGGCGCTCTTTCTGCTGTTGTGCATCTGCGCGCTTGCTGCTGACGTTCGGTTGCTCTCTTGCTGTCAGCACTCTTGCTGTTGGCGTTCTGTTGTTCACTGAACTAAGACTGGCCCGACTAGCACATACCCTTTGCTGGTGACTTTTAAGTAACAAACTACCAATAAATGACTTGTGAGGCTCAAAATTTTAGTCCTCACACCCCCCTTACTATGCCAGTGAAAAACCATTGACACACCCCCCCTCCTGTGCCCATCATGATCCACGTCCTGGTCCGGTTGCTTGATGTCAGCCGCGCGGTTGCCGGCTGCATCACTTTCCTTGACTGTTTATCCTCGATCATTGTTCCTTTTCCGTTTATCCTTGATCCTTGTTGCTCCGTGTTGTTCCTTGCTTGTCACTCGAAATAAAGAAAACAACTTTTTATCGTCGACCATAGTTCCTTGATAGTTTTCGTCGTTGTTGATCCTTGATCCTTGTTCATTGTTCCTTGATTCCTTCTGTTGCTGATCCTTTACCCTTGTTGATCCTTGGCCGTTCACTCGATGTTGATCCTTGGTCCTTGTGCACACGTTGTTGGTCCTTGATCCTTCTTCACTTGCTTAATCAAACAACTTAAAAAAATTGTTAATTAAGCTCAGCTTTTCGGAAGCGTGAGCTGTGCTCGCCAGGAAGGCTGGAGCCGGACTACTTTCCTGCCGCTGGCAGCCGTCCTTATATACCTATTTTAGGTAGCGGTACTTGGCTTCGGCGCCCTGCGGCAGCGCAGTCGACGCGCTCGGCTCTGCTCACCCCACCGATGGTGGTCGGGCAGTTGCCCGCTCCCCTTGGTCCTTAGGAAGACAGTCTAACGGTGCCTGATTTCCGGCTGTGTCTTGTTCTCTGTTCTGGTCTAGTCCTGTCCGTCTCCTCGATTCTTTCTTAAAACTATCCTTGCTAATTCTAACTCCTTGCTCTGCTGTGCTTAAAACTAACCTAAACTTTGCTCTCCTCCTTGCTTAAACCTTTTTCGTCCGTCTTTAGTCTCGTCTGTCCCTGTTCTATGTCCTGGTCTTTGTCCCTGTCTCTGTGCTACCATTTTCCTATCCCCTGGGGCCTGTCTGCCTTCTTTCTCGATCACGTGAACATAAAAAATGGGTGGGTGTGTCGGCATGCACATGCTAGTAACTCTGCCGCCGCACCGCCCTTGCCTCCCTTCTCGGACCCATACGTGGTGCTTTAAGCCACGGAGATGGAATCCCCTCCAAAGAGTCTCAGGGTCCCTGCTTGGGCGCCACCTGTAAGTTTGCGTTCTAGGGCTGGGGTGGGCTCAGTCACGCCAGGGCTACCTTTACAAGAAATTTGTAAAAAGTGCTGAGATCCAGGACGAGGGGGCGTAACTATTTGGGTCGAAGGGGAGGGGGAAGGCAAAAGCTTTCAAGCGGCGAGGTCGACTTGAGGGTGAGGGGCAGAGTGGTGTGATCTGTCAGTGACCGAAATCAGAGAAAAGCAACGTCTATCTGGTGTCCCCTCCGCAGAGTCTCAGGGAGCCGGGATTTGACCGTCAGCTTCTGAAACCTGCGTGACCATACCAGAAGCTTCACTGTTTGCGACGGGTATTGACCGCCATCGCCCCAGTGAAACTCCGGCACCTTGGGAACACCCGGCATGCACTACTCCTCTGCCTTGATCATTCTTCACTTGCTTAATCAAACAACTTAAAAAATTGTTTATTAAGCTCAGCCTTCGGAAGCTTGAGCTGCGCTCGCCACGAAGGCTGAAGCCGGACTGCTTTCCTGCCGCTGGCAGCCGTCCTTGTATACCTAATTTATATTGGACGTTGAATACAATGACTGTATTAGCAAGTGGTCCAACGACACCAAGCCGATGCTTGTTGCGCGCGGAACCCAAACGAAGTCCACCTCCCGCCTGACCGACCGAGAGGCACCGTCGCATATCGGACGACACGGAAACGCGGTAGAAAAGCGAATAGAAACGCGAGTAAAAATTAACGCGATGTGGAGAAAACAAGAAATAAAATAAAAAAGACGAGGCGATAGAACGCGGAATGCAAGTAGGGGAAAAAAAGAAAAAACATAGAATAGAAAATCGAGGAAGATTCAAATACTAATTACTAATTACGTACTAGATAGGCAAGAATTAAGGACTTCATAGCAGCGATAGTGTTAGTGCTAGCTATGATGTGTTGGAGCTTATTGTAGTCCGAACATAATGCCCTGAAAGGATCATGCAGTGCATAGTTCGATCTACAATAAGGAAGTGTTAGTGGAAGGAAATAGCGAGTTCTTCTGCAAGGAACAGAGAAGTGTAGCTGCCTTAACAAGGCCTCACTGTCAATGTCACCTTGCATAAGGTTGTTAATAAATAAGACCCCTAGCATGGTTCTGCGGTTAGTTAGGGAAGGCAGATTTAGTAACAGAAGTCTACCATTATAGGAACGCAGTCTCAAATTTTCATCCCAGTTAAGGCCGCGTAAGGCAAAAAGTAAGAAGTTCTTCTGTACAGATTCGATGCGTTAAAACTATTCCTTGCTAACCTAAACTTGCTCTCGTCCGTCTTTAGTCTCGTCTGTCCCTGTTCTATGTCCTGGTCTTTGTCCCTGTCTCTGTGCTACCATTTTCCTATCCCCTGGGGCCGGTCTTCCTTCTTTCTCGATCACGTGAACATAAAAAACGGGTGGGTGTGTCGGCATGCACATGCTAGTAACTCTGCCGCCGCACCGCCCTTTGCTTCCCTTCTCGGACTCATACGTGGTGCTTTAAGCCACGGAGATGGAATCCCCTCCAAAGAGTCTCAGGGTCCCTGCTTGGGCGCCACCTGTAAGTTTGCGTTCTAGGGCTGGGGTGGGCTGAGTGCTGAGACCCTGGACGAGGGGGCGTAACTATTTGGGTCGAAGGGGAGGGGGGAGGCAAAGGCTTTCAAGCGGCGAGGCCGACTTGAGGGTGAGGGGCAGAGTGGTGTGATCTGTCAGTGACCGAAAGCAGAGAAAAGTAACGTCTACCTGGTGTCCCCTCCGCAAAGTCTCAGGGAGCCGGGATTTGACCGTCAGCTTCTGAGACCTGCGTGACCGTACCAGAAGCTTCACTGTTTGCGACGGGTATTGACCGCCATCGCCCCAGTGAAACTCCGGCACCTTGGGAACATCCGGCATGCACTACTCCTCTGCATGGATGTACTGAGGCTGCACTGTATGCAACGGGATTTGACCGTCATTGCACCAGTACAAACCTCAGTAGAGTCGGTGCACCGCTGTACACACCTACACGCACATACACACATACACACACATGTACGTGACAGTGCTTTATTCGAAGTAGTAGGACGTGTTTTTTCCAGGCGCTGCGCGAAGTGATATATATTTCAACAGCGTCGTTGCGAACTTACGTGCAAAGTTGTGCGGACCCATACCGAGGCAATGCCTTGTTGCTTCGAGCGTGGATAGCGCGAATTACAACATACAATACACAATAAAACATAATTTCACGAAAATTAATTGGCGGGAGACACTGCAAAAGGAAAAAGTAAACAGAAAGACCAGCTGATCGTCCTGTTAACAGATCTGCGGTGCGTCGCGATCTTTCTTGCGTCGCGATCTTTTTTGCGTCGCGATCTTTTCTGCGTCGCGATCTTTTTTGCGTCGCGATCTTTTTCTGCGTCGCGATCTTTTCTGCGTCGCGTTGCTTTTTGCGTTGCTGTTAACTGATCTGCCCTGCGTTGCGATCAATTTTGCGTTGCAACGGTGGGCGCGTGATTCAAATTCAAATCAAATTTGTTCGTTTCGTTTGACACTTTTCGGAAAAGGTTTAAGATGGTCCATGTGTATGGTGGAGAAAGGTACCAGATTGATGTCGTCATAATGGTACTGACCTTCCTGTCGTCCACCTGGTGTTTTATAAAGTGCACAGCCAACACATAGGATTTTATGTAGCTTTTAACGAAGTTGCGCATTCGAGGAAACCAGAAACAATTTAAAATTCGTGAAATTGTTTTATCGACGCTCATGTGCCCAGCCTTATCGTGACATTCATAAAGGATATGGAATCGCAACTGCTTTGGTACAATCCATAGCAACTTGCTGTCATATTTGCGGAAGAGGCGATCGTGCTCGATCACATAATCCTGGTTCTGTGTCTTCTTTTCCAATTTCAGATCGGTGACAATTTTCTGAATTTTCTTATCTTGCAGTTGAATAGAAAATAACCAATCCGCTTCGTCTATTATAGCCTTGGACACCTTAAGGCTTGCGGTCTCCACTTCCTGTGCATCTTCGGATGGAGCTCGGCTTAGGGCGTCAACATGGTTCATCTGTATTCCAGGACGATGAACAATCTCTATGTCAAACTCTTGAATTCGCAACCACCATCGTGCGATTCGTGGAATGAGCTCTCGTTTCTCCATCGATTTTTTCAATGCGTTACAATCGGTGATGGCCTTTATCTTTTTACCATAGATGTAATATTTAAACCGCTCCAGCGATTCAACGACAGCTAGAGCCTCCAGCTCATAGCTGTGATAGTTCTTTTCAGGCTTAGAAGTTGCTCGACTATAATAAGCAATCGGTTTTAGCTGATCCTCCTCGCGATGTAGCAAGACTCCGGCTAAACCAACAGAACTGGCATCCGTATGTAATTCGTGTTCGGCCTCTAAGCGGTAACTGGAGATGACTGGATTGGATGTCAGGTATCTCTTCAAGTCCTCAAATGCATTCTGCTTAGCATTTCCCACTCGAATTTCCTATCTTTACGCAGTAGAATTCGCAATGAATCTGATATGATGGCGTATCTGGCAACGAATTTACGGAAATAGCCGCTTAGACCCAAAAACTGTCTCACTTCGGTGGCATTGGTCGGCTTTGGGAACACTCGTATGGCGGTTGTTTTTATTTCTCCCGGACTGATGCCCTCCGGGTGTATCTGGTGACCTAGGAATGTAATTGGCTGTTTAAACAATTCGCATTTGTCCAGGTTCAAAGTTAATCCGCATTCATTTAATACTTCAAGGATTCGCTCTATCTTCTCATACATCTCTTCGAAGGTTTGGCTACCGATAAGAATATCGTCCATATAATGTATCATATCACACTTGTGCACTCGTTTTTGTAATTCTGCCATGAGGCGATTGAAAACGGCAGGAGCGTTCTTTAATCCAAAGGGGAGTCGCTTAAATTCATACAATCCATCGGTGGTGATAAAACTAAACTTTCTGCTTTTAGGTGCTATCTCAATCTGATAGTACCCACTGTTGAGATCCAGTGATGAAAAAATTCTAAAACGTTTCGCCTCCTGCAGACGCTCCTCAATATTTGGCACTGAAAAATTTTCTTTCCTGATCAGCTTATTAAGGCGACGGTAATCGACACATATTCGATCGCTACCATTTGGCTTCTTGATGAGTACCACTGGGCTGGCATACTCTGATGTGGATGCAGTTATGATATCCTGCTCCAACAGCTCGTTAACCATTTGGCATATTATATCCTTTTTTGGTTCCGGCACTCGGTACGGTGCTTGATATAGAGCTTGATCGCTTTCGACGATGATATTCGCTTGAACAATGCTCGTTTTTCCTATGCCTTGCAATCCAGTAGAGAAAACATCGGAGAATCTAACAAGTTGCCCATTTTATGTCGTTGCTTCTCATTTTTTAGATTCACAAGAAGTTTTTCGATTTTACTGTTGCTTACCGGATCTATCGGCTGATGAATTGTCCGTTCAATTTCGGTTTCTTCTGGGTCGTAGTTGAGCACAAGTTGAGCGCTAATAATGGCATCCTGTCCCAACAGAAAGTCCTCTTGTAAAAGATGGTCGCCTGCAATGTATACTTCAGCTGTAATGATTTTCCCGTCGATGTCCAAGTCCACAATTATCGATTCGGTGAGAATGCATGAACCCCCGCAGATGCCTTTGATCTTCATAGAGCACTTGCGGCGCTCTGCGTTGATTTTCATGGTGACTGAGTGGCGCACGATACTAGCCTGGCTACCAGTATCAATGAAGGCGCTATAATTGTGTGATCCCACGCAGACTCTCCTGGTAAATAGCTTGTCTTGATTTGTGGCTCCTAGTCGGTTCAGATTTGCTACTTGGCAAGCTGCTGTTGGGTCGTGAAACTTGTTGCATTTGGTACAACGCGTCCTTTTCTTCTCTTTTGGGCACGAATTGGCAAAGTGACCCAACTCTTCGCAATTGTAGCACTTCAATGCGTCCTTTGATTTTTCTGGCTTGATATTTTTGTCCTGCGTTTGCTCGAAGTTGGCGCCTTTCGTTAGAACCTCCTTCTTAAGTGCATTCGATCGACCTCTGTTTATAAAATAAGATTCGGCTGCATCCCGAAGTTGCTTCATTGTAGCGAAGTGAATAGCCCCAATGCTGTTTTGCAGCTCACGATGCTGAAGACCTGCTCGTACGTATCGGATAACTGCTGCTTCGCTGAGCCTATATCGCACGCCAAGGGCAGACATTCGGAAACAGTATTCCTTTACTGTCTCGTTCGGTCTTCATGTTGCACTTGCCATACTGAAGTGTACCTCAGCTTCATCAGGGTTTGCTCCAAATTCGTCTCGAAGAGCATTTGCAAAGTTGTTCCACGTGGTGTGAAGAATAGGCGAGGAATCTAACAACATCTTGGCTGGACCCTTAAGCCGTGAGTTGATAGCGAGCATTAAAAACTTTTCATCACACAGGTAAGCATCAACCCCCTTGTTGACGCGATCGACGAACTGATCTACTGAGATAGCGTTGTCATCGCTGGGATCGAACTCTGGCAAAGTGTTTGCAATTTCTTTGACTGATGCTTGCCTCATGTTGTTGTTGGTAGCCAATCCAACGCAGCTTCGCTCGTTGCTTGTGACTTCCGTGTCCACCACCGTGTTATTTTGCTGATTTATTGGTTGATTAGCTTGACCCGTAACGGCTGTGTTCTGCGTCTGCACGGTCACCAACTGCGCCATCATGTCTTTCAATTCTCTCATTTCACCCTGCAATTGATATTTTTTTGGCATTTTTTTGTTTTAGCTTAAATTTCCTTTGCTGATTCCTGAACGTTCGCACGCGCAACTCCTATTCAATGAGTGCGAGCGAGACAACTCTATGTACTGTAGGTATTTCACAATGTGTGCTTCTGCTTGCGAATTTCATCACAACTTGAAAACAAATACTCCAGTTTGAGACTGCACTCAACCAAAATCCCTTAGATTTCAGATCTGGGTACTGAGAATCCGTCCGCCACGTACCACCGACTTGCGGCTGTTCCAGGGGCTCCACTGTATGTGCTGGGTATTGACCTTCTGGCGCACCAGCGGAACTCCGAAACAGTTGGGCCACGCGGTCTTGCGTTCCGCCTTCACACACGATTACTCACACACTCACACTCACACGCCCCTTTCCCGGCAGTCGTGCCCATTCATTTGTGCTGCTTTTCATATTAACACACACATTTCTAGTTCTTTTTCACTTTAATTTTAATAATTTTTCCTACTTTGCCCTACCTAAGCACCGTGCAACTGTTTCCCTAATTTCTAAGGCTGACGTTTCCCAGCCTTACACCACGGTGCCCATGTGCCAAAATTCTGCGCAGCCTCCAGAGCCGGCGTTAGATTGGGCAGCGCAGTCGCCGAGCTTAGGCCGACCACGCACTTTCGGCGTGTGTCTGATGCCAGCCGTGGTTGCCGGCTGCATCACCTTGCTCGTTGTCCTGTGCCGTGTGTTTGATGTCCTTTTGCTTGTATTTCCTTGACTGTTTATCCTCGATCATTGTTCCTTGGCCGTTTATCCTTGATCCTTGTTGCTCCGTGTTGTTCCTTGCTTGTCACTCAAAATAAAGAAAACAACTGTGTATCGTCGACCATCGTTCCTTGATAGTTTTCGTCGTTGTTGATCCTTGATCCTTGTTCATTGTTCCTTGATTCCTTCTGCTGCTGATCCTTTACCCTTGTTGCTCCTTGGCCGTTCACTCGATGTTAATCCTTGGTCCTTGTGCACACGTTGTTGGTCCTTGATCATTCTTCACTTGCTTAATCAAACAACTTAAAAAAATTGTTAATTAAGCTCAGCTTTTCGGAAGCTTGAGCTGCGCTCGCCACGAAGGCTGAAGCCGGACTGCTTTCTTGCCGCTGGCAGCCGTCCTTGTATACCTAATTTATATTGGACGTTGAATACAATGACTGTATTAGCAAGTGGTCCAACGACACCAAGCCGATGCTTGTTGCGCGCGGAACCCAAACGAAGTCCACCTCCCGCCTGACCGACCGAGAGGCACCGTCGCATATCGGACGACACGGAAACGCGGTAGAAAAGCGAATAGAAACGCGAGTAAAAATTAACGCGATGTGGAGAAAACAAGAAATAAAATAAAAAAGACGAGGCGATAGAACGCGGCATGCAAGTAGGGGAAAAAAGAAAAAACATAGAATAGAAAATCGAGGAAGATTCAAATACTAATTACTAATTACGTACTAGATAGGCAAGAATTAAGGACTTCATAGCAGCGATAGTGTTAGTGCTAGCTATGATGTGTTGGAGCTTATTGTAGTCCGAACATAATGCCCTGAAAGGATCATGCAGTGCATAGTTCGATCTACAATAAGGAAGTGTTAGTGGAAGGAAATAGCGAGTTCTTCTGCAAGGAACAGAGAAGTGTAGCTGCCTTAACAAGGCCTCACTGTCAATGTCACCTTGCATAAGGTTGTTAATAAATAATACCCCTAGCATGGTTCTGCGGTTAGTTAGGGAAGGCAGATTTAGTAACAGAAGTCTACCATTATAGGAAGGCAGTCTCAAATTTTCATCCCAGTTAAGGCCGCGTAAGGCAAAAAGTAAGAAGTTCTTCTGTACAGATTCGATGCGTTAAAACTATTCCTTGCTAACCTAAACTTGCTCTCGTCCGTCTTTAGTCTCGTCTGTCCCTGTTCTATGTCCTGGTCTTTGTCCCTGTCTCTGTGCTACCATTTTCCTATCCCCTGGGGCCGGTCTTCCTTCTTTCTCGATCACGTGAACATAAAAAACGGGTGGGTGTGTCGGCATGCACATGCTAGTAACTCTGCCGCCGCACCGCCCTTGCTTCCCTTCTCGGACTCATACGTGGTGCTTTAAGCCACGGAGATGGAATCCCCTCCAAAGAGTCTCAGGGTCCCTGCTTGGGCGCCACCTGTAAGTTTGCGTTCTAGGGCTGGGGTGGGCTGAGTGCTGAGACCCTGGACGAGGGGGCGTAACTATTTGGGTCGAAGGGGAGGGGGGAGGCAAAGGCTTTCAAGCGGCGAGGCCGACTTGAGGGTGAGGGGCAGAGTGGTGTGATCTGTCAGTGACCGAAAGCAGAGAAAAGTAACGTCTACCTGGTGTCCCCTCCGCAAAGTCTCAGGGAGCCGGGATTTGACCGTCAGCTTCTGAGACCTGCGTGACCGTACCAGAAACTTCACTGTTTGCGACGGGTATTGACCGCCATCGCCCCAGTGAAACTCCGGCACCTTGGGAACATCCGGCATGCACTACTCCTCTGCATGGCTATACTGAGGCTGCACTGTATGCAACGGGATTTGACCGTCATTGCACCAGTACAAACCTCAGTAGAGTCGGTGCACCGCTGTACACACCTACACGCACATACACACATACACACACATGTACGTGACAGTGCTTTATTCGAAGTAGTAGGACGTGTTTTTTCCAGGCGCTGCGCGAAGTGATATATATTTCAACAGCGTCGTTGCGAACTTACGTGCAAAGTTGTGCGGACCCATACCAGGGCAATGCCTTGTTGCTTCGAGCGTGGATAGCGCGAATGACAACATACAATACACAATAAAACATAATTTCACGAAAATTAGTTTTGGCGGGAGACACTGCAAAAGGAAAAAGTAAACAGAAAGACCAGCTGATCGTCCTGTTAACAGATCTGCGGTGCGTCGCGATCTTTCTTGCGTCGCGATCCTTCTTGCGTCGCGATCTTTTTTGCGTCGCGATCTTTTTTGCGTCGCGATCTTTTTTGCGTCGCGATCTTTTTCTGCGTCGCGATCTTTTTGCGTCGCGTTCCTTTTTGCGTTGCTGTTAACTGGTCTGCCCTGCGTTGCGATCAATTTTGCGTTGCAACGGTGGGCGCGTAATTCAAATTCAAATCTGAATTTGTTTCTGATACCAGATGAATGGAGCAGAGGGGGGCAGTCCCCCCGATCCCAACGACCCATTCAGGAGGAGCTCCCGACTATCAAGGTCCCCCACGAGAGGAACAGGAATTCCGGTGCCAGAAGGTGCGAACCCAGTGCCGGCGGCTAGGATAAGTGAGCAAACGGGCACTCATCCGCCAAAGCCCAGTAACCGCAGTGCTATAGAGCTGGTCAACTTGGCCACAGCTACTAATGCTACCAGTATCATCACCGATCTGATTAGCGTGCCGTCACAAAAACTGGCAGCAAAATCCCCAACCGTGTCACCGATTGAAGTGGAGTGTAAGGCAAAAAAAGGGGCCCCTTCAAAGAGCGTCGCAACTCAGACGGAAGTTCAGATGAAGGAAGGGCGCGCTGTGGCTGCTACTAAAAAGACCGCTCCAGTGAAGCCACCCGTATTGAAAACTCCCTCTAACAAGGATACGGTACTGTCGGCGTCCTATGCAAGGAAGGCAATCCCTCCCAGCTTTGCATCCGTTGCCAAAGAGGGTAACAAGAAGGTGGAGTGGACAAAGGTGACACCCAAGCGACTGCGAAAGAAGCCGGAGGCAATCATCATCAAAAAGACGGGAGAATCCTCGTATGCTGAAATGCTCCGGAAACTTAAAGCGGATCCGAGCCTGAATGATTTTGACAATCATGTCAAAAAAATTAGAAGGACCCAACAGGGCTCTTTGCTCAGTCCGAGAGATTTGATTGCCGCTATGATGGCAGACAAATGTGTTTGGGAGAGGGCACATGGAATCATTATTAAGATGATGAAGCGTGTCCGCCATGACGAGATGTGCAACAGAAGCGAGAGATGAGCAGCACCCCCGTGTGGTGGCGGGGTAAGAATACTACCTCAGCGGACTCGGCTTGTCGTAAAAGGCGACTAATGAGCTAAGAAAGGAGCACTTCGCTGCTAGAGAAGAGGGAGTGCCATCTGGCATCGCATCCTGCTCACCGAAGTAATACCTTGACTGGCAGTCCCGGTGAGCGTGAAATGGACTGGAGAGCATACGGAGGTTTTTGTTTAGCACGTACGCATAGCCCCAATTGGGGGGCTATGAATCGTGCATGCCATCTACGGACGGTGGATGGTATCTTTCGAAGATTTTATTTTCCTACCGTATTTGCGAGCGCCTCCAGTTTGAGTGGTTTTTGCCTCTCACAACTGGGGCTCTCGCACTAAGTACCGTGGCACTTCTCACTTGCTTATGGAAAACAACTGCACTTTCGTTTCACTGTGTGTTTTATTTTTAATATTGTTCCTTTTTTTCTCCAATATATTCCTTAAACACATTATCCCTAATAATCCTATGGCCTGTGCCCCTGCCTAGCACTGTGCACTGTTTCTCTAATTCCTAAGGTTCTTGTTTCCCTGCCTTGTACCACGGTGTGGCTCGCTCACCTCACTTGTCTTGTGCATTTCCCCTGAAGTCTCGTCGCGCCGGTCCTTCTCGTTGCTTTCCATGTTGGCTCGTTGTTCTCCTTGTGTTCTCGTTCATTTTTCTGGTACTTCTTTTCCTGGCACTTCCTTTCAACTTGCCATGTCGAGGGACACTCACTAATTAATTGGCGCCCATGTGCCAAAATTCTGCGCAGAGGTCTCTTCGCTTGAGGCTCCGTCGCTCTCTTACTGCTGGCGTGCCTTTGCGCTCTTGCTGCTAGTGTGCGTCGGCGCTCTTGCTGCTAGTGTGCGTCTGCGCTCTCGCTGTTGATGTGCGTCGGCGCTCTTGCTGCTGTTGTGCGTCTGCGCGCTTGCTGCTGACGTTCGGTTGCTCTCTTGCTGTCGGCACTCTTGCTGTTGGCGTTCTGGCCCGACTAGACTGGCCCGACTAGCACATACCCTTTGCTGGTGACTTTTAAATAACAAACGAGCAATAAATGACTTGTGAGGCTCAAAGTTTGAGTCCGCACACAATATTCTGTCTTTTCCGTTCCTCGGGCTCCTTGTGCTGTCTGTGCAAACGCTCTGTGTACGGAGCCTCCATTACCTGTGTGCGCACTGGGCTCACGCTAGAGACACAGTTAAAAATGGCTCGCAAGGCAATGGGCATGGGTGGCGAGCGCCTGAGGTTCTGTGTCGTATACCCTGTTGCCTGGTTTTGCCTATGCTCTTATCTAATGCCTTGCTATTTATGTTTTTGCCAATATTTTTAAAAATTAATTATTCCACAACAAATAGCACAGTAATCAAATTATAAAATTCTAATTTAAACGATCTAGCATATCTAGCACAATTTATTTTGGATAAACATTTACATTATTTTATTTTAGCGGGAAACAAAAAAAATATTTGACCTACCAAATTTGACAAACATAATAATATTGCTGTTCCGCGCTTGATCCAATATTCTGTCTTTCTGTCAGCTCCTACTAGATTTAAATTATGAACATATGCCCCACCACCTTCACGTATATTTAATCACGTATCACGGTTTTTAATTAGTTATTACAGATTTTCAGAGGCGGGAAGGGGCGTGGACAAATTTTGAAACACTGCAATATACACGGATGTTGACTCTAGCTCTTATAATTTCTGAGATCCAGATGTTCATACAGACAGACAGACGGTCAGGCGGACAGACAGACATCAATCGACTCGGCTGTTGATACTGATTCAAAATATAAGTTCTGAACCCTCTCCGAATATCTTTCCTCTTTCCCTACCCCGCCGCTTTTATATAAGCTTACCCCGTCCTCGAACAACGCTGAGTAAGCGACCGCTGGCCAAGCAGCTATGCGGGATCGCCCCTCGCCCCGCGTTGCCTGTTGACGCCGCAGCGAACTGTGATCCAAACGGAAATCATCATCATCATCTGCATACAATTCCACGGGTATACTATCCGGTATGGTGTGTGGCTCAAAGAGATTACCATACGGTGGCAGAGAATGATTCAAATCCACATGATGATCGACCAAATCATTATCGAAATTCGATATACGAAACTTGGAGCTGGGCGGCGATTGTGGCGAATGCGGAGCTGCGGAATCCTCGAACATGACTTCCTCTTTGATGAACATATCATTGGAATTGTCACCCGAACCAGATGAATAGAGATTCGGTTCAACTTTTATGATGGCCGCTGTGGCCAGGGACGGTGATGATTTCTCATCGTCATCATCATCATCAAAGTGATTGTGATGATTATGATGATGATGATGATTGTGCGCTTGTTGTTGCTGTTGCTGCTGCTGATGATGTTGCTGGTGCTGCTGCTGGTGGTGTTGGCTGTGGTGATTGTGAGACCCGGCGTGGATAACAGAAGCAGTCTTGTACCGAACCCTAAACTAAACGCAAGCCGAACTCTGATTGTATCCTAAATAAGTTACTCTAAGAATCTATGGAGATCTGGCAACCCTTTGAATTTGCCAATCACAATTATTTCAATTTTAATTTGCATAGATATTAATCTGTAATCGATATCCTTGTATTCATCGCTAATTCTTTCTCTTTTCCATCGCTATCTGTCAAGCACACCACACGTGCCGCCTTGTAACTTTTAAAAACTTTTATTTTTGATCTAAATAAATCTTAATTATAACGTAAAGCTGAATCCGGACAACTCTTCTTTTTGGGGATTTCTTCCTGGAAAACGCACAACATGATATTACTTTCAACTAGGTAAGCTATGCGGCTACGAGAGTCGTAGCGAATAGAACAAGAAGTGGACTTGCTTAACTTATATATATAGTTTATGGGATCGGAGATGCCTCTATCTGCCTGTTACGCACATTTCCATTCCGACAATTACAATAGACCATGAATTTTTTTTAAATCCATGGCCTAAATATCCAGCAAAAGTAGAAGCAATAGCCCACGATCCCCAACCAAACCAGTCTACTGCTACAAACAGGTGCTGGCTGTAGAAGGCCATGGATTATCATAGTATACCGTGTATGAAATATTTACGGTTATTTTTAATGATAATTTTACTTTATTCGGAATATTATAAAACGTTAAAAAATATATAATAACAAGTTCGCGGTTGGCATTTATAAAAAAAATATAATTTTATTTTATTAAAAACTTAGGCGAAACCCGGAGACAATTCGCGTCGTTCAATAATGAAGTTTGAATTAAATCTAACTTAAAGCTACAAACTGGACGCTTAGCAAACCTTTGGCTGAGTCTTATTTACTTCTATATTGAGCGTACATAAGGCTCTCTTTTATGTTTACATGATATTGGGCACTCTCTTGAGTGGATTGTGCATGGGAACGGATCAGCCGAGATTTGCGCTGCGTAAGCAGTTTTGACCCTTTCATGGGAATGTTTATTAATGATCGGAGTAGGCTGACTTGTTATTGTCGCCGAATTGGGCGAAAATGTTTATGTCTAAGCAGGCGGAATTGTTGCCGAATTCGGGGATACAAATGTTTATGTCCAAGCAGGCATATGGGTATCAAATGTTTGTCTTATATGCTAAGTACAATGCACTATGGGAAATTTGGCCTGTTTTTCTTACATTAATAACTCTTGATCTAACTAAAATTTTAAGATGGAGTTTTTTTTATATTATTATGTAGGTTCTTAGGTATATTTGAGAAAAGTCGGCGTGGCCCCATCCTTTCTATTTAATTCAAAACTCATCATGTGACAAATAATTTGTATGGCAGCTACACTTTATAGTAATCCGATGTTGATGAAATTTTGAGATCATATTCAAGATTATTAAAAAGTAATATGATATAAGTTTGAAAGCCATATCTTGACATATAACAAAAATCGGACGAAAGATTGTATGCCAGCTATACGATATATCGGCCCGATCAGCCTTGTTCTAACTTATTTATACTTAAAAAATTATAAAAAGTATGTATGTTAAGTTTTATTTTGATATCTTACTAATTAAAGTGAATATTAGAATTTCTTTCTCACAACCACACCATTGCTTGCGCCACAATTACGCATTTTTATCGAGATGTTGATTTCAAAGTTGAAATTTATCTTTTTAAACTACACGTAAACATTACTCGCTAAATATAGAAATTTTTAGAAAAATGTCCACTAAATAATCAAACTATTTATAACAACGCATAGTAAAAACCCTAAAAATAAATATCCCTTACAATTTTGAACGTTTAACATTGTCGTTTTGAAAAATTAAGAATTTAAAGTTACACTTCAAAATCGAGCGCAATGAGGCCTAGTTCTGTGCGCTTGCAAACGCCTTTAACAGCTGATATTTTAACATTGGACTGTTAAGTTAACATTTCCAGGTTGTAACATAACAGTTCGATGTATTTCCAATGTGTTAACACTAAAATACTGCGAATTTGCTTACTTGTGAAAAACACATATCATCTATTTGAATAGAGCAGTTAAAAGCTTTAATTAAATTATCTCCCTCTATTATTGTTACTTGATTTTTTCACTTCTGGTTGAGTGAGGTTTTTGGTAATTTCCATGTTAATATATCGTTAGATTCGACATAACTAATTTCTGTATTTTTATGGGTTTTTGTGTATGTACATTCTGTATTTGCTTGCTTTAGAATACCTGTTATACATTTGTCAGATAATAATTTTTTTTGAAGATACTAAGAAAGTTTTATTGTCTTGAACATATTTGTCGTTTATGTTTTCAATCAATATATTTTTATTGCTATCGGGGTACGGTATTATTGTAAAAATTGGGGTTTTTATAATATCTTTTGGGATATTGGAAATTAAAAGAATTTTATTCGTGTCAGTTTTTAACCAAGTTGAAGTTTTAATATTTAGAACTTTTTCAGAGTTTATTTTTGTTAAGTAATCATGTTTTAATAATTTACGGTTAAAAATGCCAAGTCTAGTTAGCTGCTTTCCTAGTTCACTATCTTCTATATACTCGGTAAACTGTTGTAAATTAAATAATAGAATGTTAAGTCTCTGGTCTCCTTCATGTACCGTGCTTAAAAAGTTTATTATTTCTATGCCTTTATTGACTTTTCTTATTACTTCATTAAGTTCGTTAGTTTGCACGCTGCTTTCTCCCAAATTATAAATTTTTTGTTCCAACCCTTCTTTGTCTGATTGATCTAAAGTTCCAAAAATATATTTGTACGTTGTGCCCATAAAATTAACTTAGCTGCGTCTGCTGCGCTTCACTATTCTTATGCCATTCATTTCTCTTTCTAACTTTTCAATTAAATATTAAACTTGGGATACAGATTCGAACTCTTGTGATTGTTTCATTCATTTA
The DNA here is from genome assembly GCA_018904595.1 of Zaprionus indianus. Classification (NCBI taxonomy): domain Eukaryota; kingdom Metazoa; phylum Arthropoda; class Insecta; order Diptera; family Drosophilidae; genus Zaprionus; species Zaprionus indianus. The sequence continues at coordinate 582,638 of JAEIHA010000101.1, read as the reverse complement.
TTATAATTTTGTTCTGTTTTTGTGTTATTTACGGTTAGACAATGGTATTCATAGTTTATTGGTAAAGTTATTGATCCTGTGATAAAAATTAAATAACCATTTTTGGCTTGAATGGGATTAACTTCGACACTTTGTCCTTGGACATATTGGGTAATACATAGTAAGAAATAGTAACTGATCATAAAAACTGCGTGATTATTTATTTTTTTATTTATTTATTTAATGTCGACTAAATGCAGTCGACTAAAAAGAATTATGTATAAAAATTAAAAATATAAAATTCATTAATTTTAATTTGTTTAAGATTAAAATAAAACTTAAGAATTAAAATATAAAATTAAGAATTAAAAATTTAAACTTTAAGCTTTAAACTTTAAACTTTAAGCTGGGATAGTAAAAATAAAGAAAAAATAAAGAAACCGATCCAACATTTGTTGCAAGAGATTGGGGAAAACCCAGTAAAACCAAATTAAATCGGTAGGTTAGTGTTAATTGTTAGGATGAAGTGTTAAATAATTTAGAATTGACAGTTTGATAGAATTAAGAGAGGACTCAGAGTTGAAAACACTAAACAGTCTATTGTAATCAGCACAGAGAACTCGAAAAGGATCATGCAAACTATAATTATTAAAACAAAGATTCAAAGAAAGTGGGACAAAATTACGAGTAACTTTAGAAGGAATGCAAAAGTTTATTTGGTTAAGCAGAGTAGGGGAGTCTATATCATACTTGATTAGTTAAAAGAGAAACGTTACACTTAGCATAATACGTCGGTTAGTAAGAGAAGGTAGGTTAATTAGAAGAAGCCTACTAGAGTAAGGTGGTAAGTCTACACCTGATACCCAGTTAAAACTACGCAAGGCGAAGAGTGGAAATTGCTTTTGAACAGACTCAATTTTATCTGAGTGAATCTGGTATTGCGGCGACCACATGCAAGAACCACACTCAAGAATTGGACGAACAAGAGAAATATAATGTAGTTTAGTTGTATAAGGATCTTTGAATTCTTTGGCCCAATTTTTGATGAAACCAAGTACTCGAAATACCTTATTTACAGTTTGTGTAATGTTACGATCAAATTTCAGTTTATGATCATAGAGAATACCTAGATCATTTACCTCGGTTATTCTTGAAAGCGGGGTTAAATCAAATGTATAGTTGGTGACGTGATAGCTACCTTTGTAAAAAAAACATAACTTTGCACTTCAAACAGTTAAGATGCAGCAGATTATGCCTGCACCAAGCAAACAGCAAGTCAAGATCCGTTTGAAGGAAGTTACGTACAGGATCACTGTCAAACAGAGTTTCACGTCATAAGCATATGTCGGGTTGTTGGTGCCAGGAGCCTCGTCGTCCGTTCGTCCGTCCATATCGGCGTCACTCATGATGACCTTCACCACTCAATTTATAAGCTGCGCGCGTTTAACGAGTCCACTTGCGTCTACTTTGGCTTCTCAACACTTAATGCCTCGTTTCGTACAGACTGCTTTCTGTCTTTTCCATTTTTTGGCATTCCCTTTTCATTATGTCTCTCTCTCTCACTCTAACCAAGCAGCGCAAGTGGCCACGTTCAGCAACAGCTATATCGCTCTCATTCTAGCAGAGTCCCGTTTATAGATAATTCATCTATTCATACTCACACATTGACAATGAATAGGAAAACGAATAACAGCAGAAGGAACATGGAGAAGAAGTAAATAACGACCAAGCGCATACACATTATTTTCGCCCCGACACATACATAAGGATATCATAGTGCAATAGTATTGAAGGAAGATCATTAATAAAGATATTAAAAAACAAGAGCAACAGTCGAGCGGCACGCGACAGTGGGATACCCTTCGACCTTTTTTAACGTAAAGAGTCTATAATTGTACAATACTTCTACTTAATAGAAATATCGTAGCGTAAGCCTTTATATGCGTCTGTGTATGAATACGTGTATATGCGTGTATCATTTTATTGGTCAAGCACAAATGTATGTATGTGTGTGTGTGCGTTTGAATGCAAAAAATGCGTGTGCGTAGAAAAGAAGAGAAGAACAACAGATGGCGCTACGCGCTCGCATTCTCTCTCCTTTTCTTTCTTACATGAGCATAACGAGTTTTCAAATTTTTTAACTTTATGAGTTCAAGAGAGAACCAAGGTGGCCTGTTGGACTTGTGGCGACGCAGCCTCAACGATATGAGCCCGATCTGGCAACCCGGCACCGTCGTAAGCAGACGATAGTTCCGCGGGCGATATTCGCCGTTACACCATTTAGACGCTAAGTCGATATAGACGCTAAGTTCACACTGTTACTGAATTACCACACACATTATTAATAACAGCTTAGTGTTGATTTCTACATTGGTGACCGCGAAAATTAAAACACGCGCTTGCACTGGATCCGGAAAGCATGTCCGAAATAGCTGATGTTGTGGCAAATCCAGCGGAGACCAACAAATACGAGCAGTTGAAGACATGCATCATAAAGCGCCTTACCATGTCTCCAGATCGTCAGCTTCTAAGGGCAATATCGGAATTAGACCTTGGAAATAGGTCACCTTTACAGCTACTGCGCGAAATGACTATGCTCGCAGGTGGACGTGCTTCTAATGACGTACTGCGTGTGCGCTGGCTGTCACTTCTCCCACAGCAAGTGCAACGTGTGCTTAAAGTCCTGGGCGCAGCCCCGATAGAGGAATTAGCCGATCTCGCTGACAATCTAATGGAAGACGAAGCTGGATCATTTGTCATGGCGGCCTCACACTCAACAACAGCAGGAGCACGCACACATCCTGTCCGCATAAGTGACGAGTTGGCCGATTGCAAACGCGAACTCGCTGTTCTTAAGTCCACCATGCAGAAGGTTTTGGATAATGTCACACAAAAAACCGAACACAAGAAGTACCAGCAGCAGCCATCGAATACTCCACCCAAGTGCTTCTATCACACCAAGTTCGGCTCTAAAGCGCGCCGCTGTATCCAGCCCTGTTCGTGGACAGCACAACAGGGAAACTAAATAAGCTATCAGTAGTTCAGGCGGCTAGTGATAGTATGAATCCTGTACGCCTCTCAAAGGAGTATAGACTCCACATTTACGATCGTTCCACCAACATAAAATTCTTGATTGATTCGGGTTCGGTAATATCACTCATACCGATTTCAATACTAAACCAGTCGAACGCTACAGTCAGGTGCTGACTGTAGAAGGCCATGGATTATTATAGTATCTTTTATTTTCAGTTATTTATAATGAAAATTTTGCATTATTTGGATTATTATTAAGCATTTAAAAATATAAACTTTTTATTCTTATTATTTTATTCGAACGACACGCACAAATTTAATTGACGGATAGAAGAAGAAGAACGCATAAACAATGCAAAAGCGAATACAAGAATTATAAGCGTTAGGTAGGGCGAGAGTGCAATAAGTTTATGTATACATTTTTGCTTTTGTCAAACAGTAGTGGTGTCCGCGGAAGTTTTATAGTAGCTTAGTTGAGTGTGTGCCGGATTCGAAGACCAACGATGTTTGACAGTGTTCGAGTTCGAATCCTGCCGCCGGTCATCAATGTGTGAAATGTTTTCCTTTTTTTCTTGCTTTTCTATTAAATAATTTTAAAGCTTAACAAACAATACGTTTTAAATTTTTTGGTTCGCAACATATTAAATTAGAACACTTTTATAAACTTTGCCGAATGTTGCACAAATCTGACAGTTGCGTACATACGCCGAATACGGCAATTAATGTGTGTTAGAGCGGGACGCCGAAACGTAAATGTGCAAATGCAGACATGCATGTATCGGCGTCCCGCTCTTACATTCGTAACTTATTGATTGTCTTAAATATTGCAAAAAAAACATGAGATTTAATTTTTGAAAACTATTTTTATTGATATTTAATTAAATAACTGTAGTTTTCATTTAAGCTTATAGGAATAAAAAAAAAAAATAACCAAAAAAAAGTAATTAAAATAAAAAGTTTCACCAGCCGGCCGCACATGGGATTCGAACTCACACACGCAGGACCGCTGTCCGCCACTCTAAACACTAAGCCACCGCCTCATCTACCGATTGATCGGCAAAGTTGCATTCTGAGCTAATTATGTTACCATTCTATGCAAATAAAAAGTTTTGTAAAATGCTGTGTGTCCGACGATTCGAACTTCGGTATGATGCGTAAATTAGGTCTTCATATGCGCAGAGAAATACGTTCAAATTGAGTTTAATTCCGATCATATCTCACTTATTTTTAGTCCGATTTCTATGAAATTTTCAGAAAACACCCGTGGCAAGGTATTTGTCATGTGAGATATACAACTTTTGTTGTTGGGTGTATATTGTGTATATTAAATCGTTATTACTGATTTACAGAGGCGGGAAGGGGCGTGGCCAAATTTCAAAAAAACTTTGAAACACTGCAACATACATGGATGTTGTCACAAAATTTGAAGACTCTAGCTCTTATAGTTTCTGAGATCCAGGTGTTCATACAGACAGACAGACGGACAGACGGACAGACAGACAGACATCAATCGACTCGGCTGTTGATACTGATTCAGAATATATTTAGTTTATGGGGTCGGAGATGCCTCCTTCTGCCTGTTTTTTTTAAAATCCATGGCCTAAAAAGAATAATTACAGGAGGGACGACTTTAAGCTTTATGCTGCTAACACATCCGTCATAGACACTTATGGAACGATCGCATTAACATTCAACCTCAACCTAAAGCGGAAGTTCAGCTGGACCTTCACAATCGCCAACGTACAGTCAGCCATAATTGGGGCCGACTTCCTTACGCACAACGGATTACTACTCGATCTAAAGCGCAGATGTCTTTACGATCCCACTGCATCGCTGGAAACAAAAGGGAAACTAACCCAAACAAGCCTGTTCAACGTCTCAACAGTTAGCACATTGAGTGGAAACACGCAACAATGTATTCAGCTTCTCACTCGCTTTATAGAGATAACACGGCCGATCACGAAACCAGCCACTCACGTCAGCAACGCGGTATCTCACCACATTGACACAACAGGCGCTCCCGTCTTTGACAGGCCAAGGCGACTCACAGGAGAGAAGTTGGCTGCAGCTCGTAGGGACTTCGATATGCTACTCCAGCATGGGGTTATTAGACCTTCAAATAGCCAATGGGCCAGCCCAATCCATCTTGTCCCTAAGAAAAACAGCGGATGGCGAACTACAGGGGACTATCGGAAACTTAACGCGCATACCACGCCGGACCGATACCCTGTGCCGCATTGTGAAGACCTCCTCCAGCGACTACACGGATGTAGTGTTTTCTCCACAATCGACCTAGTGCGAGCGTACCACCAGATTCCCATCGCTCCGGAAGACATTCCAAAACTGCCGTTACAACTCCATTCGGTTTGTTTGAGTTTATTGGAATGCCGCCAGGTTTACGGAATGCAGCACAAACCTTTCAACGCCACATGGACAATTTGCTCCGGGGCCTGCAGTTTGTTGGTTGTTACATCGATGACATTATCATCTACTCACACTCTCACGAAGAGCATCTCCAGCACGTAGCAACGGTATTCCAAATCCTGCAGGACAACCGACTAACCATAAACCCACAAAAATGTCAATTCGGCAAAGAAGAAGTTGTATTCCTGGGTTTTACGGTAAACTCAAAAGGTTTTAAGCCACCTGTCGAGCGCACGGAGGCTATTAGAAACTTTCCAAAGCCAAAAACAATCATGGAGTTGCGGAGATTCTTGGGAATGCTCAACTATTATCGGAGGTTAATTCCTGGTGCAGCAAAAACTCAAATCCCGCTCACGAATTATTTGAAAGGTGCTACCAAAAATGATAAACGCGAGATACCATGGACCACAGAATCAACAAATTCTTTCAACAATTGTAAGCAAGGCATTGAAAATGCTGTCAGAGCAACATTTCTCGCTCCCTCAGCTAAATTGCTGTTAAAGACTGACGCTTCCGATACAGCTATAGGAGCTGCCCTGGAACAACTGGAGGACAATGTCTGGCGGCCAGTCTCATTTTTCTCACGGAAATTATCACCTGCCGAGAAGAACTACAGCACCTATGACCGCGAGCTTTTAGCAGTGTTCGCTGCCACTCTGTTCTTCAAACAAATTTTAGAAGGCCGAGCTTTTGTCATTCAAACAGATCACAAGCCGCTTGTTTACGCATTCGCACAAAGAGCATCAAAAAGCCTCACCTCGTCAGCTGCGGCAATTAGACTTTATTGCCCAGTTTTCAACCGAGATTGTCCACACACCTGGAGCAGAAAACATCGTAGCAGACACACTGTCACGTATAAATGCCATCAGCATGCCCAGTGACCTCGATCCCCAGTCAATATATGATGCTCAGCAAGCTGATACCGAAATTACGCAACTAGAACAGGATACATCGTTGGAGCTCCAAATTCTGGACATTGAGGAATACCGCATCATGTGCGATACATCAACGGGACGCCCACGTCCATACATTCCTGGCACTTTACGACAGCGCGCATTTGACGCAATCCACAACTTGGCACACCCAAGCGGTCGCACAACTGCGCGATTAATGAAACAGCGATTTGTTTGGCCAGGCATGAATCGTGATGTCGTACGGTGGTGCCGACAATGTATTCCGTGTCAGCGTGCCAAAATTCATCGACACACACGAACACCTTTCGGACAGATTGATATCCCCACTCTCGAACATGTCAGCAAAAACAGTCGCATTAGCCTTATATACGCAATGGATTTGTCTTTTCGGTACGCCTCTCAGTATCACTACTGACCAGGGTACCCAGTTTGAATCTGCCCTGTTCAACGAGATAGCAAAATTAATTGGAGCTGAGAGAATCCGCACAACTGCGTACCATCCGCAATCAAACGGTATGGTTGAAAGATGGCATCGCACATTGAAAGCAGCACTCATGTGTAACTCGCATATTCCATGGCCAGACTTGCTACCCACCGTTCTATTGGGACTTCGCTCAGCTTTCAAGGAGGATATCAAGTCCTCGCCTGCGGAGTTACTGTTTGGCACAGCCCTACGACTGCCACATGAATTCTTCGGCTCAGCAGAATCAGGCGCTTCCATGGATATGCGGTTCACGGAGAAGTTCCGTCAACATATTCGGACTATTAGAGCTACACCTGCCTCTCATCATTCCAAGCCACAGATGTTCTTCGCTAAAGACCTTAACACATGCACGCACGTTTTCAGGCGTGTAGCATCTGTTAAAAAACCACTGGAGCAGCCTTAAACCGGTCCACATGAAGTAGTACGCCGCGTAGACGATAAGGTTTATATAGTCAACATAAACGGAGAAGAAAAAGCGATCTCTGTCGATCTCCTCAAGCCTGCATTCCTGGCCAACTTAGACACTCCGTCCAGCAATGATGAGCCTGCTAGCCCATCACCAAATCAGGAAGCATCACAGTCTGCAGCTTCACCGCCTATCACGCCTGTGCAGCTTCCGGAACAGATCTCGTTCCCTTCTCCTGCCGACGAAGTCACTGGGGGGGAGTAGATGTGGCGACGCAGCCTCAACGATATGAGCCCGATCTGGCAACCCGGCACCGTCGTAAGCAGACGATAGTTCCGCGGGCGATATTCGCCGTTACACAATTTAGACGCTAAGTCGATATAGACGCTAAGTTCACACTGTTACTGAATTACCAGCCACATTAATTACGCGTATGAAATAAACGCTATTATTTAATAACAGCTTAGTGTTGATTTCTACAGACTTTACGAGAAAAGTAAGAGGAACACATTGATCGAAAAATGAATTCATTGAAGAATAAGAAAATGCGATGCAAGTGTTTAGATCTGAACATGAGTAAAAGAATGACCAATCATGTTCCAAAATCAAATAAATCCAGAATTCTACCACAACAATTAGGAACATTATTAATTTGGTAAAAAGACAGTTCAGAAAGGACATTTAAAAAACAATTATATACAGAGGCACCAGAGTACCCGATTGAAATGACCAACTAACTTCTGATAAATTAAAATCACCAAAAACTAGTAGATAATCTCTATCAGACAGTTTGGATGCAACAGATTGGATAGATGAGAGATGGTTAAAGTAGACTTATAATAATAATATATTTCTTTAATAGATTCAAACATATGCTCTCATTAAGCTATTTTCGGACTTTGTTTTCGTGTAGCTATTAATGTCAAGCCGTTGTCTTGTAGGACTTTAAATTTTGAAAATCGGGGTGTTAATTTGTTTGTACGATTTTCTTTTTTAAGTCCAATATCGTTGGTTACTAAGGTGTCTGGTAATTTACAGGTTTCGTTAAGTTTGTCCAATTTTTGATGTAATGAATAATAATTTTTATCGAAAAGTATTTAATTCTTGTAAGTATTCATGTTCATTATTTAATTTTACGGTTTGATTAAAAATATGTGATCGTCCGGTGAATATTTCATTTGGGGTGTTTTTAGTACTTGAATGTATATGTTAGCAACGTTTCAGACATCACGTCAGCGTGAGTGATAATCTGCTTGTGTTTTTTTTTTATGTCGATTAGAATGCGGTATATTTCAGTTAACGTTGTATGTTAGCGTTCTACAGATGAGTTGCTAGGCGACTGTTAAAATGATGTTACGTGGCATTGAATCCCATATTGTAAGAAAAAATCTTTAAACATTGTACCTGAGAATTCAGCTCCTTGGTAGAATACAGATTTTTTAGGAATACCAATAAACTAGTAAAATGCTTCAAGGAATCTACTACACAGTTGCAATTTCTGTTTGAAAGCGGATATGCACATGCAAATTTAGAAAATTTACCGATAAGGGGGAGGTTATAGTTATTGTTCATTGTATAAATATCTATGTAGACAACATCCATTGGTATGGATGGGGACTCTGTTGTTTGAAAGGGTGGTTGTTGTGTCTGTCTGTCATACTAAAGGGTTAAACATACTTCGCAGTTTTTTAAGGTTTGGGCTATTTTATATTTTATTCATGGAAAGTAAACAGATCTTTTTAGGTGAAAGAATGTTTCGTCAATGCCGCGATGATGTGCTTTAGGTGATGGTCATTAATGGTTTGTTGTTGTTCAGTAGGATCCGTAACATCAGTTAAAAGAATTAGCTTATAATTTGCATCAATTGTAAAATGTTTAGAATAGCTTTCAGAGACTAATTTGAAGAAAGTTACGTACAGGATCACTGTACGTCAAACAGAGTTTCACGTCATCAGCATACATAAGGATATCAGAGTGCAATAGTATTGAAGGAAGATCATTAATAAAGAGGTTAAAAAGCAAAGGTCCAAGATGCTGAAGTCAGTATAGACAACATCTTGCGAAATCCTAAAGAAAAGCGGGATGAAAATTCTAGAGGATTAGAAGCTGTAGATCTTGCCTTTACAAACCCATGTTGATAGGACTAAATTATTGATTTACATAAGAAAGTAAATTTTTTTTCAAAAATCTTAGATATTGCGGACAATTTGGATATACACCTATAGTTCTTCACATCATGGTTTGATCCACTTTCGTGAAGAGGAATGGAAAAAGAGTTTTCCCAAATAGGTGGGATAAGACTCTATCATGCTTGATTAGTTAAAATAGAAATGTAACACCTAGCATAATACGTCGGTTAGTAAGAGAAGGTAGGTTAATTAGAAGAAGTCTACTAGAGTAAGGTGGTAAGTCTACACCTGATACCCAGTTAAAACTACGTAAGGCGAAGAGTAGAAATTGCTTTTGAACAGACTCAATTCTATCTTGGTGAATCGGGTATTGCGGCGACCATACGCAAGAACCATACTCAAGAATTGGACGAACAAGAGAAGTATAAAGTAATTTAGTTGTATAAGGATCTTTGAATTCTTTGGCCCATCTTTTGATGAAACCAAGTACTCGAAATACCTTATTTACAGTTTGTGTAATGTTACGATCAAATTTCAGTTTATGATCATAGAGAATACCTAGATCATTTACCTCGGTTATTCTTGAAAGCGGGGTTAAATCAAATGTAAATAACTCTGTAAAAAAACATAACTTTGCACTTCAAACAGTTAAGATGCAGCAGATTATGCCTGCACCAAGCAAACAGTAAGTCAATATCCGTTTGAAGAAAGTTACGTACAGGATCACTGTACGTCAAACAGAGTTTCACGTCATAAGCATACATAAGGATATCATAGTGCAATAGTATTGAAGGAAGATCATTAATAAAGAGGTTAAAAAGCAAAGGTCCGAGATGGCTGCCTTGAGGAACACCAGAAGTATTAAAATGAAAATTCTAAAAGATTAGAAGCTGTAGATCTTGCCTTCACAAACCCGTGTTGATGGGGCGAAATTATTGATTTACACATAAAAGTTAATTGAGCCGTAACATTTTTTTCAAAAATCTTAGGTATAGCGGACAATTTAGATATACGCCTATAGTTCTTCACATCATGGTTTGATCCACTTTTGTGAAGAGGAATGGAAAAAAAGTTTTTCCAAATAGGTGGAAAATGACTATTAGATAGTGACAAGTCAAGCAGCTTAAAGATTGGCTTAAGAAGGGAATCAGCACAAAATCTTAGCACACATCCAGGAACACCATCCGGGCCAGGAGAGAAAACAGGCTTCACAGATTTTAGATCGTTAAGTAAAGAAGTTTTGTTAATAGTAGGACAGAAAAGGGTGTTAAAATTATTAATAGGGTAAGGATATGGATGAGCGGAAGATGTATAAAGTTTATTTGAGTAGGTAGATTGAAAAAAATCTGCAAACAAATCGGCAGCGGCCTGATCACTGCTTGCTTCATTTTTTCCGAAAAATAAAGACGAAGGGAAACTATTAGATTTACGTTTAAGATTGACGAAATTGTAAAACTGCTTAGGGTCCTGGGCGAACTGCAAACGACAACGTCTCAAATACTCGTTGTAATGACTTGCATTCAGAGCAATAAAGCTTGCTCTGGCAGAAATATATCGTGAAAAATCGAAAGGTTCACCAGTAAGTTTAAATTTCTTAAAATAACGTGATTTCAATTTTTTTAATCTTATGAGTTCACGAGAGAACCAAGGTGGCCTGTTGGACTTTACGGGAAAAGCAAGAGGAACACATTGATCAAAAAATGAATTCATGGAAGAATAAAAAAGTGAGATGCAAGTGCTTAAATCAGAACATGAGTAAAAGAAAGACCAATCATGTTCCAAAATCAAAAAATTAAGTTTTTCAAAATCGGTCTTACGAAAACAACGCGACTTTACTTTACTTGGAGCAGTTGCAGTTTGCACAGGAGTAGGCAGAGTTAGAACTAGGTCAAACGTAGGATGATAGGGATCTTCAGGATGAACTAAAGGATTAATTCTAGAGATGGTATTATGTCGTAAGTCAGACGAAAATACTAAATCCAGAATTCTACCACTACAATTAGGAACATTATTAAGTTGGTATAAAGAAAGTTCAGAAAGGGCATTTAAAAAAGAATTGAATACAGAGGGCACCAAAGTACCCGATTGAAATGACCAACCAACTTCTGGTAAATTAAAATCACCAAAAACTAGTAGATAATCTCTATCAGATAGTTTGGATGCAACGGATTGAATAGAAGAGAGATGGTTCAAGTAGACGGAAATGTCAGATGAAGGGGGAATATAAGAACAGGTAATATAAATTTAAATTTGATTCAGTTTCACCTTTACACATACAAATTCCAAAAAGAGAACTATGGTCTATTGAAAGAAATTCAGAAGAAATGTCTGACTTTACTGCTATTAGAACACCGCCTCCAGTTCGTGATAAACGATCACATCTGAAAGAGGTGTACTTATTAGGAAAAATTGAGCAATTTTCTACTTCAGGTTTCAACCAAGTTTCAGTAAATATTAGTAGGTGATAATCAAAGGATAGACAATCGACATACAATTTAGAAAGCTTAGTGTTAAGGCCTCTAACGTTTTGGTAGGCAAGAAAAAGAGAGGTTAAATCTACTGGTTTTTTGATGTCCCACTAGAAGAGGAAGAAGGAGCTGCTGTAGGGAGTGATACCGCCGTACGACTCTTTTGTTTAGGAGAGTACTCCTTTACAATTAAGTCTGGCGGCCAGAAGGTTCCGCTACAAACGGATTGAAAATTATCAGCAGGGATACTTATTTTAAAAGACGCGATATCTCGCGAATAATTAAATTTAAATTTCTCTACAACATTTGTTACTGATATTTTTGATTGAATATAAGTTTTTACATCTTCAATCGAAGTATCAGGTGCAAGTCGAGAAACGAAAACCAGTTTCTTTGGTTTCACAACAACAAGTGCTTTTGTGTTGGGAACAGTTTTTGGCGCCTTGTTAGGCACAGGCGAAGGAGAGGTGACAACCAGGGTTGGTGGATCACGTAAGTTAGCCGGGGTGGTTGGGGAGGTTGGACGAACGGTTGGAGGTGCCGGAAGATTGTCGCTCCGTATTCTAGGCGAAGTTATGCCAGAAGAAGTCGACGGCGAGTAATTAATAGGCTCATCAAAGTCAAAAGATTTAAATTTAGCTTCTACATCAATAAATTCTGATTGTAGCTTGGAAAAGGCCAAGTGCAGCTTATAGAACTCCAATTTGGTTTGCCTAAGAATATTACTTAGTTTGAGTTCCTTACCCCGACAGGCTTCGCAAGACCAATGAAGGCCAGACTTGCTGTTTATGTTGTCCTTAATGCGGACGGTTAGGCCAGCGCATTTGACATGAAAGACCTTGTCGCATAACCAGCAAGAGACAAAGTCCGGCTTTGAATCGGCCGAACACTTATGTGTGATTGCACAACAGGCCTCCATTTCAAGCAAAATTAATATGCCTCAAACGAGAGTAGGGAACACCAAAACAAAAATTTATTTACAGAGACAAATTGAAAGCAACAAGCAAAAACAAAACACAAAGAAGCTAGGAAATAACAGTAACAGAGAGCAGCTGATTACAAAAGGAGAGCTGAACAAGTGAACACTAACACAAACGCAGTTCAATCGGAGTAACTTAAAAGCGAGAGAAGAAAAAATAAACAACAACTACAGCTGTTACGTTGACACAAAGCAGCGCACTATGAGAGCGTAGCAGACGTGAGAGAGCGAAAGAGCGTAGGAGTGTGAAAATTAAGGAAAAACAAAAACAAATAACAAGACGCTGAAAGACGCGCCAGCGAAAGTAAATGCACAGAATTCAATTTAAAATTGCTAATTACTAATAACACCAACGATCATTATGTTAATATTGTATGCACAAAGTTACCATTGACTAATTAGCACTGCTTTTAAATTCACAAAACTAATTAATTAGTGAGTTAAGGCAAAAATAGAATGAAAATTTCAAGAGCAAAAGCCAAACACGACCGATCACCAAGAGAGTTACTTGTTATGTTGGATTGCTTTGGTCACTTGGGGTTGTGCTGAAATTATTATATTTAGTTTTATTAATTTTGTTTTTCTTTTTATATTTTGATTTATAGTGGGTAATTTTTCTACCTCTGTTTTTCTCTTCATAATGTTTCTCATCTACTTGAAAGATCTCTCCTGTTTTCTTAAAGGGATTTGTTGTTTTAGATTTAACTAATGGTGCTTGCCCTTATATAGTATCTATTTCGTAATCTTTACGTGTTTCGTTTAATTTATCTATTTTGTTACTTTTATTAGATTGTGTATTATAAGCAGGTGTTCCTGCATAAATGAAAATATCGGCTGGGGTTCTTCAAGTCGTATTGTGCTTAGTTGTATGGTTATAAATGTAAAGGATTGTTTGAAAACTAGTTAATTTATTTTCAGGGTTTGTTTCGGTATTAATTATTCTTAATTTTTTATTAATAGTTTTATGAAAACTCTCGACATCAGAAATTCCATTTTTACTGGTTGTGATTTCTATTTTTACGCCTTGTGTTTGTAACCAAAGTTGTAAAGCTTTATCTACTTTGATTTCTATTGGATTAAAGACTTCAGTTGTTGCGAATTTTAATTGTGTATCTCAATGCTCAGTTTTTGCTACATTGCGAACATCACATTCGTTTATGATGTTTTGAATTAATTTTTGATAATCGGGGTAATAGAAGTTTTCTTTAAAAAGGGCAATGGTTTTTTCAATACCGGGATGTAAAAGTTCTTTGTGTTGTATGTATGAATATTGGTAAGTTTTGAAGTAGACCTCATTACTTTTGTTATATTATTTGGGGAAATAACATTTACGTAGGCGTTTTGGAATGTTGTAAAGTCTTCATCTTATTAGTGCAAATGTATTCTTTTATAAGCTCTTTTACATAATCGAAAGTCATTTCTTTAAAGGTGATGTTTGTTATTGTTTTATGGAAATATTTTGTTACCTTTACTTCATTTATGTGACCTTAAGTGAATTCTATCTGATGGATAATTAATGGGTCTTTCTGTAATGGGTATATAATTTTGACTGTCCTCGTGACTACTATGTATGGTAGCAGCGGTGGTGAAAGTTTCACCGAGGAAGTTCTCAAACTCATTTAGTCTGATTTTCCATCTTTAAAGTTCCATGTTTGGTTCCTTGATATTTTCAAGCCAAACTAACGGGGGGTGGTCACTTAGAATTTAAAAAAAAATCTCTAATCAGCACACTAACTCTGTTTTATCAGACGATATGTTCTTCGCTTAGCATTCGAGCAATATCAGCACTAACTTTATCAAATCTTTGCAAGCACAATGATAATTGCATTTGTCTTGTTGATTTGTGGCTTTTCACTTGCCTTTTCGGTCTCAGACATGTTGGCTGATAAAATAAAAGCAATAATTTGCATTGTCACACTTAATTATTAAATTAACTAATATATAAACCACCAATTTTATATTTCCATGTAAGATAAATATTGCCGGTTTTGTAAATTAAAATTTGTTATCATGCGAATAACAAATTGTTAGTAAATACTACATTTCATAACATTATGTATGTATGTATGTATGTTCACTTTTATGTATATGTCAGAGCTTTAAGGTTTATCTTGATTATGCAGCGAGTCCCTGATATTTATCTTTATATTTCTCGTTATTTCTCTGCCGTTGCGTGTGCACGTTTTTTGCTTGGTCAACTTTCGATTGTCCCGCACCGCAACTTTACCAGGCCCACACTCGATCTCAATGTATATCGAGACCTCACAATCAAATACAACCCGTCTTATCGATAAGTCAAGTACAACCCGTCCTTTGTATAAGTTTCTTAAGCAGTTGACTATCGATAAGGCGCCCATTTCAAAATAATATTACCTTCTCCGACATATATATCTCTACACAATGAACTTTTTAGGTGATAGATTTAATAAAAAAATATTAATTTATTCCTTTTAAATCTTTCATTTGATATTGTTTTTACCACAGGTCAGTTATGAACTAATTGACAAATATATTCTTTCGGCCCAGCAAACCTTTTTACAGAGGATTAACATAAACCTATTAAGTTCTACTTAGCTTTACATTTTTGATTATCGGATCATTAGCTTGTTACCGTTATCTATCTTGGGAGAATGTTATTTATGAAGCTTTTGAAGAGAGAAGATTTTCAAAAGATCGGCATTAGCTTTTTTATATGAAGAATGAATATGTCACTCACCCACCTTTTAGATATTAGCTTATCCTCAAGCGATTATTTCTGGATATAATTGTGGTACTGGATTTTCAATATTTTCGTTAATAATTTTGCCATAATTGTCGGGGTAAGGTGCAATCATGAAAGGTGGTTGTTCAATTGTATTCATAGGAACGTAGGACATTAAGAATATTTCATTAGTAGCTACGTTATACCAAGCGGAAGTTTTTATATTTATCAGATTATTGTAGTTAACGTTCCCAATATTGTCGTGTTTAAGTAGTTTGGAATTAAATATTCCTAGTCGTGTTAATTGTGAATCCATTTCAATATCCTCTTTATATTCGGTAAAGTGCTCAGTGTTAAATAGATTAATTGTTAATTGTTCTTTATTCAAAGAGTTGGACTAGGTGTTAATTATTTCTATGCCATTATTGAGACTGTCAATAACGTGGTTTAGAGTGCTGACCTGTACTGTGTCTTGTGATAGAGTCAAAATTTGTTGTTTAATATGTTGTCTGTCGTCTAGTGTGCCAAAAAGATATTTTAATGTGGAACCTACAAAGTTAACCAGTCGTCGTTTGTTTCGTTTTAAGATGCGTATTCCATTCATTTCTTGGTGAAAAACATTTCTATGTTTGTGATTGCGTGAAGTTGTGGAAATGGCATCTGTCTAGTAATTGTGTTTAGATTTGATCCGCTTGGTTCTGAATTATTTTGTGCGTCAGCAAAACTATCGTTTTCCATCTTATAAGAACGTTGTGTGTGCTGAGTATGATGAAACACGTGTAAATTCTGATTGTGTCAGAAAATTATGATGAAATTGTGTTGACGTGCGAATTTGATGGACTTGGTGTGTGTGTTTGAGAGTCGAGGGTCACCAAAGTTTAGATAGTCACAAAGGCGGCACGTGTGGCGTGCTTGACAGTTAGCGATCGCAAGAGGAAGAAATAAGCGATGAATACAAGGATATCGATATCTATGCAAATAAAAATTGAAATAGTTGTGATTGGCAATTTTAAGGGTTGCCAGATCTCCATACCTCTAAATTATGGAACAAATGTATTTAATTGATGGACTGCTGCTTAAAATTTCTATTCCATTTTTGGAATTTTGTCAAGCATTTAAAAATATACATTTTATACGGTATTCGAACGATTTCAAATGACGGAAAGAAGGAGAAGAACGGTTAAACAATGTAAGAACGAATAGATAAGTGGTATAAGCATTAGACAGAGCGAGAGAGCAATAAGTTTATGTATACATTTTTTCATAATGTCTAACAGTTGTGGCGACCGCGGGAGTTGTACAGTAGCTTAGTAGACTGTGTGTCGGACTCTTATACCAATGATGTTGACAGAGATCGAGATTCAATTGCTTCCGCGATGAATATGTGACTGGTTTTTCTTCTTTCTTTTCTATTAAATAATTCAAAAGTTTAACAAACAATAATTGATTAATTTTTTGGTGCGGTTTGTGATCAGTGCGGACATGAAATGATTTGGAATGGTTTTAAGTCAGCTATGTGGGCGGTGCGTCGCTCACGGGTCCCTTCGCGCTGAATCCGGGCTATATTCTGCGAAAGGAAACGGATTACCTTGTATGGCCCGTCGTATGGCGCTGTGTGTTCAATCCGCATGCCGACTCGTTTGCAAAACGCCTTGAACGAGCGGCTGGTAAATTGTGTTCCGTTGTCGCATACGAAGGTCCTGGGAGTTCTAAAGTGTCCGAGAATCCTTTCTCGGAACGCCTTCTCGAGATGGGCGGTGGGAGCCTTGCGCAGCTCGACGAGTTCGACCCATTTGGAGAACATGTCGAAGAACACTAACAACACCGTGTTCCCTTGCTTAGACCTCGGTAATGGTCCCACGAAGTCGGCGCAAAGGGTATCGAACAGCTCCTGCACCTGTCTGGATAACATCTTCCCTGCTGGTTTTCGCTGTTCTACTTTGAATCTCTGGCAGAATGGGCATCTCTTGACGTACCGGGCAACGTCTCGGAACATCCCTGGCCAGTAATACCGCTGGGCGACCCTTGACGTGGTTTTCCGGATCCCCGGTGTCCGGCCGTCGGTGCGTCATGGCACTTCTGCAGGATCCTTCCCCTTGACTCTTTGCCCACGCAGAGCTTCCACGGAATGGCGTCCTCCTCGTCTGACTTCAGGCCCAGGTGTCGATACAATTATCCGTTCTGCACGGTGTAAACGGGGTATTTCTCGAGCTCCTGCCCCACTTCTCTGCGCCGGCGTTGTACCCACGAGTCGTTGTTCGCCCTCCTCGGTTTCCTGGGTGAGGACGCCTCCCAATTCGAAGTCGCTCGCGTCGGTCTGGAGTGCGAATTTTCTGCTGAAGTCGGGGCATGCTAACACCGGGGCTTCGGTGAGTAGCGCCTTCAGTTTGTCGAATGCCCCCTGCTGCTACTCCTTCCACTCCCAACGACGACCTTTGCGCAGCAACTGCGACATGGGGAGTACCACCGTCGCAAAGTTTGGGACGAAGCGCCAGCACCAAGATGCTATTCCCAGGTACCGGTGTAGCTCTTCGGATTGGTCGGGGCTTGTAACTTCCGCACTGCTGCCACTTTATCCGGATCCGTGTGAATTCCTTTCTCGCTGACGACATGGCCCAGGTAAACCGAATGGCGCTGGAAGAAGTGACACTTCTTCCTGTTGAGGCGGAGGTTAGCTGCTCTCAACCTTCTGAAGACCTCGCGCAAGTTGTGTATGTGGTCCTCCACCGATGTTCCGATGACTATGTTGTCATCCAGGTAGGCGAAGGCGTGTGGTTCCATCTCTGGTCCTATCACGCGGTCGAGGGTGCGTTGGAACGTTGCTGGGGCGAAGTGAAGTCCGAACGGCATGACCTTCCATTGGAATAGGCACCGGTCAGGTACCGTGAACGCGGTACATTCGCGGCTCTGTTTGGCCATCGGTATTTGCCAGTAGCCAATTTTCAAGTCCAGCGTGCTGATGTACCCCGCATTCCGGAATCGTTCCAAGATCGAGTTAATTAATCCTCTGTGGTTTTGTTTCCTGCTTTGAGGCGGTCCTCAGCCCCGGTCTCCATTGCTGGTGAGCTCCCACCGGTCCTCGTGATGGGCAACCTCCTGTCTGGGCTCACGGAGTTGCCGAATTGTGCTTCTAGCATCGCCAACCGGTCCAGAGTGGCTGAGGTGTGGTCTGACGATGGACGAAAGTTGCCATCCGCGCGTGCAGCTCCTCCACGGTGCCCTCTCGGTCGAGGTTAAACTCGTCCGCCAGCGCCTCGAGTTCGCCCTTCCTCCGGAATGATATCCAGCGAACACCGACCATGATTCCCTAAGGCTTCTGCTTGATTCCAGTCAGGATATGAGTTGGCTATCCCTACGAGGGGTCCTTTGTTTCGCGTTGAAGGTACTTGATTGATTTTTTTTTTCAAGGATGTTTTCGTAGGTTAGTTATTTCTACGAAGGATCCTTTTTTTTTTTATCTACACGTCGCAGGCTCTGTTTGATTTTTTTTTCTTTTTGTTTTATTTTTTATGGATTTCGTAGGTTAGTTACTCCTATGAAGGATCCTTTTGTTTAATTTTATTTCACAGGATTGTTGGTTTCACTTTTGCTAGACTTGTTCTCTTCGAACGCTGCCCTCTCGGTCGAGGTTAAACTCGTCCGCCAGCGCCTCGAGTTCGCCCTTCCTCCGGAATGATATCCAGCGAACACCGACCATGATTCCCTAAGGCTTCTGCTTGATTCCAGTCAGGATATGAGTTGGCTATCCCTACGAGGGGTCCTTTGTTTCGCGTTGAAGGTACTTGTTTGATTTTTTTTTCAAGGATGTTTTCGTAGGTTAGTTATTTCTACGAAGGATCCTTTTTTTTTATCTACACGTCGCAGGCTCTGTTTGATTTTTTTTTCTTTTTGTTTTATTTTTTATGGATTTCGTAGGTTAGTTACTCCTATGAAGGATCCTTTTGTTTAATTTTATTTCACAGGATTGTTGGTTTCACTTTTGCTAGACTTGTTCTCTTCGAACGTTGTTCACTGACTGCCGTCTGCTAGCTGGCAGACAGCCTTATATACTAATTCTCTCGGGCCTCGGGCCCGATCGTGTCACGCGGTGAGGTTCGGCGCGCTTACCCCCCGATGGCAACCCGGCAGGTCCCCTCTCGTCGAGTTTTTGTTGGGCGAGACGTATGGTGCTAAGGCGTCGGGGGGCCTTGTGTCAATTAACAATTTTACCCCTTTACTAACCCGTCTTGCCCTCGTCCGTACTTCGGGTTCCCTGTCCTTTGTCCCTACTCCTCGGTTTATCTCTGCCCCCCTATTCTCTGTCTGGTCTGGTACTATCCGTCTCCTTGACTCCGCTTCAACCTATCCTTGCTAATCCTAAACTCCTTGCTCCTGCCATGCTTAAAACTATTCCTTGCTAATCCTAAAACTCCTCTCTTCTCCTTGTCTAACCTATTCTCGTCCGCTTTCTTGTCTCTTTCGTCACTGTTCTATGTCCTGTTCCATATCCCTGTCTCTGTTCCATCCCTTCCCTCGCCTTTAGCTAGTTTCCTTTACTATTCTTTCTGTTCCCCGTACGTCCCCTTGTTCTTATGTTCGCCTGTGTGTGTAGTCAGTGTGTTAAGGAGTCCTGGCCGGTCTATAACGATGAAAGTTCCCTGCTATGTGTCTGTAAATTTCTTGGCGCTTCTCTGCCGCTGGCCACGTGTTCCGTCTGAATGCCCCCCTCCCCCGGGTTCATCAGTCGGCCTCGTGGTTCTTTAAGCCACATGTTACTCTCCTATCTCCGTTTTCCTATGTCTCAGGGTCCCTGCTCGGGCGCCATCTGGAAGAGAGTGTCTCGGGCTGAGGTGACCTCAGTCGCGCCAGGTCCCTTTACAGGAAATTTGTAAGCTTGCTGAGACCCGAGACGAAGAAGGAAGAGTGGCCTGCTGAGGTGGGGATCACCTTTGGGGCGAATGGCTGAGGTTTTCTTCCAGACGGCGTGACCGCCTTGATATCCCACCTATCAGCGTGTGGGGTGGTGTCAGCGATAGCGTGCAAGGGCTAAGAACGCGCGACCTGTGACCACCTCCGCTTCTCGAGTGACCTCGGAGACGGGTATGGACCAACAGCTAGCGAGATCACCGACTTGCGGCAGCTCCAGAGACTCCACTGTATGCGCTGGGTATTGACCTTCTGGCGCACCAGTGAGACTGTTTTCGCCCGGAGTACCGGGCCCTGCCTCAGTTGGCCAACAAGTGGCTCGCTCACCTTACTCCACACGTCCTTCTTTTGCCCTTCGTGTCCTCGATCTTGGCGTGGCGTCCTTTTTGTTGTCCCTCTGGACGGCGCGTCACTTTTATTGTTATTGTCTTCCTATTCCACTTTCCCTTGGCGGCGCGTCACTTGTGTTGTCTTTTCCCGAGTGTTTCTTGCCTTCGGCGGCGCGTCACTTGTGTTGTTTGTTTGTTTTATTTACTTGTGCATGTCACCCGCGTACTCGCACTAATTAGCGTCCACGCGCCAAAATTCTCCCCAGCCTCCAGGGCCGGCGTTAGATTCGGCAGCGCAGCCGCCGAGCTCGAGCCGACCACGTACTTCGTTGCAGCGCAAATGCATCGCGGTTCCCTTCCCCTCTCTGCTGCCTACGAGCCTTCCGCTCGGCTCGTGCTCTGCTACGGCTGCAGCGCTCTCTTTGTTTCGTTGCTCCCTGGCTGCTGGCGTGCATTGCTGGTGTGCGTCGGCGCTCTTACTGCTGGTGCGCGTCGGCGCTCTCGCTGCTGGTGTGCGTCGGCGCTCGTATTGCTGGCGCTCTTGCAGCTGGCGCGCGTCGGAGTTCTTATTGCTGGTGAGTGTGTGTGTTCGGTGGCTCATTCTGTTGATGTGCGACGGCGCTCTTGCAGCTGGCGTGCGCCAGTGCTCTTGTGTGTGCGTGTGTTCCGTCGCTCTTTCTGCTGATGTGCCCCTGTGTGCGGTCGCTCTCTTGCTGTCGGCGCTCTCTGTAGAGTGAGCGTCGCTGCTCTCGCTGCAGGTGTTCGTCTGTTCGTCGGCCCCACCGTCTGAGGTAGATCCGCCTAACCCTTAACATAAACAACCTTTTAAAGATGGCAAGGAACGAATTCCTTCATTGGAACGAAAATATCTTAACACTAAATAAAGATTACACAGCCCCACAAAAAAAAATTTCATGATCTGGGTATGCGGCATATGCAGCTATATGGATTTTGGGTCGCTGATTCCGAATCCGGCGTCAGAATTTCGCCATCTTGCCAACTTGCGCGGCCGGCTGGTGAAACTTTTTATTTTTATTACTTTTTTTTGGTTATTTTTTTATTCTTATAAGCTTAAATGAAAACTTCAGTTATTTAATTAAATACCAATAAAAATAGTTTTCAAAAATTAAATCTCATGTTTTTTTTTGCAATATTTAAGACTATCAATAAGTTACGAATGTTAGAGCGGGACGCCGATACATGCATGTCTGCATTTGCACATTTACGTTTCGGCGTCCCGCTCTAACACACATAAATTGCCGTATTCGGCACACACACGCAACTGTCAGATTTGTGCAACATTCGGCAAAGTTTATAAAAGTGTTCTAATTAAATATGTTGCATACCAAAAAATTTAAAAAGTATTGTTTGTTAAGCTTTAAAATTATTTAATAGAAAAGAAAGAAAAAAAGGAAAACATATCCGACATTGATCGCGGCAGGATTCGAACTCGAACACTGTCAACATCATTGGCCTTCGAACCCGGCACACACTCCACAAAGCTACTACACAACTCCTGCAGCCGCCACTACTGTTTGACAAAAGCAAAAATGCATACATAAACTTATTGCTCTTGTGCCCTACCTAATGCTTATAATTCTTGTATTCGCTTTTGCATTGTTTATGCGTTCTTCTTCTTCTATCCGTCAATTAATTTGTGCGTGTCGTTCGAAAAGAATAATAAGAATATAAAGTTAATATTATTAAATGCTTAATAATAATCCAAATAATGCAAAATTTTCATTATAAATAACGGAAAATAAATAATACACGGTATACTATAATAATCCATGCCCTTCTACAGTCAGCACCTGACTGTAGCGTTCGACTGGTTTTTGTCCTGATTTTTTTGTGATTTCGAACGATCGGGCCATATACTATAGCAAACCTCTTGTTGAGCGATTTGCTTCAACTTGCTTACAGTTGTTATGTCGAATCTAGCTAACTGCATATATAGGAATTTTCTTCTAATTACTTCTTTGATAGTATTATTCATACCGTTTATATATATGTGGTTCTTTCTAAATCTAACTTAATTCAGATCAATCCAGGTGTTGGGTGAACATAACTTGGACACGCGCTGGGCATCACCTCCAATCTGCATCTCGATTGCACTAAACATGATGTGTGCCTGCCGGGCATCAGTTGTCAGGTAGAGACTTTGAATGAACTCGATTCTTATTTAGGCGGATTGTAACCTTCCTGTAGCATTTAATTTAGCCACGCAAACGAAGGTGTTAAATCACACGCGGTTCTTTGGCGGATATCGATCAACGTTTTAATCAATATCCTACCGGCTGCGCCAATCACAAGTTCGCGGTTGGTATTTATAAAAAAAATATAATTTTATTTTAATAAACACTGAGGTGAAACCCTTACATTTTTTACGAATTTCGAACAACAGAAGAAGAACGCAAACACGATGCAAAATCGAAAAGAAATGTGGTAAAAGCATTAGATAGAGCGAGAGGGAAATAAGCTGATGTATGCATTTTACGTATTTCTTTCTTTTCTTTAAAATTTTAATTTATTTATAAAAGGTTAACAAACAATAACTTTTTAATTTTTTGGTACGCAACATAAGTAAATAGAACACTTTTATAAACTTTCCCGAAACAAATCTGGCAGTTGAGAATGTGAGCCGAATATGCATGTACATATGCAGACTTGTATGTATCGGCGTCCCACGAATAAAAAAAAAAAACCAGTCGAACGCTACAGTCAGGTGCTGACTGTAGAAGGCCATGGATTATTATAGTATCATTTATTTTCAGTTATTTATAATAAAAATTTTGCATTATTTGCATTATTATTAAGCATTTAAAAATATAAACTTTATATTCTTATTATTCTATTCGAGCGACACGCACAAATTTAATTGACGGATAGAAGAAGAAGAACGCATAAACAATGCAAAAAGCGAATACAAGAATTATAAGCATTAGGTAGGGCGAGAGTGCAATAAGTTTATGTATACATTTTTGCTTTTGTCAAACAGTAGTGGTGTCCGCGGAAGTTTTATAGTAGCTTAGTTGAGTGTGTGCCGGATTCGAAGACCAACGATGTTTGACAGTGTTCGAGTTCGAATCCTGCCGCCGGTCATCAATGTGTGAAATGTTTTCCTTTTTTTTCTTGCTTTTCTATTAAGTAATTTTAAAGCTTAACAAACAATACGTTTTAAATTTTTTGGTTCGCAACATATTAAATTAGAACACTTTTATAAACTTTGCCGAATGTTGCACAAATCTGACAGTTGCGTACATACGCCGAATACGGCAATTGATGTGTGTTAGAGCGGGACGCCGAAACGTAAATGTGCAAATGCAGACATGCATGTATCGGCGTCCCGCTCTAACATTTGTAACTTATTGATTGTCTTAAATATTGCAAAAAAAAAAAAGGAGATTCAATTTTTGAAAACCATTTTTATTGATATTTAATTAAATAACTGTAGTTTTCATTTAAGCTTATAGGAATAAAAAAATAACCAAAAAAAAGTAATTAAAATAAAAAGTTTCACCTGCCGGCCGGCCGCGCATGGGATTCGAACTCACGCACGCAGGACCGCTCTCCACCACTCTAACCACTAAGCCACCGCCTCATTTTCTGATAGATCGGCAAAGTTGCATTCTTGCGCATAAGTATACGTTCAAATTGAGTTTAATTCGGATCATATCTCACTTATTTTTAGTCCGATATCTATGAAATTTTCATAAAACACCCGTGGCAAGGTATTTGTCATGTGAGATGTAAAACTTTTGTTGTTGGGTGTATATTGTGTATATTAAATCGTTATTACTGATTTACAGAGGCGGGAAGGGGCTTGGCCAAATTTCAAAAAAAACTTTGAAACACTGCAACATACATGGATGTTGTCACAAAATTTGAAGACTCTAGCTCTTATAGTTTCTGAGATCCAGGTGTTCATACAGACAGACAGACGGACAGACGGACAGACAGACAGACATCAATCGACTCGGCTGTTGATACTGATTCAGAATATATATAGTTTATGGGGTCGGAGATGCCTCCTTCTGCCTGTTACGCACAAACTCGTTCCGACAAACACAATAGACCATGAATTTTTTTAAAATCCATGGCCTAACAAAAGAAGTAAATAAATTGAAAATTTGTAGCAGTTTTGAATAATCCGATCGGAAAATTTGCATTCTGAGCTAATTAAGTAACCATTCTATTCAAATAAAATGTTTAAAAAAATGCTGTGTGTCCGACGCTAGATTTGAACTTCGGTATGCTTGCGTAAATTAGGTCTGCGTATGTAACATAAACGTATGTTCGTTCAAAATAAGTATAATTCGATTCATATCTTACTTATTTATATTCCGATTTAAATAAAATTTTCAGAAAAGGTATTTTTCATGCGAGACATACAACTTTGTTGTTGGGTGTATAGCTCTAGCTCTTAAATTTGCTGAGATCCAGGTGTACATACAGACAGTCAGACGTACAGACGAACATGCCTATTGATACTGATTCAGAAAATATATAGTTTATTGGGCCGAAGACGCCTGCTTCTGCCTGTTACGCACATATCCGTTCAAACAAACACAGTAGACCATGAATTTTTTTAAATCAATGGCTTAGCAGTACTCCGTATATTGTAAAAGTTCAAAACTTTAAAAATAACCCGTCTAATGCATTAAACAATGGAGTTTTCTGTTGTCGCAATTTTACTTAATAAAACAACCCTTTTGATTGTTGTAAAAGATCCAGGCTTAGTGTTGGCAGTTCGATAAAGTTGCCAGGCCTTGCCGTACCATGCTCGATTTGGCGTACATGAATAAATACCAAAATATCGTTTAAAATATAGAACTTAACTTTGTAAATGAAGAGCTTCACTTTTCGAAATAGTTCGCACGCAGCAACACATTAAAATAAACCGCTCCTTTTCCCATTTCTTCTTTATCTTTACTTATTTAACTTGTTTGAAATAATAAATATATTATGTTTAAAGACGGAGAAGTGTTATATTTTTGTGAAGCAAATTGTCTAATTGGAGACAGAACAATAGTACTGCGTATTACACACACACACATACAGGCAAAGGATGATGAAATAGTTACGCGTCGTGGTGAAATATAAAAATATAAATTATTGAAAAGCTTGATGGAATTTTGGTGTCTTGATGGAATTTCGCAACAAGAATCGACTTGTGAGTGCTGAAGAGATTTCTGCATCTTCAACACCTAAGAGATCTGACGAAATGGGATCAGAAAGTGACTCGGAGCTCAGCGGCACCCAAACGATGGTGCCCAGAGAAAAGGAAGACACCGTTACAATTCTTATTAAGCGCATGACGGAACAGTTAGCTGCACTGTGCGCACAAAACTGTACATTGGCTACACAAATGGCGAACGTTACTGAGGGTATGTCGGAACGGATGAACAAAATAGAGCAGTTGGTAGTTGCAAATCCAATTGGTGCAATATGCACAGCCACACATGGTGGCATTGGCGATCCTGCAATGGGCATCGACGATCATGGATTGACTATTAACAATGCTGCACAGGGCAGCAACATGGGTTCAAACGTATCTGGAACGGTCACACATGGTAGCACTGGCGTTTCTGTAATGAATAGAGACGCAACTTCACAAGCAAATTTTGGAGCCACACATGGTGGCACTGGCGTTTCTGCACTGGGCAGCAACGCAGCTGCACAACAAAGAGGCAGCATTTTTAAGGAAAGCTCTGGTCTTGATACACAGAGAAGGAATTATGGACCTGAAACACAGGTAGGCTCTGGTCTTGATACACAGAGAAGGAATTATGTACTTGATATTTTGGGCATTAACGCGACCGGAAGACAACATGGTGTCTCAGCAGCCGCAGATCATGTCAGAATTGCCGAGCATAGTGACATTGCTCATGGCGCTGCTGCAGACGCATACTGGAAGGCTGCTTTTCATAGTGGAGAGAAGCACGTCGATTTTAATGGAGCCACCACAGGCTTGACTAGCGCAAATGATTTGAATTCTGGAAAATTTGGAATGGATGGCCTAGCTGAGGGTTATGGTGCAGCAAGGTTTAATTTGGCACAAGACAGGCACATAGAAAATAGTTCTCTCGTGCACCCACAGTACAATTCTGGTACGCAACCTCGTAAATTAATAGATCTACCTGTATTTAATGCAAAAGATTAGCCAGTATTTAGCACAATGTTCTCAGAGTCAACAGCTGCTTATAGGTACACAAATCTTGAGAATCTCTTACGTCTGCAGAAGAGTCTTATAGGAGCAGCAAGAGAGGAGGTCGATGCCTTGTTAGTAAATCCTGTCAATGTACCACACATAATTAATAGGCTGCAGTTTCGATATGGACGACCGGAACTGCTTATAAAATCCCAATTGGAAATTGTCAATAGTCTTCAGAGTATTCCTGAAAATAATTTGGAAAAGCTGGTATCTTTTGCTTCCAAAGTAGAGAATTTGGTCATCTACTTAAGGTCGGCAAATGCTACACAGTATTTGAATAATGCGGCAATGTTGGATCAGCTAATCGAGAAGTTGCCATTGTCAAAGAGGATTTTATGGAATGAATACACTGTAAATATAGTACCATATCCAAATTTGGGACACCTTAGCATTTGGCTAAATGGATTGAGTCGGAGCATTGCAAGGGCAACAGTGGTGACTTCGAAGGGACAAACAACAAAGGGAAAACATAACTCGCAGCAAAAGTCGGTGATACAAGTTTCAGAAGTCGCTAATACGACGGTCGCAAATAAAGATACGTGCTATAAATGCAAAGGAGATCACAAGTTGCCAAAATGTGAGGAATACAATAAAGCCTCTATAGATGACAGATGGAAAATTGCAAAAGATCTTGGCGTCCGTTATAGTTGTTTGTTTAAAGGTCACAGCGTAAGAGCATGCAAATACAAACGGACATGTAAATTGAATGGATGTGACAAAATGCATCATAGATCATTGCATAGTGATAAAACAAAGGCAAAAGAATCCAGCGAAAAGAAGATTGAGAAAGAGAGTTCATCTGTGAACACGATAAAGTCAGATATGTTTATTCTCTGTTCATGTGCTCTGCAGCATTTATTTATTTTTATTTAATTATTTAATGTCGACTAATTGCAGTCGACTAAAAGAATTATGTATAAAAATTAAAAATATAAAAATTAATTAATTTTAATTTGTTTAAGATTAAAATAAAATTTAAGAATTAAAATATAAAATTAAGAATTAAAAATTTAAACTTTAAGCTTTAAACTTTAAACTTTAAGCTGGGATAGTAAAAATAAAGAAACCGATCCAACATTTGTTGCAAGAGATTGGGGAAAACCCAGTAAAACCCAATCAGATCGGTAGGTTAGTGTTAATTGTTAGGATGGAGTGTTAAATAATTTAGAATTGACAGTTTGATAGAATTAAGAGAGGACTCAGAGTTGAAAACACTAAACAGTCTATTGTAATCAGCACAGAGAACTCGAAAAGGATCATGCAAACTATAATTATTAAAACAAAGGTTCAAAGAAAGTGGGACAAAATTACGAGTAACTCTAGAGGGAATGCAAAAGTTTATTTGGTTAAGCAGAGTAGGGGAGTCTATATCATGCTTTATTAGTTTAAAGAGAAATGTAACACCTAGCATAATACGTCGGTTAGTAAGAGAAGGTAGGTTAATTAGAAGAAGTCTACTAGAGTAAGGTGGTAAGGTGGCCGTCAGCCGTCAGAGAGAGCAAGGGGAATTAAATTTAACCACAGCTCTGGCTGGGGTAAGTGCCGTCCTTGCTCCTACTGACGGAAGTGCGGCTATACTCTCCACGTGAGGGCGGCTGGAAGCAGGCCCCTAGCACGGTCATGTCTCTGCTAGGGGTGCTGTTTAATTGTAGTCGGGCGAAGATCGTGAATCTATAAATCACCCCAATCCAAGGCGGAACAGGCGGGGTAGCCCGGTATCTAGTATGCGGACTCTGGATACCTGTCGCCCTCCAGTTTCATCTAGACTTCCCACGGCAAGCGGGCTATGTCGTGGGTGACCTTCTCTTCCCGCCTACTCGTGGGATCAATTTTATGGATCTTTTTAACTTAAAAAACAAGCCTGATGCGGCTTTGAACGCATCAACCCAGGGCGAAGCCTTCACGGCCGACCCCAATACCAGCACTGCATCTGTTGGGCTGCTGGCATCCACCCCCAATACCACGGGTCTCGACCCTGGTACTCCGGGGGACTCGGACAGGCCACGAACTCCCTTGGACACTGAGTTCGCTAGTGCTGCCTTCTCGTCCAACAACTGCTCAGTCACGCAGCAGACCGTCGAGGTGATGTCCTCCGACGCCGAAGCTGAGGGTGACCTGATCAGCTTTGCTGACGACGCTTCCGTGGCCTCTCAGAGGTCAGGTCTCACGGAAGCTGGCTCCCAAATCCAGACTCTGCGACTGGACTCGGGGAACGCCTTCGTCAAACTGAAGACCCGCGAGAAGAAGCTCTTCAAAGCTGCACTCGCAAAGGGTTCGAGCAGAGCAGAGGCTCTGGCTATCGCCACTGCGCCCCCCGCGGAAACCAAGGCTAAGCGGATGCGCGGTGACGATACCATCCCCGAACCCCAAGGGTCCTCAAAGAAGCCCAAAAAGACTCATGTGGAGTCCACAAAGCCACTCTTCAGCCAAGTGGCAAGCAGGGTGAAATTGGGCTTCACTTCGGCTGACCCCACTAAACCTCTTACACCGGAGCATATGGCCACGGTGCAAGAGAGCATCCTAAAGGCGATGCGGCTGCCTTTCACATCAGAAGTCGGCCCAGGTTTCGAGGGTTGTATACCCCGAAACGAGTGGCTGCTCC
Organism: Zaprionus indianus; assembly: GCA_018904595.1. Taxonomy (NCBI): domain Eukaryota; kingdom Metazoa; phylum Arthropoda; class Insecta; order Diptera; family Drosophilidae; genus Zaprionus; species Zaprionus indianus. The sequence continues at coordinate 553,071 of JAEIHA010000101.1, read as the reverse complement.
TGGTGTGCGAGAACAGCAGCACTGTCGATTGGGTCAAGGAGGCTTTTGGACATATCAAGTCCATCAGCGGCCTTGATTTAAAGTTGTTGGAGGAAGCAGAGTTCCCAAGAGCTCACCTCATTAGAGGTTACTTCCCCAACAGCGCGCAATACACACCCGCCGAGATTGTGGAATACTTGGGTATCCAAAATCGAGAGCTCTCTACGGAGCTGTGGCGGGTGGTGCAACACAGACAGACATCAATCGACTCGGCTGTTGATACTGATTCAGAATATATATAGTTTATGGGGTCGGAGATGCCTCCTTCTGCCTGTTACGCACAAACTCGTTCCGACAAACACAATAGACCATGAATTTTTTTAAAATCCATGGCCTAACAAAAGAAGTAAATAAATTGAAAATTTGTAGCGGTTTTGAATAATCCGATCGGAAAATTTGCATTCTGAGCTAATTAAGTAACCATTCTATTCAAATAAAATGTTTAAAAAAATGCTGTGTCCGACGCTAGATTTGAACTTCGGTATGCTTGCGTAAATTAGGTCTGCGTATGTAACATAAACGTATGTTCGTTCAAAATAAGTATAATTCGATTCATATCTTACTTATTTATATTCCGATTTAAATAAAATTTTCAGAAAAGGTATTTTTCATGCGAGACATACAACTTTGTTGTTGGGTGTATAGCTCTAGCTCTTAAATTTGCTGAGATCCAGGTGTACATACAGACAGTCAGACGTACAGACGGACATGCCTATTGATACTGATTCAGAAAATATATAGTTTATTGGGCCGAAGACGCCTGCTTCTGCCTGTTACGCACATATCCGTTCAAACAAACACAGTAGACCATGAATTTTTTAAATCAATGGCTTAGCAGTACTCCGTATATTGTAAAAGTTCAAAACTTTAAAAATAACCCGTCTAATGCATTAAACAATGGAGTTTTCTGTTGTCGCAATTTTACTTAATAAAACAACCCTTTTGATTGTTGTAAAAGATCCAGGCTTAGTGTTGGCAGTTCGATAAAGTTGCCAGGCCTTGCCGTACCATGCTCGATTTGGCGTACATGAATAAATACCAAAATATCGTTTAAAATATAGAACTTAACTTTGTAAATGAAGAGCTTCACTTTTCGAAATAGTTCGCACGCAGCAACACATTAAAATAAACCGCTCCTTTTCCCATTTCTTCTTTATCTTTACTTATTTAACTTGTTTGAAATAATAAATATATTATGTTTAAAGACGGAGAAGTGTTATATTTTTGTGAAGCAAATTGTCTAATTGGAGACAGAACAATAGTACTGCGTATTACACACACACACATACAGGCAAAGGATGATGAAATAGTTACGCGTCGTGGTGAAATATAAAAATATAAATTATTGAAAAGCTTGATGGAATTTTGGTGTCTTGATGGAATTTCGCAACAAGAATCGACTTGTGAGTGCTGAAGAGATTTCTGCATCTTCAACACCTAAGAGATCTGACGAAATGGGATCAGAAAGTGACTCGGAGCTCAGCGGCACCCAAACGATGGTGCCCAGAGAAAAGAAAGACACCGTTACAATTCTTATTAAGCGCATGACGGAACAGTTAGCTGCACTGTGCGCACAAAACTGTACATTGGCTACACAAATGGCGAACGTTACTGAGGGTATGTCGGAACGGATGAAAAAAATAGAGCAGTTGGTAGTTGCAAATCCAATTGGTGCAATATGCACAGCCACACATGGTGGCATTGGCGATCCTGCAATGGGCATCGACGATCATGGATTGACTATTAACAATGCTGCACAGGGCAGCAACATGGGTTCAAACGTATCTGGAACGGTCACACATGGTAGCACTGGCGTTTCTGTAATGAATAGAGACGCAACTTCACAAGCAAATTTTGGAGCCACACATGGTGGCACTGGCGTTTCTGCACTGGGCAGCAACGCAGCTGCACAACAAAGAGGCAGCATTTTTAAGGAAAGCTCTGGTCTTGATACACAGAGAAGGAATTATGGACCTGAAACACAGGTAGGCTCTGGTCTTGATACACAGAGAAGGAATTATGGACTTGATATTTTGGGCATTAACGCGACCGGAAGACAACATGGTGTCTCAGCAGCCGCAGATCATGTCAGAATTGCCGAGCATAGTGACATTGCTCATGGCGCTGCTGCAGACGCATACTGGAAGGCTGCTTTTCATAGTGGAGAGAAGCACGTCGATTTTAATGGAGCCACCACAGGCTTGACTAGCGCAAATGATTTGAATTCTGGAAAATTTGGAATGGATGGCCTAGCTGAGGGTTATGGTGCAATGTGGTGTTTAATTTGGCACAAGACAGGCACATAGAAAATAGTTCTCTCGTGCACCCACAGTACAATTCTGGTACGCAACCTCGTAAATTAATAGATCTACCTGTATTTAATGCAAAAGATTAGCCAGTATTTAGCACAATGTTCTCAGAGTCAACAGCTGCTTATAGGTACACAAATCTTGAGAATCTCTTACGTCTGCAGAAGAGTCTTATAGGAGCAGCAAGAGAGGAGGTCGATGCCTTGTTAGTAAATCCTGTCAATGTACCACACATAATTAATAGGCTGCAGTTTCGATATGGACGACCGGAACTGCTTATAAAATCCCAATTGGAAATTGTCAATAGTCTTCAGAGTATTCCTGAAAATAATTTGGAAAAGCTGGTATCTTTTGCTTCCAAAGTAGAGAATTTGGTCATCTACTTAAGGTCGGCAAATGCTACACAGTATTTGAATAATGCGGCAATGTTGGATCAGCTAATCGAGAAGTTGCCATTGTCAAAGAGGATTTTATGGAATGAATACACTGTAAATATAGTACCATATCCAAATTTGGGACACCTTAGCATTTGGCTAAATGGATTGAGTCGGAGCATTGCAAGGGCAACAGTGGTGACTTCGAAGGGACAAACAACAAAGGGAAAACATAATTCGCAGCAAAAGTCGGTGATACAAGTTTCAGAAGTCGCTAATACGACGGTCGCAAATAAAGATACGTGCTATAAATGCAAAGGAGATCACAAGTTGCCAAAATGTGAGGAATACAATAAAGCCTCTATAGATGACAGATGGAAAATTGCAAAAGATCTTGGCGTCCGTTATAGTTGTTTGTTTAAAGGTCACAGCGTAAGAGCATGCAAATACAAACGGACATGTAAATTGAATGGATGTGACAAAATGCATCATAGATCATTGCATAGTGATAAAACAAAGGCAAAAGAATCCAGCGAAAAGAAGATTGAGAAAGAGAGTTCATCTGTGAACACGATAAAGTCAGATACCTTCTGCTCAAATATAAACGAGACTGGCTCAATAACTTGACAAGGACATGACATATGGCCATACTTTTTTTATCTTAGGTTGGCAGGACTGTTATATGTTTACATGTCAAATTTGAGCGCGATCTGTCACATAGTTTTTTTTTACGGCACTATAAACAAGTCAACCTCGAGTGTGTTTTACGAATTTTTCTATGGAAATTAACGTTGAGCAAAGAGTTTGTTTGCAAATTTTGATATTCCACTGGAATAAGTGCGACGGACGCAATGAAAATGTTGCAGAAGGCATATGGGGAGTCTTGCCTATCACGTGCACGTATTTTTGATTGGTATAAGTCGTTCAAGGACGGCGGGACATCGCTGGAGAACTTGCCCCATGATCGTTGTCCAGCAACGTCAATAAACGAAGAAAACGTCGAAAAAGTAAAGAAAATTGTCTTGGAAAATTGTCGTGTGACTGAAAGAGAGATAGCTAGTGAGCTCAACATATCAAATGGATCAGCTCTTAGCAGTATTCACGATGTTTTGGGCATAAGACGTAAGTCTGCTAGACTTGTTCCGAAAATTGCTCATACGTCTCGTCTTGTACGCGATTATTTGACCAAAAAAAACGTAAATATTGTTCCGCAAGGACCGTATTCACCCGACATGGCACCGTGTGACTTTTTTCTTTTCCCTAAACTCAAATTGCCGCTTCGTGGAAAGCATTTTCAATCGATTGAAGTCATAAAAGAGAATTCGAAGAAGGAACTGAAAGCCATACCTAAAACGGGCTACCAGGAGTGTAATGGAGATTGAAAAAAAAGGTGGCATATGTGTATCGCCTCTAATGGTGACTATTTTGAAGGGGATAAAATAAATATTGAAGAATAATTAACCGTTTTTGTTTTATTGAGCCAGTCTCGTTTATATTTGAGCAGAAGGTATGTTTATTCTCTGTTCATGTGCTCTGCAGCATTTATTTATTTTTATTTAATTATTTAATGTCGACTAATTGCAGTCGACTAAAAGAATTATGTATAAAAATTAAAAATATAAAAATTAATTAATTTTAATTTGTTTAAGATTAAAATAAAATTTAAGAATTAAAATATAAAATTAAGAATTAAAAATTTAAACTTTAAGCTTTAAACTTTAAACTTTAAGCTGGGATAGTAAAAACAAAGAAACCGATCCAACATTTGTTGCAAGAGATTGGGGAAAACCCAGTAAAACCCAATCAGATCGGTAGGTTAGTGTTAATTGTTAGGATGGAGTGCTAAATAATTTAGAATTGACAGTTTGATAGAATTAAGAGAGGACTCAGAGTTGAAAACACTAAACAGTCTATTGTAATCAGCACAGAGAACTCGAAAAGGATCATGCAAACTATAATTATTAAAACAAAGGTTCAAAGAAAGTGGGACAAAATTACGAGTAACTCTAGAGGGAATGCAAAAGTTTATTTGGTTAAGCAGAGTAGGGGAGTCTATATCATGCTTGATTAGTTTAAAGAGAAATGTAACACCTAGCATAATACGTCGGTTAGTAAGAGAAGGTAGGTTAATTAGAAGAAGTCTACTAGAGTAAGGTGGTAAGGTGGCCGTCAGCCGTCAGAGAGAGCAAGGGGAATTAAATTTAACCACAGCTCTGGCTGGGGTAAGTGCCGTCCTTGCTCCTACTGACGGAAGTGCGGCTATACTCTCCACGTGAGGGCGGCTGGAAGCAGGCCCCTAGCACGGTCATGTCTCTGCTAGGGGTGCTGTTTAATTGTAGTCGGGCGAAGATCGTGAATCTATAAATCACCCCAATCCAAGGCGGAACAGGCGGGCACCGGGGTAGCCCGGTCTAGTATGCGGACTCTGGATACCTGTCGCCCTCCAGTTTCATCTAGACTTCCCACGGCAAGCGGGCTATGTCGTGGGTGACCTTCTCTTCCCGCCTACTCGTGGGATCAATTTTATGGATCTTTTTAACTTAAAAAACAAGCCTGATGCGGCTTTGAACGCATCAACCCAGGGCGAAGCCTTCACGGCCGACCCCAATACCAGCACTGCAGCTGTTGGGCTGCTGGCATCCACCCCCAATACCACGGGTCTCGACCCTGGTACTCCGGGGACTTGGACAGGCCACGAACTCCCTTGGACACTGAGTTCGCTAGTGCTGCCTTCTCGTCCAACAACTGCTCAGTCACGCAGCAGACCGTCGAGGTGATGTCCTCCGACGCCGAAGCTGAGGGTGACCTGATCAGCTTTGCTGACGACGCTTCCGTGGCCTCTCAGAGGTCAGGTCTCACGGAAGCTGGCTCCCAAATCCAGACTCTGCGACTGGACTCGGGGAACGCCTTCGTCAAACTGAAGACCCGCGAGAAGAAGCTCTTCAAAGCTGCACTCGCAAAGGGTTCGAGCAGAGCAGAGGCTCTGGCTATCGCCACTGCGCCCCCCGCGGAAACCAAGGCTAAGCGGATGCGCGGTGACGATACCATCCCCGAACCCCAAGGGTCCTCAAAGAAGCCCAAAAAGACTCATGTGGAGTCCACAAAGCCACTCTTCAGCCAAGTGGCAAGCAGGGTGAAATTGGGCTTCACTTCGGCTGACCCCACTAAACCTCTTACACCGGAGCATATGGCCACGGTGCAAGAGAGCATCCTAAAGGCGATGCGGCTGCCTTTCACATCAGAAGTCGGCCCAGGTTTCGAGGGTTGTATACCCCGAAACGAGTGGCTGCTCCTGGTGTGCGAGAACAGCAGCACTGCCGATTGGGTCAAGGAGGCTTTTGGACATATCAAGTCCATCAGCGGCCTTGATTTAAAGTTGTTGGAGGAAGCAGAGTTCCCAAGAGCTCACCTCATTAGAGGTTACTTCCCCAACAGCGCGCAATACACACCCGCCGAGATTGTGGAATACTTGGGTATCCAAAATCGAGAGCTCTCTACGGAGCTGTGGCGGGTGGTGCAACACAGCCTCAACGGCAATACGACACACCTCGCGATGATGGTCGACGAGAAGTCGTATAAGGCTCTGACGGACATTAAGGGTAATGTGAAATTCCGCTTTGGCAGGATCAAGCTTATCCTTAAGAACTCCGCCGTCAGGGCCTCCCCCGCTCCTGCTCCCTCCCCCTCCCCATCTCCAACCCCCCCTCCCGTCAGCGATCCTCCAGCGGCGGTGACGGTGGGCCCTACCGGCGTGACAGCTGTGGCTAACGCTCCGGTGGCGTCCACCAGCGCCGCAGCTGCAGTGGCGCTGACAAAACCCATCCCCAAACCCCCAGTCATAGTGGTGACTGCCCCCAAGCCCACAGCGGACCGTACTAAGCCGGTGGTTGGCAGCGGACGCCCCGTCGTCCATTCCAGGCCCTCCACTGGCTTAGTGCGGAGACCCCCCGCAAGGGCCCCTCCGGCGACCGTGGTCGCAAGGCGACCTCCCCCGAGTAGTTCCTCCAGATTGCCGAAGGGCATCCGAGGCAACGACTCTCGGGGGGGCAAGGCAGGTGGCCTTGTCAAAAAGCCCTAAAGGAGGATGCCGAGCGCCATTAAGGTGCTCCAGGCGAACCTGCACCACGCCAGAGGAGCGTCTGCCACCCTGTGCAGGGTCGTCTGCGACGAGGAAATCAACCTGGCTCTCGTCCAGGAGCCATGGTTGATCGGTGGCCACATCCGTGGACTATCATGCGGATCATGTAAGTTGATATATGACCGCACGGGAGGTGCCCCTCGCACTGCTATTATTGTTAATAGCAATGTGAGACACTTCCCTTTAACAAATTTCATCCACAGAGACCTGGTGGCAACGGCTATTGAGGTAGCCACGGCTGAGGGCGTCCGGGAGGTTGTGATCGCCTCTGCCTACTTCCCGGGCGACGTGGATGACGTTCCCCCACAGAGGTTCAGCGGCTGGTGGAGTTCTGCCGCTTAAACAACAAGCCGCTCGTGATCGGCTGTGATGCCAACGCGCATCACACGATCTGGGGAAGCAGTGACGTCAACAAACGTGGTGAGTCCCTTTTAGAATATCTATTGTGTTGTCAATTAGATGTTGCTAACATAGGGTGTAAGCCAACATTCATTAATGCCATTAGGGAAGAGGTTCTGGATCTTACCCTAGTCAGTAACTCTATTGGGAGTTCACTGGTGAACTGGCGGGTCACAGACGAAGCCACGTTGTCGGACCATCAGCACATCAGGTTCGACCTACCTGGCCAAGTCGAGATCCGTCAGAACTCCTTCTGCCCCAAAAAGACCAAGTGGGATCTTTTTAAAGCCTCTGTGGCTTTTAAAGCAGATTTGTTGATCAGCAACCCAAGTTCTATTAGTGAGATAGAACTTGCTGCCAACCTGCTTCAAGATGTGCTCATCACATCCTTCGAGGACAGCTCTGTTCGGAAGACCCTAGAGGTCAACCGTAAAGTTCCATGGTGGGACGAGGAACTATCCGCACAACGAAGGAAGGTTAGAAGCCTTTTCAATAGGGCCAAAGCTAATCGTGTCAGCTGGGACGTCTATAGGGACGCCCTAACTAATTATAATAAAAACATTAGACGTGCCAAACGCGATACGTGGCGCAGCTACTGTGGTAGCATTGAATCGCTACCGGAGGCAGCGAGACTCCACAAAGTATTAGCTAAAGGGTCGTCTAATGGTATAGGGCTTCTTAAAAGAGCAGATGGCTCTTTCACCCAAGATCGCAGGGAGGCACTTGATCTTCTGCTTCAAGTCCACTTCCCAGGTTCGGTGGCGAACCCAGATCCATCCAGTCAAGATGACGTCACCACGTCACCGGACTCACGTGGCTCCAATTTATCGGGAACCATCTTCGACCCTGAAAAGGTCAAATGGGCTGTAGATTCCTTCGCTCCCTTCAAAGCCCCAGGGGGCGATCAAATCTTCCCAGCCCTTTTACAAAACAGCCTGGATCATATTCTCGATCCGCTGGTCGGCCTGTTTAGAGCTAGTCTCACTTGGGGATACATACCCGTCTCTTGGAGGAGAGTCAATGTGGTTTTCATTCCCAAACAGGGGGAATCGTCCCCAGGACCAGCCCAAATCCTATCGGCCGATCAGTCTCACCTCCTTCCTGCTTAAGACAGCGGAAAGGCTCATAGACCTGCACATACGGTGCTCTCTGCAGGAAACTTATCCTCTGCATCCCACGCAGTTTGCGTATATAGCCGGAAGGTCGACGGAGGTCGCCCTCCACAAATTAGTAGGTAAAATCGAAGAAGCCCTCGCATCCAAGAACATTGCTTTGTGCTCTTTTCTTGATATAGAGGGTGCCTTCGATAATACCGGCTACGGCCCTATTTCTGCTGCGCTAGAGCGCAGAAATATTGCCCGTCCCTAATCCGGTGGATTGAGGCTATGCTCAAACACCGGATCATTTCCTCTACCTTGGACACCACGACTGCCTTTATCAGTGCGGTTAAAGGATGTCCCCAGGGAGGGGTCTTATCCCCCCTACTCTGGTCTTTAGTAGTTGATGAACTACTAAGCATTCTCGCAGACCAGGGCGTGCAAGCAATCGGCTACGCGGACGACCTGGCTCTAATAGTGAACGGGAAATTTGCCAACACCGTGACAGAGCTAATGCAATCTGCTCTGAACACGGTTGGCCGATGGTGCGAAGATGTAGGTCTCAGCATCAATCCCCAAAAGGCAATTATTGTTCCCTTCACTAAGCGCTATTCTATTGACATAGGTCAATTGAACATAGGCGGCTCCCCTGTGGGTCTTTCCAGCGAAGTCAAGTATCTAGGGGTGACCCTTGACAAAAGACTAAACTGGAATTCCCACCTAAATAACACTCTATCAAAGGCAACTCATGCCATGTGGGCATGCAGAAGATTCTTTGGTAGAACCTGGGGTCTCAAATCCTGTAATATCCGGTTGCTATTTGAGATGATGGTAAGACCCATCGTCACCTACGCTGCAATTGTGTGGTGGCCAAAGGTGACGCAGGTCACTGCCATCAACAAATGCAATAAATTGCATAGGCTACTTTGCCTTTCTCTGACGGGTGCACTCCGCACCTGTCCCACAGCAGCAATGGAGTCAATCCTCAACTTGACTCCGCTGCATATCAAAAATAAAAGAAGTCGCTGCAATGAGTCTTCTTAGAATCAAGCTCCAATCTGGGCTTCTAGCTACCGAATCAGGGCATGCTAGACTTATCAAAGATATTCCTGGCTTAGAGATCTGCACTAGATCAGATTCTATGACCAAGGAACTCCTCTTTGGTGCAAAGTTCAGGACTCTCATCCCAGACCGGAAGGACTGGGATGCTGGCAACCCCATCAGCGACCCTCACGGCATACACTGGTATACCGACGGGTCTAAAACTGATCAGGGGTTGGAGCCGGGATACATGGTCCCAACTCCAAAACCTCGATTGCCATGGGCAAGTGGCCCACGGTCTTTCAATCCGAGGTTCATGCCATTGAGTTCTGCTGCCGTCTTATCCTTGAGAAGGGGATGAGAGGAGCGAACATTTACATCTTCTCGGACAGCCAAGCTGCCATACTAGCCCTCTCCTCAAAGAGAGTAAGCTCACGTATGGTGGCTGACTGCTGGAACTGCCTCCAGAGGCTGTCCAAAAGAAACAAAGTTACCCTCCTTTGGGTACCTGGACACTCTGGGTTCCAGGGCAACGAGCTAGCGGATGAACTAGCGAGGGCGGGGTCATCAGCCTCTATGGTTGGCCCCGAACCCTTCTGCGGCGTGGGGTGGTCAACCATCTCATCCCTTGTGAAAACTTGGGCAGATAGGTTGACCGAACGCTATTGGTTCTTCCAATCAGGGATGAGGAAGGTTAGAAGCCTTTTCAATAGGGCCAAAGCTAATCGTGTCAGCTGGGACGTCTATAGGGACGCCCTAACTAATTATAATAAAAACATTAGACGTGCCAAACGCGATACGTGGCGCAGCTACTGTGGTAGCATTGAATCGCTACCGGAGGCAGCGAGACTCCACAAAGTATTAGCTAAAGGGTCGTCTAATAGTATAGGGCTTCTTAAAAGAGCAGATGGCTCTTTCACCCAAGATCGCAGGGAGGCACTTGATCTTCTGCTTCAAGTCCACTTCCCAGGTTCGGTGGCGAACCCAGATCCATCCAGTCAAGATGACGTCACCACGTCACCGGACTCACGTGGCTCCAATTTATCGGGAACCATCTTCGACCCTGAAAAGGTCAAATGGGCTGTAGATTCCTTCGCTCCCTTCAAAGCCCCAGGGGGCGATCAAATCTTCCCAGCCCTTTTACAAAACAGCCTGGATCATATTCTCGATCCGCTGGTCGGCCTGTTTAGAGCTAGTCTCACTTGGGGATACATACCCGTCTCTTGGAGGAGAGTCAATGTGGTATTCATTCCCAAACAGGGGAATCGTCCCCAGGACCAGCCCAAATCCTATCGGCCGATCAGTCTCACCTCCTTCCTGCTTAAGACAGCGGAAAGGCTCATAGACCTGCACATACGGTGCTCTCTGCAGGAAACTTATCCTCTGCATCCCACGCAGTTTGCGTATATAGCCGGAAGGTCGACGGAGGTCGCCCTCCACAAATTAGTAGGTAAAATCGAAGAAGCCCTCGCATCCAAGAACATTGCTTTGTGCTCTTTTCTTGATATAGAGGGTGCCTTCGATAATACCGGCTACGGCTCTATTTCTGCTGCGCTAGAGCGCAGAAATATTGCCCGTCCCCTAATCCGGTGGATTGAGGCTATGCTCAAACACCGGATCATTTCCTCTACCTTGGACACCACGACTGCCTTTATCAGTGCGGTTAAAGGATGTCCCCAGGGAGGGGTCTTATCCCCCCTACTCTGGTCTTTAGTAGTTGATGAACTACTAAGCATTCTCGCCAGACCAGGGCGTGCAAGCAATCGGCTACGCGGACGACCTGGCTCTAATAGTGAACGGGAAATTTGCCAACACCGTGACAGAGCTAATGCAATCTGCTCTGAACACGGTTGGCCGATGGTGCGAAGATGTAGGTCTCAGCATCAATCCCCAAAAGGCAATTATTGTTCCCTTCACTAAGCGCTATTCTATTGACATAGGTCAATTGAACATAGGCGGCTCCCCTGTGGGTCTTTCCAGCGAAGTCAAGTATCTAGGGGTGACCCTTGACAAAAGACTAAACTGGAATTCCCACCTAAATAACACTCTATCAAAGGCAACTCATGCCATGTGGGCATGCAGAAGATTCTTTGGTAGAACCTGGGGTCTCAAATCCTGTAACATCCGGTTGCTATTTGAGATGATGGTAAGACCCATCGTCACCTACGCTGCAATTGTGTGGTGGCCAAAGGTGACGCAGGTCACTGCCATCAACAAATGCAATAAATTGCATAGGCTACTTTGCCTTTCTCTGACGGGTGCACTCCGCACCTGTCCCACAGCAGCAATGGAGTCAATCCTCAACTTGACTCCGCTGCATATCAAAATAAAAAGAAGTCGCTGCAATGAGTCTTCTTAGAATCAAGCTCCAATCTGGGCTTCTAGCTACCGAATCAGGGCATGCTAGACTTATCAAAGATATTCCTGGCTTAGAGATCTGCACTAGATCAGATTCTATGACCAAGGAACTCCTCTTTGGTGCAAAGTTCAGGACTCTCATCCCAGACCGGAAGGACTGGGATGCTGGCAACCATCAGCGACCCTCACGGCATACACTGGTATACCGACGGGTCTAAAACTGATCAGGGGGTTGGAGCCGGGATACATGGTCCCAACTCCAAAACCTCGATTGCCATGGGCAAGTGGCCCACGGTCTTTCAATCCGAGGTTCATGCCATTGAGTTCTGCTGCCGTCTTATCCTTGAGAAGGGGATGAGAGGAGCGAACATTTACATCTTCTCGGACAGCCAAGCTGCCATACTAGCCCTCTCCTCAAAGAGAGTAAGCTCACGTATGGTGGCTGACTGCTGGAACTGCCTCCAGAGGCTGTCCAAAAGAAACAAAGTTACCCTCCTTTGGGTACCTGGACACTCTGGGTTCCAGGGCAACGAGCTAGCGGATGAACTAGCGAGGGCGGGGTCATCAGCCTCTATGGTTGGCCCCGAACCCTTCTGCGGCGTGGGGTGGTCAACCATCTCATCCCTTGTGAAAACTTGGGCAGATAGGTTGACCGAACGCTATTGGTTCTTCCAACCAGGGATGAGGCAGGCTAGAGAGCTTACAAATCCCTCGGTTAAACGCAGAACAGACTTACTCTCCAGGAGAGATCTCTATCTCCTTGTTGGCTATCTCAGTGGCCACCATCTGGTGAACTATCACCTAACGAAAATGCGTCTATCCTCTGATGCAGAGTGCAGGCTCTGTAAAGAGGACGATGAAACCACCAAACACATACTGTGTGACTGTCCAGCCTTGGTTTGGAGTAGGAGGAAACATTTGCACGCGGAAATCGCAGTTCCCGAGCAAATTGTCCGTTCCTCGACGAAAGACCTGCTTGGCTTCATCAGGGAAGCAGAGCGGCTTTTGTCAAGATAGGGAGAGCATTTAGGCACAAAAGACCATTCTGGTCGCAGTGCCTCGCGCCTTCTCTGCTGGGAGACTCCCTCTTTCAAATAATAATAATAATAAAGGTGGTAAGTCTACACCTGATACCCAGTTAAAACTACGTAAGGCGAAGAGTAGAAATTGCTTTTGAACAGACTCAATTCTATCTTGGTGAATCTGGTATTGCGGCGACCATACGCAAGAACCATACTCAAGAATTGGACGAACAAGAGAAGTATAAAGTAATTTAGTTGTATAAGGATCTTTGAATTCTTTGGCCCATCTTTTGATGAAACCAAGTACTCGAAATGCCTTATTTACAGTTTGTGAAATGTGACGATCAAATTTCAGTTTATGATCAAAGAGAATACCTAGATCGTTTATCTCGGTTATTCTTGAAAGCGGGGTTAAATCAAGTGTATAGTTGGTGACGTGATAGCTACCTCTGTAAAATGACATAACTTTGCACTTCAAACAGTTAAGATGGAGCAGATTATGCCTGCACCAAGCTAACATCAAGTCAAGATCTGTTTGAAGGAAGTTTCGTACAGGATCACTGTACGTCAAACAGAGTTTCACGTCATCAGCATACATAAGGATATCAGAGTGCAATAGTATTGAAGGAAGATCATTAATAAAGAGGTTAAAAAGCAAAGGTCCGAGATGGCTGCCTTGAGGAACACCAGAAGTTACTAGGATTGGCTTTGATAAACAGTTTTTAAAAAGAACTCGTTGAGACCTGTTAGTTAAATAATCGGATATCCACAAAAGCAGCTTTTGTGGGAAACCAATAAAATTTAACTTGTGAATCAAAAGATTATGATTTACGGAATCAAATGCTTTGCTGAAGTCAGTATAGACAACATCAGTTTGCATTTTCTTCCGAAATCCTAAAGAAACGCGGGATGAAAATTCTAAAAGATTAGAAGCTATAGATCTTGCCTTCACAAACCCGTGTTGATAGGGCGAAATTATTGATTTACACATAAAAGTTAATTGAGCCATAAAATTTTTTTCAAAAATCTTAGGTATAGCGGACAATTTAGATATACACCTATAGTTCTTCACATCATGGTTTGATCCACTTTTGTGAAGAGGAATGGAAAAGAGTTTTTCCAAATAGGTGGAAAATGACTATTAGATAGTGACAAGTCAAGCAGCTTAAAGATTGGCTTAAGAAGAGAATCAGCACAAAATCTTAGCACACATCCAGGAACACCATCCGGGCCAGGAGAGAAAACAGGCTTCACAGATTTTAGATCGTTAAGTAAAGAAGTTTTGTTAATAGTAGGACAGAAAAGGGTGTTAAAATTATTAATAGGGTAAGGATATGGATGAGCGGAAGATGTATAAAGTTTATTTGAGTAGGTAGATTGAAAAAAATCTGCAAACAAATCGGCAGCGGCCTGATCACTGCTTGCTTCATTTTTTCCGAAAAATAAAGACGAAGGGAAACTATTAGATTTACGTTTAAGATTGACGAAATTGTAAAACTGCTTAGGGTCCTGGGCGAACTGCAAACGACAACGTCTCAAATACTCGTTGTAATGACTTGCATTCAGAGCAATAAAGCTTGCTCTGGCAGAAATATATCGTGAAAAATCGAAAGGTTCACCAGTAAGTTTAAATTTCTTAAAATAACGTGATTTCAATTTTTTTAATCTTATGAGTTCACGAGAGAACCAAGGTGGCCTGTTGGACTTTACGGGAAAAGCAAGAGGAACACATTGATCAAAAAATGAATTCATGGAAGAATAAAAAAGTGAGATGCAAGTGCTTAAATCAGAACATGAGTAAAAAGAAAGACCAATCATGTTCCAAAATCAAAAAATTAAGTTTTTCAAAATCGGTCTTACGAAAACAACGCGACTTTACTTTACTTGGAGCAGTTGCAGTTTGCACAGGAGTAGGCAGAGTTAGAACTAGGTCAAACGTAGGATGATAGGGATCTTCAGGATGAACTAAAGGATTAATTCTAGAGATGGTATTATGTCCTAAGTCAGACGAAAATACTAAATCCAGAATTCTACCACTACAATTAGGAACATTATTAAGTTGGTATAAAGAAAGTTCAGAAAGGGCATTTAAAAAAGAATTGAATACAGAGGGCACCAAAGTACCCGATTGAAATGACCAACCAACTTCTGGTAAATTAAAATCACCAAAAACTAGTAGATAATCTCTATCAGATAGTTTGGATGCAACGGATTGGATAGAAGAGAGATGGTTCAAGTAGACGGAAATGTCAGATGAAGGGGGAATATAAGAACAGGTAATATAAATTGAAATTTGATTCAGTTTCACCTTTACACATACAAATTCCAAAAGAGAACTATGGTCTATTGAAACAAATTCAGAAGAAATGTCTGACTTTACTGCTATTAGAACACCGCCTCCAGTTCGTGATAAACGATCACATCTGAAAGAGGTGTACTTATTAGGAAAAATTGAGCAATTTTCTACTTCAGGTTTCAACCAAGTTTCAGTAAATATTAGTAGGTGATAATCAAAGGATAGACAATCGACATACAATTTAGAAAGCTTAGTGTTAAGGCCTCTAACGTTTTGGTAGGCAAGAAAAAGAGAGGTTAAATCTACTGGTTTTTTGATGTCCCACTAGAAGAGGAAGAAGGAGCTGCTGTAGGGAGTGATACCGCCGTACGACTCTTTTGTTTAGGAGAGTACTCCTTTACAATTAAGTCTGGCGGCCAGAAGGTTCCGCTACAAACGGATTGAAAATTATCAGCAGGGATACTTATTTTAAAAGACGCGGTATCTCGCGAATAATTAAATTTAAATTTCTCTACGACAACATTTGTTACTGATATTTTTGATTGAATATAAGTTTTTACATCTTCAATCGAAGTATCAGGTGCAAGTCGAGAAAAGAAAACCAGTTTCTTTGGTTTCACAACAACAAGTGCTTTTGTGTTGGGAACAGTTTTTGGCGCCTTGTTAGGCACAGGCGAAGGAGAGGTGACAACCAGGGTTGGTGGATCACGTAAGTTAGCCGGGGTGGTTGGGGAGGTTGGACGAACGGTTGGAGGTGCCGGAAGATTGTCGCTCCGTATTCTAGGCGAAGTTATGCCAGAAGAAGTCGACGGCGAGTAATTAATAGGCTCATCAAAGTCAAAAGATTTAAATTTAGCTTCTACATCAATAAATTCTGATTGTAGCTTGGAAAAGGCCAAGTGCAGCTTATAGAACTCCAATTTGGTTTGCCTAAGAATATTACTTAGTTTGAGTTCCTTACCCCGACAGGCTTCGCAAGACCAATGAAGGCCAGACTTGCTGTTTATGTTGTCCTTAATGCGGACGGTTAGGCCAGCGCATTTGACATGAAAGACCTTGTCGCATAACCAGCAAGAGACAAAGTCCGGCTTTGAATCGGCCGAACACTTATGTGTGATTGCACAACAGGCCTCCATTTCAAGCAAAATTAATATGCCTCAAACGAGAGTAGGGAACACCAAAACAAAAAATTTATTTACAGAGACAAATTGAAAGCAACAAGCAAAAAACAAAACGCAAAGAAGCTAGGAAATAACAGTTACAGAGAGCAGCTGATTACAAAAGGAGAGCTGAACAAGTGAACACTAACACAAACGCAGTTCAATCGGAGAGCCGACTAAGCCGTGAGAGTAAGAGAGCGTAATTGAGTAACCTTAAAGGGAGAGAAGAAAAAATAAACAACAACTACAGCTGTTACGTTGACACAAAGCAGCGCACTATGAGAGCGTAGCAGACGTGAGAGATGCGAAAGAGCGTAGGAGTGTGAAAATTAAGGAAAAACAAAAACAAATAACAAGACGCTGAAAGACGCGCCAGCGAAAGTAAATGCACAGAATTCAATTTAAAATTGCTAATTACTAATAACACCAACGATCACTATGTTAATAAAGTATGCACAAAGTTACCATTGACTAATTAGCACTGCTTTAAAATTCACAAAACTAATTAATTAGTGAGTTAAGGCAAAAATAGAATGAAAATTTCAAGAGCAAAAGCCAAACACGACCGATCACCAAGAGAGTTACTCTGTTTTTTCTGTCAAAGATACTCTTTAAAGTAGTGCCTATAGAGCTAATGGATCCAAACAGACAAATTATTAAAACATTTGCCTTTGTGGATGAAGGTTCTTCGACTACATTGATAAACAATGAGTTGGCGCATAAATTGGGTGTCAAAGAAGACCCTGTTAAGTTGACATTGAGCTGGATAGGCAAACATGCTATGGATGTGAATTCTATGATTTGCAAATTAAAGATACGATCACAACACGGTGAAAAGAAATGGCAGCGTATAAAGGGAAGTTCGGTTCCAGAGCTTCAATTACCTTTGCAAACTCTTGATGTGCAACAGTTGGAAAGACAGTTCAAGAAAATGAGGAATATACCAATAAAAGGGTATACAAATGCAGAGCCAATAATTTTAATAGGAAAAGACAATTGTCCTGTTATTCGTGCTATTAAAAGCATACAGTTGGATAGGAATTTGATTGCAACAAAAACAGCACTAGGATGGTATATCTATGGATTGACGCAAAGGCAGACAGATGTATTCCCAATTTGTACAGTTGTACTGCACACAACTGCTACAAGAGCGGAGATGAATATGCATAAATTAATGGCGGATTATTTCTCAACAGAAGGTTTCGGCGTCGAAATATCTCCAATACGTTTGGAGCCAGCCGCTGCAGAGCAAGAAAGATACTTCAGGACACCACAAAACAATTTAATGGGGAATACGAGACAGGATTGCTGAGAACGAAATCAAACTTCCGGATAGCTACAATATGGCTCTTCACAGGCTGCAAGGAGTAGAAAAAAAATGCGCAAAATGGATAAAATGGAAGAATATGATAAAGCAGTTATGGAATTTGTTAAAAAAGGATACGCTGTAAAGCTAGCTAAAGATCAGGCAAATATTATACATCCATGCACGTGGTATTGACAAAAATATTATTTCAATAACGACAAGGAAAGATAGCTGTATGCGCTGATATAAGAGAGATGTTTTTGCAGGTTCGAGTAAGAGAACAGGATCAAGACGCTCTGCGCTTTCTATCGCAATCCGGAAGCGGAAGTAGAGATATACAAGATGACAGTCATGATATTTGGAGCAGCTTGTTCGCCATGTTGTGCACAATACGTTAAGAATACGAATGCCCTTAACGCAACGAAATATAGAGAAGACGTTATAGATGCGATCATATCAAAGCATTACGTAGACGACTTTGTAGCCAGCTTCAATTCCGAGAAAGAAGCATATGACATAAGGAACGAGGTGAAAAAGGTTCACAAAATGGAAAATTTTGATCTTCGAGGATTTGTGTCGAATTCAATGGACCTTCAAAAACGAATGAATTGCAGAGAAATCGAAGCGCCAAATATAGTCAAAATGGACATTGAAAAAGTCGAGAAAATACTAGGAATGCATTGGGATAGCAGGAATGATCAATTTATTTTTGACCTGCAGCTTAATCGTATCGAAAAAGATATTGTAAAGGCCACTAAATGTCCAACAAAGCGACAGTTGCTAAGTTTGGTTATGTCAGTATACGATCCATTTGGAATGTTAGCTGACTTGATGGTTCATGGAAAAGTTTTGGTCCAAGATTTGTGGCGTTCAGGAATAGACTGGAATGACCTGTTACCAGATTCCTTGTTTGAACGTTTCAAGCAATGGGTTCGTCAGTTGGAGAAAGTAAAGGATTTGAAGTTGAGTAGATGCTATTCCATGTACTTTTTTGACGATGAAACACAGATTGAACTGATCATCTTTGTAGATGCGAGCGAATTGGCATTCGCGGCAGTAGCTTATTGGAGGATTTTGAGAAATGGTCTCATTAATACTATCTTTGTTGCTGGCAAAACAAAGTGCGCACCTTTAAAAATTTTATCTGTGCCGCGACTTGAGCTCCAAGCAGCAGTATTAGGCACTCGCCTAGGAAACACAATTTTAGCTTGTCACGATGTAAAGGTGCAAAGTTGCACATTATGGTCTGATTCAATGACAGTTATTTCTTGGATTAACTCTGATCATCGACAATATAAGCCATTCGTAGCGCACCGTATAAGTGAAATTCTGGAGAGTACAGATGAAAGTAACTGGAGATGGGTAACAACTGATTTAAATTCTGCGGATAAAGCGACCAAGGCATCAAATGGAATGAGATATAAAGCTGGAAATGTCTGGACAACAGGACCAGAGTTTCTACAGCAAGATAGGCAATTTTGGCCATCTTCAAATGGAATAGGAACCCTAAATGATGACACAAATGAGCGAAAGAAAATGGTATTGACCCTTCTACAGGATCTAGTTATCGATAATCAAAAATACTCAAAGTATTTGTTTTTGAAACGCACCATGGGATGCATATTGAGATTTATAAAACGGCTACGCCACCAGAGCCCGGAGGAAAGGTCCGGAGAGCTTTCTTCAAATGAGTTACGGTGGGCGGAAATTAGCCACTGCAAGATAGCACAGAAACAAAAATTCAGCCAGGAACTGAGCTTGAAAGAAGGCGATGCAGTTGCCAAAAGCAGCTCGATTTATTCATTATGTCCCGTTTCGTCAAAGGATGGCATTTTAGTAGTTAGCGGAAGACTTGACTATGCAGAAGTTCTCCCTGAATCAACTCGGCATCCAATAATAATGGCTTCTAAGCATCCATTGACTGAGTTAATAATAAAGTAGTATCATGACATGTACCATCACCAGAATGAGGATCTCATTACAAAAGAAACCAGTCGAACGCTACAGTCAGGTGCTGACTGTAGAAGGCCATGGATTATTATAGTATCATTTATTTTCAGTTATTTATAATAAAAATTTTGCATTATTTGCATTATTATTAAGCATTTAAAAATATAAACTTTATATTCTTATTTTTCTATTCGAGCGACACGCACAAATTTAATTGACGGATAGAAGAAGAAGAACGCATAAACAATGCAAAAGCGAATACAAGAATTATAAGCATTAGGTAGGGCGAGAGTGCAATAAGTTTATGTATACATTTTTGCTTTTGTCAAACAGTAGTGGTGTCCGCGGAAGTTTTATAGTAGCTTAGTTGAGTGTGTGCCGGATTCGAAGACCAACGATGTTTGACAGTGTTCGAGTTCGAATCCTGCCGCCGGTCATCAATGTGTGAAATGTTTTCCTTTTTTTCTTGCTTTTCTATTAAATAATTTTAAAGCTTAACAAACAATACGTTTTAAATTTTTTGGTTCGCAACATATTAAATTAGAACACTTTTATAAACTTTGCCGAATGTTGCACAAATCTGACAGTTGCGTACATACGCCGAATACGGCAATTGATGTGTGTTAGAGCGGGACGCCGAAACGTAAATGTGCAAATGCAGACATGCATGTATCGGCGTCCCGCTCTAACATTTGTAACTTATTGATTGTCTTAAATATTGCAAAAAAAAAAAAAGGAGATTCAATTTTTGAAAACCATTTTTATTGATATTTAATTAAATAACTGTAGTTTTCATTTAAGCTTATAGGAATAAAAAAATAACCAAAAAAAAGTAATTAAAATAAAAAGTTTCACCTGCCGGCCGGCCGCGCATGGGATTCGAACTCACGCACGCAGGACCGCTCTCCACCACTCTAACCACTAAGCCACCGCCTCATTTTCTGATAGATCGGCAAAGTTGCATTCTGAGCTAATTACGTTACCATTCTATGCAAATAAAAAGTTTTGTAAAATGCTGTGTGTCCGACAATTCGAACTTCGGTATGATGCGTAAATTAGGTCTTAATATGCGCATAAGTATACGTTCAAATTGAGTTTAATTCGGATCATATCTCACTTATTTTTAGTCCGATATCTATGAAATTTTCATAAAACACCCGTGGCAAGGTATTTGTCATGTGAGATGTAAAACTTTTGTTGTTGGGTGTATATTGTGTATATTAAATCGTTATTACTGATTTACAGAGGCGGGAAGGGGCTTGGCCAAATTTCAAAAAAACTTTGAAACACTGCAACATACATGGATGTTGTCACAAAATTTGAAGACTCTAGCTCTTATAGTTTCTGAGATCCAGGTGTTCATACAGACAGACAGACGGACAGACGGACAGACAGACAGACATCAATCGACTCGGCTGTTGATACTGATTCAGAATATATATAGTTTATGGGGTCGGAGATGCCTCCTTCTGCCTGTTACGCACAAACTCGTTCCGACAAACACAATAGACCATGAATTTTTTTAAAATCCATGGCCTAAAAAGGCGGAAATTTTGGATAGTGCATTTGCAAAAAGCTGTAAAGCGAGCTAAAACAGCTTGTCAATTATGTAAAAATGAGTCTGCAGTTCCAATACCGGCACAGATGGGGCAGTTACCAAAGGATCGGGTAACTCCATACCAGCGTGCTTTCTCCTACACCGAATTGGATTATTTTGGTCCTATCATGGTTACGATAGGCCGACGACATGAAAAGAGATGGGTCGCATTGTTCACGTGCCTTACAATAAGAGCTATACATCTTGAATTAGCAGCAGATCTATCTACTGATGCATGCCTACTATGCATCCGTAATTTTGTAAATCGTCGAGGAGTGCCAGTGAAGATCAGGTCGGATATGGGCACGATTTTCATCGGAGCGAACAGGGAGATTAAGAGGAAATGGCAAACAAAGGAATTCAATGGGAATTTAATTGTCCAGCTAACCCAAGATCAGGCGGTTGTTGGGAGCGCATAGTTAGATCCACAAAAAGAATCTTGGCAGTCACACTCAAACAACAAGCTCCTCAAGTGGAGACCCTTCGAAGTCTACTACTAGAAGCCGAAAACATTATAAACAGTAGACCTTTGACGCATATCCCTGTTTATATAAATGATCCATAGCTACTAACTCCGAATCATTTCTTGCTCGGCACTATAAATTCAACTCAAACTCCTGGAGATGGCGGCAATTTCTGTTTTCATAAACAGTATCGTATTGCTTAACAGCTAAAGGACTTTTTTTTGGCGTCGATGAATTAGAGAATACTTGCCTACATTGACCAGGCATACAAAATGGTTTGCTCGCATAAAACCAATAAACGTTGGAGATGCTGTAGTAATCTGCGATGATAACCAACCGCGCGGCAATTGGAAAAAGGGCGTCATCATTCAAACAATACCAGCAAAAGATGGGAAAACACGAATCGCCGAAGTACAGACCTCTTCTGGGACACTTACACGGCCAGTTTCAAAGTTGCCAGAATTAGATGTGTAAGGTAAAACTCCCGAGTAGTTTTACGGTGGGCGGGATATTGTAAGTTTGATAAAGTTGCCAGGCCTTGCCGTACCATGCTTGATTTGGCGCGCATGAATACATACAAAAATATCGTTTAAAATATAAAATTAAAGTTATTATCTATAAAAGCAAGCTGCTGGGCCTGAAAATGTATAGCGTAATTTTTCGAAATAATTCGCACGCAGCAACACATTAAAATAAACCGCATTCTTCTTCATTATTATACCCTACGACCATTGAAAATGGTCAAAAAAGGGTATACTAACTTTGTGCAAATGTATGTAACAGGCAGAAGGAGGCGTGGGAGACCCCACAAAGTCGATTAACTGGATCTCAGCAACTACAATATAAGAGCTAGAGCCATAAAATACGTGTATATTCAGGCTTCTCAAATTTTTTTTGAAATTTGGCCACGCCCGTTCCCGCCTCTGTAATTCAGTAATAACTATTTAGAATCCACAATATACACCCAACAACCAAAGTTTTACATCTCACATGACAAATACATTTCCAGAGGTGTTTTCTGAAAATTTAATTAAAAATCAGACTAAAAAAAAGTGAGGTATGAAACGAATTAAACTCAATTTGAACATACCATTTATACTTAAACAGACCTAATTTACGTATGCATACC
Organism: Zaprionus indianus; assembly: GCA_018904595.1. Classification (NCBI taxonomy): domain Eukaryota; kingdom Metazoa; phylum Arthropoda; class Insecta; order Diptera; family Drosophilidae; genus Zaprionus; species Zaprionus indianus. The sequence goes on along the minus strand of JAEIHA010000101.1, from coordinate 530,392 downwards.
GAAGCTCAAATCTAGCGTCGGACACAGCGTTTTATTAAACTTATTATTTGCACAGAATGGTAACAGAATTGGCTCACTATTAAAATTTTCCGATCGAACAAGAAATGAGGCAGTGGCTGAGTGGTTAGAGTGGCGAACGGCAGTACTTGAAGATTGTGTATGCGTGTGCGAGTCAAGTCTTATGCCCGACTGGTGTAACTTTTCATTTTAATTATTATACCCTTCGACCATTGAAAATGGTCAAAAAAGGGTACACTAACTTTGTGCAAATGTATGTAACAGGCAGAAGGAGGCGTGGGAGACCCAAGTCGATTAAGCCATGTCTGTCTGTCTGTCCGGATGTCTGGATGTCTGGATGTCTGGCTGTCTGGATGTCCAGATGAACACACAGATCTCAGCTATTATAAAAGCTAGAGACACCAAATTTTGCATTAAGGTTTCTGTTTATCCGGGACAGGTGAAGTTTATTTCAAATGTTAGGTGCCACGCCCCCCGCCCACGCAAATCAATAATTTCATCTTTTAAGCTGATTTTCGAGAGAAATATAAAAGATACAACATTCTGAGTAAGACTATACTACTCGTAAGCTAATTATTTTACCAACATAACGTCAAAATTTCAATCCGATCGGACAACAAACACAGACGTTATTAAACAAAAACCTTGTTCGCTTTGATTTTCAATCTTTATTCTTCAATCACGCTATCGATCGTATATAAATTTCCTGCTTTTAGGATGGAGTTGAGGTTTTCGTGCTTCGTTGTCATTGCAGAGATCGCTTCTTTTGTTGCGAATTTATCTGCAGTGTTTGAATCTAGACCGTCATCTATGTAGGCTGCCTCTGGCGACCTACGAAAGTTTTCAATTTCCATTGTGTATTGCGCTGCAGTTTTGCCGCGCTGTTGTGTGTTCAGCAATTTGGCTTTAATGATATCAGGCGATTCGCCTTTAACTAATGCCTTTCATACACTTGTTATACCGATAATGCTCTAAACTTTCTTCTTCTAATAATTTGGATAGTGTTTTTTTGGAATTGTCAGATCGTGCAGAGCCTCTTCTTTAATTTCTTAGAGTCTCCTATGCTTTCTGTATCTTTATTTATTTCAACAACTGCTGGTGTGTTCGATTTAAATTATGTTATTATGTTATATTATGTTAAAAATGTTGCCGCCTGTTTAAATGTCTTTTATTGGTCCTTGGTTTCCTTTGTGTATTAATTGGCGTGCTTCATTAAAACATCTACCATTATTTGTGCGTAGCTGTTGAGTGTACCTTGTTGTACTTCTCTATTTTGGCTTACATATTTGTCAAAAGTCGTTTTTGTTTTCTCTAACTGGTCTTTTATACTCTGCCAATCCATTTATACCATCATAATAATATAAATTTATCTGTGCAACAGAAATTTAAAAATAATTGTCTCTTAGATAGGCAGTATCTTCCATTGTTTGTTTAATTTTTACGTATGGTAAAATGGTCAATCCCTTAGTGTTTCGAGTTTCGAGAAGTTTAATAATGAACTTGTATTTAAGTCAAACTTATTTAAACAATGGTTCCCTTCTTAAAGTTTCTTTAACTACATCTTCTATTATAATTTTGTATAAAATTGTATTGTTAATATATTTTATTTACTGCTTCCTTTATATATTTATTCCTCTTTCTTCTTTAAATTCTTGACTGTATTCAGTCGTTAGTTGCTTTTTTGGGACTCTCTTCAGAATCCTCGTTACAGCTGTAGTTGGTAGTAATTATTGAATGTTAGATTTAATTAATTATTCTCCTATAATTCTTTTTATAGTTTTCCTTTTAAAATCTAAATAATAACAAGTACGCCGTTGATATTTATAAAAAAATATAATTTTATTTTAATAAACATTTAGGCGAAACCCGGAGACAATTCGCGTCGTTCAATAATGAAGTTTGAATTAAATCTGACTTAAAGCTACAAACTGGACGTTTAGCAAACCTTTGGCTGAGTCTTATTTACTTTTATATTGAGCGTACATAAGGCTCTCTTTTATGTTTACATGATACTGGGCACTCTCTTGAGTGGATTATGCATGGGAACGGATCAGCAGAGAATTTTGCGCTGCGTAAGCAGATTTGACCCTTTCGTGGGAATGTTTATAAATGATCGGAGTAGGCTGACTTGTTATTGTCGCCGAATTGGGGGAAAATGTGTATTTCTAAGGAGGCGGAATTCTCACCGAATTGGGGATACAAATGTTTATGTCTAAGCAGGCAGATCGGTTCTGGTGATATACATCAAATGTTTGTCTTATATGCTTAGTACAATGGTCAAGTGTGTGTATGAATGTAGAAATGTTTGTGGGTGTGTATGTGTGGACAAGTGGTGCACTATGGTACATGTGCTACTGAATATATTTTGTATTTTATTCTTAATAAATTTATTTTAAATATTGGCTTTATATATTTATTTATTTCCTTTGTGCCATAAGCACAAAGATTATAAGCAGAAAACTTCGGACTGGCTCGAGAGAATATCATCAGTTTGCATTTAGAGATGTTCAGGATTAAAAATCTGGCACAAGAATTGAAACTATTCAGGTCGGTTGGTAAGTGTGAGTGACATTGGTCGTCTTTAAATTGGTAACTAAGCTTTACATTATAAGGACGTTTTCTTAAGGCTGGGGTACATATCTCAGTCTCGCCAGGGTCTTTACAGAAAATTTATAAATACTGAGACTACCAAGACTTTTAGTAAGGGGGGGCGTTACTAGCAGGTCATGCCCTGCTGAGATATGTACAGGGTATACGAGGTGCACGTGGTCCACGTCGTGAACACATACTTGCTGGCCACGTATTAGTGGCTCCTACCACCACGTGGTTTACCTGGGGCTCACGTGTGTGTGTGTCGCGTGAAACGCTTGGCTGGCCGGCGACTCATCGCGGGGAGCGTCCGCAGGCGCTTTCGCTAGCACTCCCACAAGTCGCTCTGCGGCGTATACCACCACCGCAACTTGTCAAAGTGCATGCTCACGTACCCTGCTCGCCAGCTACGTGGCCGATCGTGGCCGTGCGGAACGCCCGTGACCGCAGGTACTTGCGCCGGTGCTCCCACAGGCCGCTCAAATGGTGTATTCCACCAACGCAACCCGTTAAAGCACACGGTCACGCACCCACTTGCCAACTAGCGCTCACTCACGGCACGGACGGCGAGTGTGTAGGCCCAGAGTCGCGCACTGATCAGTGGAGCACCGGTATGCCAGAGGTACGGCTCTGTATAGTTAACAATAGTTAACGACACCCGCCAGCTAGGCACCAAGATCTGCATAGCTTGCGTTCTGAGTCCCTTGACTCCGTGTAACCGGAGATCTTGCACGAGGCGCACAGTCAGCGGAACATACCGTGGGACCGGCGACTGTGCAGAAACGTGGAGTCGGCGAACTTTACGTAACGGTTGCCGCGGCTTTAGCATTTACTTCTTAAGTTCATTTTGTCTTTGTATTCAGTTCTAAAATCCAACTCAAACTCTACGGACACTTTCGGTCCCTAATAAACATTGTAAAGCAATTCCATCGTTTTACTATTCGGTTCGGTACGTGGGCAAGTCCATGCCGCGTAGTCCCAGTAACAACCAGACTCGAACCTTCTTCTAGTGCACCCGTTGTCGGCAAATTCCAGCAACGACTCACAATCAAAACCACATCGAACTCTCCTAGCGTGGGCGCATAACTGCCGCGCAAGAAAGGAGATCGATACCAGTGCTTCGCCCATCACGGACTGTTCGCCGTGGTTGGAATCCACTCCTGACGCCCCCGTCAAGTGGAGGTACCTTCGAGGGAGTTCCCGGCGTCTATCGACACTACCGTCGCAGAATTGTGTGTTGGCGCATACCTGCCACACACAAGCCGCATATTCTTGCTAAGCTGCCCACAGCCACCTTGCCGCAGCCAACGAGGGACCAAGCTGAAGACTTTGATATAACTGGCGCCCAACGTTGTGAAGATTTCAACGCTCCGAAATTAGGATAAAAGCTCAAAATGTTCATGTAAGTGGAAAACTTATTCATAATCGCCTCAGAATAGGGAGTTAAAATCGTTAAATACAATACGTAGAAAAGTAATTTAGTGTTTGCAATCTTAGTGCAGGTCAAACTTTTGCAAATTAAAAACCAAGTTTAAAAAGAAAGAAAAAGAGCAAATTAAGTAATATAAATAAAATAAATTTCAATTTCATTTTGTGAAGATAGTCAGTCCAGCCAAAAGAGCTGAGTCAGCGTATTCACACACTGCGCTTCTCTGTGGAGCTGCATTGGTTTCGAGTGTCACACAACTGAAAGTGGACGCGCAATCAGACAACCCGACTACGGGGTCTGTTCGTTCGCTTAGCTTGTATTTTTATTGTTGTTCTTGTTTGGTACAACCAGCCGCTATTTCGTTTTTGTCTCTTACCCTACCGTTAATTTCGTTTAGACTCACAACTCAGATCTGATTAGCTTTGGGTGTATGAGTGAGTGGAAAAACGACGAACTGCTAGATCGTCTAAATAAAGAAATATTGAAGAGGAAGCTAGCGGAAAAGAGTCGAGACATGAATGCAGAAGACGTTCAACGAATTATTACAGTAGCTGTATCAGCTGCTTTAGAGCAGCAAAGGATAGGCTTTGAAGACAAGCTACAGGAAATAACTAATCAGCTTCGGGCCTCAACTGTGTCCGCACCTGAGGTTAAAGTCTATGAGCCGATTCAAGTTGTGCAGGGCAGGGAATGCAATGAATGCCTGGATGCAGTGAAGTCACTTCCAGAGTTCAATGGGTCGCAGGAACAGTATGTCTCATGGAGGCAAGCGGCGGTGGCCGCCTATGCCCTTTTCAAACCTCACGAGGGCAGCTCTAGACATTACCAGGCTGTTCTTATAATTCGGAACCGAATAAGAGGATCTGCCGATGCGGTTCTAGCTTCGTTCAACACTGTTTTCAACTTTGACGCTATCATAGCCCGACTTGACTTCACTTACTCTGACAAACGCCCACTGCATTTGCTTGAGCAAGAGCTCGCAACACTTAGGCAGGGTCCACTGTCCATTATTCAATTCTATGAGAAGGTCGAGAAGAAGCTCACACTCCTAACAAATAAGACGACAATGACTCATGAAGCGGGCCAGGCACGCTACATGAACGAAAAGCACAGGACTGACGCACTTCGAGTGTTCGTGTCAGGTTTACGACGCAATTTCACTGACGTGCTTTTCGCTGCTCAGCCAAGAGACCTACCCTCGGCCTTAGCCATGGCCCAGGAAATAGAGTCAAACCATGAAAGGCATGCGTTTGTAGCTCAATACGCTAGATCATTAGAGGACAAGGCCTCCAGACAGCTTCAAGGCCGCTCCAATCAGCGACAGGTGGAGTCTGGAAAGAACCCTTACTTTTCTAGGGAACAGGGAGTCCGACAACCGACTAACTTCCAACGGCAAACTGCCTCAGGGCCGAACCAAACACCGTCACCGGCTTTCGGCGGTAACCAACAGCAGGGTAATCAGAAAAGACCAGCAAATTCTCAGAGAGTATCCGACTTTAGGCGACAGAGGGTAAACCATCTGCGTCAAGAGGATCAGGAGGAGGCCGAGTATGAACAGCAATATACTCAGGCCGCTGAAGAGGCTGCTGAAGAATTAGAGGCAGACAACGAGTCGGAATATGAGACTGATGCTCTCAATTTTTTTAGCGGAGCATCCCTGCTTCCGTTCGTCCAACGGACAGTAGCAGGGAAAACGTTAAAATTTCTGATTGACATTGGGGCTTCAAAAAGCTACATAAGACCAGACATAAACATAGCTCCCCCGTTCCAGTGAAGACCCCATTTGTAGTGAAGTCCATCCATGGCTTCAACAACATCAGTCACAAAAGCTTCCTCAATATATTCGGTGTCACTAGCCCATTCTTTCATGTACCCGGACTTACCACTTTCGATGGGATAATTGGGTTTGATCAGCTTTCACAAGTTGATGCGACCCTCGATTTAAAAGATAACCTTATTCGATTCAAAGGCGGATCTGAACCTTTAAGGTTCATAAGATGTGCCCAAGTTAATTTCACTAAGATAGATGACATTGAAGTCCCTCCCAAAGTTCGTGAGAGTTTCCTTCAAATGATGTCCACTGGCCAAAAGGCCTTTGCGGGCCCGAGTAGGAAACTTCCCTTTAACACCAATGTCGTTGCAACGATTCGAACTGAGGATGATGAGCCGATTGATTCAAAAATGTATCCGTTCCCCATGGGTGCAGCTGACTTCGTTAACCAAGAAGTTGAAGATCTGTTAAGCAACGGCATTATTCGACCTTCCAGGTCCCCTTACAACAACCCCATATGGGTTGTTGGAAAGAAAGGCTCCTATCTTTCGGGCTCGCCTAACAAGCGCTTGGTCATCGACTTTAGGAAACTTAACTCGAAGACCATAGCAGACAGATACCCGATGCCAAGCATCAGCATGATTTTATCAAATTTAGGGAAGGCAAAATATTTCACGACTTTGGACCTAAAATCTGGCTATCACCAGATCATGTTAGCAGAGCAGGATCGGGAAAAGACATCCTTTTCGGTAAACGGTGGCAAATATGAGTTCTGCCGTCTACCCTTTGGCCTCAAAAATGCTTCGAGCATTTTTCAGAGGGCCATTGACGATGTCTTACGGGACTACATTGGAAAGACTTGCTACGTCTACGTTGACGACGTAATTGTTTTCTCCAAAGATGAAGTAGAACACGTCTCCCACGTCGGCCAAGTTCTAAAGAGCCTCTATGACGCGAACATGAGGGTGTCCAAGCAGAAGTCTCACTTTTTTAAAGAAGAAGTTGAGTTTCTCGGCTTTGTTGTAACAAAGGAAGGCACCAAAACAAGCGCAGAAAAAGTGAGGGCAATCAAAGAATTTAAGCAACCGAGCAACCTGTTTGAGTTAAGATCCTTTTTGGGTCTCGCCAGCTACTACAGGTGTTTTATTAAGGACTTCGCGGCAATAGCGAGGCCCCTAACTGCCATTCTAAAAGGCGAAGGCGGAAAGGTGAGTAAATACCGATCGAAGAACATTCCTGTGGTCTTTGATGAGGCTCAGTTAAACGCATTTGACAAACTCAGAAATGTGCTTGCATCCGAGGACGTGGTCCTCCAATATCCAGACTTTTCAAAACCATTCGACCTTACCACCGATGCTTCGTCATCTGGTATAGGCGCAGTCCTATCCCAAGGCAACAGACCCATTACAATGATCTCTCGGACCCTAAAAGACAGAGAGGTCAACTATGCCACGAACGAAAGGGAGTTGCTGGCAATTGTTTGGTCTTTGGACACTCTTCGCCATTACCTATATGGTAAAAGCGACATTAACATTTATACTGATCACCAGCCTCTGATATATGCAGTGTCCGATCGAAATCCCAATTCCAAAATCAAGAGATGGAAAGCACGTATAGAGGAAAGCGGGGCTAAGGTCCTATACAAGCCAGGAAAGGAGAATTTTATAGCGGACGCTTTGTCTCGGCAAAACGTTAATGCACTGCAGGACTCAAGCCAATCTACTGCGGCCAAGGCTCACAGTGAGATCTCTCTAACCGATGTGATTGAGGCCACTGACAAACCGTTGAACTGCTTCAGGAACCAAGTGATTCTTGAAGAGTCATCCGCAGATTCAAGACGTACATTCGTTCTGTTTGTCACCAAAACCCGTCACCAGATCACCTTTTGCCGCTGGGAAACACTTCTCGACACGGTTAAGGATGTGGTGAAACCAGACGTTGTGAACGCCATTCATTGCTAACTGCCTGTCTTAGAGCATATTCAAGATGAGTTGGTTAAACTCTTTCCTGCGACAAGGTTCTGGTATTGTAAAAAACGGGAGACGGACGTTACCAACAAAGACGAGCAAAGGGAGATTGTAGTCTCAGAACATAACAGAGCGCACAGGGCCGCCCAGGAGAATGTCAAGCAGATTCTGCTCGATTACTATTTTCTGAAAATGGGCAAAATTGCGACTGAAGTGGTTGCAAATTGCAAGGTATGCGACAAGGCGAAGTACGACAGGCATCCGAAAAGACAGGAACTAGAAGTCACGCCCATCCCTACACGCGTGGGGGAAATAATTCACATAGATACGAGCAGGTGCGCGGCAAATACAAAAAGTCACGGACTTATTAAACGACTCTCGTATTTTTTCAATTGCGGAAAAACATTTTCTAACAGCGGTTGATAAATTTTCAAAATTCGCGTTGGTTCAGCCGGTAGCTTCGCGAACTATTGTAGATGTGAAGATACCCATACTTCAATTGGTGAATATCTTTCCCGAAATAAAAGTTGTGTATTGTGACAATGAACCCTCTTTTAACTCAGACACGATTCGGTCAATGTTGAAAAACCAGTACGACATTGACGTAGTAAATGCTCCACCCCTACATAGCGCCTCTAATGGACAGGTGGAAAGATTTCACAGCACGCTAACGGAGATCGCTAGATGTCTGAAACTGCAAAGGTCAACAGATGACGTCGAAGAGCTTTTTCTTCAGGCAACTGTAGAATATAATAGGACATTCCACTCTGTAACTAGGGCGAGACCAATCGAGATTGTCCATACTACCTCTAGACTTGCTCCAGCAATCTTCGCGAGGCTCGAGAGGGCCCAGCAAGAGCAGTTAGATATGAACAATCCCTCTCGCCAGAACAGAATATTCGACGTAGGGGAAAAGGTATTAGTGAAATCCAACAAGAGGCTGGGAGACAAGGTTACACCACTATACGTAGAACAAGAGGTAGAGGCAGATTTGGGAGCAACTGTTCTCATTAAAGGGAGGGTGGTCCATAAGGACAATCTCCGTTAGGGCCTCACGCTTAGTGGTACCAGGCAAGCTTGATAGCTCTTCATTCAAATTCCAGACACTTCTGCCTCTTATCGTTGCTTGGATGGGTCCCCTGGACGGACACAAGGCTGACGGACTACTCCCACTCTAACTACATCCCCATTTTAGACGGCACAGTAATAGTTTGGAACGAAACTACTTATATTAGACACTCCTCTAATCTAACCGATTACAAAAGGTACGTACAGGAAACTATAGAGTTGACCGAGACCTTTCCACTTTCTCATATGAGAAAGATTCTAAAGGTGGACACGTCACACATACGGACTTTACTGACGACTTTGGGGGCACATAAAAGACATGCCAGAAGCATTAACTTTCTGGGGTCAGCCCTTAAGGTTATAGCAGGTACACCGGACGCAGACGACTTATTGCAGACTCGACTGACGGAACAGGAACTCATTACGGCAAACAATAGGCAGATTGAAATCAACTCCAGAACTCAGGAACAAATCAACTCTCTCACCTCCACTGTTAATCAGATTTTAAATGTAAAGAAAAGAGAAGAAATAGATACGGCTCACTTGTACGAAAAACTTTTAACCAGGAATAGAATCCTCACACTAGAAATACAGAACCTAATGATTGCAATCACTTTAGCTAAAGTTAATGTAGTAAATCCCGCGATAATAGATTCAGATGACCTAGAGGCGATTTTGAGGAAGTTTATTTCAAATGTTAGGTGCCACGCCCCCCGCCCACGCAAATCAATAATTTCATCTTTTAAGCTGATTTGCGAGCGAAATATAAAAGAAACAACATTCTGAGTAAAACTATACTAAGTTAATTATTTTACCAACATAACGTCAAAATTTCAATCCGATCGGACAACAAACACAGACGTTATTAAACAAAAACCTTGTTCGCTTTGATTTTGTGTACAGACCAGCAAGCTGTGACGTCATTGCAATGCTCATGTAGGAAAGAAAAGGAAAGAGAATGAGAGCGCGTAGCGCCATCTGTTGTTCTTCTTTTCTATACACACACATTTTTTGCATTCAAACGCACACACACATACATACATTTGTGCTTGACCAATACAATGATACACGTATTCATACACAGACGCATAAAAAGGCTTACGCTACGATATTTCTATTAAGTAGAAGTATTGTACAATTATTGACGCATAAAAAGGCTTACGTTACGATATTTCTATTAAGTAGAAGTATTGTACAATTATTGACTCTTTACGTTTCAAAAAGGTCGAAGGGTATCCCACTGTCGCGTGCCGCTAGACTGTTGCTCCTGTTTCTGTTTCTGTTATGCTTGTGCCTACGTTTTCTGCCTGCGCTTATGACTATGTAACTGCCTATGCTCATGGTTATAATAAGAACGCTGTGGGGTATATGCGACTTAAGTTTTAGCTTATATTTTATTTATAAAATAATGATAGTTTTATGTGAGCCGCTTCATGCGGCGTCACACCCCCCTTTACTTCGCCGGGGTTAAGTTAAAGTAGAAAAAAAGGAATTAAAAATAATAGCGTTAATGGGGCGCTTCTTCCTCTTGTCCCCCTTGGTTTTAACTAGATTCGCGGTGACTCCGTGGTCCTACCGCCGTTCTGTGATGGTGACGGCCCCGTGACTGGTGATGCGGGCTCGGAAACGCGTCCCGGCTCCTTCCAGGAGCAAGCTACCTTATACCAATAAGGCCTCCCCGAGCTCCATACGATGGTCGATTATGGGGCGTGCTGGTGCTCGTGGTCCGTCGTCATCCGACTCCTCCTCAGAGGACGAGGGAAACGGTCCGGCCCGTACCTTCACGTATACACTCTCCCCCTTCAGAATGCTCTTTAGGGAGGCGGCGTGACGATACGCCATGTCCGCGTATGCGGGAAGACCGGCCCGTCTCCCGTCGTGCAAGCCTGGCCTGCAGTCGGTGATTGCTCCTGATTGAGCAGTGGCATGGAGCGTCTGTTATCCCTGCTGAGCGGGGCTATGTCGACCCGTGGATGACGGTGAGGGCGCCAGAGGTGTTGGGCTGTCGGCCTCACTGACGGGGCTGTAACGGCCTGTGACCTCCGGATCCTGGGTGACGGGTGTTACTGCTGGAGTGCCCGAGAGGCAGTGTTCCGGGAATCTCCGCGTCGCGACCAGGTCCTCTATGGTCCACTCCTCGGCCTCCGGGATCGCCATTTCGTGGTGAAACAATAGGGCCTCCTCGCTCTGCGTCAAGGGGGGCAGGTCGGCGAAAGCCCACTCCTCGATCATTAGTTCAATCATGTCGTAACCCCGCCGATCGCTGGTCAAGCGCTTACTCGTCGCGATCCGACTCGGGGCTATAATTTAAAAGAGGTTACTTAGGTAATACTAAAAAGGGTACTTAAGTAATACTACTTTCCTATCGGGCCCTAATATGGTGCGAAGCTTGACAACCCTGCCTGGCTAATGTCTTACGTGTAAATACAAAAGTTACAATCGAATACAATGGCATAAATGGTTAACGTGGTTAGTGGGAGCCGGCTGCTTTTGACAAGTGGTGCTGCTTCAGGAGTACGAGGTCGCCGATGGCCGGCTTCCACTCTCTGCGGCGTAAATTGTAGTATTTTCCCTGGTCTGCGCTGGCTTGTTGTGCGTTTTCGGCGACGGTCTGGAACACGTCCTGCAGATGTCTTTCCTTCTCCTCTGGCGTCCTTGATTCCACTCGTACGACCGGGGTCACCTCTTCATACAAGGCTCCCGGCAAACAAGGCTCGCGTCCTTGTATAAAGTACGCTGGGCTAAATCCGGTGGTGTCCGAGGCGCTCGTATTGATCGCCAGGCTGATCTCTGGGAGGCGCTCGTCCCATGTCCGCTGCTGGTCGTCCAGATACTGTGCCACCATGGCCTTCACAGTCCGGTTTACCCTCTCCGTGGGGTGCACGTTGAAGCGGAACTGTTGAAGCTCTAACGCCCAGCGCGCAATCCTTCCCGTCGGGATCTCGATGCTATTTAGCCACTTCAACGCTAAGTGATCCGTGACTACGTCGAACTCGTAGCCCTCGAGGTAGCATCGCAGTTTCCTTATTGCCCACACGATGGCCAGGCACTCCTTCTCCGTAGTCGAATAGCGGCTTTCGGCTACTGAGAGGCGTCGGCTTGCGTATGCGATGACTCGCTCGGTTCCCTGGATCTGTTGTGTGAGCACTGCTCCTAGTCCAATGTCGTTTGCATCCGTCTGGAGGGTGAAGCGTTCGGCAAAGTATGGGCAGGCTAGGACTGGCGCTTGCGTGAGACTCGTCTTCAACGCCTCGAACGCTAGCTGCTGGTCCTCGCTCCACACCCATTTGCTGCCCTTCTTCAGCAACGTTGGCATGGGTTGTACCAGGGTGGCGAAGTTTCGCAAAAATCGCCGGTACCAGGACGCAATACCTAGACACCTCCGCAGCTCTCTGACGGTTGTTGGTGGCTGAAGCTCCTTGATCGCGGCGATCTTGGCAGGATCGGTGTGTATGCCACCTTCACTGACTTGATGTCCGAGGTGGATAAAGCTCTTCTTGAAGAAGCTGCATTTGGCCTTATTCAGGCGCAAGTTTGCGTTTCGGAGCCGCCGGAACACCTCTCGGAGGTTGTCCATATGCTCCTGCAGGGAACGTCCCACCACGATGATATCATCGAGATATGCGAACGCGTGTGGTTCCATATCCGGCCCGATGACTCCATCCAGTGCGCCTTGAAACGTAGCCGGGGCCGAGTGCAATCCAAATGACATCACCTTCCAATGAAAAAGGCCTCTGCCTGGTGCTGTGGACGCGGTGTATTCTCTGCTGCTCCGGGCCATAGGTATTTGCCAATACCCGCTTTTTAAGTCCAGCGTGGATATATAATTTGCGTCCTTGAGTTTCTCCAAGATGTGGTTGATCCGTGGCAACGGGTAGGCGTCTGGAATGGATTTCGCGTTGAGCTGGCGATAGTCCACACACATTCGCATCTCTCCCGTCTTTTTCCCAACGAGTACAATGGGTGCACTGTATGGGCTCCTGGATGGCTCGATTCTTCCATCTCGCAGAAGTTCATCGACTTGTTCATTGATGATTTTCTGCATGGCCGGATTTTTCGGGTAGTACCTCTGCTTGATAGGATACTCATCCCGCATGGTGATGGTGTGCTCCGCGATGGATGACACGCCCGTCAAACCATCGAACTGGGCTAGCTCAGACTGTTCTTCGTCTGTAGCCGCACTTGCTCCTTGTGTCACGACGCCCCGCAAGGCGGCGTGGCTAGTTGTGGGCCGTCTCCTACGGCGTCGCCGCTTGGTCGGGCCTCCCACGTCGATTTGATCGTCTGCATTGTTTCGTTGTTCCGCGCCCTGTGTGTGTGCATCGTGCTGGGTCCCGGTTCGCCTGAAGCGGTTCTTCCGACGTGCCATGGGGCAAGCCGGTGGTAGAACCGCGCTCCTGTGGTTGTCCTGGGCCACTGGGTCGTCTGCTGTTCGTCGGCATGTCCCGGGCGTCGGTGCTGCCTCCTCCAGTGTGTTCTGCAAGCGTAGTTTTGCTTGGCCACACTCCAGGGTCGCTTCGATGCCGCACAGGAAATCCATTCCTAGGATATTTCGTCCAGAATGACGGGCAATACCAGTATTGGCACTGTCGTCTCCTTCTGCCCGAGTTGAATTCTCACTCGTAGGGCTCGCGTCACGTCTGTCGATGATCCATCCGCTAGCTTGATGCGGGTCAAGGTTGCTCGCTCGTTCTCCTGTGTACTCAGCCTTGCGGCCATACGCTCGCTGATGAAGCTGCGTGTGGCCCCCGTGTCGATCGTGACATCCGTTACCAGGTCCTCGATCCTGACGTGCGCGACGACACGGCCATTACTGCACCTGAGAGGTGCTATTCCTGGGAACTGCGGTGCGGCGTCTCCGAACTGTTCCCTTTCGGCTGAAGACGCGCAGCATTTCCCGAAATGGTCCGTCGACAGCAGTCCACTGTACGCACACCGTTTCGTCCGCAATCCCAGCAGAATAACACGCGGTTATTTCGGCAGTCGCTGTGTATCGTTCTTGTTGGCTCCGAGTGTTATCGCTGGGGAGAAGCTCCTGTTGTTGCCGGTGCTGTCGTCGTTGTGTTCCGTGTTGTTGGCGGATTTGGGGACTTCGGGTCTTCTCTTCGTTGGGCCAGAGGGTTTGTCCCTTGTCGCTGCAACTCCTTGGTCGTCTCGTAAGTGATCACGAGTTTGTCCATCTGCGCCAGTGTTCCAAACTCGTGACGACGTGTGAACAGCTGGTACTCCGGCATCATGGTGTCGTAGATCCTGTCCAGCTCCTGTTCCTTGGTGTACTTTGCGCGCCGCATCATCAATCGCAGCGCCAGTCGTTGAGTCGTTGAAAATAGCGCGGGGGGAGAAAGAAGTCCATGAATTCCTGTTTGAATTCTTCACAGGTGGTTTCCTCGGCCTGGCCCGTCAGCACGTTTGCAACTGCCTGTGGGAGTTGTTGAACGTCGATGCTGTAGAGCGCCGCTTTCTCCTCTAGCTGATCGATGAAACCCCAAGGATCGGTCGCGGCGCCATTAAAGGCTACGCCCCATTTCCGGACACGGTCGGCTAACTCGTACGGGGCTATCCATTTATGGCCCGGTCCGCTGCTTCCAACGTTGACCGAAAACGTGGCGTTTGGAGCCGGGACGGGTAGCGTGTGTCAGCTGGCAGCGCTCCTCGCAGGACTCGCTGCTCGTCAGGCCTCGAGACTCGGGATAGGGATAACACCCTCGGAGACATCTTCCATCGGTGCCGGCGATGCGTCACGTGAGCGTGTCCCAGTTTGTTTGGGATCCGGCGTGACCGCGTTGCCTAGACTTGTCTCAAGTTCCAGCAGTCGCTGCAACTGGTCCTTGGACAAGTCTCCTTGGCTGGCAAATGCTACCAGGCGACTCCGCATCTCCTCCACTGTGCCGTTGGGGTCCAGTCCGAACTCCTTTAGGATGAGCTGCAGCTCGCTCTTCCGACGAAAAGCGATCCAGCGTGTTCCCATGCTTGTTAAATTTATGAAGCGCGGTTAAATTCGTTAAATAAAGTAGTGTAGTATGCGCAGTAGACGTGCCGACGGCGAATTCCTGTTGAGCGTTGATCCTAGACTGTTGAAGGTTTAAAATCTCCGGCGAGATTTTATGGTCACGTGGACTAGTGGGAAATAATTTAAATCTCCGGCGAGATTTCTTGACACGTGGACGAGAAAAATGTTTTAGAATCTCCGGCGAGATTTCTCAGAACGTGGGCTAGTTGACACGAGGTTTCTTAAAAAAAAATGTCTAAATCACCGGCGTGATTTTATGGACACGTGGTCTGGTGCTTGAGGAGAGTCACGGTGTTTACTTTTTGCCTGCCCGATCTCAATTGCCTTTAAATGTTCGACACCGAGTCTAAGGCTAAGGATGTTGTCAGGTCGCATGCTCGATCACGACTGACTCCCTCGGTATTCGACACCGAGTCTTATAGATAATCTGCGCCGGCTGTGCCGACGCCAGGACAAGGTAAAGCAATGTAAAAGAGACCAGAAAGGTCAAAGTTCGCGCATACGTATGCGCAGTAGTCGTAAACACGTGGACAAAATTTATTTATGCATTATGTTCTTTCTCTAGCTACAAGAATCCTATGTTTTATTTCATGGCTACGTTGATATATTTTTATACTTTGCTACGGGGGGGGGGACTAGCTCGTTTTGTGAGTCTTGTGCTTCCCTACTATACCCTGTAAAATCTGTATTGTGGGTCTTAAATTCACGAAGAGGTGGTAAATTCCTCAAACTAAATGTCTAGCCTTAGTAGTCCCTGCTCGGGCGCCATCTGTAAGGACGTTTTCTTAAGGCTGGGGTACATATCTCAGTCTCGCCAGGGTCCTTACAGAAAATTTATAAATAGTGAGACTACCAAGACTTTTAGTAAGAGGGAGCATTACTAGCAGGTCATGCCCTGCTGAGATATGTACAGGGTATACGAGGTGCACGTGGTCAACGTCGTGAACACATACTTGCTGGCCACGTGTTAGTGGGTCCTACCACCACGTGGTTTACCTGGGGCTCACGTGTGTGTGTGTCGCGTGTCACGCGTGCCTGGCCGGCGACTCATCGCGGGGAGCGTCCGTGACCGCAGGTACTTGCGCCGGTGCTCCCACAGGCCGCTCAAATGGTGTATTCAACCAACGCAACCCGTTAAAGCACACGCCCACACACCCACTTGCCAACTAGCGCCCACTGATCAGCGGAGCACCGGCATGCCAGAGGTACGGCTCTGTATATACACTCACACCCGGCACACACGTACACGACACACCTGTACACTGGGGACGAATTTGATTTAGAATAATTCACTGTGAGCCGTTTTCATTTCGTTTGCTTTTAATTATACACGTTTTATTAGGCCATGGATTTTAAAAAAATTCATGGTCTATTGTGTTTGTCGGAACGAGTTTGTGCGTAACAGGCAGAAGGAGGCATCTCCGACCCCATAAACTAAATATATTCTGAATCAGTATCAACAGCCGAGTCGATTGATGTCTGTCTGTCTGTCCGTCTGTCCGTCTGTCCGTCTGTCTGTCTGTATGAACACCTGGATCTCAGAAACTATAAGAGCTAGAGTCTTCAAATTTTGTGACAACATCCATGTATGTTGCAGTGTTTCAAAGTTTTTTTGAAATTTGGCCAAGCCCCTTCCCGCCTCTGTAAATCAGTAATAACGATTTAATATACACAATATACACCCAACAACAAAAGTTTTACATCTCACATGACAAATACCTTGCCACGGGTGTTTTATGAAAATTTCATAGATATCGGACTAAAAATAAGTGAGATATGATCCGAATTAAACTCAATTTGAACGTATACTTATGCGCATATTAAGACCTAATTTACGCATCATACCGAAGTTCGAATTGTCGGACACACAGCATTTTACAAAACTTTTTATTTGCATAGAATGGTAACGTAATTAGCTCAGAATGCAACTTTGCCGATCTATCAGAAAATGAGGCGGTGGCTTAGTGGTTAGAGTGGTGGAGAGCGGTCCTGCGTGCGTGAGTTCGAATCCCATGCGCGGCCGGCCGGCAGGTGAAACTTTTTATTTTAATTACTTTTTTTTGGTTATTTTTTTATTCCTATAAGCTTAAATGAAAACTACAGTTATTTAATTAAATATCAATAAAAATGGTTTTCAAAAATTGAATCTCCTTTTTTTTTTGCAATATTTAAGACAATCAATAAGTTACAAATGTTAGAGCGGGACCCCGATACATGCATGTCTGCATTTGCACATTTACGTTTCGGCGTCCCGCTCTAACACACATCAATTGCCGTATTCGGCGTATGTACGCAACTGTCAGATTTGTGCAACATTCGGCAAAGTTTATAAAAGTGTTCTAATTTAATATGTTGCGAACCAAAAAATTTAAAACGTATTGTTTGTTAAGCTTTAAAATTATTTAATAGAAAAGCAAGAAAAAAAGGAAAACATTTCACACATTGATGACCGGCGGCAGGATTCGAACTCGAACACTGTCAAACATCGTTGGTCTTCGAATCCGGCACACACTCAACTAAGCTACTATAAAACTTCCGCGAACACCACTACTGTTTGACAAAAGCAAAAATTTATACATAAACTTATTGCACTCTCGCCCTACCTAATGCTTATAATTCTTGTATTCGCTTTTGCATTGTTTAAGCGTTCTTCTTCTTCTATCCGTCAATTAAATTTGTGCGTGTCGCTCGAATAGAATAATAAGAATATAAAGTTTATATTTTTAAATGCTTAATAATAATGCAAATAATGCAAAATTTTTATTATAAATAACTGAAAATAAATGATACTATAATAATCCATGGCCTTCTACAGTCAGCACCTGACTGTAGCGTTCGACTGGTTTTTATTTTGTTTTCTTTTCCTATGCTTTGCTCACACTTGTTGTCTTAATTTATAACTGTCCCTGCCTGACTGCCTACTTCGCTCTCAATATCCCTTTTACAGGTCACCTGCTATGTCCTGTGACACGATTCATGACCATCAAGAGAGAGAGAGAGGCGGGGGTCCTGGCTGGTCCTGGCTGGCACTTGTACACTTTTATTTGAACATTCACTTTTATTTTTCCCGTGAGCTTTTTAGCCCGACTTCGATTGCTGCTCGCTTAAGACTGTCCTGTGCCCTTGTTTCGCAGCTCGTACTTTGCTTCGCTGCCTTTGCTTTGTCGCCGCTGCGCAAGTGTCGCCTGCAAGGCGTCGCCGCGTTCGAACGATCGTGCCTTGCTGTTTTCGCTCTCTTCGCACTTCTTTGCTTGCATGGCTCGGCCGCTTGCCTAGCATCGCTGCCTAACTGGCGCCGTCGCTTCAAATTTTGTCGCGATCCCGTTGCCAGTGTGCAGCTGCAGTCTATGCTCGCGCTCTGGGTACCGAGACACCGTTACTTGTGCGCGTGTTATGCTCGAGCCTATGCACAAGCTCTGGGTACTGAGGCATCGTTACTTGTGCGTGCTATTTTGCGTGTTATGATGGGCGCCGATTGCTAGAGGGTTTGCGTATGCTGCGTGCCCTTTTCGTCGTCTTTGCCCCCGCCCCTGTTTTTTCTGTTTCTGTTATGCTTGTGCCTACGTTTTCTGCCTGCGCTTATGACTATGTTACTGCCTATGCTCATGGTTATAATAAGAACGCTGTGGGGTATATGGGACTTAAGTTTTAGCTTATATTTTATTTATAAAATAATGATAGTTTTATGTGAGCCGCTTCATGCGGCGTCACAACATCATTCGTAAACATAAGATTACGGGAGTTACGTATGACCAAGGAAAGGTCATTAAAGAAAAGCGTAAAAAGTAGGGCACCGAGACGACTCCCCTGAGGAACACCAGATGTGGCATGAAGTAGGAAATGCGAGGGTGGTTTAAAGAGGACTCTTTGAGTTCTGTCTGCGAGATAGCTAAAAATGTAACTAAGTAGTTTTGGTAAAAAACTTAGAAAATCAAGCTCATGTGCCAGAAGGGAATGATTCACTCAGTCAAAAGCATTACTGAAATCAGTATAAATAACATCAGTTTGAAGATTATTCTGAAGTCCTTTTACCACAAAGGATATTAGCACAAGCAAGTTTATCGAGGTTAAACGACCTTTAATAACGGATATACAGAAATGTTGCAAGTGAGGATATATAACATTCTCGAAAAGTTTAGGTATAGCCGAGAATTTAGAGATAGCTCTATAATTGCTTGCATCAGACTTGCTGCCCTTTTTAAGCAAGGGAATAATTAAAGATTCCTTCTAAATGGAAGGAAAGACTGAAGTTTCTAAAGACATGAAGTTTCTAAAGACATAAAGTTTCTAAAGACATCGAAAATATTTTGAGCAATGGGTTACTTAAGGAGATAGCACAGAATCGAAGTATACAGGCGGGAATACCGTCAGGGCCTGGTGAGAAGACTGACTTAACTAAAGAGAGATCCTTGACCAGTGAGCTTTCGTTCAAAAAGGGCGAGATACCATTTGAACTTGGAATGTTGTATGGAGAAAAATGAGCGCTCTGTGTAGCGGGAGAATAAGTCGTTTGAAAAAACTTTGCAAACATATCGGCCATGGCGTTTTGGTTCGGCACTAGCATTTTCAAACGTTAATTTAGTTGGAAATGCAGTACACTTACGCTTCGTGTTAACGAAAATATAAAACTGTTTGGGGTTCTGAATAAACTGAGCCTTACAACGGGTTAAATGGTTCTTATAACAATTAGCGTTCAAGACAGTGAAATCTGACCGCGCGCTTAAGTAGCGGGAAAAGGCTGAAGATGAGTTGTCTTATATATAAAATTCTGCTGTCACACTGTTAGTAACCGAACTCCTCCAAAACTACTTGACCGATTTTGATGAAATTTTGAGGGTATATTCTGTAGGCCTGGCCATCGGCTAACATCTATTTTTCGTACCCCTAACCGATAAGGGTTGTCCACCGCTAACATTTCAAGGGCGCTTTCCAAATTTCGAACAAAGCAAGCGCATACTGTCTGAGAGAGACCCTCTCTCATTTTCAATTTCAGACTCTGCATTGTTGTAGTTGTCAACTCAGAATATTAGTTGTTGTTGTGCTTGATTACCGAGGATCAACGCGTGGGAGTGAAAAAGAGACAACCAGCTGCAATGTCAAGAAAACGCAAAGGGGCCGCGTTCAGCCGTATTACAGGCAGAAGTCGAAGCCAGCGCCAGAGAAGAGACCAAATGACAGAATAACAGATCCAGCAAGACAATATTAATGCCCGTGAGAGCATGGCACGATTGCGTCAAGAAGAAGTGGAACGCGATGAAAAAATAAGAGTCGAACAACAACAATTATTCGGTTCCAGAATGAATAGAAGCAGAACAAGTAACCAACAATGCCAACAAGTACATCGAGCATTTGTATAAAATTCATTCCTGCGTCTGGCATTCCATTACGAGCCCGATAACGCAAAAATAGAGGGAGAACGATTACGATACTTACGCTTCAATCAAGTCGGACTACGTGCAGAAGAGTACATTCACTTGCGAGACGCTATTGTCAACAATGCAGACGCTGCCGAAGTGGGTAACTCCGTCATTCTTCCATCATCATCATCATTCGTAGGCAGTCCACGACATATGCAAGAATATATACAGGATGCTATGACTTTCGTGCGCGAATATGGACGACCCTGTTTATTTATCACGTTCACATGTAACCCGAACTGGCCAGAGATTTTATGTTTGCTATTGCCGGGACAAAATGCTATACATCGTCATGACATTACAGCACGTGTGTTCAAACAGAAGTTGAAGTCTTTCATAAATTTAATAACAAAATTACATGTATTTGGTCCCACACGTTGCTGGCAGTATTCGGTTGAATGGCAAAATCCGACCTGAAGAAATCGATAATACAATTTCCTTCCGTACTCTCAATCCTTCATCGCCTTGCATGGTAGATGGAAAATGTACCAAAAATTTCCCAAAAGATTTCACTTTACCATCACAAATCTCTTCTCATGCACACGCATTTTTTGCATTCAAACGCACACACACATACATACATTTGTGCTTGACCAATAAAATGATACACGCATGTACATGTATTCATACGCAGACGCATACAAAGGCTTACGTTACGATATTTCTATTAAGTAGAAGTATTGTACAATTATTGACTCTTTACGTTTCAAAAAGGTCGAAGGGTATCCCACTGTCGCGTGCCGCTCGACTGTTGCTCTTGTTGAATTGTGTAATCGTGCGGATGATTAAGGGGCCTTTGCACGAACATTACTCTATTCAGAAGTTCCACGCTATTTTACATGGGCTCAAACAAAACAAGAGCAACAGTCGAGCGGCACGCAACAGTGGGATACCCTTCGACCTTTTTAGGCCATGGATTTTAAAAAAAATTCATGGTCTATTGTGTTTGTCGGAACGAGTTTGTGCGTAACAGGCAGAAGGAGGCATCTCCGACCCCATAAACTATATATATTCTGAATCAGTATCAACAGCCGAGTCGATTGATGTCTGTCTGTCTGTCCGTCTGTCCGTCTGTCTGTCTGTATGAACACCTGGATCTCAGAAACTATAA
Source organism: Zaprionus indianus (assembly GCA_018904595.1). NCBI lineage: Eukaryota > Metazoa > Arthropoda > Insecta > Diptera > Drosophilidae > Zaprionus > Zaprionus indianus. Next base: position 509,012 of record JAEIHA010000101.1, on the reverse strand, counting down.
GAGCTAGAGTCTTCAAATTTTGTGACAACATCCATGTATGTTGCAGTGTTTCAAAGTTTTTTTGAAATTTGGCCAAGCCCCTTCCCGCCTCTGTAAATCAGTAATAACGATTTAATATACACAATATACACCCAACAACAAAAGTTTTACATCTCACATGACAAATACCTTGCCACGGGTGTTTTCTGAAAATTTCAAATAGTGAGATATGATCCGAATTAAACTCAATTTGAACGTATACTTATGCGCATATTAAGACCTAATTTACGCATCATACCGAAGTTCGAATTGTCGGACACACAGCATTTTACAAAACTTTTTATTTGCATAGAATGGTAACGTAATTAGCTCAGAATGCAACTTTGCCGATCTATCAGAAAATGAGGCGGTGGCTTAGTGGTTAGAGTGGTGGAGAGCGGTCCTGCGTGCGTGAGTTCGAATCCCATGCGCGGCCGGCCGGCAGGTGAAACTTTTTATTTTAATTACTTTTTTTTTGGTTATTTTTTTATTCCTATAAGCTTAAATGAAAACTACAGTTATTTAATTAAATATCAATAAAAATGGTTTTCAAAAATTGAATCTCCTTTTTTTTTTTTTTTGCAATATTTAAGACAATCAATAAGTTACAAATGTTAGAGCGGGACCCCGATACATGCATGTCTGCATTTGCACATTTACGTTTCGGCGTCCCGCTCTAACACACATCAATTGCCGTATTCGGCGTATGTACGCAACTGTCAGATTTGTGCAACATTCGGCAAAGTTTATAAAAGTGTTCTAATTTAATATGTTGCGAACCAAAAAATTTAAAACGTATTGTTTGTTAAGCTTTAAAATTATTTAATAGAAAAGCAAGAAAAAAAGGAAAACATTTCACACATTGATGACCGGCGGCAGGATTCGAACTCGAACACTGTCAAACATCGTTGGTCTTCGAATCCGGCACACACTCAACTAAGCTACTATAAAACTTCCGCGGACACCACTACTGTTTGACAAAAGCAAAAATGTATACATAAACTTATTGCACTCTCGCCCTACCTAACGCTTATAATTCTTGTATTCGCTTTTGCATTGTTTATGCGTTCTTCTTCTTCTATCCGTCAATTAAATTTGTGCGTGTCGCTCGAATAGAATAATAAGAATATAAAGTTTATATTTTTAAATGCTTAATAATAATGCAAATAATGCAAAATTTTTATTATAAATAACTGAAAATAAATGATACTATAATAATCCATGGCCTTCTACAGTCAGCACCTGACTGTAGCGTTCGACTGGTTTTAAACAATAAGAGTCCATAATTGTACGATAGAACTACTTAATAGAAATATCGTAACGTAAGCCTTTATATGCGTCTGTGTATGAATACGTGTATATGCGTGTATGCACAAATGTATATAAGTGAGAGTGTGCGTTTGAGTGCAAAAAATGCGTGTGCATAGAAAAGAAGAGAAGAACAACAGATGGCGCTACGCGCTCCCATTCTCTTTCCTTTTCTTTCCTACATGAGCATTGCAATAACGTCACAGTCTGCTGGTCTGTATACAAAATCAAACCGAACACGGTTTTTGTTTAATAACTTCTGTGTTTGATGTCCGATCGGATTGAAATTTTGACGTTATGTTGGTATTATAATTAGCAAAGAATGGTCTTACTCAGAATGTTGTATCTTTTATATGTCGATCGCAAATCAGCTTAAAAGATGAAATTATTATTATTTTTATAAATTATAATTATTATTATTGGCACCCAACATTTGAAATAAACTTCACCTGTCCCGGATAAACAGAAACCTTCATGCCAAATTTGGTGTCACTAACTTTTATAACATCTGAGATCTGTGTGTTCATCCGGACATCCAGACATCCGGACAGACAGACAGACTGAGCAAGAATCTATGTACTTTGTGGGGTCTCCCATGCCTCCTTCTGCCTGTTACATACATTTGCACAAAGTTAGTATACCCTTTTTGACCATTTTCAATGGTCGAAGGGTATAAAAATGGACGCCCCGCAAGCAAGGCGTACCAGTTGATACATGTCCCAATTTATTCGAATCGAACGCCTTGGGGCGGGTGTTTACAGTCAATCCAACGCTGACTGAGTGCTTTTATCTTCGACTGTTGTTTGTTAATGTTACTGGCCCGTTATCATTTCAAGATATACGCACGGTGGATGGACAACAGTATGAAACGTATAAAGATGCATGCCTTGAACTTGGCTTGCTGGAAGACGACAATCAGTGGGAATGTATGCTTGCTGAAATAGCATTGAACTGTACAGCAAAACAAATTCGTGAGTAGTGACTACATGTTTCCCATCCCGAGCAGAGGTATTATGGAATAATCACAAAGATTTAATGACTGATGATATATTGCATCAACATCGTACACGGCGCAACGATGTAACGATAACATTCAGTGACGATATGTACAATGAAGCATTGATTGCTATTGAGGATCTTTGCATTATCATTGCCAACTTACCTCTCAGTCATTTCGGTATCAATCCATCAAATCGACCTGCATCTGATTTTATGAACACTGAAATGGATCGTGAGCTTCAGTACAACACTGTAGAAATGGCGGCAATTGTTACGCGGAATGTACCACTACTGAATGAGGAACAAAGGATCATCAAGACAAGGTGGGTTCTTCTTTTTGGATGCACCAGGTGGAACAGGCAAAACATTCCTCATTTCGCTCATTCTGGCTGAAATACGAACTAATCAAGGCATCGCATTGGCCGTTGCATCATCGGGTATTGCGGCTACTTTATTAGATGGAGGCAGAACAGCTCATACAGTATTCAAGCTGCCACTAAATTTTCAAAATAACCCTGACGCGGTGTGCAACATAAAACAACAATCGTCCATGGCCAGAGTGCTAAAGCAATGTAAAATAATCATCTGGGATGAATGTACTATGGCACACAAAAGTTCTCTTGCGGCATTGAACAGAACTTTGAATGATATTAAAAATAAACGACAAACTATTTGGCGGCAGTATCTTAATCCTTTCAGGTGATTTCAGACAAATACTTCCCGTCATTCCACGTTCAACATACGCGTCCAAGTTCTTCAAGATCCATCCGCTGAGACATTCTGAAACCTACTCTTAACTATCGGCGATGGAAAACTTACTACAGATGAAACTGGATGCATTAAATTACCGACATATTTCTGTACAATAATTGATTCGCAACATGCTCTGAGTCAACAAATCTTTCTGGATTTATACACAAAGTACATAAATCAGGAGTGGCTTGCAGAAAGAGCTATTTTAGCGGCAAAAAATGAGGACGTTGACGAGTTAAATCTCAAAATACAACAGTTGTTGCAGGGAACTCAGTAGAATACAAATCTATTGATACAGTTTGTGAAGAAAGCGAAGATATTAATTTTGCCACAGAGTTTTTAAACTCATTGGATTATCCAGGCATGCCAGCGCATATTTTAGAATTAAAGGTTGGATCTCCCATTATTTTGCTTCGCAATCTGAACCCGCCGCGACTGTGCAACGGTACGCGACTAGTTATTCAAAAATTAGTGAAAAACATTATCGAAGTCAGCATTTTAAGTGGAAAGTTCCGAGGTGAAAAGATATTGATACCGCGAATCCCTATTATCCCCACAGATGTGCCATGTCCATTTAAACGAATTCAGTTTCCAATTCGATTGGCATTTGCCATGACAATTAATAAGTCCCAAGGCCAATTTGTTTGTCCTAGCTAAAAATGGGCTAACCAAGAATATTGTCCACGCACAGCGATCCATATATATATATTTTCTATATTTATTTGAATTGAATCACAGCTAGGTGGGACGAAGTCCACCGGGTCAGCTAGTATTTTTATATTTTTAAACAAGCTTGACTTTAAATTTTTAACCGTGACAACTCTCTTGTAAACCATGGCAGCTTACCCGAGGAAGTTGGATAAAAACACGGAACACAAATATCTAAAAAGTAGTTAATTGTGCTATAAATAATATTGGTCGCTACTAAAATATCTTCCACGCTGAACTTAAAGAGCGGGTATTGACAAATACCTTTGGCCCGAAGCAGCAGAGAATACACCGCGTTCACAGTACCAGGCAGAGGCCTTTTTCATTGTAAGGTGATGCCATTTGGACTGCACTCGGCCCCAGATACATTTCAACCCGCACTGGAAGGAGTCATCCGGCCGGATATGGAACCACACGCGTTCGCATATCTCGATGATATTATCGTATTGGGGCGTTCCCTGCAGAAGCATATGGACAACCTTCGAGAGGTGTTCCGGCGGCTCCGAAACGCAAACTTGCGCCTAAATAAGGCCAAATGCAGCTTCATCAAGAAGAGCTTTATCTACCTCGGGCATCAGGTCAGTGAAGGTGGTATATACACCGATCGTGACAAGATCGCCGCGATCAAGGAGCTCCAGCTACCAACAACCGTCAGAGAATTACGGAGATGTCTAGGCATCGCATCCTGGTACCGGCGATTTTTGCGAAACTTCGCCACCCTGGTACAAACCATGTCAACGTTGCTGAAAAAGGGCCGCAAATGGGTGTGGAGCGAAGACCAGCAGCAGCCAGCCGTCGAGGCGTTGAAGACGAGTCTCACGCAAGCGCCAGTCCTACCCTGCCCTGACTTTGGCGAGCGCTTCACACTCCAGACGGATGCGACCGACATTGGACTAGGAGCAGTGCTCACACAACAGATCCAGGGAACCGAGCGTGTCATCGCATAAGCAAGCCGACGCCTCTCAGTAGCCGAAAGCCGACGTAGTCACGGATCACTTAGCATTGAAGTGGCTAAATAGATTCGAGAACCCGACGGGAAGGATTGCGCGCCGGGCGTTAGAGCTCCAACAGTTCCGCTTCAACCAGCACTACCGCCGCGGAGACCAGAACATAGCGAGACCTGCCAGAAATTTAAAGGTAGTCAACTCAAGCCCCCTGGACAGTTGCATACGCGACAAGTACACGCCCATTCCCACCATGTTACTGGTATTCTTCGACGCTTTTTCAAAGTGGGTCGAGTTGGTGCCTTTGCGTAAAGCAACGGCCGCACACCTGAAAACAGTTCACGAGCCAGGCCATCGCCAGATTCTTTGGGCAACTTGGCATGTCTCTGCAACACACCGCGCCGTACACTCCGCAACAGAACCCCACGGAGAGGGTAAACCGTACTGTGAAGACAATGGTGGCACAGTATCGGGACGACCAGCAGCGGACATGGGACGAGCCCCTCCCAGAGATCAGCCTGGCGATCAATACGAGCGCCTCGGACACCACCAGATTCAGCCCAGCGTATCTGATATAAGGACGCGAGCCTCGTCCGTCGGAAGCCTTGTATGAAGCGGTGACCCCGGTCATTCGAGTGGAATCAATGACGCCAGAGGAGAAGGAACGACACCTTCAGGACGTGTTCAAGACCGTCTCTGCGAATGCACAAAAAGCAAGCGCGGGTCAAGGGAAACATTACAACTTACGACGCCGAGAGTGGAAGCCGGCCATCGGCGACTTCGTACTCCTGAAGCAGCATCACTTGTCGAAAGCAGCCGGATTTGCCGCCAAACTAGCACCTCGCTACGACGGCCCCTACCGGATCATAAGTTACACCTTGCCCACGATCCTTCGGCTCCAAAACGTTGGGACGAAGAAGCGCCGCAGCGCAGGATTGGCCGACTTGAAGACGTTCCACCGGCAGGACTCAACCAACAAAAATCATCAGGTATCGGGGGCGACAGGCTCCCATTAACTACGTTAATTATTATGCTATTATATTATTAGAACATTTATATTTATACTTAAGACATTAACCAGGCAGGGTTTCAAGTCTCGCACCATATTAGGGACCGATAGGAAAATAGTATCACTTAAGTAACCTCTTTAAAATTATAGCCCCGAGTCGGATCGCGACTGGCAACTGCTTGACCAGCGGTCGAAGAGGACGGGATCATGGAGTAAATGATCGAAGAGTGGGCTTTCGAAGACCTGCACGCATTAACACAAAGCGAGGAGGCCTTAACTGCCCACCCCGAAATGGTGACCCCGGAGGCCGAGGAGTGGGCCATCAAGGATTTAGTCGCAACGCGCCGATCCTGGACCATTGCCTCTCTGGCGCTCCAGCGGGCCCAGCCGTCACCCAGGATCCAGAGGTGACAGGCCATTATAGCCCCATAAGCGAAGACGACAGCCCAACACCCCTGGCACCCTCACCATCGTTCAAGGGCCGACACAGCCCAGTTCAAGAGGGACGCCAGATGCCGCCTTCCATGCCCTTGCTGAAGCAGGAGCAATCGCCGACTGCAGGCCAGGCTTGCACGACGGGAGACGGGCTGGTCTTCCCGCATACGCAGACATGGCGCCCCCTCTAAAGAGCATTCTAAAGGGGAAAAGCGTGTATGTGAGAGTACAGGCCGGACCGTTTCCCTCGTCTTCTGAGGAGGAGTCGGATGAAGAGGGACCGCGAACACCGGCGTTGCCCGTCATCGACCACCGAATGGAGCTCGGGGAGGCGTTATTGGCAATGATCCGGACCGAGGAGGCGACCGGGGAAACAACCACGTACCCAACCGCGCGGGCCACCCCAAATACTCCAGGACGGCCGCAGCCGGAGCAGTGGGCCCCTGCGCCTAGTGAGTGGAGGGTCCCCACGTATGACCATTGGTTGCCACGCCGGGTCATCGATCGGGTCGAGGTCCATTTGGAGCGGCACTCCCGCAAGGCAGCGTGCTTGCTCGTGGAGTTAGCTGGGACGCGGTTCCGAGCCCGCATCACCAACCACGGGGCCGTCACCATTTACGACGGCGGTAGAACTACAAATCGCTGCAAAAATCAGTGAAAACCCAGGGAGGAAATATGAAGAAGCGACCCGTTTCCTTTATATTTTTTTTGAATCTCATTGTTACCCAAACCCCGGCGAACAAAGAGGGTCAAACAAACGAGAAGCTGCAGACAATATGTTGCTTTTCGTTGGCTTAGCCGAATCAAAATATATTCTCTTGTGTTTAAAGACGGAGAAGTGTTATATTTTTGTGAAGCAAATTGTCTAATTGGAGACAGAACATTTTCTATTTTAATTAGATTGCGTATTACACACACACACACACATACAGGCAAAGGATGATGAAATAGTTACGCGTCGTGGTGAAATATAAAAATATAAATTATTGAAAAGCTTTATGGAATTTTGGTGTCTTAATGGAATTTCGCAATAAGAAGCGACTTATGAGTGCTGAAGAGATGTCTGCATCTTCAACACCTAAGAGATCTGACGAAATGGGATCAGAAAGTGACTCGGAGCTCAGCGGCACCCAAACGATGGTGCCCAGAGAAAAGGAAGACACCGTTACAATTCTTATTAAGCGCATGACGGAACAGTTAGCTGCACTGTGCGCACAAAACTGTGCATTGGCTACACAAATGGCGAACGTTACTGAGGGTATGTCGGAACGGATGAACAAAATAGAGCAGTTGGTAGTTGCAAATCCAATTGGTGCAATATGCACAGCCACACATGGTGGCATTGGCGATCCTGCAATGGGCAGCGACGATCATCGATTGACTATTAACAATGCTGCACAGGGCAGCAACATGGGTTCAAACGTGGAGGACGTATCTGGAACGGTCACACATGGTAGCACTGGCGTTTCTGTAATGAATAGAGACGCAACTTCACAAGAAAATTTTGGAGCCGCACATGGTGGCACTGGCGTTTCTGCAATGGGCAGCAACGCAGCTGCACAACAAAGAGGCAGCATTTTTAAGGAAAGCTCTGGTCTTGATACACAGAGAAGGAATTATGGACCTGAAACACAGGTAGGCTCTGGTCTTGATACACAGAGAAGGAATTATGGACTTGATATTTTGGGCATTAACGCGACCGGAAGACAACATGGTGTCTCAGCAGCCGCAGAGAGACTTTATGCTCACACACGCTGCTTCTTGCGCGTCGTTCAAATATCGAATAAGAAGAAGAAAAATATAAACATAAAAACCTAACAGTCGACATATCGTATACATTCATCGATTAGTCGATGAATTCTAATGTTTTTTAGCACTGCTTAATTAACATTGGTTTACAGTCGGCCTCTCATGACAAATCTCAGCGTCCTCGCGAGAGTCCGGATTAAACTCATCCTCCTGATCGTCATCTTCATCGGGGTCATCTGGCGGTAGCTCACACCAACGCTTCATTTTGTCGGACGAATACACCGACGTATGGTGTCGTTGCTTCCGTTGAGAATGAGGCAAATCTTTTACTAGATATCTGTCATTTGGCAACACCTTCTTGACTATAAAAGGTCCTTTGTAGCGAGGCTCCAATTTTCGCGCAGTTCCAGTCCTTGACGGCTCATTCTCTACCAAAACAAGATCGTCAAGGCTGTAGATGGTGGGCTTAGAATGTCTGGCATCATAGCGTTTCTTAACGATAGCTCTATGGTCGTTTATCTTTGCCGCTGCATCAACTCTAAGCTCTTCCAATTTTATACTATTTAGCATCTTTTGATCGTGACCCTGTATCACATTTGTCAAGATATTTTTAAGGATATCTCGGGGCTCGTAACCATACAAGACGTGAAAAGGTGAACATTTAGTGGTACTGTTTATCATGGTATTGATGCTCCACTGGATTGAGCACATATTTTCATCCCAACGCTTTTCATTCTCGTTTGTAGGCAATAACTTCGACAAGATGATTCGATGGGTTCGCTCCACATGACCATTTGCTCTTGGTGTTCTTACTGCATTAAGTACGTGCTTCACGTTGTTCGTCTTACAGTACTTTTCAAAATCCTTCGAAGTAAAGTACAGCCTTACAGTAATAATTCGATTTGGCATGCCCAAGTAACTGGTCACATCTTGTAGGATATCCAGGACATGTTTGGTTGCTGTACTTTTTACTGCTCGTACTATGGTGAATTTCGTGAATGCATCGACAATCACAAGAATGTGTTCGTTTCGTTTGACACTTTTCGGAAAAGGTCCAAGATGGTCCATGTGTATGGTGGAGAAAGGTACCAGATTGATGTCGTCATAATGGTACTGACCTTCCTGTCGTCCACCTGGTGTTTTATAAAGTGCACAACCAACGCAGGATTTTATGAAGCTTTTAACGAAGTTGGCCATTCGAGGAAAGCAAAAAAAATTCAAAATTCGTGAAATTTTTTTATCGACGATCATATGCCCAGCCTTATCGTGACATTCATAAAGGATATGGAATCGCAACTGCTTTGGTACAATCCATAACAACTTGCTGACATATTTGCGGAACAGGCGATCGTGCTCGATTACATAATCCTGGTTCTGTGTCTTCTTTTCCAATTTCAGATCGGTGACAATTTTCTGGATTTTCTTATCTTCCAGTTGAATAGAAAATAACCAATCCGCTTCGTCGGTTATGGCTTTGGACACCTTAAGGCATGCGGTATCCACTTCTAAGCTCTTCCAATTTTATACTATTTAGCATCTTTTGATCGTGACCCTGTATCACATTTGTCAAGATATTTTTAAGGATATCTCGGGGCTCGTAACCATACAAGAGGTGAAAAGGTGAACATTTAGTGGTACTGTTTATCATGGTATTGATGCTCCACTGGATTGAGCACTTATTTTCATCCCAACGCTTTTCATTCTCGTTTGTAGGCAATAACTTCGACAAGATGATTCGATTGGTTCGCTCCGCATGACCATTTGCTCTTGGTGTTCTTACTGCATTAAGTACGTGCTTCACGTTGTTCGTCTTACAGTACTTTTCAAAATCCTTCGAAGTAAAGTACAGCCTTACAGTAATAATTCGATTTGGCATGCCCAAGTAACTGGTCACATCTTGTAGGCTATCCAGGACATGTTTGGTTGCTGTACTTTTTACTGCTCGTACTATGGTGAATTTCGTGAATGCATCGACAATCACAAGAATGTGTTCGTTTCGTTTGACACTTTTCGGAAAAGGTCCAAGATGGTCCATGTGTATGGTGGAGAAAGGTACCAGATTGATGTCGTCATAATGGTACTGACGTTCCTGTCGTCCACCTGGTGTTTTATAAAGTGCACAACCAACGCAGGATTTTATGAAGCTTTTAACAAAGTTGGCCATTCGAGGAAAGCAAAAAAAATTCAAAATTCGTGAAATTTTTTTATCGACGATCATATGCCCAGCCTTATCGTGACATTCATAAAGGATATGGAATCGCAACTGCTTTGGTACAATCCATAGCAACTTGCTGACATATTTGCGGAACAGGCGATCGTGCTCGATTACATAATCCTGGTTCTGTGTCATCTTTTCCAATTTCAGATCGGTGACAATTTTCTGGATTTTCTTATCTTCCAGTTGAATAGAAAATAACCAATCCGCTTCGTCTATTATGGCTTTGGACACCTTAAGGCATGCGGTATCCACTTCCTGTGCATCTTCGGATCGAGCTCGGCTTAGGGCGTCAACATGGTTCATCTGTGTTCCAGGTCGATTAACAATCTCTATGTCAAACTCCTGAATTCACAACCACCATCGTGCGATTCGTGGAATGAGCTCTCGTTTCTCCATGGATGTTTTCAATGCAATACAATCGGTGATGACTATTTAGATTTGAATTGATATCACTCAACGTCGGAGTAATATCAATTGTGTTTTATTGTATTATTATTGATTTTGCTTGCCCCAGGTGCATAATCATGTGGCAGAGGTCGCCGCAATAGGGACAAAAACAAATTGGGCTGCGGAGTAAGAATGAGTAGTCAAGTGAGAGTTACTTTTCATACTGATTTTATTTTCCTCGTTGTGGGGTTTATTTACACGTTTCTTACAAGCTAGGTATTTACTTGGGTTACATGATACATGATAAAAGACAAATGTTAACTATCTAAGTCTAATGATATCTGCTGATTTATGGCATGCAGATGCTGCGAAATCCTGCATCTCCATGCATAGTGATAAAGGGTCCTTATTTTCTAAGTCCGCCTGCATATCAGCGAACGGTCAGTATTGATTCAGTGCATATCAGTAAAGGGTCACTGTTGATTTAGGTGCGTGTGAAAATGTATCCTATCGCCTATCTGCTTACGATAGCAGTGTGCCTACGTATCATCTGCAGCGTACGATTTTCTGCAGTTATGTAAAATCGTACATCCTCCCGGCCGTTGAACATACGAGTATGTTCAAGAATCTTCGATATTGATTCTAAATTGATGTAGGTTCTCTCCGGTTGGTGGATTTGATTTGGCGGATGTCCTTCCTTTGTAGTACTTCTTTCCAATATAGAATATGGACATGATCATCGTGAACAGGAGTCCACCGCATAATGCGAAGTGATGATGTTTAATCGGTTCAATTTCTTGAGGTAATTGAAATGTGTTCCTTGCTAGGAGTTTCTTTCGTAGTTGTTGTAAGTCGATGTAATGTTACATCAACTCTTCCTTTGTTAGTGTGGTGTCAGGTTGTGCTGTTGTTGTTTTAATTTTGCTGATCATATCTGCAAAACGAGCGAACGAAGTAGGAATGATTGTCTTGATGGTGTCTTGACTGGTGAGAGTCATCAATTTTCTGAAATTATGTCTGATGCTCCATCCGGACACACCGCTGATAATTACACTTGAGAATTTGTAGCAAATATCCAGTGATTTCTTGCATGCATGTTTAGTAGTGTAAAGTTTTATTTGACTGTGTCAAATGACATGATGCATCTGTTCTGTTGTGAAACAATTTCATTTCGCAACTAGTTTCAGTTGTAAATTTTGTTTGTTTATTTCTGCATATGAAATCGTCAGTGTCTCTTGGATAGCAATTTCGAAAATCCATTTCTGGCAATTCTACAAATTCATCTCGATGATTGTTGATTGCAATGAACGGAATCTTGATGTCATAGTTGATTATTCCATTCTCGGATGTTGACGGAATAGGACTGAGCTTAAATATTTCAAGAATTTGTGTGGATACTAATGGTAATGTAATTTTGATAATTACATGATTATTTACTATAGTTCCTTCAGCCCTCATCATTTTGTAGAGCATTAGCATGTTGTCCGGCGTGACAGGTAGCATTTGGTCATTCTTCAGGTGTTCTCGTATTTGATTCAATTGTTGCTTTAATTGTTTTGGTGAAATCAGTGCTGGACTTATCGTATTATGACGAATGTCTGTTAATACATTAATAATTTCACTCTGCATTCGTTGTAAGTTTGCTGCTAAAAGTGTTAGCTGTGTTGTAAGTGTGATGTACCATTGAAAAGACTGGAAATGGTCCTTTTCTTTCTTTGCCGCTGTCATGAATCCTTCTATGACTGTGAGTCTTTTGGAGTTGGACACTTCATCTCGACGTATCACATTAATTGTTGAATCGATTAACGTGGTTTGGTTTTCAATTAGCTTTAATAAGTGATTCTCATTGTCCTTTACCTTCATGATAGTGCTCGACATTTCAAGTGCATAATTCGAATCTAATACTCCAAACAGGCTACTGGCAATATTTCCGACAATATCCAACGGTGCTCGTCGTGATCGTGGTTTTGTTAATATATAATTTTCTGTTTGTAGATCCTCTTCGATGTGCTTAAAATGTTGGTAAATGCCTTTGCAAGCCTGAATTTGACTGAATTCCAGACATATTTCTCCAATCTTCTTTGTTCCTAATGAAAATGTCATCATATCTTGCCAATAAGGTTGTAGGTCGTAATATGCCACAATATTTCAATCGGTTGTAGTGAGTTGCGTTGTCCCAATCCTTTCAAAGAAGATTCCTGGCTTTCGTCCAAACTGGGTTATGTTAATTGATTGAGCCATTGCGAGTGGCAATAGCAGCATCATAACTAACATAGTCGTTGTCAGTGATGGCATATTTAATTGTCGTCGTTTGGGTTTCGTTTCCTCTTCGCGTTGTTCTTCTTCTATCGGATTCTTGTGATCCGGTTCTTCTTCCGGAAATAGTGGGGCAATATGTTGGATGTCCCTTTGAAGATCCCTCTTGCTGTTTTTAACTCCACAACTCGAACGAAGCCATCCTTTCCAGGGATTGCATTGATAATACGTCCCATTGGCCAATGCAGAACTGGTGTGTTGTCCTCTCTTATTAGCACCAGCATGCCTTCTTTAACATTAGCATATGATTTTTTCCATTTATGCCGTTCTTGGAGTTGCTGTAGGTAGCTCGTTGACCACTGTGAGCAGAACTGATGTTTGACCTTGGATACTGCTGTCCATCTCTGTCCTAATGAAACAGGTTGTTGCGATGGTTCATGGTCCACTTGAGCCGTCAGTGGTTCTCCTATTATAAAATGTCCTGGCGTCAATGCAGTCACGTCGTTTGGATCATTTGAGAAGTGGTCGAGAATTCAATATTGCTTCAATCTCGACTACTACTGTTTCTAATTCTTCATATGTAAGTTTAACGGAGTCAATATTTTTAAGAAGTAATTGCTTGGCTGATTTTACGGCTGCTTCCCATAGTCCGCCGAAGTGAGGTGCTCTGGGAGGATTAAATTTAAACGTTACTCCCTTTTGATTGCAGCTCTCGATAATGGCCTTTTTAGCCTTGTCTGACTGAATTGCTTCTTCCAGATTTTTGAGCTTGTTGCTGGCTCCCACGAAGTTTGTTGCATTGTCACAATGCAGAGTCTGACACTTCCCACGTCGACTGATAAATCTTCGAAGAGCCGCTAAAAATGCATCGGTCGTAAGGTCGCTTACTAGTTCCAAATGCACTCCCTTTGTTGCAAAACACCAGAATATGACAATATATGCTACATGTGGTTGCTTTCCACAGACCTTATAGTGAATCTTCATCGGTCCACAATAGTCTACCCCAGCATTAAGATACAGTCTTGCTTGAGTGACTCTTAATGGTGGTAGATTTCCCATGATTTGTTGGATTAGTCTAGGTTTGGCTCTTGTGCATCTTACACAGTTTTGCACGATATTCCGGGCTATTGTTTTTCCCTTAATGGCCCAGAACCTTTGCCGCATTGTTGCTAATAGAGCTTGAGGTCCACAATGCATGTTATCCTTATGACCTTGCCCAAATATCAATTTTGTTATCGGGTCATTGTAAGGCAGTCTTCTAGTCTTCCACCTACTCGAATAATATTTTCATTATCGAGGAATGGTGCTAAAGCATTTAAGCTGCTGTCTGTCCACTTCACGGTTTTTCTGGAGATCCTTTAATTCTGCCATGAAGCCATTTTGTTGAATATTACGAATGACTATTTTCTGGGCTTCATTTATTTCAACCAATCGTATTGGTTCGTTGGCTTTCCGTTTTCGAAAAACGCATCATATAAGCAACAATTCTCAACAATTTATTGTATGAGTTTCCATGATTGATTGTGTATATCAATTTTTCTGATTTGGTTGCTGCTAATACGACTTCAGGGACGACCTTGGAAGCTTCAGTTCCCTTTGCTACAAACGGCGATGGCTGAAATAGTGGACCATAGAACCACAAGCTGTGATCCTTGAATTTTGTAGCAGTTATTCCTCTTGATGCTACATCAGCTGCGTTGTGTGCGCTTGGGATACGTCTCCATTCCTTTTGTGTGGACACATATGGAATGGTTATTATCCTGGTGGCTGCGAATTTGTCTTTAATTGTTTTTTGATTGTTGATCCAGGATAATACTATTTCTGAATCGGACCAATAATATGTAGGTATGGTTTCCAAGGATAGCTGTTCCTTAACCGTGCTTGTTATTTCTGCACCTAGGACGGCAGCCTTTAATTCTAATCGAGGAAGTGTAATAGCGTTAAGCGGTGCTATTTGGGATTTAGCGCATAACAATTCAACGCTTATTCGTTTATCCTTTTGAATGGAGCGAATATACACTGCCGCCGCATACGCCTTTTCTGATGCGTCCACAAATGTGTGTATTTCCCTTTGGACAGGAACTTGCTCTTTATAGAGATGTCGGTTAATTTTAATTTCGTTAAGAACCGTGAGGTCCTCTCGATATTGTTTCCACTCCTTTTGCAGTGGTTGTGGTAATTCTTCATCATACTGATATCCTTGTGTCGTCAGTTCCTGCATGAAGATTTTTGCTTTAACTACCACTGGCGTAAATAATCCCAGTGGATCAAATATTTTAAATATTTCCGAGACAACATCTCGCCTTGTTATTATTTCTTTTTTGCTAGTTTCTGTTGTGCAGCATAATTTGTCCGAACTTGGGTTCCATGTAATTCCCAGTGTCTTAATGCTGCACTCCTCATATGCTGCATCTTCCAGATGAACGATGGGTGTAATGTCTTCTTTAGGCAAACCAATTAATAATTGATTGTGGTTTGCACACCATTTTCGTAACTTGAATCCAGATTTTGATAAAATCTGGTTCAATTCCCTTTGTTTCTGGAGGGCTTCAGGGATTGTTTATGCGCCTGTGATACAATCATCCACATAGAAGTCGTTCTTTAATGTTTCGGCTCATAAAGGATATTCTCGCATCGTCCTTGTTGGTAAATATTGCAGACTTTTTGTGCCCAGATATGGAGCTGCCTTTGTTCCATATGTCACAGTTTTTAGTCGGTAGTATTTTATTGCTTCCGATGGATCACTTCTCCATATAATCATCTGTAGGTGTTGATCTTCTAGGTTCATCCATATTTGACGATACATTTTTTCGATATCCGCTGTGAACACGTATTTGTGTGTTCTGAATCTTAACAGTATAGAGAATAGCGTGCTCTGAACTGTAGGTCCTTTATGTAGAATATCGTTTAATGATTTCCCAGATGATGTTACAGCTGATGCGTCAAATACTACTCTTAACTTTGTAGTTTGACTATCTGGCTTGAGTACACAATGATGGGGTACGAAATAATGTTTTTTGGGTATATGTTCTCTTGGCACTTGTTTCACGATCTTCACGTAGAAAAGGAACAATTCCGTTATTTGCAATTTGTTGTCACCTGTGAAGGGTAACTTTTTGTAGGCTTTATTGATATTAAGGTTTATACAGAGAGACTTTATGTTCACACACGCTGCTTCTTGCGCGTCGTTCAAATATCGAATAAGAAGAAGAAAAACATAAACATAAAAACCTAACAATCGACATATCGTATACATTCATCGATTAGTCGATGAGTTCTAGTATTTTTTAGCACTGCTAAATTAATGGTTTACACATAGGTATTTGTATATGTATTTATTTCTTGGGTTTAACGCGCTCGACTAATTCTTTCTTACTATTTTTATTATACATTATACATTTGTAATGCCCTTCGATCACTTAAATTGCACAAAAAAGCGTATACTAAGGATACGTGGCAGACACCAACCGTCCGGCAGCTAATATACACGTGTAAACTCTTGAGATACCAAGTTTAAAATAAATATAAACGGTGTAGATTATGTTTATTTTAAATAGTGAATGCCACGCCCACCGCTCGTAAAATGAATATATTGTGAGTAATGTAGTTAACAAGCTCACAGGCAAAGACTTACAGCTTTTTAGGTGCAGCTTGGGTAATCAGTTGTAAACTGGATAAAAAAGTCATTGTTCTTAATTGAACTTTATTGAACCACGTACGATACAGCAAAATGTTTAGTAAGTTTGTAGCTAGCAATTACGTTTCTGCAACCGGTTTAAACAAAAATGATAGTGAACACGCAACTCACGGAAAAACAAAATTTTCGTTCGTTCATTATTCATTTGCCCATGGGTGGATTGAAAGCAGTTGTCGTTTTATCAAAAAGAATGAAATCCGGATCGTCGAAGAAAAGAGCCACAAGAAAAACACACTATAAATAGACTTAAGTATATAAAAACCGTAAAACGATAAATCAAACCAAAAAATATCAATAGTGATTGTGTTCAGGCACCAGCATGAACATGAAGTAATGCTACACTGAACCGCACGGCACTGTACCGTAGAACACTGCTAGTGCCAGCAGGTACAGGATTTTGCCCCATGCAGCGATCCCTTATCTATTTTTACGACAGGGACTAAACATTTTATGACCTCACGTACGATACATGAGAAGGGATCGCAACTATCCTGTACTTGTCTTACATAATATTATCCCTTGCTGCGTCTTTCAAGTGCAGCATTTATAAATAGAACTATATGTAAAATAACCACCACCGCGGTTCCTTACAACACCGCATTAGATTTTAAGATCAGTTGAAATAAACTCGTACAAGTGTTTAGAAGTGTCTTTTCTTTACATTTTTGGTCCTTCGAGCCGTCCGCGAGTGCACCAAGTAAATCTAGTGAAAAATTCTGAAAAATTCTTTTGTATTCTTGGCTAACATCAACAAGTTGTGAGTCGAGGCACAGCTAGATCAACCAGGCGATCAAACAAAAAACACCTCCAACGGTTAGCCAAGTTAAGCAAAAGATTTAAAAAAAAAAACAGTCAGAATGATGTCCGAACAAACGTTGGCACTGCTAAAAAGCAAATTGAAGTGCGACAAAAACTCCACGAGGAACTAGCGAAGAGAGGAAACTCATCGATCGTGAGGGAATTGAGTACTCAATTCAAAAACAACCACACGGCGCTGGTAAGGATTGGGCCAGTCGATCATCAATACTTCAACGAGAAGATATATGATTCCACAATGGCTGCAGTCCGGAGTTATTTGGATTCGGACATGAAGGTCGAAGTAGCCACGATAGGCGAAGACCCGACTCAGCTAGAGGAAACCGGACAAAGAGAAGTGCTGGATACCAGGCCAAGTACCTCTAAAGGATTAGGGGCAAGAGCAAGTGTATCACGAAGCACCCCAGTTCCCTTGGTAGATGCCACGGACTCCCTTACAAATATGTTAAGGCAGCACATGAACGAAGTCAAAGCCGACCTTAATCGAAGTGATGTGATAACGTTGCAAAACCAGAAGTTCAAATTAAACTTCCTCTGGTCCAAAGTGCAACTATCACTAAATACCTTAGAGGCAGATTATGAAAGTAATGCCTTTGAGGTGACAAGGATAGTGGAATTGGACTGCGATGTCAACGTGTTATCTGATCTACTTGATAGGAAGATAAACGAAGTACGCAGCAGAGAGGACTACAGGCCGGAACTCCCGAAAACGACTCTGTCTCAATTTAGCGGAGATCCAAAGGAGTGGCAATCGTTCTACGAGAATTTTTCACTCATCATCGATTCGAGGGAAGATATCAGCGATACCAAAAAGCTGAACTACCTACGGGCTTACCTCACGGGAGAAGCGAGATTAGTCGTTGGACACCTATTAGTTGGGTCCTCGGCCAATTACAGTTTGGCATGGGAGCTAATATGCAAGCGCTATGCCAATAAGCGGAAAATATTTGCCGATCGCTTCAATCAGCTGATGGACTTGGAACTGCTGAAGAATCATGACGAAGGCAGTATCCGCATGTTCCTGGATACAGCGAGGGAAAACATATGCATCATAAAAGAGCAAATCGGCCAAAATTTTGATGCATTATTCGCCCAAATATTGATTCGACGTTTCTCTACAGAGGTTTTACAACTTTACGAACAACACGTAAAGAAGGCCAGAGAGATTCAGTCTCTGCATGATGTGTTGGGTTTTATTGAACAGCTACATATTTCAATAGACTCAATGCAGAATAATGCCCCCTATAAAGAAGAAAAAGGACAATAATCAAGAAATGTCGATTTTGCCAAAAAGACGGGCATGAAATAGGCAAATGCTTGAAATTTAAAGCGGAGCCTATTGCGAAGCGTAGAGAGTTTGTTAACAAAACTCGCTTTGCTACAAATGCTTAGGAGCACACAACATTAAGGATTGCAAAAAGACCTGGACATGCGATCGGTGCCCTAAAGCACATCATAACTGGCTTCACGACGATGGAGCCAAGAATCAGGTCGTATCTAGTAATTGCCTTAAACAGAATAAGGGGCAAGATACGTTACTGGCCACTGCTGTTATCCTAGTAAAAAACAAAATGGACATTATGAGCAGCTGAGAGCCCTTATTGATGGAGGCTCACAAAAAACACTTATATCTGAGGAAGCAGTACAACTTCTGAAACTTCGGAGGACAAAAAGAAATATCGAAGTCCAGGGGATTTCAGAAGGAGTCGACGTTGTCAAAAGTAGCGTGCGACTAGAAATAAAACCAAGGTTTGCTAGTAGTTTTGAAACGACAACGCAAGCGTTAGTGCATCCAAAACTGCGAAGAGCTCTACCAAGCAACAGAATTGATATAAATATTGCCAAGGACTGGAAGGGCTGCGAGCTTGCTGATCCACACTTCAACGAGCCCAGCAGGATCGATCTTATAATAGGAGTTGACCTGCTGCCGTCGATCATGTTGGACAAAATCAAAAAAGTCAAACAGACCTTGGGACAGAAAACCAAGTTTGGATGGATAATCTCTGGGAGCATATCCAGAGAATGCAATAGCAAAGTGATCAGCGCTGCTACAACAATACGGTTGGACGATCTCGAGCGCTTCTGGGAATTGGAAAGCGATACCAACGAGCGACAGGAAGATCTTGAGTGTGAAGAACACTTCCAGAAAACCACGACGTGGGATAACGAAGGTCGACTTGTGGTTTCCATACCATTTCGGAAAGAATGTGAACTCGGAGGAAACAAGCCATGGCTAGACTCCTTCAAATGGAGAAACGCTTCAAGAGGAGTCCCCAAATATTCAACGACTATAGTGCCTTTATGCAAGAATACTTAAGACTGGGGCACATGGAGCCGGTCAACACAAGTGGTAAAGGAAAGTACTACTTGCCACATCAGGCAGTCATTAGACCGAACAGTCTAACTACCAAACTAAGGGTAGTGTTTGACGCCTCCGCAAAGACCTCCAATGGATTGAGCCTAAACGATGTGATGCTCGTCGGTCCTAGAATACAAAAGGACATTTTTGATATCTTGCTGAAATGGCGACAATGGCAATACGTGATGACAGCTGACATCGAGAAAATGTATCGCCAAATTAAAATAGCAAAAAAGACCAAGAATATCAGCACATCCTCTGGAGAGATGATCCCAACGCAGAAGTCAAAGAATATAAGCTGACTACAGTAACTTATGGGACTTCAGCAGCACCATTTTTAGCCGTCAGATGTCTTCAAGAGTTGGCAAACCGATACTGCAAAGACAATCATCGATTGCTGACGATCCTGAGAGAAGACTTCTACATGGATGATCTAATAACTGGTGGGGACTCCGTCGATGACTGCGTCAAAATACAAGTCGAACTCCGAAATATTATGGAGAAGGCTGGCTTGCACCTGCGCAAATGGGTCTCTAACAACGATCATATCATCGCTGGAATTCAAGGTGGCGACTCAACTGAGAAGATTACCATCCAGGAGGACGAGTCTATTAAAACTCTAGGCTTGCAATGGGACCCCAAAAAGGATGTATTTTCGTTCCTAGTCGATTGCCCTAAACTAACACGCATTACAAAGCGTTTAGTTCTTTCACAATTGGCAAGGATCTTCGACCCACTCGGATGGCTTACACCTGTGACTCTGCAAGGGAAATGCTATATTCAGGAGCTATGGAAATTGCCACTTGGAACCCAATCTTGCACGGATCTGGCGAGAATATGCTAGTGAGCTTCCAAGTCTGGGAAATATTAGCATACCTCGCTGGACTGGAAGCTCAGCTGCGGTCGACATGGAAATCCATGGTTTTTGCGATGCCTCTGAGAAAGCATATGCAGCAGTAGTGTATGCCAAACTTGGAGCTAAAATTACCTTGCTGGCTGCAAAAAGCAAGGTAAATCCAATAAAAAATAAAAAAACCATTCCTAAATTGGAACTTTGCGCCGCTCATCTCCTGAGTAACCTACTATGTAGAATTCAAAACATAGTGGGAGATAGGATCAAATCACAAGCATGGAGTGACTCTCAGATCACTCTAGCTTGGATCCAAAATAAGCGAAGCAAAGACAAATTCGTCAAAACACGAGTTGACGATATACATAAAAAACTACCAAAAGTAAAATGACGTGGCTTCAAGGGGAATATGTCCAAGGCAACTGGCAGCATGTGACATCTGGTGGAAAGGACCGCACTGGTTGGCGAAACCACCGAAATACCGGAACTCATTGCTGTTACAACAGTAACAGAAGAGGAAAACAGCCTTACTTCGCTATTATGGAGGTATTCTTCGGTGGACAAGCTTAATAGCGTAATGGCGTATGTATTACGCTTTATAGCCAAACTTCGAGGAAGAGCACCCCAGTCAACCTATCTTACGGTTGATGAATTCAAGAAGGCCAAAACAACCGTTGTAAAATTACAACAACGGCTGGATTTTGGTCGGGAAATTCTGTTGCTTCAAAAGAGAAGACCACTTGAAGCAAAAAGTAAACTGCAGGCGCTCAACCCCTTTTTGGACGGAGATGGCGTTCTAAGAGTAGGCGGTCGACTTCAAAATTCATTGCTGCCATACGACGCAAAACATCCAGTTATACTTGGAAAGTCGCACTTCTCTTGGCTTCTAATAAGAAAGGCACATAATGAAACTCTACATGGCGGACTTAAGTTAATGCGGAGCCAAGTACAATCAAAATTCTGGATTTTGGACTTCGAAACCAGTTAAAAAAGTATCTACAAGAATGTGTTACTTGCATAAGATACAAAAAGATGTGGCAAATCAACTTATGGGGAATTTGCCTGTTCATCGTGTAACTGGAGAACATCCGTTCCAAAATACTGGCATCGACTACGCTGGACCATTTCATATCCGATGTTCGAACGGAAGAGGCCAAAAGACCTTCAAAGGATACATATGCCTCTTTGTTTGTATGGCAACGAAGGCAATTCACTTGGAAGCAGTCGGCGATCTCTCAACAGAGCGATTTCTGGAAGCGTTACGGCGATTTTTCGCTAGACGCGGGAAAAGCGAACACCTATACTCGGACAATGGAACTAACTTCGTAGGGGCAGCCAGAATACTGGACAAGGAACTTGTATCTGCTCTTAAAAACAACAACCATCTGGCGCCGATTCTCATCAAGGAAGGCATCCACTGGCATTTTATCCCGCCGGCAAGCCCCCATATGGGAGGATTGTGGGAAGCTGGTGTTAAGTCGGTGAAGCACCATCTCCGGCGTGTCATCGGCGAAAACAGCTTCACCTTCGAGGAGTTCACGACACTCCTTTGTCAAATTGAGGCAGTGCTAAACTCTCGGCCGTTGTTGAATCTCAACAATGACTACCATGGAGAGTTTTTGACACCAGGGCATTTCATCGTGGGACGACCCCTTATTGGAGCTCCAGAACACTTTGATGAAAATCAAAGAATTGGATCCCTGGATAGATGGCGGCATTTGCAGCGCATCAGAAAGGGATTCTGGATAAAATGGAAGGAGGACTACCTGATGTCTCTTCAACAGAGGACGAAATGGCGTCAAGATAGGCCAAACCCGGAAGAAGGTCAATTAGCCTTCATTAAAAATGAAAACACGCCTCCAGCCAGATGGCCAATGGGGCGGATCGTGAAGACAACGAAAGGAAACGATAATAAAGTCCGAGTTGTCACCATGAAGACCAACAATGGCGAAGTTAAAAGGCCATTGAATAAGATCTGCCTGCTGCCATCGAATGAGAAGGAACAAAACAGCGAAAAAACGCAAGTTACTGACCACCAGCCAGGCGATGAAAAGAGGCAACGAAGCAATAAAGCGAAATTAACGCCAACGAATGTCATCTTGAGCCTTCTCATGATTCTCCAAGTAGCGAGCACTGCTGCAACGCCTGCAACCAATGTTAGCAGGCTAAGTATCCAAAATTTAGAGGATAAAACGACGATAATGATGGACAAAATTAAGAAAGTTGAAGTCGTATCGTCAAGTTGGCAGCTATTGTTCTACTATGATATGCAAGCCTACTTTACATTCCTTCGACAAGCCGATGATTTCCTGGACACAACTTCCTCAATTTTTAAAAAATTGGGAGGATTCACCGATTACTGCTCATCAGTCTGCAGTACCATGAAGGCCAAGGTAGACAGCATTCAGGACAGGAATAAAATCATTACGCAATCGTCAAAAAGGAAAAGAAGGTTCATTATGTTCTTCGACATCGGAACAGCAGAGCGACTAAGGGAGAACATGGAGAAAATTATTAAAAACGAGAAACAGTTGACCGAATATATGGACAGCCAAGCCTCCGTTATAAATGCAACGTCCGATCTAGTGCGAATAACCACAGAAGAAGTGAACAAAAACTTCGAACGCGTTACAAGCGAAATGAATAAAATACAGAACACGCTAAAGGATCATTTTTATGTGTATTCCGAAGCGATTAAATTCTTCATGCTGCTTAACCAAGTGAGGAACTGGGTTGACGACGCGGAAAAACTACAATCTGCGGCCATCACGCTTGTAACGGACGTTAACTTGGGAAAAGTACACCCCGCCCTGATTGACCCAAAGAAGATGGTAGCCGAGCTTGACAAAATCCAAAATAAATTAAAGAGAGATCAGCTCTTACCCGGCGGAAGGTCTCCTAGCAGGCTACAGCTAGCATACAAGCTGATGAAAGCCCAAGCTATATTTAATGAAAATGTACTTCTAGTCGATGCACGGTTGCCCATTTACGTCAATCAACATGCCAGTCTTTTCAATGTTATCCCGGTGCCACTTCAAATCAAGGACAGAAAGTGGATTCCGAAAATTAAAACGGAATCGCTTATCTACAGCACCGAGCTTAACGCTTATCACCCTATGACTGAGGGAGAAGTTAATCGCTGTCAACAGGAAAACGAGGATACCTGGTTATGCGAAGGAAGCTGGGCCTGGAAGGATGCAGACGACCATAGCTGTGAGATATCGCCGATCAAGCCAAACAATAAACAGTCCTGCGAAATGGATGAGTTTAACGAGGACATGTACTACAAAAGACTTAATGGAAGGTTTTTCGCTGCTATTTTGGCAGCTTCCCATAACCCGCCAAAATACGGGGATCGTGGTGGAATGAAGTGCCAATTAATTCCGAGGGCGAGGGCGCCCTTTGCTGGCGCTGTGTTTCGCTGAGGAAAAGATCCTTTAGCTCGGCTAGCTCGTTTCGAGCGCCGACAAAATTTGTTGCGTTGTCCGTCCAAATGACGCGTGGCTTCCTTCGAAGACTGACGAAACGTTGTAGAGCAGCTATGAAAGTAGGTGTCGAAAGGTTCTCCACGAGCTCCAGATGGTATGCTTTTGTTGAGAAGCAAATGAATATTGCTATGTAGCATTTCGTGGCCGCACGATTTCTCACTTCTGATTTTGAGAAGAAGGGCCCGCAAAAATCCATTCCGGTTACATAAATCGTAGGGCTGAGTGTTACGCAGTTCGCTGGTAGTGTAGCCATTACTTGCTGCAGTGTGTTAGGTCGAGCGCGAAAGCAACGAATGCATTTGTTGACAACACTAGAGACAGCTTTTATATCTCCTATGGGCCAATAGCGTTGCCTTATGTTTGCAAGTAGACATTGCGTACCAACGTAAAGAAATTGAACGTGGTAATGAATGGTGATTGACTGCGTTACAGGATGCTGTGGCAATAAGATTGGATGCTTGGCCTCATACTCCAAGTATGACTTCTGCACCATTCCTCCAACTCGCATAAGTCCTGTAGACTCCATAAATGGTTGCAAAGATTTCATCAAACTTCATCCAGGCAGCGACTTGCTCTCTCTGAGTTTTTTTGTAATCCTCGACGAAATGATTCTTCTGATTGCTTCGATTCATGAGATGAGTACTTTATTTAATTTCCTGCAGTGTGATAGAGCTATTTTACTTTGGAGAGTCCCTTGTCACGAATCGATGTACATATGCAAATATTCGCTGTAACTTTGCAAAGGAGTTATGAAACTTGCAATCAAGAAACGAGAACTCTGCTACGTCGCTCTGGAAGTTCCAGGGATGGGATTACCGTTTCCGGCCATTCCATGTCATGCCGTAAGGTCCTGGATTTTGGAAGGAGTCGGAAGGAGAGTCTTGCATCCATGCTAACGCTATTGTTGAATCTGTCCAGCAATGGTATTCACATTTGAATGAAATGTCATTCGCAACGTTTTATGTGAGCTCCTATAGGATTAGTGCAGAAGAGATTTAAAATTTAGGAATTGTTAACTTTCTATCGGAGCTACTCTACATTTCGAGCACAACTTAAGGCTGCGAACAAAAGATAACTGCGATGTTATTTCCATCCAGGCTGAATGAAGATGCTGCAGAAGGCTATCATCACAATTGAAGTTTTGCTTCCAGAGTGCTTGCATGAACACTTTCATCCTTGTAATGATAGTCGAGATGAGTCCCAGTGGGTCGTAGAATCTTGCTAGTGTCGATAATATGCTGTGCTTTGTAGTTGGTCTGTTAGAGATAATGTCGGTGAAGTTGAAAAGCAGAAAGTCAGATGCGGGGTCCAAGGGTAAACCAAGCGCCAGAGCAATACATGTTTCGGCCTTACCACCCTTAAGAGCGGCAGGCTCATTCGAGCACCACTTCCTTATTGGAAACCAGTCGAACGCTACAGTCAGGTGCTGACTGTAGAAGGCCATGGATTATTATAGTATCATTTATTTTCAGTTATTTATAATAAAAATTTTGCATTATTTGCATTATTATTAAGCATTTAAAAATATAAACTTTATATTCTTATTATTCTATTCGAGCGACACGCACAAATTTAATTGACGGATAGAAGAAGAAGAACGCATAAACAATGCAAAAGCGAATACAAGAATTATAAGCATTAGGTAGGGCGAGAGTGCAATAAGTTTATGTATACATTTTTGCTTTTGTCAAACAGTAGTGGTGTCCGCGGAAGTTTTATAGTAGCTTAGTTGAGTGTGTGCCGGATTCGAAGACCAACGATGTTTGACAGTGTTCGAGTTCGAATCCTGCCGCCGGTCATCAATGTGTGAAATGTTTTCCTTTTTTTCTTGCTTTTCTATTAAATAATTTTAAAGCTTAACAAACAATACGTTTTAAATTTTTGGTTCGCAACATATTAAATTAGAACACTTTTATAAACTTTGCCGAATGTTGCACAAATCTGACAGTTGCGTACATACGCCGAATACGGCAATTGATGTGTGTTAGAGCGGGACGCCGAAACGTAAATGTGCAAATGCAGACATGCATGTATCGGCGTCCCGCTCTAACATTTGTAACTTATTGATTGTCTTAAATATTGCAAAAAAAAAAAGGAGATTCAATTTTTGAAAACCATTTTTATTGATATTTAATTAAATAACTGTAGTTTTCATTTAAGCTTATAGGAATAAAAAAATAACCAAAAAAAAAGTAATAAGTATACGTTCAAATTGAGTTTAATTCGGATCATATCTCACTTATTTTTAGTCCGATATCTATGAAATTTTCATAAAACACCCGTGGCAAGGTATTTGTCATGTGAGATGTAAAACTTTTGTTGTTGGGTGTATATTGTGTATATTAAATCGTTATTACTGATTTACAGAGGCGGGAAGGGGCTTGGCCAAATTTCAAAAAAACTTTGAAACACTGCAACATACATGGATGTTGTCACAAAATTTGAAGACTCTAGCTCTTATAGTTTCTGAGATCCAGGTGTTCATACAGACAGACAGACGGACAGACGGACAGACGGACAGACAGACAGACAGACAGACATCAATCGACTCGGCTGTTGATACTGATTCAGAATATATATAGTTTATGGGGTCGGAGATGCCTCCTTCTGCCTGTTACGCACAAACTCGTTCCGACAAACACAATAGACCATGAATTTTTTTAAAATCCATGGCCTAAAAATCCTCTGGCGAACAACTGCTCGCCGTGCTGTCGAATTTCCTTCGCTTCCTTAATGGAGTCACCACCTGGGGTCAAGTCATCCGCGTAGAAATCCTTTCGGAGGATCCTTGCGGCGAGCGGAAATGACTTCCTCATCGTAGGTCAGCTGATGCATGGCGTGAATTGCGAGAAACGCTGCAGGCTTTGTTCCGTACGTAGCTGTATAGAGGGTTATCACGTTTATTGGTTTTCAGGATTGTTGTGCCACAGAATGCATTGCAGATGTTGATCTGGTGGAGAAATACGCACGCAACGATACATTTTGGAAATATCTACAAACATAGCAATCTACACAGTGATGAGGCAAATAGAAACGCGGACCGTGCTATGTTCTTCGGCATTTGCGCCGAGAGGATTTGGCCTGTATGCAGCAGGGTGTTATGCTTCTGCTGGCAGTGTCTGCAACTCTGTAATTGCAGTATTTTATTTTCTTAACAATCTATCGAAAGTGAGATTCGATTTGAATGTGTCAGTTGTGTCGGTTGTGTGTTCACTATTTTTTGAATTACTTAAAACACAATTCAATTTCACAATTAGTAATAAACTACTATGTTAAAACTTAACTAAATTCTCAGTGTTTCAATCAAAGAAAACGAGACGGCCATCGACCATCCAACAAATTTGGTGTCAGAAGTGAGAGCAAAAATAAGAATAACGGTGACATAAACCAGTCGAACGCTAAGTCAGGTGTTGACTTTAGAAGGCCATGCATTATCATAGTATACCGTGTATCATTTATTTTCCGTTATTTCTGATGAAAATTTTGGTTTATTGCGATTATTACTTAATATTTATTTATTCGGTATTCGAACGAACGCAGAAATTGAATTGACGGTCAGAAGAGGAAGAACACATAAACCCTGCAGAAGCGAATAGACAAGTCGTATAAGGATAAGGCAGAGCGAGAGGGCAATAAGTTGATGTACCCCTTTTTACCTAATATCAAACAATAGTGGTGGCCGCAGGATGATGTTTTGACAGTGTTTGGGGTTCGATTGCTGCCGCCATCGATGTTTGAATTTTTTTTTTTCTCTCTCTCCTATTAAATAATTTAAAAACCGAACAAACAATAATTTTTTAGTACTCAACACATGTAGAACCATTTTTTAAACTTTGCCGAATTTTGCACAAATCTGGGAGTGATGTAGCCTATGCGTGCCTAATACAGCAATTGATTTGGCAGGACGCCAATACATACATGTAACGATAGTTATCGATATGCGATGGTCGATAATCATCGCAAAGGGTAGCGTCGAGAGCGCAGGCAGAAGAGGAAGAAGGAGATATAAGAGAAAGCACAAGCATAGAGGAGTCGAAGAAGAACAAGTTGAGTTGAAAGGTGTGCTGTAAGAAGATCGTCAAGCCGAAAGTTGTCGTGTCCGGAGTAAGGCAAAGTTGTGTCGTCATCCGTATGTCCGGAGATCAAGTGTTGGCACGAGTCATCTTTTTATTAAATACTTAAAATAATAAACAAACTATTCTGATATCAAACTATTATTAAGATAAACAATTGTGTTAAACAATAAATATCCTACATTTGGGGTCTCAACCAATAAAACAATAAAAAGTTGACCCATTTGTTAAGTGCAGAAAGTTGAACAGTTGTGGAATTACGTCAAAAGTGCCAAATATAAAGTTGTTCGCAAGTTGGTTGGCGTCGGTTGCAAATTTCTAGAAGCGTGGTGAGTTTCGCAAATTGGTTGACATCGGTTGCAAATTTCTAGAAGCGTGGTGAGTTGCGCAAGTTGGTTCGCGTCGGTTACAAATTTCTAGAAGCGTGGCATCAAGCAGCGAATACGAAAACATGAGTGAGGAAGAGAGAATGGGACAGCGATATGGTGCTGTCACACGGTCGTCAGCAAAGCGAAGAGACGAAAATGAAAATGCAGAAGAGCAGTGTCTATCAGAAGTGTGTGCAGATCAAATAAAAGAGATGAAAGCAGAGAGTAATAAAAGTCTACAACAAATAAATCAGCTGCTTACTCTTAAGATTCAAGCTGATGAAATTACCCACAAAGAGCCGAAAGTAACTGCAGACAATTTTGCAAAAATTGTACCCGACTTCGATGGCGTCAACATCACAGTGGAGATTTGGCTTGAAAATATTGAGCAGAATGCAGCTGCATATGAGCTTACGGAAAAACAACGATATGTTATGTGTAGGCACGAGGAAAAATGGTTAAAATGAACAAGCCGTTTCTGGAGTCAGAGGTGGTGAGCACATATGAGCAACTTAAAAATGCTCTAATTGGCGAATTTAAGGGCGGGTCGAAAAGTGCCGATGTACATGCAAAGTTGACGCACAGGAAGAAGAAGAGCCACCAAAGCATGCACGAATACATGCTAACAATGAAAAAAATTGTAGCGCTTGGACAACTGGATGTTGAGTCTATTATCGCTTATATAGTTGATGGGCCGGATATTAAAAGCGTGTTAAAATTTGCCTTGTACGGCAGCAAATCATACAGCGAACTGTTGGAAAAATATGAGTTGTACGAGAGTAAGTGTGTTATCGAAAAACTGCAATAGCAATACAGTGGCAGAAAAAATATAACCGATGGAAAAAATATTCGTTGCTACAAATGCGGCTCTAATGAAAACATGAGAAAAGACTGCAAGGCAGAAACAAAATGTTTTAAATGTGCTGGCAGCGGACATATATCTTCAAATTGTCCACAAGCTGTAAAAAGTGTTCAAGTTGTAAAAGATACTAAGCGCTTGAAAGTAGTTTTGCTGAACGGTACAGAGGTCGCCTGCTTTGTGGACACAGGATCCGATGTGTCAATCGTATGTCAGTCTTTGTACAATAAACTTCAAAGTACTGTGATGCAGAAGTGTTATTCCGTTCTACGAGGCCTTGGAAACGCTAAGACGCAGCCGCTAGGTTCATTTATGGGCAGAGTACACGTTGACGGCGTCAGCGCGGCCGGAATTCGCTGAATCAAAAGAGCTAAGTATGTACAATATTGTTGAGACTGGTAGTAACATAGATGCTTCTCCACAGTACAAGCCGATGATCGATTCAATGATAGCAGAGTACGAGCCAGCCGAAAAGAAGGCTGACAATTTTGCAAAAATTGTACCCGACTTCGATGGCGTCAACATCCCAGTGGCGATTTGGCGAATTTAAGCGCGCGTCGAAAAGTGCCGATGTACATGCAAAGTTGACGCACAGGAAGAAGAATAGCGACGAAAGCATGCACGAATACATGCTAACAATGAAAACAAGAGCAACAGTCGAGCGGCACGCGACAGTGGGATACCCTTCGACCTTTTTGAAACGTAAAGAGTCAATAATTGTACAATACATCTACTTAATAGAAATATCGTAACGTAAGCCTTTATATGCGTCTGTGTATGAATACGTGTATGTGCGTGTATCATTTCATTGGTCAAGCACAAATGTAGGTATGTGTGTGTGTGCGTTTGAATGCAAAAAATGCGTGTGCATAGAAAGGAAGTGAAGAACAACAGATGGCGCTACGCGCTCGCATTCTCTTTCCTTTTCTTTCCCACATGAGCATTGCAATGACGTCACAGCTTGCTGGTCTGCATACAAAAACAAAGCGAACAAGGTTTTTGTTTAATAACGTCTGTGTTTGTTGTCCGATCGGATCGACTTTATGTTGGTAAAATAATTAGCTTAGTATAGTCTTACTCAGAATGTTGCATCTTTTATATGTCGCTCGCAAATCAGCTTAAAAGTTGAAATTATTGATTTTTGTGGGCGGGGGGCGTGGCACCTAACATTTTAAATAAACTTCACCTGTCCCGGATAAACAGAAACCTTCATGCAAAATTTGGTGTCTCTAGCTTTTATAATAGCTGAGATCTGTGTGTTCATCTGGACATCCAGACATCCAGACAGCCAGACATCCAGACATCCGGACAGACAGACAGACATGGCTTAATCGAATTGGCTAGTGATCCTGAGCAAGAATATATATACTTTGTGGGGCAGAAACAAAATGTTTTAAGTGTGCAGGCAGCGGTCATATATCTTCAAATTGTCCACAAGCTGTAAAAAGTGTTGAAGTCATAAAAGATACTAAGCGCTTGAAAGTAGCTTTGCTAAACGGTACAGAGGTCGCCTGCCTTGTGGACACAGGATCCGATGTGTCAATCGTATGTCAGTCTTTGTACTATAAACTTCAAAGTACTGTGATGCAGAAGTGTTATTCCGTTCTACGAGGCCTTCGAAACGCTAAGACGCAGCCGCTAGGTTCATTTATGGGCAGAGTACACGTTGACGGGATCGAAGCCCTACAAAAGTTTGTTGTGATACCAAACAATCACATCGAGAACGACGTAATACTTGGCTTTGACTTTGTATCGCAGTTCTGCGTGCCTTTGAATGACAGAGAATTCATCTTTACAAAGGCGTCAGCGCAGCCAGAATGCGCTCAATCAAAGAGCTAAGTATGTACAATATTGTTGAGACTAGTAGTAACATAGACGCTTATCCATAGTATAAGCCGATGATCGAGTCAATGATAGCAGAGTACAAGCCAGCCGAAAACAACGCTGAATGTCCGGTGTCGATGAAGATCGTGCTCGAGGAGCGTCAAAACAATCAGCGTCTAATGTTGGGACTGGAGCAGCGAAATATGTATCAAATGATTGGACTGCTGCATAAGGATGACACACAAGATGACGAGAGTATATCGAACGAATCTTTGTCAGAGAATGAGGCGATGGAAAACGAAGAAATAGAATTGCCGAGACTGGCGGGTTCAAATAGGCAACAACAACAACAGCAACAGCAGGAGCAGGATGTGTATGAGATTGAAGAAGAAAATGTAGAACATTCAGAGGTTGCTGCTACTCAACCAGCAAAGCCCAAGCGTCCCTTCCAACGTCGTGGGGAAGGTTTGAAGCAGCGCTTTAAAGTAGATCCCGACAAGCTGCGCCTTGACAATTTGCCGCGCTATAAATATGCAAATGCTCATTCACAGTTTTGCCACCCGCCGCCGGGCAGGGTGAAGAAGCGCAGCATACTAAAGAAAGCCGTCAAAGAGCCGCAAGTTGTAGCAGCGACGGAGGCACTTTCTCCTTTGTCTATAAAGGAGCACCGTTTCCAGATGCCGCTAAGAAATGCCTTGAGAAATCTGCGCTGGGCCAAGGTGCTGGACACAGGACAAATTAAATCACCAGGTTTACATAGACGATCGGCTCAGATATGCGTCGAGAATGAGGACAACATAAGCATCTTTGAGCTGATGGAGCAGAAGGCGCGTGAGGAAAATATTGACATGAACTCCAGTTGTATTTGCACGTCCATGGCGCGCAAGGAGCAACGTGGACCGATCGGCGATGCTGAAGTGCGATTGCCGCCAGAAGTGTCTGCAAACAGTAACTTGACGCTAACGCCACTTAAGATTCAGGCAGGCAAGACACAGCTCTTTGAGGAGTTTAAAGCTGCACTCCTCAAGACACAAGAGGAAAAGAAAGCGCAGGAGCCACTCACAAGGGAGCTGCGGAGTAAGGCGAATCTGGTGCGCGAACGCCTCGAAGAACTGGAGAAGGAGATTGCTACATTGAAGAAGCAAAATGCGTAGTTGCTGTGCATGAAACAGCAACATGAGTTTGAGAAGGCCCAATGTGCACAAAGGGTAGCGTCGTGAGCGCAGGCAGAAGAGGAAGAAGGAGATATAAGAGGAAGCACAAGCATAGAGGAGTCGAAGAAGAACAAGTTGAGTTGAAAGGTGTGCTGTAACAAGATCGTCAAGCCGAAAGTTGTCGTGTCCGGAGTAAAGCAAACTTGTGCCGTCGTCGTATGTCCGGAGATCAAAAGTGTTGGCACGAGTCATCTTTTTATTAAATACTTAAAATAATAAACAAACTATTATGATATCAAACTATTATTAAGGTAAACAATTGTGTTAAACAATAAATATGCTACATACATGTAGATATACAGACATGTATCATACATCATACATGATGTATGTATTGATTGTCTTAAATATTGCATATGCAGTAGGCTGCTAGAGGGTCACACTAATATATATCGATTCTTATATAACACGATGTTAAGCCTATGTTAAACCTTTATAAAATAACATATGGGGGCAGTCTTGGTAAGCGTGTCGAATAAGGAGAAAATGCTGAAACGTGGTGTCATATTATTCAGCTGCCCAACATACAAATTTGAAATTAAGTATTGGAAAACTATTTTTAATGATAAGATGCGGGTGTATCACGGCCCGTTCGACTGTAGTTTTCCTTTTAGTTTATACGAATACAAACAATAAACCTAAAAAACAAAAAAAAACAAGAGCAACAGTCGAGCGGCACGTGACAGTGGAATACCCTTCGACCTTTTCCAAACGTAAAGAGTCAATAATTGTACAATACTTCTACTTAATAGAAATATCGTAACGTAAGCCTTTTTATGCGTCTGTGTATGAATACGTGTATATGCGTGTATCATTTTATTGGTCAAGCACAAATGTATGTATGTGTGTGTGTGCGTTTGAATGCAAAAAATGCGTGTGCACAGAAAAGAAGAGAAGAACAACAGATGGCGCTACGCGCTCGCATTCTCTTTCCTTTTCTTTTTTACATGAGCATTGCAATGACGTCACAGCTGAGCAAGAATATATGTACTTTGTGGGGTCTCCCATGCCTCCTTCTGCCTGTTACATACATTTGCACAAAGTTAGTATACCCTTTTTTGACCATTTTCAATGGTCGAAGGGTATAAAAAAACTTATTCAACCGATTTTCAAAATTAATCTTAGGATCTTTTAAGTATCCATATGTAATGTGGATGCTTAGAAATTAAAAACAAAATTTAATTCCTTTTAGTATACATATTAAATTTAATTTTTAATTTTTAAGCACTCACATTACTTTTAATTTCTAATTTTTTCCTTTTGTTTTGTTTTAAGTATTTATAGTAAATTTAATTTTCTTTTCTTTTTGTTTTATTTATTCATAGTAAATTTAATTTTCTTTTCTTTAAGTATTCAATAAGGTTGCACGAATGAATTTAATGATTTTTTTGTTTATCGTGAGTGTGAGGAGTGTGTGTGTGTGTGTAAATTTACACTGATTTTTTAATGTTTTAAATTGATCACTGTGTGTGTTATAATGTATGTGTTGCAAATGTGTGTGTCTGGCTGATTTTTTTACATGATTTGATGTGTGTGTGTCATGTGTTTATAGTTTTAAAACTTAATTGTCACTATTCACTATGACTATTCCACGCCCCAAAGGTGTCGATGTCGTTAACGATGATAAATTGGTCAGGCACAAATGTATGTATGTGTGTGTGTGCGTTTGAATGCAAAAAATGCGTGTATATAGAAATGAAGAACAACAGATGGCGCTACGCGCTCCCATTCCCACAGAGACCTGGTGGAAACGTGGCTACCTGCCACGGCTGAGGGTGTCCGGGAGGTAGTGATCGGCTCTGCCTTCTTGGCGATGTGGATGACGTCCCCCCCACAGAGGTTCAGCGGCAAGTGGAATTCTGCCGCCAACACAACAAGCCGCTCGTGATCGGCTGCGATGCCAATGCGCACCACACGATCTGGAGTAGCAGCGACATAAAAGAACGTGGTGAGTCCCTTCTAGAGTTTCTATTGTGTTGTCAATTAGATGTTGCTAACATAGGGTGTAAGCCTACGTTCATTAACGCCAATAGGGAAGAGGTTTTGGACCTCACCCTAGTCAGCAACTCTATTGTGAGTTCGCTTGTGAACTGGCGGGTCACAGACGAAGCCACCTTGTCGGACCATCAGCACATCAGGTTCGCCCTACCTGGTCAAGTCGAGATCCGTCAGAACTCCTTCTGTCCCAAAAAGACCAATTGGGTACTTTTCAAAGCTTCCGTGGCTTTTAAAGCAGACTTGTTGATCAGCAACCCAAATTCTATCAGTGAGATAGAACTTGCTGCCAACCTGCTTCAAGATGTGGTAATCACATCCTTCGAGGACAGCTCAGTTCGGAAGACCTTAAGATCAACCGAAAAGTTCCATTGTGGAACAAGGAACTTTCTGTGCAAAGAAGGAAGGTTAGAAGCCTCTTCAATAGGGCCAGATCTAACCGCGTCAGTTTGGACGTCTATAAGGACGCTCTAACTAACTATAATAAAAACATTAGACATCCTAAACGCGATACGTGGCGCAGCTACCGTGGTAGCATTGAATTGAGAATTGAGAATGCACAAAGTAATAGCTAAAGGGTCGTCTAATGGTGTAGGGTAGATTCCTTCGCTCTCTTCAAAGCCCCAGGGGGCCGTCAAATCTTTCCAGCCCTTCTACAAAAGAGCTTGGATCACATTCTAGATCGACTGGTCGGCCTTTTTAGAACTAGTCTTACTTTGGGAGACATACCCATCTCATGGAGGAGAGTCAATGTGGTATTCATTCCCAAACAGGGTCAATTGTCCCTCTGACCAGCCTAAATCATATCGGCTGATGAGTCTCACCAGCTTTCTGCTTAAGACAGCGGAAAGGCTCGTAGATCTGCAGATACGGTTCTCTCTATAGAAAACCTATCCTTTGCATCCCACGCACTTTGCGTATATAGCCGATCGCCCTTCACAAGCTAGTAGGTAAAATCGAAGGAGCCCTCCTGTTCAAGAACATTGCTCTGTGCTCTTTTCTTGATATAGATGGTGCTTTTGATAATACCGGCTACGGTTCTATAGTAGTTGATGAACTAATAAGTATTCTTGCAGAACAGTGAGTAGTAGTGATGGGGAAATTTAAACTAGAATTCCCACCTTAACAACACTCTATCAAAGGCAACTCATGCCATGTGGGCCTGTAGAAGATTCTTTGGTAGAACCTGGAGTCTCAAATCTTTTACCATTCGGTGGCTATTTGAGATGATGGTCAGACCCATCGTCACCTACGTTGCAATTGTGTGGTGGACAAACGTGACGCAGGTCACTGCCATCAACAAATGCAATAAATTGCATAGGCTGCTTTGCCGCTCTTTGCCGGGTGCACTGCGCACCTGTCCCACAGCAGCAATGGAATCAATTTTGAACCTGACTCCGCTGCATATCCGAATTAAAGAAGTCGCTGCCATGAGCCTTCTTAGAATCAAGCTCCAATCTGGGCTTCAAGCTACCGAATCATGGCATGCTAGACAAATTAATATTCCCGGCTTAGAGATCTGCACTAGATCAGATTCTATGACCAAGGAACTCCTCTTTGGCGCTGAATTCCGAACCCTTATCCCAGACCGGAAGGACTGGGATGGATGCAGGCAACCCCATCAGTGACCCTCACGGCATACACTGGTATACCGACGGGTCAAAGACTGATCAGGGGGTTGGAGCCGGGATACATGGTCCCAACTCCAAAACCTCGATTGCCATGGGCAAGTGGCCCACGGTTTTTCAATCCGGGGTTCATGCCATCAAGTTCTGCTGCCGTCTCCATGAGAAGGGGATGAGAGGATCGAAAAGAAATAAAGTTACCCTCCTTTGGGTACCTGGACACTCTGGTTTCCAGGGCAACGAGCTAGTGGATGAGCTAGCGAGGGCGGGGTCATCAGTCCCCCTGCTTGGCCCCGAACCCTTCTGCGGCGTGGGGTGGTCAACCATCTCATCAAAACATGGGCAGATAGGTTGACCGAACGCTATTGGTTCTTCCAACCTGGGATGAGGCAGGCTAGAGATCTTACAAATCATTCGGTTAAACGAAGAACAAACTCACTCTCTAGGAGAGATCATTATCTCTTTGTTGGCTACCTTAGTGGCCACCATTTGGTAAACTATCACCTCACAAAAATGCGTCTGTCCTCGGATGCAGAATGCAGGCTCTGTAAAGAGGACGACGAAACCACCAAACACATACTGTGTGACGGTCCAGCCTTGGTTTGGATTAGGAGGAAACATTTGCACGTGGAAATCGCAGTTCCCGAGCACATTGTCCGTTGCTCAACGAAAGACCAGTTATGCTTCATCAGAGAAGCAGAGTTTTTGTCAAGATAGGGAGAGCTTTATAGGCACAAAAGATCATTCTGGTCGCAGTGCCTCGCGCCTTCTCTGTTGGGAGACTCCCTTTGTCAAATAATAATAATAGCGCTACAGTACCAGGAACACGTTCAATATTTACGTTGAGTGATATTGAAGATTGTCTCAGTTTAGTGGATCAGAGCAGCGATTGCAAAAAGAAGCAGCAAAAATATTCATGCGCAGCCAAACCGCTATTTCTGATTGGAATTCACTTAAACAAATATTGTTGTCAGAGTTTGGAGCATCAATTTCGTCAATTGAAGTTCATCGTATGTTACGAAATCGGCGCAAGCGTGTAGGTGAGGACTTCAAAGAATATTTCTATAGTCTCATGGAAATAGGCAAGTCAGTTACTTTAGACGAGAAGAGGAAATTAAAGCAATTTATATCAAGCTAAGACAGTAAATGAGTTGAAAGAGCAAGTTTTAATTTACGAAAAAATTCATAGAAATCGTCATCAAGGGCATGGCGGAAAAGACGAAGGATGTAAAGAAAAGAAAGTTGACTGGAAAAACGGATACTAAGAAAACTAGGAAATGTTTTAATCTATCACATTTGGCAAAAGATTATAAGCAGGCAGTTAAATGTTTTACGTGCAGTCAACCTCGTCATAAAGCCGCAGATTGTGTTAGTTCAAATTTAATAAAGGAAGAAAAGAGCATGAACACCATAGTAAATACAGAAGACTCTGGTGGTAAATTTTCAAAGAGTTAATCTGCAAGAATGTTTCATTTCCAACTTTAATTGATATAGGTTGTGTTCTTTGTTTGATTAGATCAGATGTTGTTAAGAAACTAGGCAACGTTAAGTTAATCCAGGAAAAGCATTGTTGGAATATGCAACAGTGAGCTTAATACGTAAGGTAGTATTGTAGCTAATGTTAAAATTGACGAACATAACTTAGACATCACGTTTCATGTAGTTGACCACGAAAATATTAAATATTCAGCAGTTATTGGAAAAGCAGTTTTGGAAGTCGTTGATTTACTTGTTTCTAAGCAATCATGAAATTTTTCCAAAAGGCAAAAAAAGAGTATGAAACCATTGCAAATAGTACTGCAGTTATTGAGCCTATATTAGAATCGCTGCAAGAGTTTGGTGATTTTTGTATGCTTTCAACAACAAACGAATCAGATATTGATTTGTCACACCTTGACAAGCCATCTGCTGTGGCAATAGAGGAACTAATAAGTGAATATTCTACAGGAATGAAGAAGAAATGTTCCAGTGAGATCAAAAATTTATTAAATGACGAGTAGCCAGTTTTTGAACGTATTTGCTAGGAATCACATTTAAAATAGTAACTGATTGTAATGCTTTCACAATGACTATGAAAAAGAGCGTTGATATGCCGTTAAGGGTATCACGTTTTAACTATGAAATCGAGCATCGTAGCGGAACAAAAATGAAACATGTAGATTCTTTAAGTCGCGTTAATTGTTTTATTTTAGAGGAAAGCTTACATCACAGGTTGCAACGGACTCAGGCTGAAGACGAATGGATTAGAGCGATATTAGCTGTGTTACACATCAGTATGATGAATTCTATCCATAGGTAAAGACACTTTGCGGTGAAAAGGACGCAAGAGGCAGTTAAAAAAACATTCTATATTCGACAGTTATCTGCAAAAGTACAGAAGATCGTTAAAAGTTGTATTAAGTGCATTATTTCGGACAGTGAAGATGGTATGAATGAAGGTTTTTTAACACCAATAAAGAAAGAAGATATACCTTTAGGGACATATCACGTAGATAATGTTGGTTCCCTACAACAGACTAGCAAGATTTACGATTACATCTTCGTAGTGGTTCACGCACTTTCAAAACTTACTTGGCTTTATCCAACTAAAAATACGGCAGCTGAAGGAGATGTGGTTAGGCTCAAAAGACAAGCAGCAGTGTGCTGAAATCCTAAGCGCATTATATCCGACAGAGGTGCAGCTTTTATTTCTAACATGTTTAGAGAATATTGCGAAAGTGAATGGATACAACATCTAATGTTAGCGACAGGAGGTTCTCACCATAAAATTGTAATACCGATGTTGTCGAGGCACTGTCAAGGAAATACTTGTAGTTGGTATAAACATATTTAAACCGAAAAGAAACTTATAGACAGTACCCCACCAATAAGCACAAAAATCTCTCATATTAGACATTTAACAGGTGTTGATATGAATGAAAGAGAAAATCTCCGTCTAGAAGCAGCAAATAATATAAAAGAAATCCAGTAGGAAAATCGTAGATCGTTTAACATGAATCGTAAAAAAGAATTAAAATATAAGTTGAATGAATTAGTTGCTATTAAAAGAAAGCAATACGGTTCAGGTCACATCGATTTAACTAAGAATTAGATTAGATCAGTTCGTCTGACGATATCCAAGAGTGAGGGAACTGCGGTATGTAGAATTGGGAACAGATTTATGGTTAAAATGTGTAAAACTGTATTATTTCCCTGTAGAATAAAACCATCTTCATTTGTGTAAGCCAATGAGCGTTTAAGGCATTCCCTGGATATTGTCGGCGGCTCGACATTTCTTTTATTCGTACCCAGTGATTGGCAACATGTCGGCGCTGTCGGCGAAGCCTCAGACTAGATTAGTCCAAGGGGCCCACGACGATCACAACCACAGAAAACAGGCACACCAACCAGATCTATGAGTGTGGCTAGTGATATACAGCAGACTCAAAGTTCCAAGGAAAGTGGATTACTCGGTCAGAATCCGATTGGTACTCCGCAGCCTGCCAAAGCAGGGCAGATAACAATTCCACAACTGTAGAGGTGGTGAACCTACTGGATAGAATCGCAACCTTAGAAAGGGAACTCTCCAAGGCAAAGGCAAATGTAGGGCAAGTAGAGACCGCAAGGAATCCCGTTGGGGTCGGGTTGAGCGGTAACAGTAACGGTGCGGCGAATACACCGCTAAGTATGAGCGAAACGCCGTCAACTATGAGTGAAGCGACGACGCAGGTGTTGAGTGAAAATCTGCAACGGGAACAATTTGTGACGCCATCTTTGAATGAACCGTTGCCCGCACCATTGAGTGGAACTAGTGGGCAACAAGTCACACGGAATAATAACTGTACAACAGTGAGCCTATCTCCGCCTGGTTAAGTTACGGCCACAGTGCAGCCAGAACTAGGGTATGTTAAGGCACTACGGCAGCCACAACGCAGCTTAGTGGTTACTGCGCCTGGGTCCTACGGGACAGCATCGGCGAGTATACCAAATGGATGGACGCCATGTAGACTGCCGGATCTTCCAGAGTTCAAAGGCCAGCCTGAGGAATGGCCAATATTCCAGTGCGCGTTTACGGAGGCATATCAGTGTACAGCTTTGGAGAACAATCAAAGGCTAGTGAAGGCTTCGAAGGGTGAGG
The DNA here is from genome assembly GCA_018904595.1 of Zaprionus indianus. Lineage (NCBI taxonomy): Eukaryota > Metazoa > Arthropoda > Insecta > Diptera > Drosophilidae > Zaprionus > Zaprionus indianus. The sequence goes on along the minus strand of JAEIHA010000101.1, from coordinate 468,943 downwards.
CACGAGCGGCAGTAAAGGCGCTGTTCATCCACCCGAACAATGTGCAAGAAGTTGGTGGTGCAGCTTTGATTTCGGTATGGACGCCCGGAGCAACTGATTCGAAATCAACTGGAGAGAGTGCGAGTTGTGCTTCCAATATTAGAACATAACATAGCCAGGATTGTGCCGTTCGCCACAAGGGTGAGCAATCTTGCTGCGTTTTTGAAGTCAACGAAGAACGACATTCAGCATTTAGGAAATCCTACCCTAATGGAGGAGCTGACAGCTAAGTTGCCTATAAGCAAGAGGTTGGACTGGGCGAAGCATGCGGCTCCGATAGAACCATATCCAGCAGTGGTGCATCTTAGCGAATGGCTACACGAGCTCGCTAAATTGATATGCATTGTCACGGATGCCGCATGTGAGGATCCGAATCGAAGACTATTGCACGCAAGCACAAGTCGTGTGGATGGAAAGGATACTGACTCTCACAAATGTTGTTCAATATGTGAGGGGCAGCATGGGATCAAGGACTGCGAGGAATTTAGTCATGCACTTTCGGCAGCGAGAATCGAGTTCGCAAGGAAGCATAGGATCTGTTTCGCGATTCTGCAAGAAGGGCACCAAATGCAGTGTCAACGGGTGGCAAAGAAGGCATCACTACCTGCTGCACGATAGAATCGGAAATTCCAGGCTACCACAGTCGAATGGCGGTCGCTTGAGGGAGAATAGGAGCACTCGAGATCAGGAGCTGCAAAGGGACACCAGCCATCGCCGACGTAATCCCATTATGTCAACGACTGCAATGCTAGAAGCTGACATTCCGAGGATATCCAGGAATCGCCACACCGAAACCTTAGCTGCGTCGACAGTATCAAGATCATGCTTTTTAGGCGTGTCACACGATAATCTTCTAGAGAAGATTACTTCGAAACCGAGAATTTTGGAGTAAAGCCCGCACCGCCGGTCGCAGCTGGTGACGATGTGCGAGCCTTAAGCATTCTGGAGGACACGACTAAACGCGTAGGCAAGTTGCGGAAGGCACGACCAACACAACCGGAAATGGGCCCACTGCCGGAGGATCAGCTTGAGCCAAATGGATGGCCATTTAAGTTCACTGGCCTGGACTATTTCGGACCATTGCTTGAGGCGGTTGGGCGCCGAACAGAGAAGAGGCGCATTTCACCTGTCTAACTACGAGAGCCGCCCACTTGGAGATGGCTTATGATTTATCAACAGATTCATGTATCATCGCTATGAGGATCTTCATGTGCCGCCGTGGACCGGTGGTTAGGATAAGGAGCGAGTACTTTCCCACACTTGTCCGCAGTGAGAAATGGTGCCAGCGTGTTGAGCCCATGCGTCGAGGCGACCTGGTATACATCTGCGATCCGGCCATACCACGCATGGAGTGGAAAAGGGGGGTCGTTGAAGAGGTGTTCACCGGGAAAGATGGAGTGCCAGGACGGGCTTCGGTGAGGACTAGCGATCGAGCCAATTTGGTGCTGCTTGGCGTGTCAGATCAGCTCGTCTGACGATATCCAAGAGTGAGGGAAGAGAAACTGCGGTATGTAGAATTGGGAACAGATTTATGGTTAAAATGTGTAAAACTGTATTATTTCTCTATAGAATAAAAACCACCTTCATTTGGATTCATTTCCCTGGATATTGTCGGCGGCTCGACAAGAACAATAGAACAAAAGACCAATGAACTAAAGATTGAACTATACAACGAACTAAAAGGCTTGAACGAACGAACTAAAGAATGAACTATAGTTCATCGAAAAATGAACTAATCAACTAATTCCCTGAAACGAACCCAAATCAATCAACTCTCAATGCTTCGGGCTCTGGAGTACTTCGATAAAAAAACTATCAATAACAGATTTACCTCCTGTTTGAGGTCTTTATGTGTTCAGTGCTTAGTGGTATTATCGTGTAAGTCAAGTTGTGATGCAACTCTGTAAACGCAGTATTTTATTTTCTTAACAATCTATCGAAAGTGAGATTCGATTTGAATGTGTCAGTTGTGTCGGTTGTGTGTTCAAGCTCATTTTTTTTTGAATTACTTAAAACACAATTCAATTTCACAATTAGTAATAAACTACTATGTTAAAACTTAACTAAAGGCGCAGTGTTTCAATCAAAGAAAACGAGACGGCCATCGACCATCCAACAAATTTGGTGTAAGAAGTGAGAACAAAAATAAGAATAACGGTGACATAAACCAGTCGAACGCTAAGTCAGGTGTTGACTGTAGAAGGCCATGGATTATCATAGTATACCGTGTATCATTATACCCTTCGACCATTGAAATTGGTCAAAAAAGGGTATACTAACTTTGTGCAAATGTATGTAACAGGCAGAAGGAGGCGTGGGAGACCCCCCCACAAAGTATATATATTCTTGCTCAGGCTCACTAGCCAAGTCGATTAAGCCATGTCTGTCTGTCTGTCCGGATGTCTGGATGTCTGGCTGTCTGGATGTCCAGATGAACACACAGATCTCAGCTATTATTAAAGCTAGAGACACCAAATTTTGTATTAAGGTTTCTGTTTATCCGGGACAGGTGAAGTTTATTTCAAATGTTAGGTGCCACGCCCCCGCCCACGCATATCAATAATTTCATCTTTTAAGCTGATTTGCGAGCGAAATATAAAAGATACAATATTCTGAGTAAGACTATACTAAGCTAATTATTTTACCAACATAACGTGAAAATTTCAATCCGATCGGACAACAAACACAGACGTTATTAAACAAAATCCTTGTTCGCTTTGATTCTGTGTACAGACCAGCAAGCTGTGACGTCAATGCAATGCTCATGTAGGAAAGAAAAGGAAATAGAATGGGAGCACGTTGCGCCATCTGTTGTTCTTCTTTTCTATACACACGCATTTTTTGCATTCAAACGCACACACACACATACATACATTTGTGCCTGACCAATGAAATGATACACGTATTCATACACAGACGCTTACGTTACGATATTTCTATTAAGTAGAAGTATTGTACAATTATTGACTCTTTACGTTTCAAAAAGGTCGAAGGGTATGCCACTGACGTTATGTTGGTAAAATAATTAGCTTAGTATAGTCTGACTTAGAATGTTGTATCTTTTATATTTCGCTCGCAAATCAGCTTAAAAGATGAAATTATTGATTTGCGTGGGCGGGGGGCGTGGCACCTAACATTTGAAATAAACTTCACCTGTCCCGGATCAACAGAAACCTTAATGCAAAATTTGGTGTCTCTAGCTTTAATAATAGCTGAGATCTGTGTGTTCATCTGGACATCCAGACATCCAGACATCCGGACAGACAGACAGACATGGCTTAATCGACTTGGGTCTCCCACGCCTCCTTCTGCCTGTTACATACATTTGCACAAAGTTAGTATACCCTTTTTTGACCATTTTCAAAGGTCGAAGGGTATAATAATTAAAATGAAAAGTTACACCAGTCGCGCATAAGACTTTACTCGCGCACGCATACACAATTTTCAAGTACTGCCGTTCGCCACTCTAACCACTCAGTCACTGCCTCATTTCTTGTTCGATCGGAAAATTTGAATAGTGAGCCAATTCTGTTACCATTCTGTGCAAATAATAAGTTTAATAAAACGCTGTGTCCGACGCTAGATTTGAACTTCGGTATGCATACGTAAATTAGGTCTGTTTAAGTATAAATGGTACGTTCAAATTGAGTTTAATTCGTTTCATAACTCACTTTTTTTAGTCCGATTTTTAATTAAATTTTCAGAAAAAACCTCTGGCAATGTGAGATGTAAAACTTTGGTTGTTGGGTGTATATTGTGGATTCTAAATAGTTGTTACTGAATTACAGAGGCGGGAAGGGGCGTGGCCAAATTTCAAAAAAACTTTGAGAAGCCTGAATATACACGTATTTTATGGCTCTAGCTCTTGTATTGTAGTTTCTGAGATCCAGTTGTTCATATAAACGGACAGACAGACATGGCTCAATCGACTCGGCTGTTGATACTGATTCAGATTATATATAGTTTATGCATATGTATAAGTTCCGACAAACGCAATAGACTATGAATTTTTTTTAAAATCCATGGCCTAAAAGGAGTTTGTTGCATTATAATTATTCAAACTTATAAGGTAAAGTGGCGAGTGTAAGGAGTCCGTGTACGTGGGAGTTCGGATTGCGTTGGCAGAAGCTGAAAGCAAAGATTTGCAATGTGTTCGAGTATGCCGGAGTAGACAAATTGTGGACAGGCTGAGTTGCAGTGAGCGACGAATTCAACAGCTTTAGTATTTCATATACAGGTCTGCAGTACAACAACTGGGAGGTACGTGCATACGTGGCACATGTGGATCCTGTAAGTTAATATATGACCGCATGGGGGGGGCCCCTCGCAATGCTATAGTTGTAAATAACAATGTGTGACACTTTCCTTATCAAATTTTATCCACAGAGACCTGGTGGCAATGGCTATTGAGATAGCCACGGCTGAGGGTGTCCAGGAGGTAGTGATCGCCTCTGCCTTCTTGGCGATGTGGATGACGTCCCCCCCACAGAGGTTCAGCGGCTAGTGGAATTCTGCCGCCAGCACAACAAGCCGCTCGTGATCGGCTGCGAAGCCAATGCGCACCACACGATCTGGGGTAGCAGCGACATAAACAAACGTGGCGAGTCCCTTCTAGAGTTTCTATTGTGTTGTCAATTAGATGTTGCTAACATAGGGTGTAAGGCTACGTTCATTAACGCCATTAGGGAAGAGGTTTTGGACCTCACCCTAGTCAGCAACTCTATTGTGAATTCGCTTGTGAACTGGCGGGTCACAGACGAAGCCACCTTGTCGGACCATCAGCACATCAGGTTCGCCCTATCTGGTCAAGTCGAGATCCGTCAGAACTCCTTCTGTCCCAAAAAGACCAATTGGGTACTTTTCAAAGTTTCCGTGGCTTTTAAAGCAGACTTGTTGATCAGCAACCCAAATTCTATCAGTGAGAGAGAACTTGCTGCCAACCTGCTTCAAGATGTGCTAATCACATCCTTCGAGGACAGCTCTGTTCGGAAGACCTTAAGGTCAACCGAAAAGTTCCATTGTGGATCGAGGAACTTTCTGTACAAAGAAGGAAGGTTAGAAGCCTTTTCAATAGGGCCAGATCTAACCGCGTCGGTTTGGACGTCTATAGGGACGCTCTAACTAACTATAATAAAAACAGACGTGCCAAACGCGATACGTGGCGCAGCTACCGTGTTAGCATTGAATTGAGAATTGAGAATGCACAAAGTAATAGCTAAAGGGTCGTCTAATGGTATAGAGCTTCTTAAAAGAGCAGATGGATCTTTCACTCAAGATCGTAGGGAAGCACTTGACCTTCTACTTCAAGTCCACTTCCCAGGATCGGTGGTGAACCCAGATCTATGAGTGAAGCGACAACGCAGGTGTTGAGTGAAAATATGCAACGGGAACAATTTGTGACGCCATCTTTGAATGAACCGTTGCCCGCACAATTGAGTGGAACTAGTGGGCAACAAATCACACGGAATAATAACTGTACAACAGTGAGCCTATCTCCGCCTGCTTAAGTTACGGCCACAGTGCAGCCAGAACTAGGGTATGTTAAGGCACTACGGGAGCCACAACGCAGCTTAGTGGTTACTGCGCCTGGGTACTACGGGACAGCATCGGCGAGTATACCAAATGGATGGACGCCATGTAGACTGCCGGATCTTCCAGAGTTCAAAGGCCAGCCTGAGGAATGGCCAATATTCCAGTGCGCGTTTACGGAGGCATATCAGTGTACAGCTTTGGAGAACAATCAAAGGCTAGTGAAGGCTTCGAAGGGTGAGGCACGAGCGGCAGTAAAGGCGCTGTTCATCCACCCGAACAATGTGCAAGAAGTTGGTGGTGCAGCTTTGATTTCGGTATGGACGCCCGGAGCAACTGATTCGAAATCAACTGGAGAAAGTGCGAGTTGTGCTTCCAATATCAGAACATAACATAGCCAGGATTGTGCCGTTCGCCACAAGGGTGAGCAATCTTGCTGCGTTTTTGAAGTCAACGAAGAACGACATTCAGCATTTAGGAAATCCTACCCTAATGGAGGAGCTGACAGCTAAGTTGCCTATAAGCAAGAGGTTGGACTGGGCGAAGCATGCGGCTCCGATAGAACCATATCCAGCAGTGGTGCATCTTAGCGAATGGCTACACGAGCTCGCTAAATTGATATGCATTGTCACGGATGCCGCATGTGAGGATCCGAATCGAAGACTATTGCACGCAAGCACAAGTCGTCTGGATGGAAAGGATACTGACTCTCACAAATGTTGTTCAATATGTGAGGGGCAGCATGGGATCAAGGACTGCGAGGAATTTAGTCATGCACTTTCGGCAGCGAGAATCGAGTTCGCAAGGAAGCATAGGATCTGTTTCGCGATTCTGCAAGAAGGGCACCAAATGCAGTGCCAACGGGTGGCAAAGAAGGCATCACTACCTGCTGCACGATAGAATCGGAAATTCCAGGCTACCACAGTCGAATGGCGGTCGCTTGAGGGAGAATAGGAGCACTCGAGTTCAGGAACTGCAAAGGGACACCAGCCATCGCCGACGTAATCCCATTATGTCAACGACTGCAATGCTAGAAGCTGACATTCCGAGGATATCCAGGAATCGCCACACCGAAACCTTAGCTGCGTCGACAGTATCAAGATCATGCTTTTTAGGCGTGTCACACGATAATCTTCTAGAGAAGATTACTTCGAAACCGAGAATTTTGGAGTAAAGCCCGCACCGCCGGTCGCAGCTGGTGACGATGTGCGAGCCTTAAGCATTCTGGAGGACACGACTAAACGCGTAGGCAAGTTGCGGAAGGCACGACCAACACAACCGGAAATGGGCCCACTGCCGGAGGATCAGCTTGAGCCAAATGGATGGCCATTTAAGTTCACTGGCCTGGACTATTTCGGACCATTGCTTGAGGCGGTTGGGCGCCGAACAGAGAAGAGGCGCATTTCACCTGTCTAACTACGAGAGCCGCCCACTTGGAGATGGCTTATGATTTATCAACAGATTCATGTATCATCGCTATGAGGATCTTCATGTGCCGCCGTGGACCGGTGGTTAGGATAAGGAGAGAGTACTTTCCCACACTTGTCCGCAGTGAGAAATGGTGCCAGCGTGTTGAGCCCATGCGTCGAGGCGACCTGGTATACATCTGCGATCCGGCCATACCACGCATGGAGTGGAAAAGGGGGGTCGTTGAAGAGGTGTTCACCGGGAAAGATGGAGTGCCAGGACGGGCTTCGGTGAGGACTAGCGATCGAGCCAATTTGGTGCTGCTTGGCGTGTCAGATCAGCTCGTCTGACGATATCCAAGAGTGAGGGAAGAGAAACTGCGGTATGTAGAATTGGGAACAGATTTATGGTTAAAATGTGTAAAACTGTATTATTTCTCTATAGAATAAAAACCACCTTCATTTGGATTCATTTCCCTGGATATTGTCGGCGGCTCGACAAGAACAATAGAACAAAAGACCAATGAACTAAAGATTGAACTATACAACGAACTAAAAGGCTTGAACGAACGAACTAAAGAATGAACTATAGTTCATCGAAAAATGAACTAATCAACTAATTCCCTGAAACGAACCCAAATCAATCAACTCTCAATGCTTCGGGCTCTGGAGTACTTCGATAAAAAAACTATCAATAACAGATTTACCTCCTGTTTGAGCTCTTTATGTGTTCAGTGCTTAGTGGTATTATCGTGTAAGTCAAGTTGTGATGCAACTCTGTAAACGCAGTATTTTATTTTCTTAACAATCTATCGAAAGTGAGATTCGATTTGAATGTGTCAGTTGTGTCGGTTGTGTGTTCAAGCTCATTTTTTTTTTGAATTACTTAAAACACAATTCAATTTCACAATTAGTAATAAACTACTATGTTAAAACTTAACTAAAGGCGCAGTGTTTCAATCAAAGAAAACGAGACGGCCATCGACCATCCAACAAATTTGGTGTAAGAAGTGAGAACAAAAATAAGAATAACGGTGACATAAACCAGTCGAACGCTAAGTCAGGTGTTGACTGTAGAAGGCCATGGATTATCATAGTATACCGTGTATCATTATACCCTTCGACCATTGAAATTGGTCAAAAAAGGGTATACTAACTTTGTGCAAATGTATGTAACAGGCAGAAGGAGGCGTGGGAGACCCCCCCACAAAGTATATATATTCTTGCTCAGGCTCACTAGCCAAGTCGATTAAGCCATGTCTGTCTGTCTATCCGGATGTCTGGATGTCTGGCTGTCTGGATGTCCAGATGAACACACAGATCTCAGCTATTATTAAAGGTAGAGACACCAAATTTTGTATTAAGGTTTCTGTTTATCCGGGACAGGTGAAGTTTATTTCAAATGTTAGGTGCCACGCCCCCCGCCCACGCATATCAATAATTTCATCTTTTAAGCTGATTTGCGAGCGAAATATAAAAGATACAATATTCTGAGTAAGACTATACTAAGCTAATTATTTTACCAACATAACGTGAAAATTTCAATCCGATCGGACAACAAACACAGACGTTATTAAACAAAATCCTTGTTCGCTTTGATTCTGTGTACAGACCAGCAAGCTGTGACGTCAATGCAATGCTCATGTAGGAAAGAAAAGGAAATAGAATGGGAGCACGTTGCGCCATCTGTTGTTCTTCTTTTCTATACACACGCATTTTTGCATTCAAACGCACACACACACATACATACATTTGTGCCTGACCAATGAAATGATACACGTATTCATACACAGACGCTTACGTTACGATATTTCTATTAAGTAGAAGTATTGTACAATTATTGACTCTACGTTTCAAAAAGGTCGAAGGGTATGCCAATGACGTTATGTTGGTAAAATAATTAGCTTAGTATAGTCTGACTCAGAATGTTGTATCTTTTATATTTCGCTCGCAAATCAGCTTAAAAGATGAAATTATTGATTTGCGTGGGCGGGGGGCGTGGCACCTAACATTTGAAATAAACTTCACCTGTCCCGGATAAACAGAAACCTTAATGCAAAATTTGGTGTCTCTAGCTTAAATAATAGCTGAGATCTGTGTGTTCATCTGGACATCCAGACATCCAGACATCCGGACAGACAGACAGACATGGCTTAATCGACTTGGGTCTCCCACGCCTCCTTCTGCCTGTTACATACATTTGCAGAAAGTTAGTATACCCTTTTTTGACCATTTTCAATGGTCGAAGGGTATAATAATTAAAATGAAAAGTTACACCAGTCGCGCATAAGACTTGACTCGCGCACGCACACACAATCTTCAAGTACTGCCGTTCGCCACTCTAACCACTCAGTCACTGCCTCATTTCTTGTTCGATCGGAAAATTTGAATAGTGAGCCAATTCTGTTACCATTCTGTGCAAATAATAAGTTTAATAAAACGCTGTGTCCGACGCTAGATTTGAACTTCGGTATGCATACGTAAATTAGGTCTGTTTAAGTATAAATGGTACGTTCAAATTGAGTTTAATTCGTTTCATAACTCACTTTATTTTAGTCCGATTTTTAATTAAATTTTCAGAAAAAACCTCTGGCAATGTATATGTCATGTGAGATGTAAAACTTTGGTTGTTGGGTGTATATTGTGGATTCTAAATAGTTATTACTGAATTACAGAGGCGGGAAGGGGCGTGGCCAAATTTCAAAAAAACTTTGAGAAGCCTGAATATACACGTATTTTATGGCTCTAGCTCTTGTATTGTAGTTTCTGAGATCCAGTTGTTCATATAAACGGACAGACAGACATGGCTCAATCGACTCGGCTGTTGATACTGATTCAGATTATATATAGTTTATGCATATGTATAAGTTCCGACAAACGCAATAGACTATGAATTTTTTTAAAATCCATGGCCTAAAAGGAGTTTGTTGCATTATAATTATTCAAACTTATAAGGTAAAGTGGCGAGTGTAAGGAGTCCGTGTACGCGGGAGTTCGGATTGCGTTGGCAGAAGCTGAAAGCAAAGATTTGCAATGTGTTCGAGTATGCCGGAGTAGACAAATTGTGGACAGGCTGAGTTGCAGTGAGCGACGAATTCAACAGCTTTAGTATTTCATATACATGTCTGCAGTACAACAACTGGGAGGTACGTGCATACGTGGCACATGTGGATCCTGTAAGTTAATATATGACCGCATGGGGGGGGCCCCTCGCAATGCTATTGTTGTAAATAACAATGTGTGACACTTTCCTTATCAAATTTTATCCACAGAGACCTGGTGGCAATGGCTATTGAGATAGCCACGGCTGAGGGTGTCCAGGAGGTAGTGATCGCCTCTGCCTTCTTGGCGATGTGGATGACGTCCCCCACAGAGGTTCAGCGGCTAGTGGAATTCTGCCGCCAGCACAACAAGCCGCTCGTGATCGGCTGCGATGCCAATGCGCACCACACGATCTGGGGTAGCAGCGACATAAACAAACGTGGCGAGTCCCTTCTAGAGTTTCTATTGTGTTGTCAATTAGATGTTGCTAACATAGGGTGTAAGGCTACGTTCATTAACGCCATTAGGGAAGAGGTTTTGGACCTCACCCTAGTCAGCAACTCTATTGTGAATTCGCTTGTGAACTGGCGGGTCATAGACGAAGCCACCTTGTCGGACCATCAGCACATCAGGTTCGCCCTATCTGGTCAAGTCGAGATCCGTCAGAACTCCTTCTGTCCCAAAAAGACCAATTGGGTACTTTTCAAAGTTTCCGTGGCTTTTAAAGCAGACTTGTTGATCAGCAACCCAAATTCTATCAGTGAGAGAGAACTTGCTGCCAACCTGCTTCAAGATGTGCTAATCACATCCTTCGAGGACAGCTCTGTTCGGAAGACCTTAAGGTCAACCGAAAAGTTCCATTGTGGAACGAGGAACTTTCTGTACAAAGAAGGAAGGTTAGAAGCCTTTTCAATAGGGCCAGATCTAACCGCGTCGGTTTGGACGTCTATAGGGACGCTCTAACTAACTATAATAAAAACATTAGACGTGCCAAACGCGATACTTGGCGCAGCTACCGTGTTAGCATTGAATTGAGAATTGAGAATGCACAAAGTAATAGCTAAAGGGTCGTCTAATGGTATAGAGCTTCTTAAAAGAGCAGATGGATCTTTCACTCAAGATCGTAGGGAAGCACTTGACCTTCTACTTCAAGTCCACTTCCCAGGATCGGTGGTGAACCCAGATCTATGAGTGAAGCGACAACGCAGGTGTTGAGTGAAAATATGCAACGGGAACAATTTGTGACGCCATCTTTGAATGAACCGTTGCCCGCACAATTGAGTGGAACTAGTGGGCAACAAATCACACGGAATAATAACTGTACAACAGTGAGCCTATCTCCGCCTGCTTAAGTTACGGCCACAGTGCAGCCAGAACTAGGGTATGTTAAGGCACTACGGGAGCGCCTGGGTACTACGGGACAGCATCGGCGAGTATACCAAATGGATGGACGCCATGTAGACTGCCGGATCTTCCAGAGATCAAAGGCCAGCCTGAGGAATGGCCAATATTCCAGTGCGCGTTTACGGAGGCATATCAGTGTACAGCTTTGGAGAACAATCAAAGGCTAGTGAAGGCTTCGAAGGGTGAGGCACGAGCGGCAGTAAAGGCGCTGTTCATCCACCCGAACAATGTGCAAGAAGTTGGTGGTGCAGCTTTGATTTCGGTATGGACGCCCGGAGCAACTGATTCGAAATCAACTGGAGAAAGTGCGAGTTGTGCTTCCAATATCAGAACATAACATAGCCAGGATTGTGCCGTTCGCCACAAGGGTGAGCAATCTTGCTGCGTTTTTGAAGTCAACGAAGAACGACATTCAGCATTTAGGAAATCCTACCCTAATGGAGGAGCTGACAGCTAAGTTGCCTATAAGCAAGAGGTTGGACTGGGCGAAGCATGCGGCTCCGATAGAACCATATCCAGCAGTGGTGCATCTTAGCGAATGGCTACACGAGCTCGCTAAATTGATATGCATTGTCACGGATGCCGCATGTGAGGATCCGAATCGAAGACTATTGCACGCAAGCACAAGTCGTCTGGATGGAAAGGATACTGACTCTCACAAATGTTGTTCAATATGTGAGGGGCAGCATGGGATCAAGGACTGCGAGGAATTTAGTCATGCACTTTCGGCAGCGAGAATCGAGTTCGCAAGGAAGCATAGGATCTGTTTCGCGATTCTGCAAGAAGGGCACCAAATGCAGTGTCAACGGGTGCCAAAGAAGGCATCACTACCTGCTGCACGATAGAATCGGAAATTCCAGGCTACCACAGTCGAATGGCGGTCGCTTGAGGGAGAATAGGAGCACTCGAGATCAGGAACTGCAAAGGGACACCAGCCATCGCCGACGTAATCCCATTATGTCAACGACTGCAATGCTAGAAGCTGACATTCCGAGGATATCCAGGAATCGCCACACCGAAACCTTAGCTGCGTCGACAGTATCAAGATCATGCTTTTTAGGCGTGTCACACGATAATCTTCTAGAGAAGATTACTTCGAAACCGAGAATTTTGGAGTAAAGCCCGCACCGCCGGTCGCAGCTGGTGACGATGTGCGAGCCTTAAGCATTCTGGAGGACACGACTAAACGCGTAGGCCGACGAAACCAGACTGGTCTGCTATGGAAAGACGACGAGTTGAGACTGATAGACAGCTACAACATGACACTCAAGAGACTCGTCAACATTGAACGGAAAAGGTATTCGCGGACGAGGTATTCGCGCAGACATACAATGGATTTATAGACGATTACATCAAGAAGGGATATGCACGACGAATTGAGCCGCAGGAAATAACCCACACCAACGGCGGCAAGGTATGGTACCTTCCGTATTTTAGGGTCTAAAACCCAAACAAGCCGGGAAAAATCCGTCTAGTCTTCGATGCAGCCAAAGTGAGCGAGTCAAAGTGAACGATATATTACTGAACTCGGCGCTGATGAAAGGCCCTCAGCGCTACAAATCACTTCCAGCAGTGCTCTTCCACTTCTGGGAAGGAGAAGTTGAAGTATGTGCAGACATCAAGGAGATGTTTCACCAAGTGCTGACACAGCCACAGGACAGACGTGCTCAGCGATTCTTGTGGAGAAATGGAGAGGATCGTCGGAACCCGGACACCTACGAGATAGAGGTCATAACATTCGGAGCAGCTTGCTCTCCTTGTGTAGCGGACTATGTGAAGCTCGTCAACGCTTCGCACGAATCCGCGTGCGGTTCTGGCGATAAAGGAGTACCACTACGTGGAAGACTATGTGGAGAGTTTCATGAGCAAGGACGATCCTGTCGCAGTTTCGTCACAGGTGAGAGAAATACACGCAAATGCAGGATTTGATTTTTGTCGCTTTTCCTCCAGTTCGGCAGATGTGGTCAAAGCTCTGAACCCACAAGGATCCAGCACGGAAGTTTAATGGAGCGAATCTAAAGGAAAAAGTATTGGGAATGTACTGGCAGCCGGCTACGGATGACTTCAAGTTCAGCATCAAATACCTTCGGGTACCCAGCAGTGTGATGGACGTGAAACGCGTCCCTACCAAGAGGGAGTTATCAAGCCTTGTTATGTCCACATTCGATCCGATCGGGTTCTTGAGCTACATGATAACCGTCATACTGTTGATGCGAGAGATTTGGTGGATGAGAGTCAAGTGAAATGTACCGCTACCAGACGAATTGGCCGCAGCATTTGAGTGCTGGCGGCAAGAAATTAAATACACTGAAGAATTCCGACACTACTACTTCGGCGCTAGACGTGTGCGGACACTGCAGCTGCAAGTCTTCGTTGACTGCAGCCAATCTGCGTTCGCCGCGGCGGCTTATTGGCGGCAAACGACGACATGCAGGCACATTTTGTGTGTTTCAAAACGAAATGTGCTCCCATGAGGACGATGTCGATCCCACGACTGGAACTTCAAGCAGCTGTATTGGGAACGAGACTGATGGACACCGTTAAACAGGAACACGGTGGTGCGATCAGCAGCTGCACACTATGGACCGACTCTAAGACCGTGCTGTACTGGGTCACTAGCACTCACCGGAGATATAAGCAAATTGTTGGAAATCGGATGGCCGAAATCTTAGAATCCACAGAGGCTTCCCAATTGAGATGGCTACCGAAAACGTGGCAGACGACGCAACCAGGTCGCAACGCCGCGTGGACTTCAGCCAAGGTTCGCGGTGGCTAAGCGCACCACCATTCCTAATGGGACCTGAAAAAAGCTGGCCCAAATCTTCTGTAACCGATGGACGTTCCACAGGCCGCTGAGAAAGAAGAGATGTCATGTGAGTTTGCATTGGCTATGGCAAACGCTCCACTTGTATATTGGCAGAGGTTCTCGAGTTTCAACCGGCTGGTAAGAACGACAGCATGTATCCTAAGATTTATTCGACGCTGTCGCGGGAAACGCTACGAGCGAGAAGAGGACGGACTTACTTCTATCGAACGTGCTAACGCGGATAGCGCATTGGTCCGGGTGGCGCAAAAAGAAGAGTTCGCACGGTTAGCAAGAGCAGCCAATTATCAGGACTGTCGCCGTATTTGGATAAAGAGGGTATCATGCGTGCCAATGGAAGGATTGACGCAGCGGCATGCGTACCATATGGTGCTCGCCGTCCGATCATACTGTCCCATAATGGCGCACTGCAGTGCACTGGCGAAGATGATCGTTCGTCACAACCATGAGACGATGAAAGTTTTGGATAACTAACCTGAGGAGGCTACTACAGAAGGTGGTAGCTAATTGTAATGTATGCAAGTTGCGGAAGCCACGACCAACAACCGGAAATGGGCCCACTGCCGGAGGATCAGCTTGAGCCAAATGGATGGCCATTTAAGTTCACGGGCCTAGTCTATTTCGGACCATTGCTTGTGGCGGTTGGGCGCCGAATAGAGAAGAGGCGCATTTCACCTGTCTAACTACGAGAGCCGCCCACTTGGAGATGGCTTATGATTTATCAACAGATTCATGTATCATCGCTATGAGGATCTTCATGTGCCGCCGTGGACCGGTGGTTAGCTTAGTATAGTCTGACTCAGAATGTTGTATCTTTTATATTTCGCTCGCAAATCACCTTACAAGATGAAATTATTGATTTGCGTGGGCGGGGGGCGTGGGACCTAACATTTGAAATAAACTTCACCTGTCCCCGATAAACAGAAACCTTAATGCAAAATTTGGTGTCTCTAGCTTTTATAATAGCTGAGATCTGTGTGTTCATCTGGACATCCAGACATCCAGACATCCGGACAGACATGGCTTAATCGACTTGGGTCTCCCACGCCTCCTTCTGCCTGTTACATACATTTGCACAAAGTTAGTATACCCTTTTTTGACCATTTTCAATAGTCGAAGGGTAAAATAATTAAAATGAAAAGTTACACCAGTCGCGCATAAGACTTGACTCGAGCACGCACACACAATCTTCAAATGTATGTATGTGTGTGTGCGTTTGAATGCAAAAAATTCGTGTGTATAGAAATGAAGAACAACAGATGGCGCTACGCGCTCCCATTCTTTTTCCTTTTCGTTCCTACATGAGCATTGCAATGACGTCACAGCTTGCTGGTCTGTACACAAAATTGAAGCAAACAAGGTTTTTGTTTAATAACGTCTGTTTGTTGTCCGATCGGATTGAAATTTTGACTTTATGTTGGTAAAATAATTAGCTTAGTATAGTCTGACTCAGAATGTTGTATCTTTTATATTTCGCTCGCAAATCAGCTTAAAGGATGAAATTATTGATTTGCGTGGGCCGGGGGGCGTGATCTGAGATCTGTGTGTTCATCTGGACATCCAGACAACCGGACACACAGACAGACATGGCTTAATCGACTTGGGTCTCCCACGCCTCCTTCTGCCTGTTACATACATTTGCAGAAAGTTAGTATACCCTTTTTTGACCATTTTCAATAGTCGAAGGGTGTTCTCTTGGGAACGTAGGAGGACAGATCCAGATGTGATGTGGTAGTAGCTGTTGTAGTTGTTCTTCTTGTTGTAGTTGTTCTTCTTGTTGTAGTTGTTGAACTAGGTTTTAGGTAAAAAACACTAGTGATTTTCTTTTCTTTGGCGTTTATTTCTGCACGGCGTGTGCTTACATTCACTGCTTGCTCAATACTAAAGAGTACAATAGGGAGAGATCTTAACTATGCTTAACTAGGAAAGCTTGCATTGAGTGAAAACTTCGCTTAAACGGGGAGCTTGTGTTCGAAGCGTGAGCTTTAAATTAACCCATTGGATATCATTTCAATACGAACATCCCGCCGCCCTTGCATTGTATGCAATTTTAAAATTCATATTGACAATTCAGATGCATTCAATTCAGCTACTTAGTAGTAAAAACTAGGATTACTTTTAACATTATGAGCTACAAGTGCCCGACAAGGTCCAACCAAATACTGTGCGTAGCGCCACTGGCCCGCCAGCTCTGTTTGCATGGAAGCCTTCCCTAGCGATGTCGGAATATACATCTGCTCCTAGGACAATGGAAATGGTGGACGGCTTGTGGAAGTTGTCGTCAGCCAGAACGAGGCCTACAAATCGCTCCCTGACAACTGGATTGACGACTGTGAGTGGTGTACGGATTCTCAGAGGATGCTCATGCTTCAAAATCGCATCCAATCGGAACCCATCAGAAGCCTTGGACCGGATGACTGCTGTACACGCCGCTTCCTGTCCAATATTCAGGCTTGGTAAGCGCATTGCAGACGCAAAGGATGCGTCGATCAATGACACTGGCGCACACGGGTCAATTAGTGCGCGCGTCTCGGCCACAGTGTTTCCATTGTCGATCAGAATGATCGCTGTGGGTAGCAATTTGGGATTGCGGTGGTCCAGCAGCGTGGTCAGAGATGGCGATTGGATCTGGGTTGCCGATTGAATGGGAGTGGAGCGTCGACGGACTTTCTCATGGAAGTGAAGAAGAGTGTGATGGCTATGACGACAAATGCGACATTTGTCTCTACTTCTGCACGTCCCTTCCGAGTGTTCGTGAGCCAAACAATTGGCACAGTATTTGTTGATGAGGACAGCTCTCAGTCGTTTTTCGGCATTGAGCCGCAAAAACGATCTACATTTTCGCAGGGGGTGAATACCTCGGCAGACTCTGCATCGGAAGCAATTAGTTCCTCGACTGCGCTCGACACGATTGTTAAAGCGCGTAGACATGTTTTAGAATGAAGGATGAGTGATGGCTGTATGGAAGAAGGTAAAACGAAAAGAAAAAATAAAATAATTAGATGTGTTTGTATGAAAATTAATTTTCGTTTTTCGCAGTTGGATCATTGAAAGATGAAAGGAGCTCATCTTGGAGTGGAAGAAGTATTAATTTGGTGATGGGGCGTTTGATGACGGCTCTAGAAGTGAGAAGTTCTACAACTCGGACTCGATCATCAGCTCCTGGATATGTTTGTTGAATGCGACCAAGACGCCATTCGTTAATAGGAAGGTTGTCTTCTTTAACAACAACTAAATCGTTTACTTCAAGGTTTTTCTTTGGACTTTGCCATTTATTACGCTTATGTAATTCCTTTAAATATTCGTGCTTCCAACGAACACAGAATTGTTGTTGGATTGCTTTGAGCCGTTGCCAGCGATTGATGATAGAAGATGACTTCTCGTTAATCTCAGGTTCGGCTATAGATAATAAAGGACCGCCAATGAGAAAATGGCCAGGAGTTAGGGCTAATGGATCCGTTGGATCTTCAGACATCGATGAAATTGGTCTCGAATTAAGGCATGCTTCAATTTTGGATAGTAGGGTAGCAAATTCTTCGAAAGTATACTTAGCAAAAGAAGTAGATTTATAGAATAAGGCCTTAAAACTTTTGACTCCTGCTTCCCAAAGTCGTCCCATATGAGGAGCGCCTGGGGGTATAAAATGCCAAGTGAGAGGTTGATGGACAAATTTTGAAATTATATGATCCTTTGCAGCGTGGAGAAAGTCATCATTGAGAGCTCTCGCAGCGCCAACAAAATTCTTTCCGTTGTCGGAATGTACTTGCAATGGACAGCCTCGTCTGGATACAAAGCGAGTAAAAGCTGCAAGAAACGCATCGGTGGTCAGATCAGTAGTTGGTTCCAAATGGATGGCCTTGGTACAAAAGCAGACGAGTACGCAAACATATCCTTTGGAAATGCGGCATGCACGACCAATAATGCTTTTTATTTCAAATGGCCCAGCAAAATCAATACCTGTATAGGTAAACGGTCTGGAAAAAGTGGTCCGATGAATGGGTAAATCGCCCATAAGCTGAGATTGAATTCTCTTTTTGTGGATAGCGCAGACCTTACAGGAATTAATTATGCCCTTTACTAAATTCCGAAGTTTTGGAATCCAATATTTGGACCTTATAAGTCGAACAAGGAGTTGATTCCCTCCGTGAAGTGCAATACGATGCGAGAAACGAACTAATAGCCTTGTAAGGTTGCTAGAATACGGTAGGAGAATTGGATGACGCTCATCATAGTTCAAATCTGATGACGAGTGAATTCGACCACATGCTCTAAGGATTCCGTTGCTGTCAATAAAGGGATTCAGATTGAGTAAAGAACTGGATGGAGGAATAGGTTTCTGTCGAAGGAGACATTCGTACTCAATCGAGTAATGCAAGCGCTGAGTTCTTTTGGTAAGGTGTTGGAGAGTATTGTTTATTTCTAAAGCACCCAATTGACTTGAAAAAGGTTGATGAGCTTTCTTAGACCTTGTACTAAAACGTAGTACATAGGCTAAAACTCGCAATGCTCGTCCCAAGTCGGAAAATCGTTCCAGAAGATCGATATTTGAGGTCATATTAGTGACAATATGTGCTTTGATGGATCGTTGTTCCGGAATTATGTCCAACGGTGACTGCTTTGAGATCCTCCATTGGTTTTTCGGTGTCCTTAGCCATTTTGGCCCATGCCACCATAAGTCACTGGATACTAATTCTTGGGAGACCATGCCACGACTTGTCAAATCAGCAGGATTATCTTCAGATTGAACGTGATGCCATTGTGTAGGAGAAGTGGATTGAACAATCTTTGACACTCGATTAGCCACGAAGGTTGTCCATGTACAGGGTGGCTTACTTAGCCAGGCCAGTACGATCGTCGAATCTGTCCAACAGAATAGTTCATATGATTCCAGAGGCAATTGAGGAAGGCAGGCTGCAATAAGTTCTGTAAGAAGTACAGCTCCACATAACTCAAGTCGGGGTAAGGATATTGTCTTCACAGGCGCAACACGCGACTTTGCTGTAAGGAGATGGCATGAAATATCGTTCTTGTGTTTGATCCGAACGTAAATTGCTGCACCGTAAGCACGTTGAGAAGCATCACAAAACCCGTGCAATTGGATTTCTGTTTGTGGAGTAAAACCTAACCATCGGGGAATCCGTATGTCACCCAGGTGGTTATAGCTACCAAGGAAGTCACGCCATTTTTGGAGAAGATCGTTCGGCAGGCAGTCATCCCAATGCAGATCCTGTAGCCACAGTTGCTGCATGAACATTTTGGCTTGCACAACAAAGGGAGAGAGCCACCCTGCTGGGTCGAAAAGTTTTGCAATATGGGCTAATACTTCCCGTTTTGAGTATGTTGGTTGATAAGCGATTGGAGGAATAACAAAATAAAACTCATCCGACGTTGCTTTCCATCGAATGCCTAGAGTTTTTGCCGTGCTGACTTCTTCAATGTCCAAAAAATCGCCATGTAGCAAATGATCGTTTGGAACTTGTTCTAGCACTGCTTTTTTGTTAGAGGTCCATTTGCGTAATGGGAAACCTGCTGAACTAAGCGTATTTTGAAGTTCAGAAATCATTGAAATTGCAACTGCTTCAGAATGTGCACCTGCTAATATGTCATCGACATACATATAGGATCGTATAATATCGGATGCTAAAGAACTTTTATATTGGATCTCGTTCGCCAGTTGTTGAAGAACACGGATTGCCAAAAATGGTGCGCAATTTACTCCGAAGGTTACCGTTTGTAATTCATAATCACAAATTACACCTTCTTGGTTACGGAACAGGATTCTTTGGTAGGGAGTGTGTGAAGGATTAACTTGAATCTGCCGATACATTTTTGTTATATCGGCATTAAACACTATTTTGAAGAACCGCCACTTTAACAGTTGCAAGGTTAAATCGGACTGAAGCACAGGACCTGGATACAAGGTATCGTTGAGACTAACCCCATTTGTCGATTTACTGGAAGCATTAAAAACAACGCGGACCTTTGTTGTAGTGCTGTCTGGCTTGAAGACAGCATGATGAGGCAAATAGAAATTAGGAGAGTGGTTGTTAGGAGTGACTTGCCGCATATGGTTTAAATCAATGTATTCCTGAATGATGGAATCGTACTCTTTTTTAAGTTCAGGATTTTTATTAAGTCGTGATTCATTTTTTAAAAATTGTGACAATGCAATAGATCTAGAATGACCTATGTTAATATTCTGTGGATCTCGAAATGGCAGTGATACTACATATCTTCCAGATTTATCTCGATGTGTTGTTCGTTGAAAGTATTCTTCGCAATAAGCATCATTTTCCGTTGTTGGCTGGACAGGAATATCCTCCACCTCCCAAAATTTTGTGAGAAGCTTGTCGAGGGGCTCTTCATGCAAGTTGCGTTGAGTAGGAAGCGATGGATGTAGATGGTGTGCTTGGCACTGGACCAGATATTATCCATCCGAAAACTGTCTCTTGACCCAAAAGAGTTCCACATATTTTTGATTTTACGCCACTTAAAAGGATAGATGGCAGGACATCAGCACCGAGAAGTACGTCAATTTGTTCACTTTGAGAAAATGTTGGATCGGCCAAGTGTATGTTTGGCATATTTCTTAATTTAGACCTTGGAATGGTGTTGGATGGCAACCTTCCTGCCAATTTCGATAATACGTATGCTGATGCATCGATTTGCATTCGTGGTCGTGAAGGAGAGGATATATGAACTTGACACAGTTTCTGTGTAGGAGACGATACGTTATTAATGCCCAATATTTTTGCTTGGACTGATTGGAAAGGCAATTTGATCAAGTTAAAAAGTCTTTCTGAGATGAACGACCCTTCTGATCCTGAATCAATTAAAGCTCTGGCAGGATACATAATGCCCTTGTGTTGGATGTTTACAATGGTAGTTCCTAACAGTACTTCACGTTGTTGCGAAACGAGATAGCTCTGAAATTCTTCGCTGGTGGTAGGAGTGGACTGTTTTGTTTGGGAAACATGTGCATTGGTTACTGTATTTGACCTTGGATTATTTGTAGAAGACTCGCTTCGATGTAGGAGACTGTTATGACGTCCTTTACACGTAAAACAGTTGTGAGAGCTGGGACAATCTCTCAGCTGATGCCCTCTGGCGAAGCAATTGAGACAAAGTTTTTTCTGTTTAATATATGCCTCTCTTTGAGACACTTTCATTTGTAGAAAATGAGGACATAAGCGGATCGGATGATTTTCATTAGAGCAAAGGTCACATGTTCTGACCTTAGCATTGACTTTGGATTCGAAAGAATTTAATTTTGTCGTTGTAGACTGACCTTTTGGTTGCTTTGGATGGGAGGATGTAGAGGCGGAGGTTCTCACATCCTCGATTGCCTCTAACGTTCGGTAACGTTCGCTAAGGAAAGTATTCATATCCTCCCAGGAGGGTATTTCAACCTTGTTAGCTAAGGACTGTTCCCATAATGATAAAGTCAGTTTGGGCAGTTTTGACGAACAGAGGTAAACTAACAAACAATCCCAATTTTTTGTGGATATCTTGGAATGCTCTAATGCAATCAAACAATTTTGGATTGTGCTCTGGAGCTCTTTTAAGGCAGAACCAGACTCATGGTTAACAATGGATAGATTGAACAAAATTTTTAGTTGACTGTTGACCAGAAGACGTTTATTTTCGAAGCGTTCTTGTAGTGCATTCCAAGCGGAAGCGAAACCATCATTTGTGAGGGGGAACTTAGCTACAATGGAATTAGCTTCTCCACTTGTCTTAGAGTTTAAATGAAATAGTTTTTCTACTGGAGATAATCTTTGATTATTGACGTAGATAGCTGTGAACAAGTCACGGAAAGTCGGCCACTTTAGATAATCGCCTTTAAAGATCTCGGTATCACACGGTGGAAGGTTACAGCCACGAGGGGTAGAAGACAAGACTGGTGATTGCGTAAACGTAGTATTTATGGATGATGCGCGTTCGACAAGTTCACCCAGTTGAGCCGCACATCGCTCATACACTGAGTAACAATAATCATATTTCGATTGCATGGTAATTCTGTTGTCTGGATTTGCACTTTCATCTGCCAGTGCATTTGAACATCGTTCATATGCAGTTTCAACTTTTTCCCATAAGGATCGAACTTGTTCTAATCTAACCTTATGAGTGTACAACGAGACATCAGGGGATGTAGTTATCTTTGATTCGAATTGACTTAGCTTGTCAGTGACAGTAATGAATTCGCACAAAGCCATTTTCTGGAGCAATGAAGTTTCTTTTGCTGCAGATCTTGTAATTGGTAGATTTTGGATTGTACACTTAGGCACGCGAGTTGGCAAAGGTTTCGAGGTAGTAGGAGTGGAGGCTTTTCTCAAGATTGGCGAAATACCGGTTTCTAATTTTGGATTAGGAAGCGAATTAGATCGTGTATGTCTAATGGTTGGTACGGAAAGTCGAACTGCTGAAGCCTTGCTAGAATCAATAGGCATAGCAGCCTGTCACAGGAACTAAAGATGATAATTTAATTGTTCTTTTATTTTGTATGAGCGATCTTAGAAATGGTGTAAAATTAAAAAACAATATCAAAGAGTAAATGATATTACAAGTAGGATATGCTTTTTTTTTAAATTTAAAGAAAGGAAAAAAAAAATAATATTATTTTTCAAATCGGATATACCCCACAAAAAACTTTTAAATCTTAAAGGGTATACGTTAGTTAAGGATATTATAAATCGGATAGACGTTCAAAAATAAAAAAAAATATTTTTAATATTTCTTCAGTCGGATATTCCCCAAGAATAATTTTTAATTTGTAAAGGGTATTCGTTCCCTTGCTCCAACGCACGTAAGTACCGTAATATTCGCAAAACGGTGTTTATCTGGCGGCACTTATGTATTAAGTTCACTGTTGATTGGAAATCCGTTACTTTATATGGTATTAATGCTCTATCATATACATATAAAATAAAATTGGATGTGCTTTTTCAAAATTAAAGAACAAATATTTGTTATATTTTTGAAGTTGGATATACCCCACAAAAAACTTTTAAAATTTAAAGGGTATACGTTCTCTTGGCAAATGCAGTTTCAGCGCATATAAGCACCGCAATTTTCGTCAAGCGCTGCTGATCTAGCGGCGCTTATGAATAAAGTTCACTTAAGGTTCACGCTTGATCATATGTTAAGGAAACACATATGTAACATCTTACATTTGCAGCTTTGATGTCTCAGCAATGTAAATTTATATGTGTTGGATTTACGTGTATATGCAGGGCACTTGTATGTTAGAGGAACAGAATTGTATGTATGTACGTACATATATAACCGCAATTTTCGCCAAGCGCTACTGATCTAGCGGCGCTTATGTATAAAGTTCACTTAAGGGTGTGTATATATGTATGTGAAGCACTTTCAAGTAGGTATGTAGGAACATAAAAACACATATATGTAAGTTTGTAGGAAAGTAAAGCACTTGTATGTAGGTTTGTAGGAAGGTAGATCAATTTGTAGGAATGTAAAGCACTTGTATGTATGTAGGTAGGTTTGTACTTATCTGGGTCTATCAAAACGAAGTGGTGGCGAGATCTCCGGCTCGAAGGACCAAAATGTTCTCTTGGGAACGTAGGAGGACAGATCCAGATGTGATGTGGTAGTAGCTGTTGTAGTTGTTCTTCTTGTTGTAGTTGTTCTTCTTGTTGTAGTTGTTGAACTAGGTTTTAGGTAAAAAACACTAGTGATTTTCTTTTCTTTGGCGTTTATTTCTGCACGGCGTGTGCTTACATTCACTGCTTGCTTAATACTAAAGAGTACAATAGGGAGAGATCTTAACTATGCTTAACTAGGAACAGTGGCAGAGGGGAAAGCTTGCATTGAGTGAAAGCTTCGCTTAAACGGGGAGCTTGTGTTCGAAGCGTGAGCTTTAAATTAACCCATTGGATATCATTTCAATACGAACAAAGGGTATAATAATTAAAATGAAAAGTTACACCAGTCGCGCATAAGACTTGATTCGCGCACGCACACACAGTCTTCAAGTACTGCCGTTCGCCACTCTAACCACTTAGCCACTGCCTCAATTCTGTTACCATTCTGTACAAATAATAAGTTTAATAAAACGCTGTGTCCGACGCTAGATTTGAACTTCGGTATGCATACGTAAATTAGGTCTGTTTAAGTATAAATGGTACGTTCAATTTGATTTTAATTCGTTTCATATCTCACTTTTTTTAGTCCGATTTTTAATTAAATTTTCAGAAAAAAAATCTGGCAATGTATTTGTCATGCGAGATGTAAAACTTTGGTTGTTGGGTGTATATTGTGGATTCTAAATAGTTATTACTGAATTACAGAGGCGGGACGGGGCGTCGCCAAATTTCAAAAAAACTTTGAGAAGCCTGAATATACACGTATTTTATGGCTCTAGCTCTTATATTGTAGTTGCTGAGATCCAGTTGTTCATTTAAACGGACAGACAGACATGGCTCAATCGACTCGGCTGTTGATACTGATTCATATTATTATTATTATTATTATTTGAAAGAGGGAGTCTCCCAGCAGAGAAGGGGCGAGGCACTGCGACCAGAATGGTCTTTTGTGCCTAAATGCTCTCCCTATCTTGACAAAAGCCGCTCTGCTTCCCTGATGAAGCCAAGCAGGTCTTTCGTCGAGGAACGGACAATTTGCTCGGGAACTGCGATCTCCACGTGCAAATGTTTCCTCCTACTCCAAACCAAGGCTGGACAGTCACACAGTATGTGTTTGGTGGTTTCATCGTCCTCTTTACAGAGCCTGCACTCTGCATCAGAGGATAGACGCATTTTCGTTAGGTGATAGTTCACCAGATGGTGGCCACTGAGATAGCCAACAAGGAGATAGAGATCTCTCCTGGAGAGTGAGTCTGTTCTGCGTTTAACCGAGGGATTTGTAAGCTCTCTAGCCTGCCTCATCCCTGGTTGGAAGAACCAATAGCGTTCGGTCTACCTATCTGCCCAAGTTTTCACAAGGGATGAGATGGTTGACCACCCACGCCGCAGAAGGGTTCGGGGCCAACCATAGAGGCTGATGACCCCGCCCTCGCTAGTTCATCCGCTAGCTCTTTGCCCTGGAACCCAGAGTGTCCAGGTACCCAAAGGAGGGTAACTTTGTTTCTTTTGGACAGCCTCTGGAGGCAGTTCCAGCAGTCAGCCACCATACGTGAGCTTACTCTCTTTGAGGAGAGGGCTAGTATGGCAGCTTGGCTGTCCGAGAAGATGTAAATGTTCGCTCCTCTCATCCCCTTCTCAAGGATAAGACGGCAGCAGAACTCAATGGCATGAACCTCGGATTGAAAGACCGTGGGCCACTTGCCCATGGCAATCGAGGTTTTGGAGTTGGGACCATGTATCCCGGCTCCAACCCCCTGATCAGTTTTAGACCCGTCGGTATACCAGTGTATGCCGTGAGGGTCGCTGATGGGGTTGCCAGCATCCCAGTCCTTCCGGTCTGGGATGAGAGTCCTGAACTTTGCACCAAAGAGGAGTTCCTTGGTCATAGAATCTGATCTAGTGCAGATCTCTAAGCCAGGAATATCTTTGATAAGTCTAGCATGCCCTGATTCGGTAGCTAGAAGCCCAGATTGGAGCTTGATTCTAAGAAGACTCATTGCAGCGACTTCTTTTATTTTGATATGCAGCGGAGTCAAGTTGAGGATTGACTCCATTGCTGCTGTGGGACAGGTGCGGAGTGCACCCGTCAGAGAAAGGCAAAGTAGCCTATGCAATTTATTGCATTTGTTGATGGCAGTGACCTGCGTCACCTTTGGCCACCACACAATTGCAGCGTAGGTGACGATGGGTCTTACCATCATCTCAAATAGCAACCGGATGTTACAGGATTTGAGACCCCAGGTTCTACCAAAGTATCTTCTGCATGCCCACATGGCATGAGTTGCCTTTGATAGAGTGTTATTTAGGTGGGAATTCCAGTTTAGTCTTTTGTCAAGGGTCACCCCTAGATACTTGACTTCGCTGGAAAGACCCACAGGGGAGCCGCCTATGTTCAATTGACCTATGTCAATAGAATAGCGCTTAGTGAAGGGAACAATAATTGCCTTTTGGGGATTGATGCTGAGACCTACATCTTCGCACCATCTGCCAACCGTGTTCAGAGCAGATTGCATTAGCTCTGTCACGGTGTTGGCAAATTTCCCGTTCACTATTAGAGCCAGGTCGTCCGCGTAGCCGATTGCTTGCACGCCCTGGTCTGCGAGAATGCTTAGTAGTTCATCAACTACTAAAGACCAGAGTAGGGGGGATAAGACCCCTCCCTGGGGACATCCTTTAACCGCACTGATAAAGGCAGTCGTGGTGTCCAAGGTAGAGGAAATGATCCGGTGTTTGAGCATAGCCTCAATCCACCGGATTAGGGGACGCGCAATATTTCTGCGCTCTAGCGCAGCAGAAATAGAGCCGTAGCCGGTATTATCGAAGGCACCCTCTATATCAAGAAAAGAGCACAAAGCAATGTTCTTGGATGCGAGGGCTTCTTCGATTTTACCTACTAATTTGTGAAGGGCGACCTCCGTCGACCTTCCGGCTATATACGCAAACTGCGTGGGATGCAGAGGATAAGTTTCCTGCAGAGAGCACCGTATGTGCAGGTGTATGAGCCTTTCCGCTGTCTTAAGCAGGAAGGAGGTGAGACTGATCGGCCGATAGGATTTGGGCTGGTCCTGGGGACGATTCCCCTGTTTGGGAATGAATACCACATTGACTCTCCTCCAAGAGACGGGTATGTATCCCCAAGTGAGACTAGCTCTAAACAGGCCGACCAGCGGATCGAGAATATGATCCAGGCTGTTTTGTAAAAGGGCTGGGAAGATTTGATCGCCCCCTGGGGCTTTGAAGGGAGCGAAGGAATCTACAGCCCATTTGACCTTTTCAGGGTCGAAGATGGTTCCCGATAAATTGGAGCCACGTGAGTCCGGTGACGTGGTGACGTCATCTTGACTGGATGGATCTGGGTTCGCCACCGAACCTGGGAAGTGGACTTGAAGCAGAAGATCAAGTGCCTCCCTGCGATCTTGGGTGAAAGAGCCATCTGCTCTTTTAAGAAGCCCTATACCATTAGACGACCCTTTAGCTAATACTTTGTGGAGTCTCGCTGCCTCCGGTAGCGATTCAATGCTACCACAGTAGCTGCGCCACGTATCGCGTTTGGCACGTCTAATGTTTTTATTATAATTAGTTAGGGCGTCCCTATAGACGTCCCAGCTGACACGATTAGCTTTGGCCCTATTGAAAAGGCTTCTAACCTTCCTTCGTTGTGCGGATAGTTCCTCGTTCCACCATGGAACTTTACGGTTGACCTCTAGGGTCTTCCGAACAGAGCTGTCCTCGAAGGATGTGATGAGCACATCTTGAAGCAGGTTGGCAGCAAGTTCTATCTCACTAATTGAACTTGGGTTGCTGATCAACAAATCTGCTTTAAAAGCCACAGAGGCTTTAAAAAGATCCCACTTGGTCTTTTTGGGGCAGAAGGAGTTCTGACGGATCTCGACTTGGCCAGGTAGGTCGAACCTGATGTGCTGATGGTCCGACAACGTGGCTTCGTCTGTGACCCGCCAGTTCACCAGTGAACTCCCAATAGAGTTACTGACTAGGGTAAGATCCAGAACCTCTTCCCTAATGGCATTAATGAATGTTGGCTTACACCCTATGTTAGCAACATCTAATTGACAACACAATAGATATTCTAAAAGGGACTCACCACGTTTGTTGACGTCGCTGCTTTCCCAGATCGTGTGATGCGCGTTGGCATCACAGCCGATCACGAGCGGCTTGTTGTTTAAGCGGCAGAACTCCACCAGCCGCTGAACCTCTGTGGGGGGAACGTCATCCACGTCGCCCGGGAAGTAGGCAGAGGCGATCACAGCCTCCCAGACGCCCTCAGCCGTGGCTACCTCAATAGCCGTTGCCACCAGGTCTCTGTGGATGAAATTTGATAAAGGGAAGTGTCTCACATTGCTTTTAACAATAATAGCAGTGCGAGGGGCACCTCCCGTGCGGTCATATATCAACTTACATGATCCGCATGATAGTCCACGGATGTGGCCACCGATCAACCATGGCTCCTGGACGAGAGCCAGGTTGATTTCCTCGTCGCAGACGACCCTGCACAGGGTGGCAGACGCTCCTCTGGCGTGGTGCAGGTTCACCTGGAGCACCTTAATGGCGCTCGGCATCCTCCTTTAGGGCCTTTTGACAAGGCCACCTGCCTTGCCCCCCGAGAGTCGTTGCCTCGGATGCCCTTCGGCAGTCTGGAGGAACCACTCGGGGGAGGTCGCCTTGCGACCACGGTCGCCGGGGGCCCTTGCGGGGGTCTCCGCACTATGCCAGTGGAGGGCCTGGAATGGACGACGGGGCGTCCGCTGCCAACCACCGGCTTAGTACGGTCCGCTGTGGGCTTGGGGGCAGTCACCACTATGACTGGGGGTTTGGGGATGGGTTTTGTCAGCGCCACTGCAGCTGCGGCGCTGGTGGACGCCACCGGAGCGTTAGCCACAGCTGTCACGCCGGTAGGGCCCACCGTCACCGCCGCTGGAGGAACGCTGACGGGAGGGGGGGTTGGAGATGGGGAGGGGGAGGGAGCAGGAGCGGGGGAGGCCCTGACGGCGGAGTTCTTAAGGATAAGCTTAATCCTGCCAAAGCGGAATTTCACATTACCCTTAATGTCCGTCAGAGCCTTATACGACTTCTCGTCGACCATCATCGCGAGGTGTGTCGTATTGCCGTTGAGGCTGTGTTGCACGACCCGCCACAGCTCCGTAGAGAGCTCACGATTTTGGATACCCAAGTATTCCACAATCTCGGCGGGTGTGTATTGCGCGCTGTTGGGGAAGTAACCTCTAATGAGGTGAGCTCTTGGGAACTCTGCTTCCTCCAACAACTTTAAATCAAGGCCGCTGATGGACTTGATATGTCCAAAAGCTTCCTTGACCCAATCGGCAGTGCTGCTGTTCTCGCACACCAGGAGCAGCCACTCGTTTCGGGGTATACAACCCTCGAAACCTGGGCCGACTTCTGATGTGAAAGGCAGCCGCATTGCCTTTAGGATGCTCTCTTGCACCGTGGCCATATGCTCCGGTGTAAGAGGTTTAGTGGGGTCAGCCGAAGTGAAGCCCAATTTCACCCTGCTTGCCACTTGGCTGAAGAGTGGCTTTGTGGACTCCACATGAGTCTTTTTGGGCTTCTTTGAAGACCCTTGGGGTTCGGGGATGGTATCGTCACCGCGCATCCGCTTAGCCTTGGTTTCCGCGGGGGCGCAGTGGCGATAGCCAGAGCCTCTGCTCTGCTCGAACCCTTTGCGAGTGCAGCTTTGAAGAGCTTCTTCTCGCGGGTCTTCAGTTTGACGAAGGCGTTCCCCGAGTCCAGTCGCAGAGTCTGGATTTGGGAGCCAGCTTCCGTGAGACCTGACCTCTGAGAGGCCACGGAAGCGTCGTCAGCAAAGCTGATCAGGTCACCCTCAGCTTCGGCGTCGGAGGACATCACCTCGACGGTCTGCTGCATGACTGAGCAGTTGTTGGACGAGAAGGCAGCACTAACGAACTCAGTGTCCAAGGGAGTTCGTGGCCTGTCCGAGTCCCCCGGAGTACCAGGGTCGAGACCCGTGGTATTGGGGGTGGATGCCAGCAGCCCAACAGCTGCAGTGCTGGTATTGGGGTCGGCCGTGAAGGCTTCGCCCTGGGTTGATGCGTTCAAAGCCGCATCAGGCTTGTTTTTTAAGTTAAAAAGATCCATAAAATTGATCCCACGAGTAGGCGGGAAGAGAAGGTCACCCACGACATAGCCCGCTTGCCGTGGGAAGTCTAAATGAAACTGGAGGGCGACAGGTATCCAGAGTCCGCATACTAGAGACCGGGCTACCCCCCGGCCATGCATCCATTAGCGTATGCTGTTCCGCCTTGGATTGGGGTGATTTATAGATTCACGATCTTCGCCCGACTACAATTAGTCAGCACCCCTAGCAGAGACATGACCGTGCTAGGGGCCTGCTTCCAGCCGCCCTCACGTGGAGAGTATAGCCGCACTTCCGTCAGTAGGAGCAAGGACGGCACTTACCCCAGCCAGAGCTGTGGTTAAAATTAATTCCCCTTGCTCTCTCTGACGGCTGACGGCCAACAGATTATATATAGTGTATGTATATGTATAAGTTCCGACAAACGCAAAAGACAATGAATTTTTTTTAAAATCCATGGCCTAAATGGAGTTTGTTGCGTTATAATTATTCAAAATTATAAGGTAAAGTGGCGAGTGTAAGGAGTCCGTGTACGTGGGAGTTCGGATTGCGTTGGCAGAAGCTGAAAGCAAAGATTTGCAATGTGTTCTAGTATGCCGGAGTAGACAAATTGTGGACAGGCTGAGTTGCAGTGAGCGACGAATTCAACAGCTTTAGTATTTCATATACAGGTCTGCAGTACAACAACTGGGAGGTACGTGCATACGTGGCACAGGTGGATATGTTAATATATGACCGCATGGGGCCCCCCCCTCGCAATGCTATTGTTGTAAATAACAATGTGTGACACTTTCCTTATCAAATTTTATCCACAGAGACCTGGTGGCAATGGCTGTTGAGATAGCCACGGCTGAGGGTGTCCAGGAGGTAGTGATCGCCTCTGCGTTCTTGGCGATGTGGATGGCGTCCCCCCCACAGAGGTTCAGCGGCTAGTGGAATTCTGCCGCCAGCACAACAAGCCGCTCGTGATCGGCTGCGATGCCAATGCGCACCACACGACATAAATAAACGTGGTGAGTCCCTTCTAGAGTTTCTATTGTGTTGTCAATTAGATGTTGCTAACATAGGGTGTAAGCCTACGTTCATTAATGCCATTAGGGAAGAGGTTTTGGATCTCACCCTAGTTAGCAACTCTATTGTGAGTTCGCTTGTGAACTGGCGGGTCACAGACGAAGCCACCTTGTCGGACCATCAGCACATCAGGTTCGCCCTACCTGGTCAAGTCGAGATCCTTCTGTCCCAAAAAGACCAATTGGGTACTTTTCAAAGCTTCCGTGGCTTTTAAAGCAGACTTGTTGATCAGCAACCCAAATTCTATCAGTGAGAGAGAACTTGCTGCCAACCTGCTTCAAGATGTGCTAATCACATCCTTCGAGGACAGCTCAGTTCGGAAGACCTTAAGGTCAACCGAAAAGTTCCATTGTGGAACGAGGAACTTTTTGTACAAAGAAGGAAGGTTAGAAGCCTCTTCAATAGGGCCAGATCTAACCGCGTCAGTTTGGACGTCTATAGGGACGCTCTAACTAACTATAATAAAAACATTAGACGTGCCAAGCGCGATACTTGGCGCAGCTACCGTGTTAGCATTGAATTGAGAATTGAGAATGCACAAAGTAATAGCTAAAGGGTCGTCTAATGGTATAGAGCTTCTTAAAAGAGCAGATGGATCTTTCACTCAAGATCGTAGTCCACTTCCCAGGATCGGTGGTGAACGCAGATCTATCAAGTCTCGATGACGTCACAATGTCATCGGACTCACGTGTATCCAGTTTATCAGGAACCATCTTCGGACCTGAAAAAGTCAAATGGGCTGTAGATTCCTTCGCTCTCTTCAAAGCCCCAGGGGGCCAAAATATCTTTTCAGCCCTTCAGCCTGGATCACATTCTAGATCTACTTGTCGGCATTTTTAGAGTCTTAGTCTTACTTTGGGAGACATACCCATCTCTTGGAGGAGAGACAATGTGGTATTCATTCCCAAACAAGGACAATTGTCCCTCTGACCAGCCTAAATCATTTCGGCCGATGAGTCTCACCTGCTTTCTGCTTAAGACAGCGGAAAGGCTCGTATATCTGAACATTCGGTTCTCTCTACAGAAAACCTATCCTTTGCATCCCATGCAGTTTGGGTATATAGCCGATCGCCCTTCACAAGCTAATAGGTAAAATCGAAGGAGCCCTCGTGTTCAAGAACATTGCTCTGTGCTCTTTTCTTGATATAGATGGTGCTTTTGATAATACCGACTACGGTTCTAATTCTGCAGCGCTGGGGCGCAGAAATATTGCCCGTCACCTAATCCGATGAATTGAGGCTATGCTCAAACATCGGATTATTTCCTTCATCCTGGACACCACAACTGCTTGCATTAGTGCGGTTAAAGGATGTCCCCAATGGGGGGGTCTTATTCCCCTTACTCTGGTCTCTAATAGTTGATGAACAAATAAGTATTCTTGCAGAACAGGGCGTGCAGGCAATTGGCTACGCTGACGACCTGGCTCTAGTAGTGAAGGGGAAATTTGCCAACACCGTGACAGAGCTGATGCAATCTGCTCTGAACACGTGCGAAGATGTAGGTCTCAGCGTCAATCCTCAAAAGTCAATTATCGTTCCCTTCACTAAACGCTATTTCGTTTACATAGCTCAATTGTACATTGGCGGTTCTCCTGTGGGTCTTTCCAGCGAGGTTAAATATCTAGGGGTAACTCTTGATAAAAGAATAAACTAGAATTCCCACCTAAACAACACTCTCTCAAAGGCAACTCATGCCATGTGGGCCTGTAGAAGATTCTTTGGTAGAACCTGTGGTCTCAAATCTTGTACCATTTGGTGGCTATTTGAGATGATGGTCAGACCCATCGTCACCTACGTTGCAATTGTGTGGTGGACAAACGTGACGCAGGTCACTGCCATCAACAAATGCAATAAATTGCATAGGCTGCTTTGCCGCTCTTTGCCGGGTGCACTGCGCACCTGTCCCACAGCAGCAATGGAATCAATTTTGAACCTGACTCCGCTGCATATCCGAATTAAAGAAGTCGCTGCCATGAGCCTTCTTAGAGTCAAGCTCCAATCTGGGCTTCAAGCTACCGAATCGGGGCATGCTAGACAAATCAAAGATATTCCCGGCTTAGAGATCTGCACTAGATCAGATTCTATGACCAAGGAACTCCTCTTTGGCGCTGAATTCCGAACCCTTATCCCAGACCGGAGGGACTGGGATGGATGCAGGCAACCCCATCAGTGACCCTCACGGCATACACTGGTATACGACGGGTCAAAGACTGATCAGGGGGTTGGAACCGGGATACATGGTCCCAACTCCAAAACCTCGATTGCCATGGGCAAGTGGCCCACGGTTTTTCAATCCGAGGTTCATGCCATCGAGTTCTGCTGCCGTCTTATCCATGAGAAGGGGATGAGAGGATCGAAAAGAAATAAAGTTACCCTCCTTGGGTACCTGGACACTCTGGTTTCCAGGGCAACGAGCTAGTGGATGAGCTAGCGGGGCGGGGTCATCAGTCCCCCTGCATGGCCCCGAACCCTTCTGCGGCGTGGGGTGGTCAACCATCTCATCAAAACATGGGCAGATAGGTTGACCGAACGCTATTGGTTTTTCCAACCTGGGATGAGGCAGGCTAGAGATCTTACAAATCATTCGGTTAAACGAAGAACAAACTCACTCTCTAGGAGAGATCATTATCTCTTTGTTGGCTACCTTAGTGGCCACCATTTGGTAAACTATCACCACACAAAAAATGCGTCTGTCCTCGGATGCAGAATGCAGGCTCTGTAAAGAGGACGACGAAACTACCAAACACATACTGTGTGACGGTCCAGCCTTGGTTTGGATTAGGAGGAAACATTTGCACGTGGAAATCGCAGTTCCCGAGCACATTGTCCGTTGCTCAACGAAAGACCTGTTATGCTTCATCAGAGAAGCAGTTTTTGTCAAGATAGGGAGAGCTTTATAGGCACAAAAGATCAAATAATAATAATAGCGCTACAGTACCAGGAACACGTTCAATATTTACGTTGAGTGATATTGAAGATTCATTGTCTCAGTTTAGTGGATCAGAGCAGCCATCAGTTGAACAATGGGTTCAAGAATTTGAAGATAACGCAGAAGCAGTTCATTGGAAAAACCTTCAAAAGTTTATCTATTCAAAGCGATTGCAAAAAGAAGCAGCCAAACCGCTATTTCTGATTGGAATTCACTTAAACAAATATTGTTGTCAGAGTTTGGAGCATCAATTTCGTCAATTGAAGTTCATCGTATGTTACGAAATCGGCGCAAGCGTGTAGGTGAGGACTTCAAAGAATATTTATATAGTCTCATGGAAATAGGCAAGTCAGTTACTTTAGACGAGAAGAGGTAATTAAAGCAATTTATATCAAGCTAAGACAGTAAATGAGTTGAAAGAGCAAGTTTTAATTTACGAAAAAATTCGTAGAAATCGCCATCAAGGGCATGGCGGAGAAGACGAAGGATGTAAAGAAAAGAAAGTTGACTCTGGAAAAACGGATACTAAGAAAACTAGGAAATGTTTTAAACGTGGTGATCTATCACATTTGGCAACAGCTTTAGTATTTTATATACAGGTCTGCAGTACAACAATTGGGAGGTAACTGTAAATTATTGAGTTTAATTTAAATTTTATTTTGTTTGTTTAAAGTTGCAAAATATTTAAATCAATTTAATTGCATTTAAATAAAGAAATAATTAAAAGCACGAGCAACAACAGTAGCAACATGAACAGAGACGAAATTACCACAGGCAGAGACCGTCAGCCGTCAGAGACAGCAAGGGGAACCAAATGTAACCATAGTTTTGGCTAGGGTCCGTCCTTGCTCCTACTGCTGGAAGCAGGCCCCTAGCACGGTCTCTGCTCGGGGTGCTCTCAGAGGTCAGGCCTCACGGAAGCAGGCTCCCAAATCCAGACTCTGCGACTGGACTCGGGGAACGCCTTCGTCAAAATGAAGAACCGTGAGAAGAAGCTCTTCAAAGCTGCACTCGCGAAGGGGTCGTGCAGAGCAGAGGCTCTTGCAATTGCCACTGCGCCCCCCGCGGAAGCCACACAAGCGGACGCGCTGTGACGACACTCTCCCCAAACCCAAAGGGTCCTCAAAGAAGCCCACTCCACAAAGCCACTCTTCCGCCAAGTGGCAAGCAGATTGAAATTAGGCTTCACTTCGGCTGACACTACCAAACCTCTTACACCGAAGCATATGGCTACGGTGCAAGACATCATCCTTAAGGCGATGCGGCTGCCCTCCACATCGGAAGTCGGTCCAGGTTTCGAGGGTTGCATACCCGGAATGAATAGCTGCTCCTTGTGTGCGAGGACAGCAGCAGTGCTGAATGGGTCTGGGGAGCTGTAGGTCATATCAAGTCCATCAGCGGCCTTGATTTGAAGTTGCTGGGGGAAACAGAATTCCCGAGAGCTCACCTCATTTGAGGGTACTTCCCCAACAGCGCTTAGCTCCCACCCGACACCATTCTGTAGTACTTGGGTATTCAGAATTATTCGCGATGATGGTCGACGAGAAGTCGTATAAGGATCTGACAGGGTTGAACTTATCCTCAAGAATTCCTCCGTCAGGGCCTCCCCCACTCCTGCCCTATCCCCTTCCCCATCATCCAGCGCTCCTCCAGCCATGGCAACGGTGGCCTCCACCGGTATGACCAGCGTCGTAGCTGCAGTGGCGCCGATTACCTACATCCCCACTCCCAGTCATTGTGGTGACTGCCCCAAGCCTACAGCTGGCCGTACGGTGCCGGTGGTTGGCAGCGGAAGCCCCGTTGTCCTTACAAGGCCCTCCACCGGCTCAGTGCAGAAACCTCCCACAAGGACTCCTCCGACGACCGTTGTCGCAAGGCGACCTCCCCCGAGCAGTTCCTCCAGACTGCCGAAGGGCATCCGAGGCAACGATTCTCCGGGGCAAGGCATGAGGCTTTGTCAAAAAGGCCTTGAAGGAGGATGCCGAGCGCCATTAAGGTGCTCCAGGCGAACCTGGAGCCACCCTGTGCAGGGTCGTCTGCCAAGAATCAATCTACTTGGCTCTCGTCCAAGAGCCTTGGTTGATCGGTGGCCATATTCGTGGACTATCATGCGGATCCTGTAAGTTAATATATGACCGCATGGGGGGTGCCCCTCGCAATGCTATTGTTGTAAAAAACAATGTGAGACACTTTCCTTATCAAATTTTATTCACAGAGACCTGGCGGCAACGGCTATTGAGGTAGCCACGGCTGAGGGTGTCCGGGAGGTAGTAATCGCCTCTACCTTCTTGGCGATGTGGATAACGTCCCCACCACAGAGGTTCAGCGGCTAGTGGAATTCTGCCGCCAGCACAACAAGCCGCTCGTGATCGGCTGCGATGCCAATGCGCACCACACGATCTGGGGTAGCAGAAGAATAACAGAACGTGGTGAGTCCCTTCTAGAGTGTTGTCAATTAGATGTTGCTAACATAGGGTGTAAGCCTACGTTCATTAATGCCATTAGGGAAGAGGTTTTGGACCTCACACTAGTTAGCAACTCTATTGTGAGTTCGCTTGTGAACTGGCGGGTCACAGACGAAGCCACCTTGTCGAACCATCAGCACATCAGGTTCGCCCTACCTGGTCAAGTCAAGATCCGTCAGAACTCCTTCTGTCCCAAAAAGACCAATTGGGTACTTTTCAAAGCTTCCGTGGCTTTTAAAGCAGACTTGTTGATCAGCAACCGAAATTCTATCAGTGAGATAGAACTTACTGCCAACCTGCTTCAAGATGTGGTAATCACATCTTTCGAGGAGAGCTCTGTTCGGAAGACCTTAAGGTCAACCGAAAAGTTCCATTGTGGAACGAGGAACTTTTCAATAGGGCCAGATCTAACCGCGTCGGTTTGGACGTCTATAAGGACGCTCTAACTAACTATAATAATAATATTAGACGTGCTAAACACGATACGTAGCGCAGCTACCTTGGTAGTATTGAATTGAGAATTGTGAATGCATAAAGTAATAGCTAAAGGGTCGTCTAATGGTATAGGGCTTCTTAAAAGAGCAGATGGATCTTTCACTCAAGATCGTAGGGAAGCACTTGACCTTCTAATTCAAGTCCACTTCCCACGATCGGTGGTGAACCCAGATCTATCAAGTCTCGATGACGTCACCATGTCATCGGACTCACGTGGATCCAGTATATCAGGAACCATCTTCTGGTATTCATTCCCAAACAGGGACAATTGTCCCTCTGACCAGCCTTAATCATATCGGCCGATGAGTCTCACCTGCTTTCTGCTTAAGACAGCGGAAAGGCTCGTAGATCTGCACATACGGTTCTCTCTACAGAAAACCTAACCTTTAAATCTAATAATGAACTAATAAGTATTCTTGCAGAACAGGGCGTGCAGGCAACTGGCTACGCTGACGACAAGGCTCTAGTAGTGAAGGGGAAATTTGCCAACACCGTGACAGAGCTGATGCAATCTGCTCTGAACACGTGCGAAGATGTAGGTCTCAGCGTCAATCCTCAAAAGTCAATTATCGTTCCCTTCACTAAACGCTATTTCGTTTACATAGCTCAATTGTACATTGGCGGTTCTCCTGTGGGTCTTTCCAGCGAGGTTAAATATCTAGGGGTAACTCTTGATAAAAAGAATAAACTAGAATTCCCACCTAAACAACACTCTCTCAAAGGCAACTCATGCCATGTGGGCCTGTAGAAGATTCTTTGGTAGAACCTGGGGTCTCAAATCTTGTACCATTTGGTGGCTATTTGAGATGATGGTCAGACCCATCGTCACCTACGTTGCAATTGTGTGGTGGACAAACGTGACGCAGGTCACTGCCATCAACAAATGCAATAAATTGCATAGGCTGCTTTGCCGCTCTTTGCACTGCGCACCTGTCCCACAGCAGCAATGGAATCAATTTTGAACCTGACTCCGCTGCATATCCGAATTAAAGAAGTCGCTGCCATGAGCCTTCTTAGAGTCAAGCTCTAATCTGGGCTTCAAGCTACCGAATCAGGGCATGCTAGACAAATCAAAGATATTCCCGGCTTAGAGATCTGCACTAGATCAGATTCTATGACCAAGGAACTCCTCTTTGGCGCTTAATTCCGAACCCTTATCCCAGACCGGAAGGACTGGGATGGATGCAGGCAACCCCATCAGTGACCCTCACGGCATACACTGGTATACGACGGGTCAAAGACTGATCAGGTTGGAACCGGGATACATGGTCCCAACTCCAAAACCTCGATTGCCATGGGCAAGTGGCCCACGGTTTTTCAATCCGAGGTTCATGCCATCGAGTTCTGCTGCCGTCTTATCCATGAGAAGGGGATGAGAGGATCGAAAAGAAATAAAGTTACCCTCCTTGGGTACCTGGACACTCTGGTTTCCAGGGCAACGAGCTAGTGGATGAGCTAGCGGGGCGGGGTCATCAGTCCCCCTGCATGCCCCCGAACCCTTCTGCGGCGTGGGGTGGTCAACCATCTCATCAAAACATGGGCAGATAGGTTGACCGAACGCTATTGGTTTTTCCAACCTGGGATGAGGCAGGCTAGAGATCTTACAAATCATTCGGTTAAACGAAGAACAAACTCACTCTCTAGGAGAGATCATTATCTCTTTGTTGGCTACCTTAGTGGCCACCATTTGGTAAACTATCACCACACAAAAATGCGTCTGTCCTCGGATGCAGAATGCAGGCTCTGTAAAGAGGACGACGAAACTACCAAACACATACTGTGTGACGGTCCAGCCTTGGTTTGGATTAGGAGGAAACATTTGCACGTGGAAATCGCAGTTCCCGAGCACATTGTCCGTTGCTCAACGAAAGACCTGTTATGCTTCATCAGAGAAGCAGTTTTTGTCAAGATAGGGAGAGCTTTATAGGCACAAAAGATCAAATAATAATAATAGCGCTACAGTACCAGGAACACGTTCAATATTTACGTTGAGTGATATTGAAGATTCATTGTCTCAGTTTAGTGGATCAGAGCAGCCATCAGTTGAACAATGGGTTTAGAATTTGAAGATAACGCAGAAGCAGTTCATTGGAAAAACCTTCAAAAGTTTATCTATTCAAAGCGATTGCAAAAAGAAGCAGCCAAACCGCTATTTCTGATTGGAATTCACTTAAACAAATATTGTTGTCAGAGTTTGGAGCATCAATTTCGTCAATTGAAGTTCATCGTATGTTACGAAATCGGCGCAAGCGTGTAGGTGAGGACTTCAAAGAATATTTATATAGTCTCATGGAAATAGGCAAGTCAGTTACTTTAGACGAGAAGAGGTAATTAAAGCAATTTATATCAAGCTAAGACAGTAAATGAGTTGAAAAAGCAAGTTTTAATTTACGAAAAAATTCGTAGAAATCGCCATCAAGGGCATGGCAGAAAAGACGAAGGATGTAAAGAAAAGAAAGTTGACTCTGGAAAAACGGATACTATGAAAACTAGGAAATGCTTTAAACGTGGTGATCTATCACATTTGTCAAAAGATTATAAGCAAAAGCTTAAGTATTTTATATACAGGTCTGCAAAACAATTGGGAGGTAACTGTAAATTATTGAGTTTAATTTAAATTTTATTTTGTTTGTTTAAAGTTGCAAAATATTTAAATCAATTTAATTGCATTTAAATAAATAAATAATTAAAAGCACGAGCAACAACAGAAGCAACATGAACAGAGACGAAATTTTAGCATTACAGGTAACAGAATTGCGAGAAAAGTTGGCAGGACGTAACTTACTTACCACAGGCAGAGACCGTCAGCCGTCAGAGACAGCAAGGGGAACCAAATGTAACCATAGTTGTGGCTAGGGTCCGTCCTAGCACGGTCTCTGCTCGGGGTCGGGCGAAGATCGTGAATCTATAAATCATCCCAATCCAAGGCGGAACAGCATACGCTAATGGATGTATGGGCGGGGGTAGCCCGGTCTCTAGTATGCGGACTCTGGATCAGCTTTGCTGACGACGCTTATGTGGCCTCTCAGAGGTCAGGCCTCACGGAAGCAGGCTCCCAAATCCAGACTCTGCGACTGGACTCGGGGAACGCCTTCGTCAAAATGAAGAACCGTGAGAAGAAGCTCTTCAAAGCTGCACTCGCGAAGGGGTCGTGTAGAGCAGAGGCTCTTTCAGTTGCCACTGCGCCCCACGCGGAAGCCACACAAGCGGACGCGCTGTGACGACACTCTCCCCAAACCCAAAGGGTCTTCAAAGAAGCCCACTCCACAAAGCCACTCTTCCGCCAAGTGGAAAGCAGAGTGAAATTGGGGTTCACTTCGGCTGACACTACCAAACCTCTTACACCGAAGCATATGGCTACGGTGCAAGACATCATCCTTAAGGCGATGCGGCTGCCCTCCACATCGGAAGTCGGTCCAGGTTTCGAGGGTTGCATACCCGGAATGAATAGCTGCTCCTTGTGTGCGAGGACAGCAGCAGTGCTGAATGGGTCTGGGGAGCTGTAGGTCATATCAAGTCCATCAGCGGCCTTGATTTGAAGTTGCTGGGGGAAACAGAATTCCCGAGAGCTAACCTCATTCGAGGGTATTTCCCCAGCAGCGCTTAGCTCCCACCCGACACCATTCTGTAGTACTTGGGTATTCAGAATTATTCGCGATGATGGTCGACGAGAAGTCGTATAAGGATCTGACAGGGTTGAACTTTGGCAGGGTTGAACTTATCCTCAAGAATTCCTCCGTCAGGGCCTCCCCCACTCCTGCCCTATCCCCTTCCCCATCATCCAGCGCTCCTCCAGCCATGGCAACGGTGGCCTCCACCGGTGTGACCAGCGTCGTAGCTGCAGTGGCGCCTGTGTGTTGTGTGTGTTGTGTTGTGGTGACTGCCCCAAGCCTACAGCTGGCCGTACGGTGCCGGTGGTTGGCAGCGGAAGCCCCGTTGTCCTTACAAGGCCCTCCACC
The DNA here is from genome assembly GCA_018904595.1 of Zaprionus indianus. Taxonomy (NCBI): domain Eukaryota; kingdom Metazoa; phylum Arthropoda; class Insecta; order Diptera; family Drosophilidae; genus Zaprionus; species Zaprionus indianus. The sequence continues at coordinate 428,046 of JAEIHA010000101.1, read as the reverse complement.
GGCTCAGTGCAGAAACCTCCCACAAGGACTCCTCCGACGTCCGTTGTCGCAAGACGACCTCCCCCGAGACTGCCGAAGGGCATCCGAGACAACGATTCTCGGGGGCAAGGCATGAGGCTTTGTCAAAAAGGCCTTGAAGGAGGATGCCGAGCGCCATTAAGGTGCTCCTGGCGAACCTGGAGCCACCCTGTGCAGGGTCGTCTGCCAAGAATCAATCTACTTGGCTCTCGTCCAAGAGCCTTGGTTGATCGGTGGCCATATTCGTGGACTATCATGCGGATCCTGTAAGTTAATATATGACCGCATGGGGGGTGCCCCTCGCACTGCTATTGTTGTAAATAACAATGTGAGACACTTTCCTTATCAAATTTAATCCACAGAGACCTGGTGGCAACGGCTATTGAGGTAGCCACGGCTGAGGGTGTCCGGGAGGTAGTGATCGCCTCTACATTCTTGGCGATGTCGATGACGTCCCCCCCCACAGGGGTTCAGCGGCCAGTGGAATTCTGCCGCCAGCACAACAAGCCGCTCGTGATCGGCTGCGATGCCAATGCGCACCACACGATCTGGGGTAGCAGCGACATAAACAAACGTGGTGAGTCCCTTCTAGAGTTTCTATTATGATGTCAATTAGATGTTGCTAACATAGGGAGTAAGCCTACGTTCATTAATGCCATTAGGGAAGAGGTTTTGGACCTCACCCTAGTTAGCAACTCTATTGTGAGTTCGCTTGTGAACTGGCGGGTCACAGACGAAGCCACCTTGTCGAACCATCAGCACATCAGGTTCGCCCTACCTGGTCAAGTCGAGATCCGTCAGAACTCCTTCTGTCCCAAAAAGACCAATCGGGTACTTTTCAAAGCTTCCGTGGCTTTTAAAGCAGACTTGTTGACCAGCAACCCAAATTCTATCAGTGAGATAGAACTTGCTGCCAACCTGCTTTAAGATGTGCTAATCACATCCTTCGAGGAGAGCTCAGTTCGGAAGACCTTAAGGTCAACCGAAAAGTTCCATTGTGGAACGAGGAACTTTTTGTACAAAGAAGGAAGGTTAGAAGCCTCTTCAATAGGGCCAGATCTAACCTCGTCAGTTTGGACGTCTATAGGGACGCTCTAACTAACTATAATAATAATATCAGACGTGCTAAACGCGATACGTGGCGCAGCTACCGTGGAAGTATTGAATTGAGAATTGAGAATGCATAAAGTAATAGCTAAAGGGTCGTCTAATGGTATAGGGCTTCTTAAAAGAGCAGATGGATCTTTCACTCAAGATCGTAGGGAAGCACTTTACCTTCTAATTCAAGTCCACTTCCCACGATCGGTGGTGAACCCAGATCTATCAAGTCTCGATGACGTCACCATGTCATCGGACTCACGTGGATCCAGTATATCAGGAACCATCTTCTGGTATTCATTCCCAAACAGGGACAATTGTCCCTCTGACCAGCCTTAATCATATCGGCCGATGAGTCTCACCTGCTTTCTGCTTAAGACAGCGGAAAGGCTCGTAGATCTGCACATACGGTTCTCTCTACAGAAAACCTAACCTTTAAATCTAATAATGAACTAATAAGTATTCTTGCAGAACAGGGCGTGCAGGCAACTGGCTACGCTGACGACCTGGCTCTAGTAGTGAAGGGGAAATTTGCCAACACCGTGACAGAGCTGATGCAGTCTGCTCTGAACACGGTTAGCAGATGGTGCGAAGATGTAGGTCTCAGCATCAATTCTCAAAAGGCAATTATCGTTCCCTTCACTAAGCGCTATTCCGTTTACATAGCTCAATTGTACATTGGCGGTTCTCCTGTGGGTCTTTCCAGCGAGGTTAAATATCTAGGGGTAACTCTTGATAAAAGAATAAACTAGAATTCCCACCTAAACAACACTCCATCAAAGGCAACTCATGCCATGTGGGCCTGTAGAAGATTCTTTGGTAGAACCGGGGTCTCAAATCTTGTACCATTTGGTGGCTATTTGATGATGGTCAGACCCATCGTCACCTACGTTGCAATTGTGTGGTGGACAAACGTGACGCAGGTCACTGCCATCAACAAATGCAATAAATTGCATAGGCTGCTTTGCCGCTCTTTGCCGGGTGCACTGCGCACCTGTCCCACAACAGCAATGGAATCAATTTTGAACCTGACTCCGCTGCATATCCGAATTAAAGAAGTCGCTGCCATGAGCCTTCTTAGAATCAAGCTCCAATCTGGGCAATCTGGGCAATCAAAGATATTCCCGGCTTAGAGATCTGCACTAGATCAGATTCTATGACCAAGGAACTCCTCTTTGGCGCTGAATTCCGAACCCTTATCCCAGACCGGAAGGACTGGGATGGATGCAGGCAACCCCATCAGTGACCCTCACGGCATACACTGGTATACCGACGGGTCAAAGACTGATCAGGGGGTTGGAGCCCTCGCACTGCTATTGTTGTAAATAACAATGTGAGACACTTTCCTTATCAAATGTCATCCACAGAGACATGGTGGCAACGGCTATTGAGGTAGCCACGGCTGAGGGTGTCCGGGAGGTAGTGATCGCCTCTACCTTCTTGGCGATGTGGATGACGTCCCCCCCACAGAGGTTCAGCGGCCAGTGGAATTCTGCCGCCAGCACAACAAGCCGCTCGTGATCGGCTGCGATGCCAATGCGCACCACACGATCTGGGGTAGCAGCGACATAAACAAACGTGGTGAGTCCCTTCTAGAGTGTTGTCAATTAGATGTTGCTAACATAGGGTGTAAGCCTACGTTCATTAATGCCATTAGGGAAGAGGTTTTGGACCTCACCCTAGCTAGCAACTCTATTGTGAGTTCGCTTGTGAACTGGCGGGTCACAGACGAAGCCACCTTGTCGAACCATCAGCACATCAGGTTCGCCCTACCTGGTCAAGTCGAGATCCGTCAGAACTCCTTCTGTCCCAAAAAGACCAATTGGGTACTTTTCAAAGCTTCCGTGGTTTTTAAAGCAGACTTGTTGATCAGCAACCCAAATTCTATCAGGGAGATAGAACTTGCTGCCAACCTGCTTCAAGATGTGCTACAAGGTGCAATTCAAAAGTTCCAAGACTTTTTAAACCACGCGGCTTCTAGTGGCGTCATCTGTCTGAAATTGTTATCCCTCAGTGGTGTATTCTTCAGTGTTGTCGTATAAAATTTATATAACAGCTGACTTGTATAACAGCTGAGATATCGCAATACATGTGACATTACATTTGCAGTGTCGGTCGGAAAATGAGCTTCGAACAAAGAGCCAACATATTAAGTTCTGTTTTAAACTTGGTAAAACTTTTACCGAAACTCATCAAATGATGAAACAAGTTTATGGCGATGATTGTCTATCCCGTAGCCGTATTCACGAGTGGTTTAAACGGTTTCAAGAGGGACGTGAGGACTTGGAAGATGACGAACGTTCGGGCCGGCCAAAAGATGTTGTGAATACATTAAAAAAGAGCCGAAATCATCGCTTAAATATATGGAATCGGAATTATCAATATCCGCAACGTCGATTTATCGTATTTTGACAGAAAATTTGGGCCTCAGAAAGGTTTGTGCTCGATTTGTCCCGCACACTTTGAAACTACACGAAAAAGACCTCAGAATTCAACATTCAAGAGAACATTATTATTGACAAAAAATCGTATTCATATCATCAACCATTCACCCTATTCGCCTGATATGGCACCCTGCGATTTTTATTTGTTCGGAAAACTACATTTGGCCATGAAAGGAAATCGCTATGCTGACGTTGATGCCATCCAAAAGGCGACGACCGCCATCCTCAACGCTAAATGACCTAAAAAGTCATTCGATAACCTTCTTGATCGTGCAAAACGTTGTATTCAGGCGGAAGGAGACTATTTTGAAGGCGACCAATAAATTTTTCAAAAAAAAACAAATAATATTCGTTTTTTAATAAAAGTCCTGGAACTTTTGAATTGCAGAGCTCTGTTCGGAAGACCTTAAGGTCAACCGAATTGACAAAAAGAACAATTAATAAGTGAAAATTTATAAAAATGTAAGCATAAAGTATATATAAAAAGCATATATTAAGGTTTTAAAAGATCTAAGATTATTTTAATTTTATTAATTTTAATTTTAATTTTAATTTTAATTTTAATTTTAATTTTAATTTTAATTTTAATTTTAATTTTAATTTTAATTTTAATTTTAATTTTAATTTTAATTTTAATTTTAATTTTAATTTTAATTTTAATTTTAATTTTAATTTTAATTTTTAATTTTAATTTTAATTTTAATTTTAATTTTAATTTTAATTTTAATTTTAATTTTAATTTTAATTTTAATTTTAATTTTAATTTTAATTTTAATTTTAATTTTAATTTTAATTTTAATTTTAATTTTAATTTTAATTTTAATTTTAATTTTAATTTTAATTTTAATTTTAATTTTAATTTTAATTTTAATTTTAATTTTAATTTTAATTTTAATTTTAATTTTAATTTTAATTTTAATTTTAATTTTAATTTTAATTTTAATTTTAATTTTAATTTTAATTTTAATTTTAATTTTAATTTTAATTTTAATTTTAATTTTAATTTTAATTTTAATTTTAATTTTAATTTTAATTTTAATTTTAATTTTAATTTTAATTTTAATTTTAATTTTAATTTTAATTTTAATTTTAATTTTAATTTTAATTTTAATTTTAATTTTAATTTTAATTTTTAATTTTAATTTTAATTTTAATTTTAATTTTAATTTTAATTTTAATTTTAATTTTAATTTTAATTTTAATTTTAATTTTAATTTTAATTTTAATTTTAATTTTAATTTTAATTTTTAATTTTAATTTAATTTAATTTAATTTAATTTAATTTAATAAAATTTAATTTAATTTAATTTAATTTAATTTAATCTGGGATAGACAAAGATAAAACCGATCCAACATTTGTTGCAAAGAATTGGGGAAAACCCAGAAAAACCCAATCAGATCAGAAGAGTTAATAGTATTAGTAAAAAGTTAGTATATGTTAAGACATGCCCAACCGACCGAGGGGCAGTGTCATAAACGCGAGCATGCAGAAATAGAAGATAAGAAAAGAAAAAAAAAATAGATAGGCGCTTCGAGGAAAATTTAACTTCTACCTAGGTAGAACATAATACCCTGAATGGTTCATGCAGGGGACCTAAATGACTCCCTTGAGGAACACCAGAGGTGGCATGAAGTGGGTTTGAAAGGCAATCTTTAAAAAGTACCATTTGGGTTCTGTCAGTCAGATAACTAACAATCCAACTAAGAAGTTTAGGCGAGAAACCAAGAAGTTTAAGCTTTTCTGCTAGGTAGGAATGATTTACTGAGTCAAAAGCTTTACTGAAATCAGTATAAATGACATCAGTTTGAAGATTTTGCTGAAATCCCTGTACTACAAAGGATGTCAGCTCAAGTAGGTATGGCCGATAGCTTATAACATTTATATTTACACTTAAGACATTAACCTGGCAGGGTTTCAAGTCTCGCACCATATTAGGGCCCGATAGGAAAATAGTATCACTTAAGTAACCTCTTTAAAATTATATTCCCGAGTCGGATCGCGATTGGCAACTGCTTGACCAGCGGTCGAAGAGGACGGGATCATGGAGTAAATGATCGAAGAGTGGGCTTTCGAAGACCTGCCCGCATTAACACAAAGCGAGGAGGCCTTAACTGCACACCGATAGGCGATAGAACGCGGCATGCAAATAGGAGAAAACAAGAGCAACAGTCGAGCGGCACGCGACAATGGGATACCCTTCGACCTTTTTGAAACGTATAGAGTCAATAATTGTACAATACTTTTTTAATAAAAATATCGTAATATGCGTGTATCATTTTATTGGTCAAGCACAAATGTATGTATGTGTGTGTGCGTTTGAATGCAAAAAATGCGTGTGCATGAGAAGAACAACAGATGGCGCTACGCGATCGCATTCTCTTTCCTTTTCTTTCCTACATGAGCATTGCAATGACGTCACAGCTTGTTGGTCTGTATACAAAATCAAAGCGAACAAGGTTTTTGTTTAATAACATCAGTGTTTGTTGTCCGATCGGATTGAAATTTTAACTCTTGGTAAAATAATTAGCTTAGTATAGTCTTACTCAGAATGTTGTATCTTTTATATGTCGTTCGCAAATCAACTAAAAAGATGAAATTATTGATTTGCGTGGGCAGGGGGCGTGGCACCCAACATTTGAAATAAATTTCACCTGTCCCGGATAATCAGAAACCTTCATGCTAAATTTGGTGTCTCTAGCTTTTATAATAGCTGAGATCTGTGTGTTCATCCGGACATCCAGACATCCAGACATCCGGACAGACAGACAGACATGGCTTAATCGACTTGGCTAGTGATCCTGAGCAAGAATATATATACTTTGTGGGGTCTCCCACGCGTCCTTCTGCCTGTTACATACATTTGCACAAAGTTAGTATACCCTTTTTGACCATTTTCAATGATCGAAGGGTATAAAAAAACTTATTCAACCGATTTTCAAAATTAATCTTAGGATCTTTTAAGTATCCATATGTAATGTGTATACATATTAAATTTAATTTTTAATTTTTTAAGCACTCACATTACTTTTAATATCTAATTTTTTCCTTTTGTTTTGTTTTAAGTATTTATAGTAAATTTAATTTTCTTTTCTTTTTGTTTTATTTATTCATAGTAAATTTAATTTTCTTTTCTTTAAGTATTCAATAATGAATTTAATGATTTTTTTGTTTATCGTGAGTGTGAGGAGTGTGTGTGTGTGTGTGTAAATTTACACTGATTTTTTAATGTTTTAAATTGATCACTGTGTGTGTTATAATGTATGTGTTGCAAATGTGTGTGTCTGGCTGATTTTTTTACATGATTTGATGTGTGTGTGTCATGTGTTTATAGTTTTAAAACTTAATTGTCACTATTCACTATGACTATTCCACGCCCCAAAGGTGTCGATGTCGTTAAAGATGATAAATTGGTCAGGCACAAATGTATGTATGTGTGTGTGTGCGTTTGAATGCAAAAAATGCGTGTGTATAGAAATGAAGAACAACAGATGGCGCTACGCGCTCCCATTCTCTTTCCTTTTCTTTCCTACATGAGCATTGCAATGACGTCACAGCTTGCTGGTCTGTACACAAAATCAAAGCGAACAAGGTTTTTGTTTAATAACGTCTGTTTGTTGTCCGATCGGATTGAAATTTTGACGTTATGTCGAAGGGTATAAAAAGAAAAAATATAGAATAGAATATCGAGAAAGATAAAAATACTAATTACTAACAACTACTAATTACTTAGTAAAACGCTGAGACCCTGGACAAGGGGGCGTAACTATTTGGTTCGAAGGGGAGGGGGAAGGCAAAGGTAAAGCGGCGAGGCCGACTTGATGGTGAGGGGCAGAGTGGTGTGATCTGTCAGTGACCGAAAGCAGAGAAAAGTAACGTCTAACTGGTGTCCCCTCCGCAGAGTCTCAGGGAGCCGGGATGCACTACTCCTCTGCATGTCTATACTGTGGCTGCACGGGTGCGACGGGATTTGACCGTCATCGCACCAGTGAAAACCTCAGTACAGTCGGTGCACCTCTGTACGCACCTACATGCAATCATACACACATACACACACATGTACGTACACATTCTGTATGCTCGGATACAGAGAATAACCGAGAGCACGAACGGATTCCGAAAGGGAAGAAGCACGCTAGACGCGCTCTCCTCTGTGGTGCACATTGCGAGGGACGCTCTCAATGGCGACAGATGGTTAGGATGTAGGAAGGAGTACTGCGCAATAGTCACCCTGGACGTGAAGAACGCCTTCAACACAGAAAGTTGGCCGGTAATCCTCACCGCAATGAGGAATATGGGCATACCTGAATACCTTAGGATCGCTGTAGGCAGCTATTTTAGGGACCGTACCCTTTGCTACGATACGGCAGCTGGCCCGAGAAAATACGGAGTCACTTCTGGTGTTCCACAAGGATCAGTGCCTGGTCCGATCCTGTGGAACATTATGTACAACGGGATCTTGGGCATCTGCAAGCCAGAACGAGCTGAGCTACACTGTTTTGCGGACGACGTGGCCATCACTGTAGTCGCTAAAACATTGTCGGAACTTCAGGACAAGTGCAATGCAACGATCAGATTGACCATCGCCTGGCTCGAGACTCATACTCAATGTGGGAGGACCCAGAATGCCTGCGAGGAAGCTGCTGGCGGCAGTGTCGAAGTCCACCTTACTATATGCCGCGCCGATCTGGAGCAGTGCCACAAACAAGCGATCATACACCAAAGGTGCACAATCGGTGATAAGGACTATGGCCCTTAGGCTCATTAGAGGGTTTCGGACGATTTCCGAGGATGCAGCTCTAGTCCTGGCAGGCATGCCGCCAGTTGACCTGGAGATAAAAGGCTCTTGGCATGACAAGGCAGGGCATTACCCGGGAAGAGGCCCACGAGTGGCTGATAGGAGAATGGCAGGCCAGATGGCATTCGTCCGAGCGTGGTAGATGGACCAGCTCGTCCCTAACCTTTCGGCATGGGCAAAGTGTCAGCATAAAGCTTCTGACTACCACCTGACCCAATTACTCACGGATCATGGCTGTTTCCGAGCCTATCTTTTCCGGTTCAAACACGTAGAGTCACCCCTGTGCCTCTTCTGTTCAGACGCGCTAGAAACAGCAGAACACGTCCTGCTCCACTGTTCAAGATTTCACGCAGAAAGAGGACATCTAGCGGCACTGTCCGCAGACCCTCTCAGTCCAAGAGGCCTTTTGGCAAGCATGCTGGCTGACAATAGAGCATGGGATATAGGGCATCGCATCATAGTTGATATTATAAAGCGGGTACGATAGGATGAGATTGCCCACAGAACTGGAACTGAACGAGACGGCGTATTCCCTTGGGGTGGCGGGTCGAGAATACCACCTCAGCCAGCTCGGCTTGTCGTAAAAGGCGACTATAGAGCGTAAAGATTGGAAGCACGTGCGCCCCATGGCCAACACTTAAGGAAGGGAGTGCGAAGGGCTTCACATCACTGAAGTCATACCTTGACTGGCAGTCCCGGTGAGCATGTAAAGGACTCAGGAGCATACGGAAGTTTTTGTTTTAGTACGTAGGCATAACTCTATTTGGAGAGTTATGAATCATGCATGCCACCTACGGACGGTAGGTGGTATCATTAGGAGATTTTAATTTTCCTACCGTAATGCGCTACAAAAAAAAAAAAAAAAAAAAATACGTACACATACCCATAGACCCGAAGAAAAGAACAATACACTGAAATATAACATGCACAACCTACAATATTTGAGCTACAATTTCTAATTCATAGGGTTCACGTTTTAAGGACGTTTTCTCAAGCTGGGGTACATATCTCGCCAGGCTCTTTACAGAAAATTTATAAATACAATGACTACCAAGACTCTTAGTAAGAGATGTACAGGGTATATGAGATGAACACATACGCGCACCACGAGGTTTTCTTGGGGCTCACGTGCGTGTGTCACGTGTCACGCCTGCCTGGCCGGCGGCTTATCGCGGGGAACGTCCGCGACCGCAGGCGCTTTCGCTAGCACTCTCACAAGTCGCTCTGGGGCGTATTCCACCACACCGCAACTTGTTAGAGTGCACGTATCCTGTTCGCCACCTATCGTCCACTCACGACGCCGCTCACGGTCGATCGTTGGCCGTGTGGAACGCCCGTGACCGCAGGTACTTGCGCCTATGCTCCCACAAGTCGCTCAATGGTGTATTCCACCACCGCAACCTCACGCACCCGCTTGCCAACTAGCGTTTCACTCACGGCACTACCTACGATCTGCCGTTGGCCGTGCAGAACGCCCGTGACCACAGGTGCTTGCGCCTATCCTCCCACAAGACGCTCAATGGTGTATTCCATCACCGCAACCTTATAGGGCACACGCTCACGCACCCACTTGACAACTAGCGTTCACTCACGACACGGACGGTGACTGTGTATGCCCAGAGTTCCTCACTGGTCAGCAGAGTACCGTCATACAAGAAAGCACGGCTATGTTAATACACACGCACACGGCACACACGTACACGACACACTCACGGATACACTGAGGAAGAATTAAATCACTGGGTTTTCAAATAATTCACTGCGGGTTTGGTTTCATTTTCGTTAAATCTGTACACGTAGTTTTTATTTTCTCTTACTATGCTTATGCTCACACTGGTTTCTTAATTTACAATTGTCCCTGCCTTCCTGCCTACTTCGCACCATACGCAGCGCATAACTGCGCTCTCAATATCCCTTTTACAGCTCACCTGTTGTGTCCTGCGGCAGGAACCATGACTATCAAGAGAGAGAGACGGGGGTCCTGGCTGGTCCTTGCTGGCACTTGCACACTTTTATTTTAACGTTCACTTTTATTTTTCCCAGGAGCTTTTTTTAGCCCGACTTCTATTGCTGCTCACGAAAGACTGTCCTGTGCCCTAGTTTCGCAGCTCGCACTTTGCTTCGCTGCCTTTGCTTTGTCGCCGCTGCGCAAGTGTCGCCTGCAAGGCGTCGCTGCGTTCGAACAATCGTGCCTTGCTGTTTCCACTCTCTTCGCACTTCTTTGCTTGCACTTAGACTTGCACACAAACTTTTATTACTTTCACTTTTGATTGTAGGAGCTGTTCTCCCCGACTTCATCTGCTGCTCACGATCGACTGTCCTGTGCCCTAGTTACGCAGCTTGCATTCTGCTGCCCGCGTGTCGCTGCCGGCCTAGCGTCGCTGCCTAGCTTCAAAAATTGTCGCGATCCCGTTGCCTGTGTGCAGCTGAAGTCTATGCACTAGCTCTGGGTACCGAGGCACCGTTACTTGTGTGCGTGCTATTGTGCTCGAGCCTATGCACGAGCTCTGGGTACCGATGCACCGTTACTTGTGCTAGTGCTAGCTGCCTGAGTTTATGCACGAACTCTGGGTACCGAGGTACCGTTACTTGTGCAAGTGTTATGGTGGGCGCCGTATGTTGGAGCGTTTGCATATACTCCGTGCCCTTTTTCTTGTCATTGCCCACGCCCCTTGTTTAAATTTGAATTGATATCACTCAACGTCGGAGTAATATCAATTGTGTTTTGTTGAATTATTATTAATTTTGCTTGCCCCAGGTGCATAACCATGTGGCAGAGGTCGCCTCAATAAGTACAAAAACAAATTGGGCTGCGGAGTAAGAATGAGTAGTCAAGTAAGAGTTACTTTCAATACTGATTTTATTTTCCTCGTTGTGGGGTTTATATACACGTTTCTTACAAGCTAGCTATTCACTTAAGTTACATGTTACAACTATCTAAGTCTAATGATATCTGCTGATTTATGGCATGCAGATGCTGCGAAATCGTGCATCTGCATTCGTAGCGATAAGGGGTCCTTATTTACTAACTCCGCCTGCATATCAACGAACGGTCAGTATTGATTCAGTGCATATCAGTGAAGGGTCACTGTTGATTTAGGTGCGTGTGAAAACGTACCCTGTCGTCTATCTGCTTACAATAGCAGTGTGCCTACGTATCATCTGCAGCGTACGATTTTCTGCAGTTATGTAAAATCGTACATCCTCCCGGCCGTTTTACATATGTTCAAGAATCGTCGATATGGATTCTAACTTGATGTAGGTTCTCTTCGGTTGGTGGATCTGATTTGGCGTCGTTTGGGTTTCGTTTCCTCTTCGCGTTGTTCCTCTTCTTCTATCGGATGATTGTGATCCGGTTCTTCTTCCGGAAATAGTGGGGCGATATGTTGGATGTCCCTTTTGAAGATGCCTCTTGCTTTTTTTAACTCGAACGAAACCATCCTTTCCAGAGATTGCATTGATAATACGTCCCATTGGCCAATGCAGAACTGGTCTGTTCTCCTCTCTTATTAGCACCAGCATGCCTTCTTTAACATTAGCATATGATTTCTTCCATTTATGCCGTTCTTGGAGTTGCTGTAGGTAGCTCGTTGACCACTGTGAGCAGAACTGATGTTTGACCTTGGATACTGCTGTCCATCTCTGTCCTAATGAAACAGGTTGTTGCGATGGTTCATGGTCCACTTGAGCCGTCAGTGGTTCTCCTCTTATAAAATGTCCTGGCGTCAATGCATTTGATCTTTTGACAACGGCACTAGTGGTCGAAAATTCAATATTGCTTCAATCTCGACTGCTACTGTTTCTAATTTTTCATATGTAAGTTTACCGGAGTCAATATTTTTAAGAAGTAATTGCTTGGCTGATAGTCCCATAGTCCGCCGAAGTGAGGTGCTCTGGGAGGAATAAATTTAAACGATACTCCCCCTTTTGATTGCAGCTCTCGATAATGGCCTTTTTGGCCTTGTTTGACTAAATTGCTTCTTCCAGATTTTTGAGCTTGTTGCTGGCTCCCAAGAAGTTTGTTGCATTGTCACAATGCAGAGTCTGACACTTCCCACGTCAACTGATAAATCTTCGAAGAGCCGCTAGAAATGCATCGGTCGTAAGGTCGCTTACAAGTTCCAAATGCACTGCCTTTGTTGCAAAACAGCAGAATATGGCAATATATGCTACATGTGGTTGTTTTCCACGGACCTTATAGTGAATCTTCATCGGTCCACAATAGTCTACCCCAGCATTAAGAAATGGTCTTGCTTGAGTGACTCTAAATGGTGGTAGATTTCCCATGACTTGTTGGATTAATCTTGGTTTGGCTCTTGTGCATCTTACACAGTTTTGCACGATATTCCGGGTTATTGTTTTTCCCTTAATGGCCCAGAACCTTTGCCGCATTGTTGCTAAAAGAGCTTGAGGTCCACAATGCATGTTATCCTTATGACTTTGCTCAAATATCAATTTTGTTATCGGGTCATTGTATGGCAGCGGCATAGGATGTTTTGCTTCAAATGTGATCTCTCCTGCTTCTAGTCTTCCACCTATTTGAATAATATTTTCATTATCGATGAATGGTGCTAAAGCATTTAAGCTGCTGTGTCTGTCCACTTGACGATTTTTCTGGAGATCCTTTAATTCTGCCATGAAGCTATTTTGTTGAATATTATGAATGACTATCTTCTGGGCTTCATTTATTTTTTCCAATTGTAGTATTGGTTTGTTGGCTTTCCGTTTTCGAAGATGCATCATATATGCAACAATTCTCAACCTATTATATTAGGTTGGAAAATATCTCCCTTCCGCTTTTTTGTCTTTTGAATTTCGCGGCTATGTACAAAGCGCTACAGAGCTCGTATCTGGGAACACTATACATAATGTCGATGTCACGAGATGCCATATGCCGGTCTAACTCGATGTATTCCATGATTTGATCGGTATTTGTAGATAGTATTATTTCTTCCGATGGATCACTTCTCCATATAATCATCTGTAGGTGTTGATCTTCTAGGTTCATCCATATTTGACGATACATTTTTTCGATATCCGCTGTAAACACGTATTTGTGTGTTCTGAATCTTAACAGTATAGAGAATAGCGTGCTCTGAACTGTAGGTCCTTTATGTAGAATATCGTTTAATGATTTCCCAGATGATGTTACCGCTGATGCGTCAAATACTACTCTTAACTTTGTAGTTTGACTATCTGGCTTGAGTACACAATGATGGGGTACGAAATAATGTTGTTTGGGTATATGTTCTCTTGGCACTTGTTTCATATGTCCAAGATCTTCACGTAGAAAAGGAACAATTCCGTTATTTGCAATTTGTTGTCACCTGTGAAGGGTAACTTTTTGTAGGCTTTATTGATATTAAGGTTTATACAGAGAGACTTTATGTTCACACACGCTGCTTCTTGCGCGTCGTTCAAATATCGAATAAGAAGAAGAAAAACATAAACATAAAAACCTAACAATCGACATATCGTATACATTCATCGATTAGTCGATGAGTTCTAGTATTTTTTAGCACTGCTAAATTAATGGTTTACACATAGGTATTTGTATATGTATTTATTTCTTGGGTTTAACGCGCTCGACTAATTCTTTCTTACTATTTTTATTATACATTATACATTTGTAATGCCCTTCGATCACTTAAATTGCACAAAAAAAGCGTATACTAAGGATACGTGGCAGACACCAACCGTCCGGCAGCTAATATACACGTGTAAACTCTTGAGATACCAAGTTTAAAATAAATATAAACGGTGTAGATTATGTTTATTTTAAATAGTGAATGCCACGCCCACCGCTCGTAAAATGAATATATTGTGAGTAATGTAGTTAACAAGCTCACAGGCAAAGACTTACAGCTTTTTAGGTGCAGCTTGGGTAATCAGTTGTAAACTGGATAAAAAGTCATTGTTCTTAATTGAACTTTATTGAACCACGTACGATACAGCAAAATGTTTAGTAAGTTTGTAGCTAGCAATTACGTTTCTGCAACCGGTTTAAACAAAAATGATAGTGAACACGCAACTCACGGAAAAACAAAATTTTCGTTCGTTCATTATTCATTTGCCCATGGGTGGATTGAAAGCAGTTGTCGTTTTATCAAAAGAATGAAATCCGGATCGTCGAAGAAAAGAGCCACAAGAAAAACACACTATAAATAGACTTAAGTATATAAAAACCGTAAAACGATAAATCAAACCAAAAAATATCAATAGTGATTGTGTTCAGGCACCAGCATGAACATGAAGTAATGCTACACTGAACCGCACGGCACTGTACCGTAGAACACTGCTAGTGCCAGCAGGTACAGGATTTTGCCCCATGCAGCGATCCCTTATCTATTTTTACGACAGGGACTAAACATTTTATGACCTCACGTACGATACATGAGAAGGGATCGCAACTATCCTGTACTTGTCTTACATAATATTATCCCTTGCTGCGTCTTTCAAGTGCAGCATTTATAAATAGAACTATATGTAAAATAACCACCACCGCGGTTCCTTACAACACCGCATTAGATTTTAAGATCAGTTGAAATAAACTCGTACAAGTGTTTAGAAGTGTCTTTTCTTTACATTTTTTGGTCCTTCGAGCCGTCCGCGAGTGCACCAAGTAAATCTAGTGAAAAATTCTGAAAAATTCTTTTGTATTCTTGGCTAACATCAACAAGTTGTGAGTCGAGGCACAGCTAGATCAACCAGGCGATCAAACAAAAAACACCTCCAACGGTTAGCCAAGTTAAGCAAAAGATTTAAAAAAAAAAAAACAGTCAGAATGATGTCCGAACAAACGTTGGCACTGCTAAAAAAGCAAATTGGAGTGCGACAAAAACTCCACGAGGAACTAGCGAAGAGAGGAAACTCATCGATCGTGAGGGAATTGAGTACTCAATTCAAAAACAACCACACGGCGCTGGTAAGGATTGGGCCAGTCGATCATCAATACTTCAACGAGAAGATATATGATTCCACAATGGCTGCAGTCCGGAGTTATTTGGATTCGGACATGAAGGTCGAAGTAGCCACGATAGGCGAAGACCCGACTCAGCTAGAGGAAACCGGACAAAGAGAAGTGCTGGATACCAGGCCAAGTACCTCTAAAGGATTAGGGGCAAGAGCAAGTGTATCACGAAGCACCCCAGTTCCCTTGGTAGATGCCACGGACTCCCTTACAAATATGTTAAGGCAGCACATGAACGAAGTCAAAGCCGACCTTAATCGAAGTGATGTGATAACGTTGCAAAACCAGAAGTTCAAATTAAACTTCCTCTGGTCCAAAGTGCAACTATCACTAAATACCTTAGAGGCAGATTATGAAAGTAATGCCTTTGAGGTGACAAGGATAGTGGAATTGGACTGCGATGTCAACGTGTTATCTGATCTACTTGATAGGAAGATAAACGAAGTACGCAGCAGAGAGGACTACAGGCCGGAACTCCCGAAAACGACTCTGTCTCAATTTAGCGGAGATCCAAAGGAGTGGCAATCGTTCTACGAGAATTTTTCACTCATCATCGATTCGAGGGAAGATATCAGCGATACCAAAAAGCTGAACTACCTACGGGCTTACCTCACGGGAGAAGCGAGATTAGTCGTTGGACACCTATTAGTTGGGTCCTCGGCCAATTACAGTTTGGCATGGGAGCTAATATGCAAGCGCTATGCCAATAAGCGGAAAATATTTGCCGATCGCTTCAATCAGCTGATGGACTTGGAACTGCTGAAGAATCATGACGAAGGCAGTATCCGCATGTTCCTGGATACAGCGAGGGAAAACATATGCATCATAAAAGAGCAAATCGGCCAAAATTTTGATGCATTATTCGCCCAAATATTGATTCGACGTTTCTCTACAGAGGTTTTACAACTTTACGAACAACACGTAAAGAAGGCCAGAGAGATTCAGTCTCTGCATGATGTGTTGGGTTTTATTGAACAGCTACATATTTCAATAGACTCAATGCAGAATAATGCCCCCTATAAAGAAGAAAAAGGACAATAATCAAGAAATGTCGATTTTGCCAAAAAGACGGGCATGAAATAGGCAAATGCTTGAAATTTAAAGCGGAGCCTATTGCGAAGCGTAGAGAGTTTGTTAACAAAAACTCGCTTTGCTACAAATGCTTAGGAGCACACAACATTAAGGATTGCAAAAAAGACCTGGACATGCGATCGGTGCCCTAAAGCACATCATAACTGGCTTCACGACGATGGAGCCAAGAATCAGGTCGTATCTAGTAATTGCCTTAAACAGAATAAGGGGCAAGATACGTTACTGGCCACTGCTGTTATCCTAGTAAAAAACAAAATGGACATTATGAGCAGCTGAGAGCCCTTATTGATGGAGGCTCACAAAAAACACTTATATCTGAGGAAGCAGTACACATATGTATTTGTATATGTATTTATTTCTTGGGTTTAACGCGCTCGACTAATTCTTTCTTACTATTTTTATTATACATTATACATTTGTAATGCCCTTCGATCACTTAAATTGCACAAAAAAGCGTATACTAATGATACGTGGCAGACACCAACCGTCCGGCAGCTAATATACATGTGTAAACTCTTGAGATACCAAGTTTAAAATAAATATAAACGGTGTAGATTATGTTTATTTTAAATAGTGAATGCCACGCCCACCGCTCGTAAAATGAATATATTGTGAGTAATGTTGTTAACAAGCTCACAGGCAAAGACTTACAGCTTTTTAGGTGCAGCTTGGGTAATCAGTTGTAAACTGGATAAAAAAGTCATTGTTCTTAATTGAACTTTATTGAACCACGTACGATACAGCAAAATGTTTAGTAAGTTTGTAGCTAGCAATTACGTTTCTGCAACCGGTTTAAAGAAAAATGATAGTGAACACGCAACTCACGGAAAAACAAAATTTTCGTTCGTTCATTATTCATTTGCCCATGGGTGGATTGAAAGCAGTTGTCGTTTTATCAAAAAGAATGAAATCCGGATTGTCGAAGAAAAGAGCCACAAGAAAAACACACTATAAATAGACTTAAGTATATAAAAACCGTAAAACGATAAATCAAACCAAAAAATATCAATAGTGATTGTTTACGGGTACACTGATTTGTGCAACCGCCTTACTTGCGATGTGTTTATTCCAATTACTAGCAAGGGTTTAAATTCATTAACTATAATTGTGCCGCTGCCGTTTTTTTATATATTATTCGAGAAGAGACTATTTTGCCAGCTGCTAACATGAGACTTTACTTTTTAGACATGGATTTGAACAGCTGATTCTAGTCGTATGGCGAACATACTCCCCCCAGCATAAACTTTTAATCGATTTGATCTTGATTGGTAGAACTGCTATATTAACGATGGCTTTCTTTGTTAATCGTGTGGCTGTGCGTATGACTTCTCTCTGACTGCGCCGTCGTCTCCAGCTATTGTGCTTTCAGTTCGCCCGAGAGGCCACTTGAGCGGAGGCGCGTTTTCTTCCTTCAACTGCACGATGTCTGCAAGATGAATGTTTCTGCCAAGAAGTCTGCTGCATATGGCAAACACGCTGCTAGCGACTGAGGCGCTCCCTTCGCCGATGTTCGCATTTGATTTGCCTCAAAGAAAGTGACCCGGTGTGAGGATGTCTAAGTCGTTTGGATTGAAATGGAACATAGAGGCCTTGAGTTCAACATAGCTGTGATTTGAGATTTTTTCGCTGCTATGACAGCAGCTTCCCATAACCCGCCAAAATGCGGGGATCGTGGTGGAATGAAGTGCCAATTAATTCCGAGGGCGAGGGCGCCCTTTGCTGGCGCCGTGTTTCGCTGAGGAAAAGATCCTTTAGCTCGGCTAGCTCGTTTCGAGCGCCGACAAAATTTGTTGCGTTGTCCGTCCAAATGACGCGTGGCTTCCCTCGAAGACTGACGAAACGTTGTAGAGCAGCGATGAAAGTAGGTGTCGAAAGGTTCTCCACGAGCTCTAGATGGTATGCTTTTGTTGAGAAGCAAATGAATATTGCTATGTAGCATTTCGTGGCCGCACGATTTCTCACTTCTGATTTTGAGAAGAAGAGCCCGCAAAAATCCATTCCGGTTACATAAATCGTAGGGCTGTGTGTTACAGCAGTTCGCTGGTAGTGTAGCCATTACTTGCTGCAGTGTGTTAGGTCGAGCGCGAAAGCAACGAATGCATTTGTTGACAACACTAGAGACTCCCCCAACGCTGATGTATCCTCCATTTGTGGTAGGGGAACAATTAGCCTTTTATCTTTGGCAATTTGCAGGTTCCGCTCAAATTGCCGCTCAAATTCCTTGGAAATCGGCGAAAGACAAGCGCCCTTTGTCTGGAGATTGTCCAATTCCTAGAATTTGGCACATTTTGATGATGTTGAGGCCTTATTTTGAATTTTGCCCGCGATGATGCATCCAAGTTTGGTGTCTTGAAGCATGGGTAGTCCTTTTTTCAATGACACTTGTCCTTGATTCACAATTTGGAAGTAGTGTTCGGCTTCCAGAAGAACGTCTATTTTTCCAGGTTTTCCAAAGTGTGGATCTGCCAATGTTATATTTTGTGGCACTTTCCAACTATCGGGGCAGATATAACGCGTTGGTTGGTCATTCACAATTTTCGGCCAAAAAATTTCTTCCAACCTAGAACTGAAATCTCCACAATTTGATTTCAGCATGACATTGATGCGAGCGTTGGAGGTATGAACCTTTCCTCCAATGCCATTGATTTTAATGGTCGAGTGTGTTGATTTAAGACCCAATGTCTTCACAGCTCGTTCTGATACTGAAGTACTCATGTTCCACCGTTGTTCCTTGCAAAATCGTGCGAATCTTTTCATCATTTAAATCGAAAAGTTGTTGGTTAGACTCCAGCGATGCGATTCTATCGCTGAAGTACTTTGGATGTGTTTGTCTTTCGGCGGGATCCTTCTTGTAGTTACGAATAATTTTCTGGATCTCCTCGCCGATTTGTGATTAATTGATGCTTGATGTTGCCATTTTTAATTTATTAACTGTTGTCAGAATTTTAAGAGGTATTTTTTCTGATGTGCCTCGACTCACACCGTGTTCTTTCTAACAGTATAAATAAACAAATTTTTTTTTTATTTTAGAAGTTTGTCGCCTGGTTAACAATTTCGGATGTCCAGCGTGGTGATCCTGAAGTCCTTGTCGCCTAGTTGACAATTTCTACTTGAAAAATTCCAGAGTCAGAGGTTATTAAGCCTTTGTCGCCTGGTTGACAACTTCTCGTGGTCGTAGTCGGGGGTCACCAAATGTTTAGATTTGAATTGATATCACTCAACTTCGGAGTAATATCAATTGTGTTTTGTTGAATTATTATTAATTTTGCTTGCCCCAGGTGCAGAGGTCGCCGCAATAAGTACAAAAATAAATTGGGCTGCGGAGTAAGAATGAGTAGTCAAGTATGAGTTACTTTTCATACTGACTTTAATTTCCTCGTTGTGGGGTTTACATACACGTTTCTTACAAGCTAGGTATTTACTTAGGTTACATGATACATGATAAACGTCAAATGTTAACTTTCTAAGTCTAATGATATCTGCTGATTTTTGGCATGCACATGCTGCGAATTCGTGCATCTGCATGCGTAGCGATAAGGGGTCCTTATTTACTAACTCCGCCTGCATATCAGCGAACGGTCAGTATTGATTCAGTGCATATCAGTAAAGGGTCACTGTTCATTTAGGTGCATGTGAAAACGTACCCTGTCGCCTATCTGCTTACGATAGCAGTGTGCCTACGTATCATCTGCAGCGTATGATTTTCTGCAGTTATGTAAAATCGTACACCCTTGTCATCTGTTTCGCTGCCTATGTTTTCTGCCTGTGCTTACGCCTGTGCTTATGCCTATGCTTATGCCTATGCTTCTGCCTATGCTTATGTTTTTAATTAGAATACTGGGGGGTATATTCGACTTAAGTTTATCTTATAAATATTTGTAATGAATTAAATGTGGCGCACTTGAGGCAGCGTCACACCCCCTTTAGTTCGTCGGGCTTTGGGTAATAATGAGAACAAAAAAATAAGAGTTAATAAAGGAAACGGGGCGTTTCTTCATCTTTCTTCTTTCCCCTTTCCACTGATTTTGCGGCGACTCTGTTGTCCTACCGCCGTTCGGAAATGGTGACGGCCCCGTGGTTGGTGATGCGGGCTCGGAACCGCGTCCCAGCTCCCTCCACGAGTAAGCACGCTGCCTTCCGGGGCCTTCCGCTCCAAATGGGCCTCGACCCGATCGATGACCCGGCGTGGCAACCAATGGTCATACGTAGGGATCCTCCACTCACTAGGCGCTGGGGCCCACTGCTCCGGCTGCGGCCGTCCTGGGGTCTTTGGCGTGGCCCGCGCGGTTGGGTACGCTGTTGTTTCCCCGTTCGTCTCCTCGGTCCGGATCATTGCCAATAACGCCTCCCCGAGCTCCATTCGGTGGTCGCTAACGGGCAACGCCGGTGCTCGCGGTCCCTCTTCATCCGACTGCTTCTCAGAAGACGAGGCAAACGGTTCGGCCCTTTAGAATGCTCTTTAGAGGGGGCGCTGGGACGATACACCATGTCCGCGTATGAGGGAAGGCCAGCCCGTCTGCCGTCGTGCAAGCCTGGCCTGCAGTCGGCGATTGCTCCTGCTTCAGCAAGGGCATGGAAGGCGGCATCTGGCGTCCCTCTTGAACTGGGCTGTGTCGGCCCTTGGACGATGGTGAGGGTGCCAGGGGTGTTGGGTTGTCGTCTTCGCTTATGGGGCTATAATGGCCTGTCACCTCTTGATCCTGGGTGACGGCTGGGCCCGCTGGAGCGCCAGAGATCGCAATGGTCCAGGATCGGCGCGTTGCGACTAAATCCTTGATGGCCCACTCCTTGGCCTCCGGGGTCACCATTTCGGGGTGGGCAGTTAAGGCCTCCTCGCTTTGTGTTAATGCGAAAGCCCACTCTTCGATCATTTACTCCATGATCCCGTCCTCTTCGACCGCTGGTCAAGCAGTTGCCAGTCGCGATCCGACTCGGGGCTATAATTTTAAAGAGGTTACTTAAGTGATACTATTTTCCTATCGGGCCCTAATATGGTGCGAGACTTGAAACCCTGCCTGGTTAATGTCTTAAGTGTAAATATAAATGTTATAATAATATAATAGCATAATAATTAACGTAGTTAGTGGGAGCCTGTCGCCCCCGATACCTGATGATTTTTGTTGGTTGAGTCCTGCCGGTTGAACGTCTTCAAGTCGGCCAATCCTGCGCTGCGGCGCTTCTTCGTCCCAACGTTTTGGAGCCGAAGGATCGTGGGCAAGGTGTAACTTATGATCCGGTAGGGGCCGTCGTAGCGAGGTGCTAGTTTGGCGGCAAATCCGTCGGCTGCTTTCGACAAGTGATGCTGCTTCAGGAGTACGAAGTCGCCGATGGCCGGCTTCCACTCTCGGCGTCGTAAGTTGTAATGCTTCCCTTGATCCGCGCTTGTTTTTTGTGCATTCGCAGAGACGGTCTTGAACACGTCCTGAAGGTGTCGTTCCTTCTCCTCTGGCGTTCTTGATTCCACTCGAATGACCGGGGTCGCCGCTTCATACAAGGCTTCCGACGGACGAGGCTCGCGTCCTTGTATCAGATACGCTGGGCTAAATCTGGTGGTGTCCGAGGCGCTCGTATTGATCGCCAGGCTGATCTCTGGGAGGCGATCGTCCCATGTCCGCTGCTGGTCGTCCAGATACTGTGACACCATTGTCTTTACAGTCCGGTTTACCCTCTCCGTGGGGTTCTGTTGCGGAGTGTACGGCGCGGTGTGTTGCAGAGATATGCCTAGTTGCCCAAAGAATCTGGCGAAGGCCTGGCTCGTGAACTGTGTTCCGTTGTCGCAGATTAGCATCTTCGGTACTCCAAACCTGGCCAAGATTCGTTCGCGGAACGAACGCATCAGGTGTGCGGCCGTTGCTTTACGCAAAGGCACCAACTCGACCCACTTTGAAAAAGCGTCGAAGAATACCAGTAACATGGTGGGAGTGGTCCAACGAAGTGTGCACAGAGTACGTCGAATGGGGCGTGTACTTGTCGCGTATGCATCTGTCCAGGGGGCTTGAGTTGACTGACTTTAAATTTCTGGCAGGTCTCGCACTTCCGTACGTATCGTGCTACGTCCCGGAAGAGACCCGGCCAGAAATACCGCTGACGAATCCGGTCTGAATCCTCCTCGTCGATATAACTGGTCGTTCTCTCTCAGGTATTCCGGGTACTTCTCGGGTTTCTTTTTAATCAGCGCCAGCATCCGAGTTATCCACATACAGGGTGGGCCTTCCTGGGTGACTTGTTGCAGGGTCTCCGAAGGCTGTCTGGACAAAGCGTCGGCCACTATGTTCTGGTCTCCGCGGCTGTAGTGCTGGTTGAAGCGGAACTGTTGGAGCTCTAACTTCCGGCGCGCAATCCTTCCCGTCGGGTTCTCGAAGCTATTTAGCCACTTTAATGCTAAGTGATCCGTGACTACGTCGGCTTTCGGCTACTGAGAGGCGGCGGCTTGCGTATGCGATGACTCGCTCGGTTCCCTGGATCTGTCGTGTGAGCACTGCTCCTAGTCCAATGTCGGTCGCATCCGTCTGGAGTGTGAAGCGCTCGGCAAAGTCTGGGCAGGCTAGGACTGACGCTTGCGTGAGACTCGTCTTCAACGCCTCGACGGCTGGCTGCTGCTGGTCCTCGCTTCACACCCATTTGCGGCCCTTTTTCAGCAACGTTGACATGGGTTGTACCAGGGTGGCAAAGTTTGGCACAAATCGCCGGTACCAGGACGCGATGCCTAGACATCTCCGTAATTCTCTGACGGTTGTTGGTGGCTGGAGCTCCTTGATCGCGGCGATCTTGTCACGATCGGTGTGTATACCACCTTCACTGACCTGATGCCCGAGGTAGATAAAGCTCTTCTTGAAGAAGCTGCATTTGGCCTTATTCAGGCGCAAGTTTGCGTTTCGGAGCCGCCGGAACACTTCTCTGCAGGGAACGCCCCACTACGATGATATCATCGAGATATGCGAACGCGTGTGGTTCCATATCCGGCCCGATGACTCTATCCAGTGAGGGTTGAAATGTAGCTGGGGCCGAGTGCAGTCCAAATGGCATCACCTTACAATGAAAAAGGCCTCTGCCCGGTACTGTGAACGCGGTGTATTCTCTGCTGCTCCGGGCCATAGGTATTTGCCAATACCCGCTCTTTAGGTTCACGTCCTTGAGTTTCTCCAAGATGTGGTTGATCCGTGGTCACGGGTAGGCGTCTGGAATGGAATCTGAACATTGAGCTGACGATAATCCACACACATTCGCATCTCTCCCGTGTTTTTCCCAACGAGTATAGGCTCCTGGATAGCTCGATTCTCCCACCTCGCAGAAGTTCATCAACTTGCTCATTGATGATCTTCTGCATGTCGAATTTTTCGGGTAGTACCTCTGCTTGAAAGAGTACTCATCCCGCATGGTAATGGTGTGCTCCCTGAAGAGAACGAAATATGAAGAAATTCGGTTAAGAATTAAAATTTGACAATTTATTGCTGCTTCTGGCTTCTATGATTGCTTTTCAACGAATGAATTTTAACTACCGAGAGTGGGCCACAATCCGACCACACTCCCCTAATTCGTCAAAGCAAGACAGTAACTTAAACTTAACCACACTTCTTGTGCCCGCTTAATTACTACTTAGCTAAGTTACAAATTTCTGCAAAAACTGCTGTTCTGCTCGAACATACTTAAAGTAAAAGTACATTTTTGTTATACTACTAAATGACTCGGTCATTTGACACCTCGGGAGTCGGGCCAGCTTATGAATCGGTCGCTTAATTGCGCCTGCCGGTGTTTTTATTTCGGCTACCCGAACCTTGCCGTCCTCCCCTCGAATTGTGCGCGTTACGCGCCCGGTTGTCGTCGTGAACTAGCACGACCGCCCCTTCCTCGAGATTGTCCTCGCCTTTGGCCCATTGCGTTAAATGCTGGAGGCTGAGCAGTAGTGAGCGCCGACAACTGCTGCCACAGCCTCAAGTATCCTCGTCCTTGTTTGCGGCTGCTCCCGTCTGGATCGGATCCTGAAGGCAGCGCCAACAATTGCTGCCCAATGAGTAGGTGGCCTGGCGTCAGCACCTCTCCATCGCTGGGATCGCTGCTCTCGACGAGCAATGGCCTGGAGTTGAGCCGCGCCTCGACGCCCACCAGATGGGTGCTCAACTCTTCCTGCGTCAGGTTGGCGTTGCTCGCTCCTCGCAGAAGCCTGTGCTTGGCAGACTTCACTGCGGCTTCCCACAGTCCTCCGAAGTGCGGGGCGCGGGGGGGGCGAATGAACCTCCACTGGAGTCCTCTCTCCGCCGTGAAGTTCACCAGCCTCGCCTCGTTGTTGTGGAACGCCGTCTGCAGCTCCCTCAGAACGTTGCTCGCTCCAACGAAATTCGTCGCGTTGTCGCTGAATATCGTCTCCGGTAATCCGCGTCTCCCGATGAACCTTTTAAAAACGTTCAAAAGGCATTAGTCGATAAATCGGTTAAAAAATCTAAATGAACCGCCTTTGAGGCAAAACAAACAAAAACGGCAACATACATTTTTATTGGTGGTCTACCCCTGATTCTATAGCTAACATAGAACGGCCCACAAAAGTCGACTCCACATACTCGAAACGGCCGACCTCCTCGAACACGATCAGCAGGTTTGTATCGAAAACAGTGTATGCAATTCCGAACAACTGCAGTGGACAAACTTCGAAAAAATTTGCTGCCTCAAAAGTCCAACTAGAACTTTTGGGCCAGCATGGTAGTGCCTACGATGCAAATATCTGACAAAAAGTTGAATAAATCCTGACTTCTTTGTCATTAAAAGCGGAAATTTAGCGTCATAAGAGAGAGGCCCGTGTAACAAACGTCCTCCTACTCGAATGAGTTCAAATTGTATTCCATTTTTTTCAAATCTATCAATAAATGGATTCAGCGATTGCAACATTGGTGCTAGAACTACTGATTGTCTCAATAATTTCAATTCACTTTTGAACGATGTGCTTTCTACTACGGCGATCAGTTTTAGAAATGAAATATTTCTTCCTGATGCCGACACAGTGAATCTGAGTTGAGCAGTGCCGCGACGTCCACCAGATGTGTGCTCAACTAGTCCTGCGTCAGGTTGGCGTTGCTCGCTCCTCGCAGAAGCCTGTGCTAGGCAGACTTCACTGCGGCTTCCCACAGTCCTCCGAGGTGCAGGGCGTGGAGGGGATGAACCTCCACTGCACTCCTCTCTCCGCTGCAAAGTTCACCAGCCTCGCCTCATTGTTGGGGAACGCCGTCTGCAGCTCCCTCAGAACGTTGCTTGCTCCAACGCTGAATATCGTCTCCGGTAATCCGCATATCCCGATGACAACAACATACATTTTTACTGGTGGTCTACCCCTACTGGTGGTCTACTCCATATACTCGAAACGGCCGACCTTCTCGAAGACGATCAGCAGGCGAACATCCCATTATTTGCCCCAACAATTTTGGTTTGTATCGAAAACAGTGTATGCAATTCCGAACAACTACAGTGCACAAACTTCGAGCATTTACTACCCAAATTTGCTGCCTCAAAAGTCCAACTAGCACTTTTGGGCCAGCATGGTAGTGCCTACGATGCAAATATCTGACAAAAAGTTGAATAAATCCTGACTTTTTTGTCATTAAAAGCGGAAATTTAGCGTCATAAGAGAGAGGCCCGTGTAACAAACGTCCTCCTACTCGAATGAGTTCAAATTGTATTCTATTTTTGTAAAATTTATCAATAAATGGATTCAGCGATTGCAACATTGGTGCTAGAACTACTGATTGTCTCAATAATTTCAATTCGCTTTTGAACGATGTGCTTTGTACTACGGCGATCAGTTTTAGAAATGAAATATTTTTTACTGATGCCGACACAACGATAGAATCTGATTTGAGCCCTTTGTAACAGAATCATGCCACTATAATGATGCCAGTCGCGGTGCTAGGTGGGCCTGTGACGAGTTAAATCTTCCTAAGCTATTGACCTTTGGGCAATTTGTTTGTTTATCAAAGAGATTCTAAGCATTTTTTTGATTCACTCTCGCAGTGTTCCCTCCTATTTTTTTTGCACTTGTGCATTGATCAGACGGACCAATTGGCTCAGTTGCATATGTGTTCGTGCCTTTGCTTTTTCGTTCGTATCGGTTTTTGTCGCTCGTATTTGTTGCCTGTCATTGTGCAGTACGAGTCAGTTTCGCGCCCCCGTCTCAAGTAGTTCGCGTGTGAGTGCAGCGCTGGTGCGGGAATTTCCTCCCTACCCCCTGCCTAATATAGTGAAAGTGCATAGGGAGTCCTCGATCAGTGCTTTTGCGCTTTGAAGTGTTAGTAAAGTGTGTGTGGCTTGTGCAGAGCAGTGAGTGTTGGTGTGCCGGTGAAGAGCGAGAAGGAAGATTTTTCAGTTACTAGCACTGCTTCCGCCCCTGCCCTGTAAAAGTGCGAGCAGAGTTTGTGAACTTGTCGGAAATTGTGCCAGCTATTAATTTGCCGGTCTCTTTTTGACAGTATTTCACACCCCGCTGCCCCCGCACTCAAGCGACATACTGCTCACTTCATCTGTCTCCCTTTGGGGTCAAGCTGTCAAATCAAAGTTCAAGTGCAGTAGTGTGCGTGTGCATGAGCAAAGCGAGACGGAAATTACCGTACAGCGGCTATTGCTCGGCCAACTGTATTTTCCCTCCCTTGCGCTTGCCGCTGCCCCTGCTCTTGAAACTGTTATGCGTATGCAGTTAAAGTTTTGATTGTGTTGAGTTGAACTGTGTTCGGCAATATTCTTGCTGACCACTGTTAAATTCCACCGCTACTTTCTGCTTTCACTCAAGCCTATTTTTGCACACACTCCCTCAAGAAAGGGACCGTTAAGCTGCGACTACTGCTACTTGTGCTGGAGATTTCTGGACCATCTTTGACGAAGAGAATCAAGAGCGCAACTGGAAATTTCCATTCCCCCCTTGCCACCAAGCGTTTTACAGCGAGTTCACCAACTAAAACAGCTGCACACACTGCACACAATAAAAGCAAATCACTGATGACAAGATCAGATAAAATAAATTAACCAAAGATAATATTTTGCCAATAATTTGTACTTTTATTTATCTTACTGTCAATCTTGATTGTTCTTGTGTCGTCGCTTTTGTCTTAAATTAAATAAAAGTTGTATATTATACACTGTGTTTTTAGGCCATGGATTTTAAAAAATTCATGGTCTATTGTGTTTGTCGGAACGAGTTTGTGCGTAACAGGCAGAAGGAGGCATCTCCGACCCCATAAACTATATATATTCTGAATCAGTATCAACAGCCGAGTCGATTGATGTCTGTCTGTCTGTCCGTCTGTCCGTCTGTCCGTCTGTCCGTCTGTCCGTCTGTCTGTCTGTATGAACACCTGGATCTCAGAAACTATAAGAGCTAGAGTCTTCAAATTTTGTGACAACATCCATGTATGTTGCAGTGTTTCAAAGTTTTTTTGAAATTTGGCCAAGCCCCTTCCCGCCTCTGTAAATCAGTAATAACGATTTAATATACACAATATACACCCAACAACAAAAGTTTTACATCTCACATGACAAATACCTTGCCACGGGTGTTTTCTGAAAATTTCATAGATATCGGACTAAAAATAAGTGAGATATGATCCGAATTAAACTCAATTTGAACGTATACTTATGCGCATATTAAGACCTAATTTACGCATCATACCGAAGTTCGAATTGTCGGACACACAGCATTTTACAAAACTTTTTATTTGCATAGAATGGTAACGTAATTAGCTCAGAATGCAACTTTGCCGATCTATCAGAAAATGAGGCGGTGGCTTAGTGGTTAGAGTGGTGGAGAGCGGTCCTGCGTGCGTGAGTTCGAATCCCATGCGCGGCCGGCCGGCAGGTGAAACTTTTTTTTATTACTTTTTTTTTGGTTATTTTTTATTCCTATAAGCTTAAATGAAAACTACAGTTATTTAATTAAATATCAATAAAATTGGTTTTCAAAAATTGAATCTCCTTTTTTTTTTGCAATATTTAAGACAATCAATAAGTTACAAATGTTAGAGCGGGACGCCGATACATGCATGTCTGCATTTGCACATTTACGTTTCGGCGTCCCGCTCTAACACACATCAATTGCCGTATTCGGCGTATGTACGCAACTGTCAGATTTGTGCAACATTCGGCAAAGTTTATAAAAGTGTTCTAATTTAATATGTTGCGAACCAAAAATTTAAAACGTATTGTTTGTTAAGCTTTAAAATTATTTAATAGAAAAGCAAGAAAAAAAGGAAAACATTTCACACATTGATGACCGGCGGCAGGATTCGAACTCGAACACTGTCAAACATCGTTGGTCTTCGAATCCGGCACACACTCAACTAAGCTACTATAAAACTTCCGCGGACACCACTACTGTTTGACAAAAGCAAAAATGTATACATAAACTTATTGCACTCTCGCCCTACCTAACGCTTATAATTCTTGTATTCGCTTTTGCATTGTTTATGCGTTCTTCTTCTTCTATCCGTCAATTAAATTTGTGCGTGTCGCTCGAATAGAATAATAAGAATATAAAGTTTATATTTTTAAATGCTTAATAATAATGCAAATAATGCAAAATTTTTATTATAAATAACTGAAAATAAATGATACTATAATAATCCATGGCCTTCTACAGTCAGCACCTGACTGTAGCGTTCGACTGGTTTACTCTGTACGTATCTTGTTCTTTGTTGTTTTACTATGTATAAAACTTTCATGTGAGCTACTTATGTTTCAGTCTATACAGTAAATGTCTATTTTTGTTACCTGTCAATTATTTATCGCCTGATAAATAAGCATTGATTGTAGGATTGTAATAGAGAATATATATACATCTTTTCAATATGAGCATAAACGAAAGCACCAAAGACAAACTAAAATCAGATGGCGCCAGCAGTGACATCTGCATAGTAGATTCTGAAAATGCTAATTCTTCGGGCGAGACTGCATGTTGGAAACGCAGCTCCCCAGCCAATTCTTCTGCAAATAGAAATAGAAATTCTTCCCCTACTTTCATTAACACCCCCTCCCCTATCCCTAGCCCTAGTCCCCAGAAGCCAATAAGTCGCTTAAAGCGCATTATACTCGCCCCAAACCAGCCAAACAGACCAAAGAGGTTCAAAAAAAAAAAAAAAAAAAAATTATGCGAATCAATTTTGGAAAGTTGGAGGGACGACGCTATTTCAACCAGGTGAAGCTGAGGCCATTGGTCTTCCTCCAGTTTCAAAAAACTTGGCCTTTCGAACCATAACGAGCTAACAATCTCGTCTATGTCGGCTCCTCTCGATATTAAATCCGCCGGATTAGCATCTGTTGGAACGTGACGCCACACAATACCTTTCGACAATTCCTGAATTTCTGCAACTCTTTTTGCCACAAATGTGCCCAATGTGCCAGAATCACGTTGTAACCAATACAGCACAATCTGTCAATCCGACCAGAAATTCAAACTTTCTATATTAAATTTTGATAAGGTTGTCGCAATTTGGTGCCAGAGCTTGGCCAGCAAGAGCGCTGCACAAAGCTCTAGTCGGGGTATTGTTTTCACGTTTAGTGGACCTACTCTGGACTTTGCAGTTTGCAATGTAATGCTAACGTCTCGGTTGTTGCAAGTTCGAACGTATATGCAACAACCATATGCATGACTGGATGCATCGACAAAGCCATGTATCTGAACCCTTTGATACGTATTTAGACATACGTACCGGGGAATGCGAATTTTATATAAATCGCGCAATGTCATGGGAAATTTATTCTATGTAGTGTGATGACTCATTGTAATGGCTTCAACCCAGTCTATTTTCAGTCTCCACAACTCCTGTAACAACATTTTGGCCTTGGTAACAATAGGACAAGGCAAACCAAGAGGGTCAAATAAGAAAGAAGCTGCAATAATTTGCGTTTCGTTGGCTTAACCGAAGCAAAACTGTCCACATCGAGATGATATTTAAATATATCCTCTTGAGGTTCCCAGCGCATCCCAAGAATTTTTACGGAACTCTGGTCATCAATTTTGAGAGTCACTTCTTCGCTAGCTTTTGTTTTGAACGACAGATCACTACAGTTTGTTGCCCACTTGGCAGTGCTTGTTTAGTTCTTGTATACTATCAGCTCCTGCCAACATATCATCAACATAAAAGCACCAATAGGATGTGATTGTGCGTACATGTTGGCTAGCTCAAACAAGCAGCGTATCGCCAGAAAAAGTGCAGAAGCTGTACCGTATGTGACTGTATTAAGTCGGTATGCCTGACTATTTTGTGAAGTATTTTCTCTCCACAGAATAAGTTGGAAATTTCTGTCTTTTTAAGAGACATTTATCTGCCTATACATTTTTGAAATGTCTGATTGTCTCAATAATTTCAATTCACTTTTGAACGATGTGCTTTCTACTACGGCGATCAGTTTTAGAAATGAAATATTTCTTCCTGATGCCGACACAACGAGTGAATCTGAGTTGAGCAGTCCACCAGATGTGTGCTCAACTAGTCCTGCGTCAGGTTGGCGTTGCTCGCTCCTCGCAGAAGCCTGTGCTAGGCAGACTTCACTGCGGCTTCCCACAGTCCTCCGAGGTGCCTGGCGTGGGGGGATGAACCTCCACTGCACTCCTCTCTCCGCTGCAAAGTTCACCAGCCTCGCCTCATTGTTGGGGAACGCCGTCTGCAGCTCCCTCAGAACGTTGCTCGCTCCAACGCTGAATATCGTCTCCGGTAATCCGCATATCCCGATGACAACAACATACATTTTTACTGGTGGTCTACCCCTACTGGTGGTCTACTCCACATACTCGAAACTGCCGACCTTCTCGAAGACGATCAGCAGGCGAACATCCCATTATTTGCCCCAACAATTTTGGTTTGTATCGAAAACAGTGTATGCAATTCCGAACAACTACAGTGCACAAACTTCGAGCATTTACTACCCAAATTTGCTGCCTCAAAAGTCCAACTAGCACTTTTGGGCCAGCATGGTAGTGCCTACGATGCAAATATCTGACAAAAAGTTGAATAAATCCTGACTTTTTTGTCATTAAAAGCGGAAATTTAGCGTCATAAGAGAGAGGCCCGTGTAACAAACGTCCTCCTACTCGAATGAGTTCAAATTGTATTCTATTTTTGTAAAATTTATCAATAAATGGATTCAGCGATTGCAACATTGGTGCTAGAACTACTGATTGTCTCAATAATTTCAATTCGCTTTTGAACGATGTGCTTTGTACTACGGCGATCAGTTTTAGAAATGAAATATTTTTTACTGATGCCGACACAACGATAGAATCTGATTTGAGCCCTTTGTAACAGAATCATGCCACTATAATGATGCCAGTCGCGGTGCTAGGTGGGCCTGTGACGAGTTAAATCTTCCTAACCTTTTGACCTTTGGGCAATTTGTTAGTTTATCAAAGAGATTCTAAGCATTTTTTTGATTCACTCTCGCAGTGTTCCCTCCTATTTTTTTTGCACTTGTGCATTGATCGGACGGATCAATTGGCTCAGTTGCATATGTGTTCGTGCCTTTGCTTTTTCGTTCGTATCGGTTTTTGTCGCTCGTATTTGTTGCCTGTCATTGTGCAGTACGAGTCAGTTTCGCGCCCCCGTCTCAAGTAGTTCGCGTGTGAGTGCAGCGCTGGTGCGGGAATTTCCTCCCTGCCCCCTGCCTAATATAGTGAAAGTGCATAGGGAGTCCTCGATCAGTGCTTTTGCGCATTGAAGTGTTAGTGAAGTGTGTGTGGCTTGTGCAGAGCAGTGAGTGTTGGTGTGCCGGTGAAGAGCGAGAAGGAAGATTTTTCAGTTACTAGCACTGCTTCCGCCCCTGCCCTGTAAAAGTGCGAGCAGAGTTTGTGAACTTGTCGGAAATTGTGCCAGCTATTAATTTGCCGGTCTCTTTTTGACAATAATTCACACCCCGCTGCCCCCGCACTCAAGCGACATACTGCTCTCTTCATCTGTCTCCCTTTGGGGTCAAGCTGTCAAATCAAAGTTCAAGTGCAGTAGTGTGCGTGTGCATGAGCAAAGCGAGACGGAAATTACCGTACAGCGGCTATTGCTCGGCCAACTGTATTTTCCCTCCCTTGCGCTTGCTGCTACCCCTGCTCTTGAAACTGTTATGCGTATGCAGTTAAAGTTTTGATTGTGTTGAGTTGAACTGTGTTTGGCAATATTCTTGCTGACCACTGTTAAATTCCACCGCTACTTTCTGCTTTCACTCAAGCCTATTTCTGCACACACTCCCTCAAGAAAGGGACCGTTAAGCTGCGACTACTGCTACTTGTGCTGGAGATTTCTGGACCATCTTTGACGAAGAGAATGAAGAGCGCAACTGGAAATTTCCATTCCTCCCTTGCCACCAAGCGTTTTACAGTGAGTTCACTAACTAAAACAGCTGCACACACTGCACACAATAAAAGCAAATCACTGGTGACAAGATCAGATAAAATAAATTAAACAAAGATAATATTTTGCCAATAATTTGTACTTTTATTTATCTTACTGTCAATCTTGATTGTTCTTGTGTCGTCGCTTTTGTCTTAAATTAAATAAAAGTTGTATATTATACACTGTGTTTTTTACTCTGTACGTATCTTGTTCTTTGTTGTTTTACTATGTATAAAACTTTCATGTGAGCTACTTATGTTTCAGTCTATACAGTAAATGTCTATTTTTGTTTCCTGTCAATTATTTATCGCCTGATAAATAAGCATTGATTGTAGGATTGTAATAGATAATATATATATGTCGAATTGTCTTTGTCACCCATTAGAGCGTAGCGTGTTTCAAACTGTTCACAGGCGGTTCCTCAAGCAAACTGCCCTGCTCGTTTTCTAACAGCCTATACGAAACCTTCGAACCACACTCGGCGGCAACGTCGCATCGCCGTGCAACTTAACAGGCGACGCGGAGTTGTCGCCCCGCTCCAACGGTACTTGCCGAAAAACGACGGACACACCGTGCAGTTAAACAGACGACACGGCGTTGTCACACCGCTGCAACGGTACTTGCAGAAAAACGACGGACACACCGTGCAATTAAACAGGCGTCACGGCGTTGTCGCACCGTTCTAACGGTACTTGCAGAAAAACGACGGACAACCACAATGCAAAGACGCAACACATAATATGATGAAATAATTCGAGGTCATGCGTAATGTTCTACTACTACTACTACTATTACCCCGACACGGCCATCCTGACTCTAACACGACCTCGTGTTCCATTCAATTCGTATAAACTTATCAAGTTAATTTCACAAAATAGTATCAAGCCTTCTTAACCAATAATTTTATTATTATATATTTATTTTTTTTTTTTTATAAACAAAAGATGTATCATTTCCATTTCAATTCGTATAAACTTATCAAGTTAATTTCACAAAACAGTATCAAGCCTTCTTAACCAATATCTTTACATAATTCGTACTATAATGTAATTTTTAACAAAATCAATTATTCTTCTTCATTCAACATTACAAATTCAATGCCCCACACGCCATGATCAAAACAAACATCAGCTTGTTTTGCACTTGTGCTTGCATTATTTATCTGGTCTTGTTACTCTGCCATTTTCTTTGGCCAGCAGTAAATCTTTCATCACCTTTATTGGTGTGCTTCACTTTCTTCAGTGGCTTCAACATTTTCATTTTCGCTCTCTTCACACACATTCAACACCTCGGCCACTTGCCCCTCTGCCATTTTTCTCAAATCTTCATGTCGATATTTATAATTTCTTTTATTGGTTAAGGACTTTAAAGTGTACCTGTCACCCTCCAGAACCTGTATTATTTCAAATCTGTACAGTACTACATATTCCATTATTGCCTATGCCTTTCAACATAACAACATTATTAAATCTTTTACCAGAAAATTTAGTACTTAGCTTTTCTTTCAAAATAATTTCAACGGTGTTACACCACGACGAAGCGATTGCGCCTGCCTTGTCTGGGTTGAATTTGGGTAGTTGCACCGCTTTACTTTGCCCCGCATCAAATGCCGTTTTTTTGTATGGCCCGCACAAGTTCAATTAAATTTTTATTTTGCATTTCCATAATTGTTCGCCATGGTCCATCTATTGTTGAAGGTATAGGACCCGATCCCACTTCTGATGTCGAATTGTCTTTGTCACCCATTAGAGCGTAGCGTGTTTCAAACTGTTCACAGGCGGTTCCTCAAGCAAACTGCCCTGCTCGTTTTCTAACAGCCTATACGAAACCTTCGAACCACACTCGGCGGCAACGTCGCATCGCCGTGCAACTAAACAGGCAACACGGCGTTGTCGCCCCGCTCCAACGGTACTTGCCGAAAAACGACGGACACACCGTGCAGTTAAACAGACGACACGGCGTTGTCACACCGCTGCAACGGTACTTGCAGAAAAACGACGGACACACCGTGCAATTAAACAGGCTTCACGGCGTTGTCGCACCGTTCTAACGGTACTTGCAGAAAAACGACGGACAACCACAATGCAAAGACGCAACACATAATATGATGAAATAATTCGAGGTCATGCGTAATGTTCTACTACTACTACTACTATTACCCCGACATATACATCTTTTCAATATGAGCATAAACGAAAGCACCAAAGACAAACTAAAATCAGATGGCGCCAGCAGTGACATCTGCATAGTAGATTCTGAAAATGCTAATTCTTCGGGCGAGACTGCATGTTGGAAACGCAGCTCCCCAGCCAATTCTTCTGCAAATAGAAATAGAAATTCTTCCCCTACTTTCATTAACACCCCCTCCCCTATCCCTAGCCCTAGTCCCTAGAAGCCAATAAGTCGCTTAAAGCGCATTATACTCGCCCCAAACCAGCCAAACAGACCGAAGAGGTTCAAAAAAAAAAAAAAAAAAAAAATTATGCGAATCAATTTTGGAAAGTTGGAGGGACGACGCTATTTCAACCAGGTGAAGCTGAGGCCATTGGTCTTCCTCCAGTTTCAAAAAACTTGGCCTTTCGAACCATAACGAGCTAACAATCTCGTCTATGTCGGCTCCTCTCGATATTAAATCCGCCGGATTAGCATCTGTTGGAACGTGACGCCACACAATACCTTTCGACAATTCCTGAATTTCTGCAACTCTTTTTGCCACAAATGTGCCCAATGTGCCAGAATCACGTTGTAACCAATACAGCACAATCTGTCAATCCGACCAGAAATTCAAACTTTCTATATTAAATTTTGATAAGGTTGTCGCAATTTGGTGCCAGAGCTTGGCCGGCAAGAGCGCTGCACAAAGCTCTAGTCGGGGTATTGTTTTCACGTTTAGTGGACCTACTCTGGACTTTGCAGTTTGCAATGTAATGCTAACGTCTCGGTTGTTGCAAGTTCGGACGTATATGCAACAACCATATGCATGACTGGATGCATCGTCAAAGCCATGTATCTGAACCCTTTGATACGTATTTAGACATACGTACCGGGGAATGCGAATTTTATATAAATCGCGCAATGTCATGGGAAATTTATTCTATGTAGTGTGAAGACTCATTGTAATGGCTTCATCCCAGTCTATTTTCAGTCTCCACAACTCCTGTAACAACATTTTGGCCTTGGTAACAATAGGACAAGGCAAACCAAGAGGGTCAAATAAGAAAGAAGCTGCAGACAATATTTTGCGTTACGTTGGCTTAGCCGAAGCAAAACTGTCCACATCGAGATGATATTTAAATATATCCTCTTGAGGTTCCCACCGCATCCCAAGAATTTTTACGGAACTCTGGTCATCAATTTTGAGAGTCACTTCTTCGCTAGCTTTTGTTTTGAACGACAGATCACTACAGTTTGTTGCCCACTTGGCAGTGCTTGTTTAGTTCTTGTATACTATCAGCTCCTGCCAACATATCATCAACATAAAAGCACCAATAGGATGTGATTGTGCGTACATGTTGGCTAGCTCAAACAAGCTGCGTATCGCCAGAAATTCAAACTTTCTATATTAAATTTTGATAAGGTTGTCGCAATTTGGTGCCAGAGCTTGGCCAGCAAGAGCGCTGCACAAAGATCTAGTCGGGGTATTGTTTTCACGTTTAGTGGAGCTACCCTGGACTTTGCAGTTAGCAATGTAATGCTAACGTCTCGGTTGTTGCAAGTTCGAACGTATATGCAACAACCATATGCATGACTGGATGCATCGTCAAAGCCATGTATCTGAACCCTTTGATACGTATTTAGACATACGTACCGGGGAATGCGAATTTTATATAAATCGCGCAATGTCATGGGAAATTTATTCCATGTAGTGTGAAGACTCATTGTAATGGCTTCATCCCAGTCTATTTTCAGTCTCCACAACTCCTGTAACAACATTTTGGCCTTGGTAACAATAGGACAAGGCAAACCAAGAGGGTCAAATAAGAAAGAAGCTGCAGACAATATTTTGCGTTTCGTTGGCTTAACCGAAGCAAAACTGTCCACATCGAGATGATATTTAAATATATCCTCTTGAGGTTCTTAGCGCATCCCAAGAATTTTTACGGAACTCTGATCATCAATTTTGAGAGTCACTTCTTCGCTAGCTTTTGTTTTGAACGACAGATCACTACAGTTTGTTGCCCACTTGGCAGTGCTTGTTTAGTTCTTGTATACTATCAGCTCCTGCCAACATATCATCAACATAAAAGCACCAATAGGATGTGATTGTGCGTACATGTTGGCTAGCTCAAACAAGCAGCGTATCGCCAGAAAAAGTGCAGAAGCTGTACCGTATGTGACTGTATTAAGTCGGTATGCCTGACTATTTTGTGAAGTATTTTCTCTCCAACAGAATAAGTTGGAAATTTCTGTCTTTTTAAGAGACATTTATCTGCCTATACATTTTTGAAATGTCAGCAGTTACGGCATAGTTATTTAATCGAAAATTAATCAGGATTGAATATAGCTCCCTCTGATTTGTCGGCCCCACCATCAGTCTTTCGTTAAGTGAAACAGCTGTTGTCGTCTTACTAGAAGCGTCGAAAACTACACGAAGCTTGGTGGAGGAACTTTCAGGCCTTAGAACGCATTGATGAGGAATATAATAATGCTGTTCTAGAGGAGTCGAACTCAAAATGGACATGTGTCCCAAATCCAAATACTCTTTCATGAAGTCATGCCTTTCAGCAGTTTGAAAGGACAGGCCAAGAACTTTTGGATTGGTCTTGAAAGGAAGCTTGACTTCAAAGCGACCGGAAGATAACTGTTTGACAGTTTTCTTGAAATACAGTTCGCACGCCTGTTGTTCAGCTGTTTGGCGAACAGCCTTCGACTCAATTGGACATTGATCCAATTCCCAGAAACGGTTAATTTACGAATCGAGAGAACAATTAGTTTGGGCCATTAAACACCCACTGAACTGATGGCTAGGCACTTGTCCAGTACATTTGCCTGCTACTATCCATCCTAGCAGCGTTTTTTGCATTATAGGAAGTTCAGAACCCAAT
Source organism: Zaprionus indianus (assembly GCA_018904595.1). Classification (NCBI taxonomy): domain Eukaryota; kingdom Metazoa; phylum Arthropoda; class Insecta; order Diptera; family Drosophilidae; genus Zaprionus; species Zaprionus indianus. The sequence goes on along the minus strand of JAEIHA010000101.1, from coordinate 390,234 downwards.
TTTATTTGCCCAACGCACAATAATTCGTAGAACAATTCTGCTCCCAAAAGAATGTACACCTTAGCTGGTCTATTGAATTCTGGGTCTGCCAGTTTTATATTTTTTGGGTATTTTCCAATTCGAAATACCCATGGAATGTCCCGGTTGTGTTGCTGAAATGGGTTTTAATACCCAACATTGTAATGGTCGCCGTGGCACCATTGAAACGAATTTTCAAAATGTGTAATTTTATCGCAATAATTTTTGGTAGCGATAAAAATATATCTTATTTCAATTATCTAAGTCATCAACCTTGCTTAGCAACATAATTACGTCCATACAACATAATAGCAAGATCGCATCAAACTTGTTGCTTCGAACATGTTCGATGATGTTTGCTGTTGCCGTGCGTAATGTTCCCCTAGTTTCGAACTAGCATCCGCCAATTCGAATTGCATGTCAAAGCTTTCAAGCGTAGGCGTAAGGGTCTTGTTCCGCTCAGATGCATCTTTGTCGGTGCTAAATCAAAAGAAAATCTGGATACATCAGCCATCCCGATCAGTTTACGAGCCCATTTTTGATTTCTTTGTGCTCAGCACAAGAAAAGGTATGTCACCCCCTTCTATTTTGTTCAATTTGAACATTTCACTAAAGTCATCATTTGCACTTAGATAACCTGGTTGACACGAGTCCCAGTTACCCAGCCTGCACCAATTGACAACTTCATAGCCCACCTTTATGCAGAGGCTTCTGCTTGGCATTGGTGTGGCTTTGCCTAATTGGCATTGGACAATAAAATTCGCCTGCAGCACGCAGCGCGGTTGCCGAATTCAGTTCTACGGAACAGCGTTGGATTTTCCATTTGGAGTCTGTTGCAGCAGAAACATCCACCATTGGACACCGATTGCCTGTGTGCATCGCCTCGCTTTGCTCTGAGATCGAGCTTAATTTTGCCTTACCCCCCCATGCAGTGCAAGAGCAGCTGCGCAGCCACTAGAAAGCTTTCTAGCATTGGCTTAGTTTTACTTATCTTTGCTTGCACTCAGTGCAAATGTTAATGAATATTTTTTTTGAATTATATCCTGAGTATAGAATCTATCTATCGCAGTGAACAGGGTATAATTGTGTGTGTGAAGCCAATCAAAGAAATAATATAGCTAAAATCGTTTAAAATATGCTATGTGTGTGAGCTTGTGTATTGGCATACATTGATTCGGTCAGATCAATTCGCAGATCAATTTTTCTAATTAATCATATAAAATCATTGCCAGTCCCGTAAGAAAATTAGTGCTAAATAAACCTAACAAAAACCAACACCACCAACACACACCTAGATCTGCATCGTTGGAAGGCCTTTTATCTTGGAGATTCATGTAATTGACAAAACTTATTTTTATATTTCTTTAATATCATTGTTCTGCAATGATCAGTTCAGTTTATTTGTTTTCCTTGGTTTTGCTTATCTGTACATAAATTGTACGTATGTATATATGTACACGCGCATGTACTGCGGCAAAGTTTTACCGCCGGTTAAGTGCTTGTATGTACGTATGTTTGTATTTATGCTCAGCCTCTGATCATATACATGCAGGCATACCTACATACCAAAGCTCGAGCTGTATGTACATACTGAAAATAAATTGTCTGCTTTGCGAACAACGTGAAATCAATCATTATTTTCTCATTCCACTGCTGAATTATTTACTATAACAAAAGATAATATTAAACCCGACTAAAATTTTCAATTATATATGCATATGTATATATGTCTCTATATATATAAAAACTATATATATATATAATTATATATATCATTTCTTATATATGTGGTATATATAGTTATATATATGTTAGTATACATCTCTTAAATGCATTGCCTACCATATTTTACCATAACAATCATTAATTTCTGCAATTAATAAAATCAATGTTTGCGAACAAACAAAGTCAATTGCTCACATGCCGACATACATACATACATATTGCAAACGAAAGCTCACGCAATATTGATCAGCTGTTGCGCTGGTTCAATGATCGGCTCAACTACACTACCCTACACAAACTTAGGAGAGTACATGAATATTTCTGCGTTTGATAATTTTGCACTGTTAGACTGTATTGAATATTAATTGAAAAGAAAAACAAAATTTATTATGAGCCTTTTGCTGGTACACCAGTGAACAACAAAATGAGTACAATTTAAAAATTACGAAAAAAAAAAGGAATTGATTATAAATGCCTTGCCTTCTACTAGTAGTTTTGAAAGAGTTTGTTCTTAGACAATTGTTAGTTAGGGTCAAGAATGCCATATGGCTGAAAAGATGTATTACGATTTAAGAAATAAACGTTGCCATTAATAATGAATCTTTGAATGTATTATTAATTCCTGAAGACATGGTATAGTGAGCAGGTAGACAATTCTGTTTTGGGATACTCTCTTACTGCCTCGCGCTGAGTATCATGGTTGGGTAGGGTACAGACTGCGAGCGTCGAACAACACCTCAGACGTTGCACTACACTAGATGCATACTTGTAAAAGCCTTCCTTCTATTGTTTTCTCTTTTGGCCTTGTTGTGTTAGAATTGTTTTGGGAGTATATCTCCATTCGTATAGTTTCTGAGGAATCCTAAATAAATTTTATGTACTGGAGTCGATGATCAGCAAAAACCCACCCCACCCCGAACGAGCTTAGGGAACCAGAGGATTCCGATCGCTGTACACATTCGACTTGTGAACTTCCCGTTCATATACTGAAGACCAGTAAGTTACATAAATTTTTGGCGCCCAAACGTGTGGGGCCCTCTCTAGACGTAAAAACAAAATAAGGAATAAATAACACCTACTTTCCAAAGCTTTATTTGCCCCGTGCGGACGCATGTATACATATATGCGCCCAAACGTGTGAGTCCTCGGCCATCAAATAAAGTTTGATTATGTTACCGTTATAGTAGATTTCCCCACTCACAACATTTGTGCTGCGTGAAAAATTTGGCATGCGTTGCTACGATAGTCTTGTCTAGCTTCCGCCGGTACAGATACATTCGGTTAGTTAGAATTGTTTTAAGGACTACGATTGTTGGATAATTCTGTATTAGGATTACCTTCCGAGAAACCATTGACTTTTCTTTTTCCGATTTGCTAAAAAATAGCAATGAACATCAGCTATGCATATATATGTATATCTTTTTATATATATATGATTTTCTTCTCTCACATTATTGCTCGCTTTTGTTTCTTCGTTAGGTCTAGGAAATACTATTGTTTGATTAGCTATCGCTGTGAAATACTGTCATACCCAATTTCAGAATATTGAAGTCAGAGCATTGTTGCCTACCAATACTGATTGCTAGTTTGACATATTTTTCTTGCGGACCTGATTAAATAAGCGTGGACCCTAGTACCATAACATTTGATTGGATTATTTAGTTATTTTGTTTTCGTTGAAAGTTTAGTTAGTTGTTGTCATGGAACTCGTGATCATGCTGCTTTTGCATAAACTTGCCGAATAGCTTTACTAGATAGACAGCGCAAATCAAGAAATTAGAACCTTTCGTTAATTTCAATAGCCCATATAATAAAAACCTGCTTTTTACTAACTGCATCTTTTGTATTCTAATTGTTCTATCTATTCATTTACCGATATATGTCATGCAGGAAACCTTTTATTATGAAAATGCCTGTTACAAACAGCCCTCGAACAACGCCAACTCCTTTGGCCTCTACAGATAGTAAATGTGCTATCTGTAATCAATTAATGTACAACACGCACCCTTGCTACTCCTTAGCATGTTTGCATGTCTTTCACAAACTTTGCCTAGAAAATTGGATGGTCAGTCATTCTTGTTGCTATTCTTGTAATGTCGCCATTCAACCTAACGATCCTAAGCTGGTCGTCGGTAATTGCTCTCCTCCTAGAGCACAGCCGATCGCACCGACTGCACAAAGTGACAAAACTTATTTTTATATTTCTTTAATATCATTGTTCTGCAATGATCAGTTCAGTTTATTTGTTTTCCTTGGTTTTGCTTATCTGTACATAAATTGTACGTATGTATATATGTACACGCGCATGTACAGCGGCAAAGTTTTACCGCCGGTTGAGTGCTTGTATGTACGTATGTTTGTATTTATGCCCAGACTCTGATCATATACAGGCAGGCATACCTACATACCAAAGCTCGAGCTGTATGTACATACTGACAATAAATTGTCTGCTTTGCGAACAACGTGAAATCAATAATCATTTTCTCATTCCACTGCTGAATTATTTACTATAACAAAAGACAATATTAAACCTGACTAAAATTTTCAATTATATATGCATATGTATATATGTCGGCCGTCAGCCGTCAGAGACAGCAAGGGGAATTAAATTTAACCACAGCTCTGGCTGGGGTAAGTGCCGTCCTTACTCCTACTGACGGAAGTGCGGCTATACTCTCCACGTGAGGGCGGCTGGAAGCAGGCCCCTAGCACGGTCATGTCTCTGCTAGGGGTGCTGAATAATTGTAGTCGGGCGAAGATCGTGAATCTATAAATCACCCCAATCCAAGGCGGAACAGCATACGCTAATGGATGCATGGCCGGGGGGTAGCCCGGTCTCTAGTATGCGGACTCTGGATACCTGTCGCCCTCCAGTTTCATTTAGACTTCCTACGGCAAGCGGGCTATGTCGTGGGTGACCTTCTCTTCCCGCCTACTCGTGGGATCAAATTTTATGAATCTGATTATCTCTCAAAACAAGCCTGATGCGGCTTTGAACGCTTCAACTCAGGGCGAAGCCTTCACGGCCGACCCCAATACCAGCACTGCAGCTATTGGGCTGCTGGCTTCCACCCCCAATACCACGGGTCTCGACCCTGCTACTCCGGGGGATTCGGACAGGCCACGAACTCCCTTGGACACTGAGTTCGCTAGTGCTGCCTTCTCGTCCAACAACTGTTCAGTCATGCAGCAGACCGTCGAGGTGATGTCCTCCGACGCCGAAGCTGAAGGTGACCTGATCAGCTTTGCTGACGACGCTTCCGTGGCCTCTCAGAGGTCAGGCCTCACGGAAGCAAGCTCCCAAATCCAGACTCTGCGACTGGACTCGGGGAACGCCTTCGTCAAACTGAAGACCCGCGAGAAGAAGCTCTTCAAAGGTGCACTCGCAAAGGGTTCGAGCAAAGCAGAGGCTCTGGCTATCGCCACTGCGCCCACCGTGGAAACCAAGACCACACCATCCCCGAACCCCAAGGGTCCTCAAAGAAGCCCAAAAAGACTCATGTGGAGTCCACAAAGCCACTCTACAGCCAAGTGGCAAGTGGGGTGAAATTGGGCTTCACTTCGGCTGACCCCACCAAACCTCTTACACCAGAGCATATGGCCACGGTGCAAGAGAGCATCCTAAAGGCGATGCGGCTGCCTTTCACATCGGAAGTCGGCCCAGGTTTCGAGGGTTGTATACCCCGAAACGAGTGGCTGCTCCTGGTGTGAGAGAACAGCAGCACTGCCGATTGGGTCAAGGAAGCTTTTGGACATATCAAGTCCATCAGCGGCCTTGAGTTAAAGTTGCTGGAGGAAGCAGAGCTCCCAAGAGCTCACCTCATTAGAGGTTACTTCCCCAACAGCGCGCAATACACACCCGCCGAGATTGTGGAATACTTGGGTATCCAAAATCGTGAGCTCTCTACGGAGCTGTGGCGGGTCGAGCAACACAGCCTCAACGGCAATACGACACACCTCGCGATGATGGTCGACGAGAAGTCGTATAAGGCTCTGACGGACATTAAGGGTAACGTGAAATTCCGCTTTGGCAGAGTCAAGCTTATCCTTAAGAACTCCGCCGTCAGGGCCTCAGGGATAGAACTTGCTGCCAACCTGCTTCAAGATGTGCTCATCACATCCTTCGAGGACAGCTCTGTTCGGAAGACCCTAAAGGTCAACCGTAAAGTTCCATGGTGGAACGAGGAACTATCCGTACAAAGAAGGAAGGTTAGAAGCCTTTTCAATAGGGCCAAAGCTAACCGTGCCAGCTGGGACGTCTATAGGGACGCCCTAACTAATTATAATAAAAACATTAGACGTGCCAAACGCGATACGTGGCGCAGCTACTGTGGTAGCATTGAATCGCTAAAGGGTCGTCTAATGGTATAGGGCTTCTTAAAAGAGCAGATGGCTCTTTCACCCATCGCAGGGAAGCACTTGATCTTCTGCTTCAAGTCCACTTCCCAGGTTCGGTGGCGAACCCAGATCTATCCAGTCAGGATGACGTCACCACGTCACCGGACTCACGTGGCTCCAATTTATCGGGAACCATCTTCGACCCTGAAAAGGTCAAATGGGCTGTAGATTCCTTCGCTCCCTTGAAAGCCCCAGGGGCGATCAAATCTTCCCAGCCCTTCTACAAAACAGCCTGGATCATATTCTCTAGGGGATACATACCCGTCTCTTGGAGGAGAGTCAATGTGGTATTCATTCCCAAACAGGGGAATCGTCCCCAGGACCAGCCTAAATCCTATCGGCCGATCAGTCTCACCTCCTTCCTGCTTAAGACAGCGGAAAGGCTCATAGGCCTGCACATACGGTGCTCTCTGCAGGAAACTTATCCTCTGCATCCCACGCAGTATGCGTATATAGCCGGAAGGTCGACGGAGGTCGCCCTCCACAAATTAGTAGGTAAAATCGAAGAAGCCCTCGCATCCAAGAACATTGCTTTGTGCTCTTTTCTTGATATAGAGGGTGCTTTCGATAATACCGGCTACGGCTCTATTTCTGCTGCGCTAGAGCGCAGAAATATTGCGCGTCCCCTAATCCGGTGGATTGAGGCTATGCTCAAACACCGGATCATTTCCTCTACCTTGGACACCACGACTGCCTTTATCAGTGCGGTTAAAGGATGTCCCCAGGGAGGGGTCTTATTTCCCCTACTCTGGTCTTTAGTAGTTGATGAACTACTAAGCATTCTCGCAGACCAGGGCGTGCAAGCAATCGGCTACGCGGACGACCTAGCTCTAATAGTGAACGGGAAATTTGCCAACACCGTGACAGAGCTAATGCAATCTGCTCTGAACACGGTTGGCCGATGGTGCGAAGATGTAGGTCTCAGCATCAATCCCCAAAAGGCAATTATTGTTCCCTTCACTAAGCGCTATTCTATTGACATAGGTCAATTGAACATTGGCGGCTCCCCTGTGGGTCTTTCCAGCGAAGTTAAGTATCTAGGGGTGACCCTTGATAAAAGACTAAACTGGAATTCCCACCTAAACAATACTCTATCAAAGGCAACTCATGCCATGTGGGCATGCAGAAGATTCTTTGGTAGAACCTGGGGTCTCAAATCCTGTAACATCCGGTTGCTATTTGAGATGATGGTAAGACCCATCGTCACCTACGCTGCAATTGTGTGGTGGCCAAAGGTGACGCAGGTCACTGCCATCAACAAATGCAATAAATTGCATAGGCTACTTTGCCTTTCTCTGACGGGTGCACTTCGCACCTGTCCCACAGCAGCAATGGAGTCAATCCTCAACTTGACTCCGCTGCACATCAAAATAAAAGAAGTCGCTGCAATGAGTCTTCTTAGAATCAAGCTCCAATCTGGGCTTGTAGCTACCGAATTAGGGCATGCTAGACTTATCAAAGATATTCCTGGCTCCTGACCAAGGAACTCCTCTTTGGTGCAAAATTCAGGACTCTCATCCCAGACCGGAAGGACTGGGATGCTGGCAACCCCATCAGCGACCCTCACGGCATATACTGGTATACCGATGGGTCTAAAACTGATCAGGGGGTTGGAGCCGGGATACATGGTCCCAACTCCAAAACCTCGATTGCCATGGGCAAGTGGCCGAGGTTCATGCCATTGAGTTCTGCTGCCGTCTTATCCTTGATAAGGGGATGAGAGGAGCGAACATTTACATCTTCTCGGACAGCCATACTAGCCCTCTCCTCAAAGAGAGTAAGTTCACGTATGGTGGCTGACTGCTGGACCTGCCTCCAGAGGCTGTCCAACAGAAACAAAGTTACCCTCCTTTGGGTACCTGGACACTCTGGGTTCCAGGGCAACGAGCCAGGGCGGGGTCATCAGCCTCTATGCTTGGCCCGAACCCTTCTGCGGCGTGGGGTGGTCAACCATCTCATCGCTTGTGAAAACTTGGGCAGATAGGTTGACCGAACGCTATTGGTTCTTCCAACCAGGGATGAGGCAGGCTAGAGAGCTTACAAATCCCTCGGTTAAACGCAGAACAGACTCACTCTCCAGGAGAGATCTCTATCTCCTTGTTGGCTATCTCAGTGGCCACCATCTGGTGAACTATCACCTAACAAAAATGCATCTATCCTCTGATGCAGAGTGCAGGCTCTGTAAAGAGGACGACGAAACTACCAAACACATACTGTGTGACTGTCCAGCCTTGGTTTGGAGTAGGAGGAAACATTTGCACGTGGAAATCGCAGTTCCCGAGCAAATTGTCCGTTCCTCGACGAAAGACCTGCTTGGCTTCATCAGGGAAGCAGAGCGGCTTTTGTCAAGATAGGGAGAGCATTTAGGCACAAAAGACCATTCTGGTCGCAGTGCCTCGCGCCTTCTCTGCTGGGAGACTCCCACTTTCAAATAAATAAAAATAAATAAATATCTATCTGGACTCCCTTTTTTAGACATTTAGTCAATGGTTTGGCTATATCGGAGAAATTAGGTATGAATTTTCTGTAGTAACCTGTGATTCCAAGAAATGCTTTGATTTCCTTGGGTTCAGTTGGAAGCGGATAATTTTGAATGGCTTTAATTTTTTCATGGATTTTTTCAGGATTTGGTTTAATCCCATCTTTAGTGATAACGTGTCCTAGAAAGGTAGTTTCCTGTCTTAGAAATTCACATTTATCTAGCTGTAGCTTTAAGTTAGCTTGAGATAATTTCTCGAAAACTGCTTCAAGGGACTGAAGGTGTTCCTCTAAAGAGGTGGAAAAAACAATGATATCATCTAGGTATACTAGAAAGTTTTCATTTAAGAGTGGACTGAGCAGATTATTCATACAGCGTTGGAAGGTGGCGGGGGCATTTTTAAGCCCAAATGGCCTTCTTGTATAATATATTCATAGTGTCCATATTTAGTAGAGAAAGCTGTCTTGGCTATTGACTCTGGGTCCATTTCTATTTGGTGGAAGCCTTTTGCCAGGTCTATTGTTGAAAAGTAATTAGACCTCCCTAGTTTTCCTAATATTTCGTCTATATTTGGCATAGGGTATCGGTCATTTATTGTTATTTCGTTTAATTTTCTGTAGTCTATTACTATGCGGAGTTTTTGTTGTCCAGAAGCATCTAGTTTTTTTGGTACGACCCAAATGGGGCTACAATACGGTGAGTTGCTTTCTCGAATGATACCCTGCTCTAACATTTCTTGGATTTGTTTCTCCACTTCCTTTTCGTACGTTTGTTGGAAACTATACAGCTTAGAATAAACGGGGATATTGTCTGTAGTATTGATTGTGTGTTTTTCTTGGTTCATAAAACTAAGTTTGTCGCCTTCGTGAAATTTAATGTCTTTGTGTCTTTCCTCTGTATTTAAATGGTCTAGCCGGAATAAGTTCTCTTTGAGTGTGGAGGTTTCTAAAAAGGTGGGGTCTTGTGAGAATGGAGGGTCTATTTGAGCATGGTTCTGTTCAGTAGGGTTGTTAGTGTCTTTTATCTTGTAGACTTTATTAAAAAGGGTAGCAGTTCCTTTTTGATAATCTATTACGGCTTTAGCCTTGGACAACAATTTGCGTCCAATCAGCATGTCGTAATGATCTGAGAATTTATGAATTAAGAACTCTTGGGCAATAGGAAAGTAGTTATTGGGTGGTATAGTTGTAGCTTCGTTAATAGTTAACGGGCCATTACTAGTATGGATTAGGTGGTTGGTTTGTTGTATGGGTGTTTGGAAAATATTACGAGTGATCATATTTATAGTGGATCCGGTGTCATTTAGACACTTTAGTTCGGCGTCATTATGTCTGATAATTACATATTGGCTTGATCCGGGGCCACTAGCCGACAGTTTTCTGCTTGCTCAGTATTGTCTGGTTCGTCATCGTTCGGTACTGTTTGCTCTATTTGTGTTGTGTCAGAATTGTCATAGTCTTGTTCAGGAGGACTTTGGATTGGATCTGGGATGTAACCCATTTGGCAAAGGTAGGGCTGAGGTTGGAAATTATCCGCGTAATATGGATAATAGTAATAGTATTGGTATTCGGGTTGATTTGATACCATTTCTTGGTATCTTAATTCTTCTATAATCATTTTGGATTGTCCACTGTCCGATGGTCTCTGTCTTAGCTACAAAATGCGTAGCTGACCAATCACATCGCGTTTAAAGGCTGATGCAACATTACCATTAGATTTACAAATGTATAGTTTGTGAACTTTGTCACATCTTTCTTTTGGGTCGTCCCTCGGCTTAGTGCGTCTGCGACAATGTTTTGGGAACCTTTTTTATAGATCACCTCAAAATCATATTCTAAGAGTTGTAATTTCCAACGAACTAGCTTTGAGCTGGGTTCTTTAAAACTCATCAACCACGTAAGGGGTTTGTGGTCTGTAACTATTTTGAATTTTTGTCCGTATAGGTCTATAATATTTTGTGGCCCAAATGATAGCCAACATTTCTTTTTCTACTGTAGAATAGTTTAATTCTGTATCTGAAAGCGTCCGACTAGCAAAAGATACTGGTTTATCTTTTCCTCATGTACGTTGTGACAATACTGCACCTATTGCGACGTTGCTAGCGTCAGTGGTCAAAATAAACTGTTTGGAAATATCTGGATACTGTAGTATCGGGTCGTTACACAAGAGCATTTTGAAACTCTCGAATGTGTCTTTATATTCGCTATCTATCTTTATGGTTTTTAGGCCATGGATTTTAAAAAAATTCATGGTCTATTGTGTTTGTCGGAACGAGTTTGTGCGTAACAGGCAGAAGGAGGCATCTCCGACCCCATAAACTATATATATTCTGAATCAGTATCAACAGCCGAGTCGATTGATGTCTGTCTGTCTGTCCGTCTGTCCGTCTGTCCGTCTGTCTGTCTGTGTGAACACCTGGATCTCAGAAACTATAAGAGCTAGAGTCTTCAAATTTTGTGACAACATCCATGTATGTTGCAGTGTTTCAAAGTTTTTTTGAAATTTGGCCACGCCCCTTCCCGCCTCTGTAAATCAGTAATAACGATTTAATATACACAATATACACCCAACAACAAAAGTTGTATATCTCACATGACAAATACCTTGCCACGGGTGTTTTCTGAAAATTTCATAGAAATCGGACTAAAAATAAGTGAGATATGATCGGAATTAAACTCAATTTGAACGTATACCTCTGCGCATATTAAGACCTAATTTACGCATCATACCGAAGTTCGAATCGTCGGACACACAGCATTTGACAAAACTTTTTATTTGCATAGAATGGTAACGTAATTAGCTCAGAATGCAACTTTGCCGATCTATCAGAAAATGAGGCGGTGGCTTAGTGGTTAGAGTGGTGGAGAGCGGTCCTGCGTGCGTGAGTTCGAATCCCATGCGCGGCCGGCCGGCAGGTGAAACTTTTTATTTTAATTACTTTTTTTTTGGTTATTTTTTTATTCCTATAAGCTTAAATGAAAACTACAGTTATTTAATTAAATATCAATAAAAATGGTTTTCAAAAATTGAATCTCCTTTTTTTTTTGCAATATTTAAGACAATCAATAAGTTACAAATGTTAGAGCGGGACGCCGATGCATGCATGTCTGCATTTGCACATTTACGTTTCGGCGTCCCGCTCTAACACACATCAATTGCCGTATTCGGCGTATGTACGCAACTGTCAGATTTGTGCAACATTCGGCAAAGTTTATAAAAGTGTTCTAATTTAATATGTTGCGAACCAAAAAATTTAAAACGTATTGTTTGTTAAGCTTTAAAATTATTTAATAGAAAAGCAAGAAAAAAGGAAAACATTTCACACATTGATCTCGGCAGCATTCGAACTCGAACACTGTTAAACATCATTGGTCTCCGAATCCGGCACACACTCCACTAAGCTACTATGCAACTTCCGCGGACACCACTATTGTTTGGCAAAAGCAAAAATGTATACATAAGCTTATTGCACTCTCGCCCTACCTAATGCTTATAATTCTTGTATTCGCTTTTGCATTGTTTATGCGTTCTTCTTCTTCTATCCGTCAATTAAATTTGTGCGTGTCGTTCGAATAGAATAATAAGAATATAAAGATTATATTTTTAAATGCTTAATAATAATGCAAATAATGCAAAATTTTTATTATAAATAACTGAAAATAAATGATACTATAATAATCCATGGCCTTCTACAGTCAGCACCGTATAGGTCTATAATATTTTGTGGCCCAAATGATAGCCAACATTTCTTTTTCTACTGTAGAATAGTTTAATTCTGTATCTGAAAGCGTCCGACTAGCAAAAGATACTGGTTTATCTTTTCCTCATGTACGTTGTGACAATACTGCACCTATTGCGACGTTGCTAGCGTCAGTGGTCAAAATAAACTGATTGGAAATATCTGGATACTGTAGTATCGGGTCGTTACATTTTGCAACTCTCGAATGTGTCTTTATATTCGCTATCTATCTTTATGGTTTTTTGTTTCCCTTTTAATTGTTTAGCTAGTGGTTTCGAAATTCTAGCGAAATCTCTAATAAACTTTCTATAATACCCTAAGAGTCCTAGAAACGACTTTATTTCTTTCTTTGTTTGTGGTATGGGGAATTTTTTTATAGTCTCTAGTTTTTTGGGATTTGGCTTAATTTCGTCGGCTGTTACAATGTGTACGAGGTACTCGATTTCCTTTTTAAGGAATTCTGATTTGTCTATCTGTAATTTTAAATTTGCCCGTGTCAGTTTGTCGAATACTGACTTTAGGTGCCCTATGTGCTGTTGAAGGGATGCTGAAAATATGACGATATCGTCAAGATAGACTAGGCAACATTCGCCAATTAACTCTTTTAGTACGTTATCTATGACTCTCTAAAAAATTGTCGGGGCATTTGTTAATCCGAACGGCATTCTTGTAAACTCATAGTGTCCACCTACTGCTGTGAAGGCGGTCTTTGCCCTATCTTGCTTGGCCAATTCAATTTGGTGATAGCATCTTGCTAGATCAAGTGCTGAGAAATATTTGGCCCGGCCTATTTTATCCAGCACATCGTTAATGGCCGGCATAGGGTATTTATCTTTTACCGTTTTGTCGTTAAGTTTCCTGAAATCTACTACCATTCTCCATTTTTGTTGGCTCGAAGCGTCTATCTTCTTGGGGACCAACCACACTGGGGCACTCCAAGGGGAATGGCTATTACGAATGATACGAGGGTCGTTTGATAAGTCCGTGACTTTTTGTATTTGCCGCGCACCTGCTCTAAATACAACACTGCTCCTGTCAGCAGTTATCGATTAACAGCTGACTGTAAAATTTTGAGAAAGCTGCGTTTTTTGGTTTGCGTTTTATAGGCATTGAAAGCAGACGATCTCGTGAATTTTAACGAAAATGGAAAAAAGTGAATTTCGTGTGCTAATGGCAAAATTTCATAAATTGGGCTACGAACTGCTACCCCATCCAGCATATTCTCCAGATTTAGCCCCCTGTGACTATTTTTTGTTTCCAAACATGAAGAAATGGCTCGGCGGTAAGAGATTCGGGTCAAATGAAGAGAAACACAGAAACAAACGACTATTTTGAGGGCCTTGAGAAAACCTATTATTTGGAAGGAATAAAAAAATTGGAAAAACGCTGGACTAAATGTATAGAGCTAAAAGGAGATTATGTTGAGAAATAAAACGCTTCTTTGACGAAAAAAATATATTTTATTCAAAAAGTCACGGACTTATCAAACGACCCTCGTATCTTATTTCAATTATCGTATCTTGTTCTAAAAGCTTTTGAATCTGTTTACTAATTTTTATTTTCTCGCATTGGGCGTATTTAAATGGTCTTAAATAAATTGAGATTTCGTCTGTCGTGGGGATAAAATGTTTGAGAATGATAGTCTGTCCGTTTCTTTGTGAAAAATCTTTGGGAATTGGCAATTAGTTTTTTCAATTCAACTTCCTCTTCCTTATTTAAATGTTCGATGCGTAATTGGTAAAAATCTATCTTTTTATTTGTTTGTTTGTCCGTTATTAATGTAGTCACGTTAACTTCTACAAATTCTTCGTTTTTTAATTTTTCTTCTGTCACTAACAAATTTTTACATATTTCAACTTCTTTACAATTAAATTCCCCTTCTTTTATGTTAACCGGAAGAGCTACCACTGCTTGTGGCTCTAGCAAATAAACTTCCGTTGTCCTATTCTGTTTTAATATAATTGGTATTTGAGCGGACTCGGTGCGTAACACCAGATTTTTAAATCGATATTTGCTTTAAGTTGGGACAACAAATAGTGTCCCAATTAAGAGGGATTCCCTCTGTAATTAAGACTTCGTTCGCTCGTCCTTCTATCTTGTTTCTAATAGTTCTCATTAATAGATGACCATAAGGAGTTTGATCTGCTCTCTTGATCATCATCAGAATTTCATCGACGTTCGTAATGAAGTCGTTAAGGGTCTTAAAATATCCGTCATAGGTCGGCAGAAATCTAACTGCGTCTGGAATCCTTAAGGTGTTAAATATGTCATTGGGGCTGGTGTTTACCGTTGGTGGCGGCGTTTGGAGTGCCGATGTTGGCGGAGCGTTGGAAGTCATTATCGTCGGGACGGTTTCTCTACCTAAGATAAAATCATCTTCAATGGACTCTAACGACCTTGATGCTAATCTTTCTCTTTCAGCTCTATTTCTACTTCTGCTGTTCGGAAACGACCTTTTGATATTCGACATGAACTCTCTCTATACAACTGTAAATTTTATTTCGCCTATTTTAGTATTTTAATTATGTCCAGTGAATTCCTATTTATTTATATCTTCCTATATAATTCGTGTGTGATTTGATTACTATTCGGAGCAATGAGTGTTGGTGTGTTGTTATTTTAATTTTTAACGTGTCTTCATATCTTAGTTTCTAATTTGTGTTGTTGTCTTAGTTTCTTATGTGTGTTGTTATCTTAATTTATAGTGTGTGTGTGTATTAATGATATTTTTAATCAACTTATTTTATTTTGTGTGTCTTGTAAACCGTTGTGTTGTGGTGTGTGTTGATGTAATGGTGTCTTATGAAATTTCCTGAACTCTCTCTGTAAGTTCTATCAGGCCTATTTCAGTATTTCAACTATGTCCTATCCTTCTCTTCTTATATAATTCGTGTGTGATTTGATTACTATTCGGAACAATGTGTGTTGGTGTGTTTTTATCTTAATTTTTAACGTGTGTTGATATTTTAATTTATAGTGTGTGTGTGTATTAATGTTATTCTTAATTAACTTATTTTATTTTGTTTGTCTTGTTAACCGTTGTGTTGTGGTGCTAGTTGATGTAATGGTCTCTTCTAAAATTTCCTGTAATGAAGAATTTTTTAGTTTTGATGTACATGTGTAAAGTTATGAATCTGGTGCAATCGGTAGTTTATTGGTTTTCGTTTCGTATTTGTTAATTCTCATATCACTTTAAGTGGGCTTAATAATCAGCTTGCGTCCCTTTAAACAACGAATTCGGGTATATTCAAAAACAACAAACAGCTTTGCGGGTATATTCAAAAACAACAAACAGCTGAAACTCTGAATGTTATGGTAATTGAACTATTTCCCGTCCTCGTCATTCAGGTGGTACCTCTTCAGATTAACCCTTATTTCTTTATTGTTGATGTATCTCGCACTTATTTGCGGAAGCCTTATTGCTTGTATTTGTTTTTTATTTTAATATATTATACACATACTCATACTCACTATGGACTTATGCTGCCACGTGCTCGCTTGCTCGGGTTTTTGCAGACAATGCATTGTGATTTTCGTACTGAGATTGATTGTGTAACTTTGCATTATAATTTTTTATTTTGTTAATATTTTAGTTTTCACTACTACCGTTGCTGTCTTACATGAATATCCAATATACGGGAGTCCACTGCATAGCTCTTTAGGTCCGGCTGCGCCAGTTATAAATGGGCCATAGCTCCATGTAACATTTGGTTTAATATTCTTGTCAATTGTTAAATTCTTCGACAAACGTTTACGTTCTTAATTCGATTTTATTCGGTAATTTACTTTGACAATATTCCTATGTTCGTTTCAACTGACATGCGGCTATATGCACGACCAAATTGCAGCTACAACGCCTCGTTATAACGGTCCTTTCTTAGCTACAAAATGCGTAGCTGACCAATCACATCGCGTTTAAAGGCTGATGCAACATTACCATTATGATGGAATCTGTTTCTAGAATTTTTCGAGAGCATGTATGCTCACACAACATGTGCGTCATTTTTTTAATTCGCAAAATGTTGTTGTTCGTGTATGTTCCTATAATATGTGGACTGCTGGGCTGTTGTTGTTGTGGCCTTTGATGCTGTTGTCATTCAGCGCAATCTGAACGGTTTCTGTTAGAGCAGGGAAGGTACAGTGGTAACTGTAACTGGTAACTAGCGCGCTTAAGCATCTTTCACGCTTTGCCGATCTCTCTCTGTTGCACTTTTGTTGTTTAATCGTTTTTGCTCTCTCTGCTCACTGCCTCTTGCGCGCGAGTTACCACTTCGGGTGTACTCCATTGCACTCTGGACACAAGCAACACTGATTACAATGGGATCGACATTCAACGTCACAGAAAAGGCTTCTTTCGCGGAAACACGGAGCAGAACAGCAACGTTACACATCCACACACACACACATACACACATACATACATACATACATACATACATACACACATACATACACACATACATATACATATATAGTAAAATATTGCTTTTACTAATTTGTGAGTCCAACAAACTACCCGTCAATAGACTGAGGTAGACCCTGGATAATTCAAATAAAAAAAAGGACACAATTTCTTGGCCTGTGCGGGGTTCATACTGTATAGTTTGTGTTTATACTAATGTGAGTATATAATACGTTACTTCCCTTCCCTTAAAAGGAAGCCTATGGTTAGGCTGGGACTGCTGGATATAATGTGGGCAATGGGTTTTGTGTCGTTTCAATATTGACTGTAGAATTTTCTGGGGTCAAAGTATGATTTTCATTTTTGTGTTTTTTTTTTTTTAAGTATAGCATCGTAATTGGGTTTTTTGTTACATATTTTGAATACAAGTATATTATAATGAGAATAAAAATTATAATTATTATAATCATGAGAATAAAAATTATAATTATTATAATCATGTAAAATGTAAAATTATTTTGTGATATAAGTTTAACAACAATGTCATTATGCTGTCTATATTTTTGATTTCAGTTATGTTTTAGTTATTTCAAGTGGTGGATATAATGGTGTTAGGTCTATTTCAGGTTTTAAATAATTTTTGCTTAGAATTGTGACGCCGCATAAACTTATTTTTCTATAAAATAAATATAAGTTACTTTAAGTCGCATATACCCCACAGCGTTCTTATTATAAATATGAGCATAGACAGTTACATAGTCATAAGCGCAGGCCGAAAACGTAGGCACAAGCATGAACAGCGAAACAGAAAACAGGGGCGGGGACAGAGGCGACGAAAAGGGCACGCAAGATACGCAAACCCTCTAGCAATCGGCGCCCGGCGTAACACACAAAATAGCACGCACACAAGTAACGGTGCCTCGGCACCCAGAGCTTGTGCATAGGCTCGAGCATAACACGCGCACAAGTAACGGTGCTTCGGTACCCAGAGCGCGAGCATAGACTGCAGCTGCACACAGGCAACGGGATCGCGACAAATTTTGAAGCGACGGCGCCAGTTAGGCAGCGACGCTAGGCAAGCGGCCGAGCCATGCAAGCAAAGAAGTGCGAAGAGAGCGAAAACAGCAAGGCACGATCGTTCGAACGCAGCGACGCCATGCAGCCGACACTTACGCAGCGGCGACAAAAGCAAAGGCAGCGAAGCAAAGTGCGAGCTGCGAAACTAGGGCACAGGACAGTCTTTGATGAGCAGCGATAAAAGTCGGGCAGAAAAGCTCCCGCGAAATAAAAGAAAATAAAAGTGAACATTAAAGTTTTGTGTGCAAGTGCCAGCAAGGACCAGCAAGGACCCTCGCCCCTCTTAAATAGATATGGATCCTGTCGCAGGACATAGCAGGTGAGCTGTAAAAGGGATATTGAGAGCGCAGTTATGCGCTGCGTATGGTGCGAAGTAGGCAGTCAGGCAGGGACATTGTAAATTAGGACAACAAGTGTGAGCAAAGCATAGGAAAAGAAAACGAAATAAAAATAAACGTGTATAATTAAAAGTGATAAAATGACCCGCCGTGAACTATTTTAAAACAAATTCTTCCCCAGTGTGTCAGTGTGTCGTGTGCGTGTGTGCCGGGCGTGTGTGTATATACAGAGCCGTACTTCTGGCATGCCGGTGTTCCGCTGATCAGTGGGCGACTCTGGACATACACACCTGCCGCCCGTGTCGTGAGTGAGCGCTAGTTGGCAAGTGGCTGCGTGAGCGTGTGCCCTAATAGGTTGCGGTGGTGGAATACACCAATTGAGCGACTGGTGGGGGCATAGGCGCAAGCATCTGCGGCCACGGGCGTTCTGCATGACCAACGGCCGATCGCAAGGAGTGCCGTGAAGGAGCGCTAGTTGGCAATTGGGTGCGTGAGCGTGTGCTTTAACGGGTTGCGTTGGTGGAATACACCATTTGAGCGACTTGTGGGAGCACAGGCGCAGGTACCTGCGGCCACGGGCGATCCGCACGGCCAACGATCGACCGTGAGCGGCATCGTGGGCGGACGATAGCTGGCAAGCCGGGTGCGTGAGCGGGCACTTTACCCAGTTGCGGTGGTGGAATACACCACGAAGCGGCTTGTGGGAGTGTTAGCGAAGGCACCTGCGGCCGCGGACGCTTCCCCGCGACAAGTCGCCGGCCGGGCACGCGTGACACGCGACACACACACAAGTGCATTCCAGGTAAACCACGTGGTGGCAGGACCACGTGGCCAGCAAGTATGGTCCACGACGTGGACCACGTGCACCTCGTATACCCTGTACATATCCCAGCAGGGCATGACCTGCTAGTAACACCCCCTTACTAAAAGTCTTGGTAGTCTCAGTATTTACAAATTTTCTGTAAAGACCCTGGCAAAGACTGAGATATGTACCCCAGCCTAAGAAAACGTCCTTACAGATGGCGCCCGAGCAGGGACTACTAAGGCTAGACATTTAGTTTGAGGAATTTACCACCTTTTAGTGGATTAAAGACCCACAATACAAATTTTACAGGGTATAGTAGGGAAGCATAAGACATACAACACAAGCTAGTTCCCCCGTACCATAGTTCAAACATATAGCAACGCAGACATGAAATAAAAGCATAGAATTCCTGTAGCTAGAGAAAAGAAACATAGAAAATTCATAGGAAATTTTGTCCACGTGTCTACGACTACTGCGCATACTGACGTATGCGCGAACTTTGACCTTTCTGGTCTCTTTTATATTGCTTTACCTTGTCCTGGCGTCGGCCCAGCCGGCGCAGACTAGCTATAAGACTCGGTATCGAATACCGAGAGAGTCAGTCGTGATCGGGCATGCGAACTGACAACATCGGTAACAAATATAAGACTCGGTGTCAAATACTAAAACGGGCAATTGAGATCGGGCAGGCAAAGAGTGAACATCGTGACACTCCTCAAGTACTAGACTACGCCAGAGATTTAAACTTTTTTAAAACTAGTCCACGAAACAAGAAATCTCGCCGGAGATTCGAAATATCTTTCTCGTCTACGAGTCAAGAAATCTCGCCGGAGATTTAAATTATTCCCGCAAACCCACGTGCCAATAAAATCTCGTCGGAGATTTTTAGCAATTCAATAGAAAGATCAACGCTCAACAGGAGTTCACCGTCGCCACGTCTACTCTACTCAACGAATTTAATCGCGCATCAAATTTAACAAAAGGCATGGGAACACGCTGGATCGCTTTCCGTCGGAAGAGCGAACTACAGCTCATCCTGAAGGAGTTCGGACTGGACACCAACGGCACAGTGGAGGAAATGCGGAGTCGCCTGGTAGCATTTGCCGGCCAAGGAGACTTGTCCAAGGACCAGTTGCAGCGACTGCTGGAACTTGAGACAAGTCTGGGAAACGCGGTCACGCCGGATCCCAAACAAACTGGGACGCGCTCACGTGACGCATCGCCGGCACCGATGGAAGATGACTCCGAGGGTGTTATCCCTATCCCGAGTCTCGAGGCCCGACGAGCAGCGAGTCCTGCGAGGAGCGTTATCAGTCGACACACATTACCCGTCCCGGCGCCAAATGCCACGTTTTCGGTCAACGTTGGGAGCAGCGGACCGGGCCACAAATGGGTAGCCCCGTACGAGTTGGCCGACCGTGTCCGGAAATGGGGCGTAGCCTTTAATGGCGACGCGACCGATCCTTGGGGATTCATCGAGCAGCTAGAGGAGAAAGCGGCGCTGTACAGCATCGACGTGCAACAACTACCACAGGCAGTTGCAAACGTGCTGACGGGCCAGGCCGAGGATTGGTTTAGAGTCAACACTCTCTACCAAGTCACTTGGGAAGAATTCAAACAGGAATTCATGGACTTCTTTCTCCCCCCGCGCTATTTTCAACGACTAGAAGACGACATCAGAAGCCGAACCCAACGCCGAGGTGAACGCTTCCGCGACTACGCGCTGGCACTGCGGCTGATGATGCGACGCGCGAAGTACACCAAGGAGCAGGAGCTGGACAGGATCTACGACAACATGATGCCGGAGTACCAGCTGTTCACGCGTCGTCACGAGTTTGGAACGCTGGCGCAGCTGGACAAACTCGTGATCACCTACGAGACGACCAAGGAGTTGCAGCGACAAGGAACAAACCATCCGGCCCAACGAAGAGAAGAACCGAAGTCCCCGAATCCGCCAACGACACGGAACGCAACGACAACACCGGCAACAATGGCAGCTCCCTCACAAGCGACACCACTAGGAGCCACCAGGAGCGACGCTCAGCGAGTGTGCCATAACTGCGCGCAACCCGGGCACATGCAGGCGGACTGCCGAAATAACCGCGTACTATTCTGCTGGGATTGCGGACGACATGGTGTGCGGACAGTGGACTGCTGTCGACGGACTACTTCGGGAAATGCTGCGCGTCTTCAGCCGAGAGGGAACAGTTTGGAGACGCCGCACCGCAGTTCCCAGGAATAACACCCCTCAGGTGCAGCAACGGTCGGGTCGTCGCACATGTCAGGATCGAGGACGTGATGACGGATGCCACGGTCGACACGGGGGCCACCCGCAGCTTCATCAGCGAGCAGATGGCCGCAAGGCTGAGTACTCCGGAGAACGAGCGAGCAGCCCTGATCCGCATCAAACTAGCGGATGGATCGTCGAGAGACGTGACACGAGCCCTACGAGTGAGGATTCAACTCGGGCAGAAGGAGACGACAGTGCCAATGCTGGTACTGCCCGTCATTCTGGATGAAGTAATCCTAGGAATGGATTTCCTGTGCGGCATCGAAGCGACCCTGGGGTGTGGCCAAGCAAAACTACGGTTGCAGAACACACTGGAGGAGGCAGCACCGACGCCCGGGACATCCCGACGAGCAGCAGAGGACCCAGTGGCCCAGGACAACCCTAGGAGCGCGGTCTTACCACCGGCTTGCCCCATGGCACGTCGGAAGAACCCTTTCAGGCGAACCGGGGCCCCGGACGAGGCACACACACAGGGCACGGAGACACGACCAGACGGGGGAGGCGAGGTTGACCAGCAGCAAGGAGCACCACGAGAGAGACCCGACAAACTAACCAGGACACGAAGGACACAACAACATGAATCTACGGGACCACCGAGCAAACGAGGCGAGGTGTGTCAACACGAGTCAACGGACAAACGAGGAGGTGTGTAACAGAGTCAACACCACCGAGCGAACGAGGCGAGGTGTGTCCACAGGAGTCAACGAGACCACCGAGCGAACGAGGCGAGGTGTGTCAACACGAGTCAACGGGACCACCGAGCGAACGAGGCGAGGTGTGTCCACAGGAGCAACAACCGAACGAGGCGAGGCAAAAACACAGCGAAGGGCCACAGGAGTCAACGAGACCACCGAGCGAACGAGGCGAGGCGCGTCAGCAAGGATCTACGGGACCACCGAGCAAACGAGGCGAGGTGTGTCCGCCGGAGTCAACGAGACCGCCGAGCGAACGTGGCGAGGTGCGTCATCAAGGATCAACGGAACGACCAGAACAACGAAACAACGCAGACGATCAAATCGACGTGGGAGGCCCGATCAAGCGGCGACGCCGTAGGAGGCGGCCCACAACTAGCCACGCCGCCTTGCGGGGCGTCGTGACACAAGGAGCAAGTGCGGCTACAGACGAAGAACAGGTGGAGGCCTTTCTACAGTCTGAGCTAGCCCAGTTCGACGGTTTGACGGGCGTGTCATCCATCGCGGAACACACCATCACCATGCGGGATGAGTACCCTATCAAGCAGAGGTACTACCCGAAAAATCCGGCCATGCAGAAAATCATCAATGAGCAAGTTGATGAACTTCTGCGAGATGGGAGAATCGAGCCATCCAGGAGCCCATACAGTGCACCCATTGTACTTGTTGGGAAAAAGACGGGAGAGATGCGAATGTGTGTGGATTATCGCCAGCTCAATGCGAAATCCATCCCAGACGCCTACCCGTTACCACGGATCAACCACATCCTGGAGAAACTCAAAGACGCGAAATACATATCCACACTGGACTTGAAGAGCGGGTATTGGCAAATACCTATGGCCCGGAGCAGCAGAGAGTACACTGCGTTTACTGTGCCCGGCAGAGGCCTTTTTCACTGGAAGGTGATGCCATTTGGATTGCACTCGGCCCCGGCTACGTTTCAACGCGCACTGGATGGAGTCATCGGGCCGGATATGGAACCACACGCGTTCGCATATCTCGATGATATCATCGTGGTGGGGCGTTCCCTGCAGGAGCATATGGACAACCTTCGAGAGGTGTTCCGGCGGCTCCGAAACGCGAACTTGCGCCTGAATAAGGCCAAATGCAGCTTCTTCAAGAAGAGTATCATCTACCTCGGGCATCAGGTCAGTGAAGGTGGCATACACACCGATCCTGGCAAGATCGCCGCGATCAAGGAGCTCCAGCCACCAACAACCGTCAGAGAACTACGGAGATGTCTAGGTATCGCGTCCTGGTACCGGCGTTTTGTGCCAAATTTCGCCACCCTGGTACAACCCATGTCAACATTGCTGAAGAAGGGCCGCAAATGGGTGTGGAGCGAGGACCAGCAGCGAGCGTTCGAGGCGTTGAAGACGAGTCTCACGCAAGCACCAGTCCTAGCCTGCCCAGACTTTGCCGAGCGCTTCACCCTCCAGACGGATGCGAGCGACATTGGACTGGGAGCCGTGCTGACACAACAGATCCAGGGAACCGAGCGAGTCATCGCGTACGCAAGCCGACGCCTCTCAGTAGCCGAAAGCCGTTATTCGACTACGGAGAAGGAGTGCCTGGCCATTGTGTGGGCGATAAGAAAGCTGCGGTGTTACCTCGAGGGTTACGAGTTCGACGTAGTCACGGATCACTTAGCGTTGAAGTGGCTAAATAGCATCGAGAACCCGACGGGAAGGATTGCGCGCTGGGCGTTAGAGCTTCAACAGTTCCGCTTCAACGTGCATTACCGCCGCGGAGACCAGAACATCGTGGCCGACGCTTTGTCCAGACAGCCTCTGGAAACACTACAACAAGTCACCCAGGAGAAACCACCCTGTACGTGGACGACTCGGATGCTGGACCTTATCAAGAGGGAACCCGAGAAATACCCGGAATATCTGCGAGAGAACGACCAACTTTACCGACGGGGAGGATTCAGACCTGACGACGAGGACTACACACCTTGGAAATTGTGTGTGCCGAAGCCACAACGCCAACGAGTACTCGACGAGTGTCATGACCAACCCACAGCCGGACACCAGGGAGTGCGGAAAACACTCAACCGGATTCGTCAGCGGTATTTCTGGCCGGGTCTTTTCCGGGACGTAGCACGATACGTACGGAAGTGCGAGACCTGCCAGAAATTTAAGGTCAGCCAACTCAAGCCACCGGGACAGATGCACACGAGGCAAGTACACGCCCCATTCGACGTACTCTGTGCGGACTTCGTTGGACCACTCCCACGCTCCACTCACGGGAATACCATGCTACTGGTATTCTTCGACGCCTTCTCAAAGTGGGTAGAGTTGGTGCCTTTGCGCAAGGCAACGGCCACTCACCTGATGCGCTCGTTCCGCGAGCGAATCCTGGCCAGGTTTGGAGTACCGAAGATGCTGGTCTGCGACAACGGGACGCAATTCACGAGCCGAGCTTTCGCCGCATTCTGTGGACAACTGGGCATGTCTCTGCAACACACCGCGCCGTACACCCCGCAGCAGAACCCCACGGAGAGGGTCAACCGGACTGTGAAGACAATGGTGGCACAGTATCTGGACGACCAGCAGCGGACATGGGACGAGCGCCTCCCAGAGATCAGCCTGGCGATCAATACGAGCGCCTCAGACACAACCGGATTTAGCCCCGCGTATCTTATACAAGGACGCGAGCCTCGTTTGCCGGGAGCCTTGTATGAAGAGGTAACCCCGGTCATACGAGTGGAACCAAGGACGCCAGAGGAGAAGGAACGACACCTGCAGGACGTGTTCAAGACCGTCGCTGAAAACGCACAACAGGCCAGCGCAGACCAGGGAAAATATTACAATTTACGCCGCCGAGAATGGAGGCCGACCGTTGGCGACCTCGTACTCCTGAAGCAGCATCACTTATCGAAAGCAGCCGACGGATTTGCGGCCAAACTGGCACCTCGCTACGACGGCCCCTACCGGGTCATAAAATACATCTCGCCCACGATCCTTCGACTCCAAAAGGTTGGGACGAAGCAGCGACGCAGCGCAGGACTAGCCGACCTTAAGGCATTCCACGAGGAAGACTCGACCAGCGAGGATCGACAGGTATCGGGGGCGACAGGCTCCCACTAACCACGTTAACCGTTTATACCATGATATTCTTAACTTTTGTATTTTCGCATAAGACATTAGCCAGTCAGGGTTTCAAGCTTCGCACCATATTAGGGCCCGATAGGAAAATAATATTTCTTAAGCACCTTTTAGTATTACATTAAGTAACTCCTTTAAAATTATAGCCCCGAGGCGGATCGCGACTGGCAGTTGCCTGACCAGCGGTCGGCGGGGGACGACACGATCGAGTTGCTGATCGAGGAGTGGGCTTTCGCCGACCTGCCCCCCTTGACGCAGAGCGAGGAGGCTCTGATGTTTCCCCCCGAGATGGAGATCCCGGAGGCCGAAGCATGGAGCATCGAGGACCTGGTCGCGACGCAACGATTCCCGGGCCATTGCCTCGCGGGCACTCCAGCGGTAACACCCGCCACCCAGGATCCGGAGCTGACAGGGCACTATAGCCCGACCAGCGAGGACGACCGGTCGACACCCCTGGCACCATCACCTTCATCCCCGGGTCGACATAGCCCCGCGCAGGAGGGTCATCAGACACTCCCGTCAATGCCATTGCTCAACCAGGAGCAATCACCGACTGCAGGCCAGGCTTGCACGACGAGAGACGGGCCGGTCTTCCCGCATACGCGGACATGGCGTATCGTCACGCCGCCCCCCCTAAAGAGCATTCTGAAGGGGGAGAGTGTGTACGTGAAGGTACGGGCCGGACCGTTTCCCTCGTCCTCTGAGGAGGAGTCGGAGGACGACGGACCCCGAGCACCCGCGCGCCCCATCATCGACCATCGGATGGAGCTTGGGGAGGCCTTATTGGCCATGATCCGGACCGACGAGGCGGCTAAGGAGACCACCGCGGACCCGACCGCGCTCGCTACCCCGAAAACACCGGGACGGCCACAGCCGGAGCAGTGGGCCCCAGCGCCCAGTGAGTGGAGGGTCCCCACCTACGACCACTGGCTGCCTCGCCGCGTGATCGACCGGGTCGAGGCCCACTTAGAGCGGCACCCCCGCAAGGCAGCGTGCTTGCTCCTGGAAGGGGCCGGGACGCGGTTCCGAGCCCGCATCACGAGTCACGGTGCGGTCACCATCCTGGAGCGGCGTTAGGACCACGGCGACACCACCAATTAAGGATGAGACCAAGGGGGGGGACGAGATGAAGAAGCGCCCCGTCCCGCTTCTATTTTATAATTTTTAATTTTTTCATTTTTTATTTACCTAACCCCGGCGAAGTAAAGGGGGGGTGTGACGCCGCATGAAGCAGCGCACATAAAACCTTATTTTTCTATAAAATAAATATAAGTTACTTTAAGTCGCATATACCCCACAGCGTTCTTATTATAAATATGAGCATAGACAGTTACATAGTCATAAGCGCAGGCCGAAAACGTAGGCACAAGCATGAACAGCGAAACAGAAAACAGGGGCGGGGACAGAGGCGACGAAAAGGGCACGCAAGATACGCAAACCCTCTAGCAATCGGCGCCCGGCGTAACACACAAAATAGCACGCACACAAGTAACGGTGCCTCGGCACCCAGAGCTTGTGCATAGGCTCGAGCATAACACGCGCACAAGTAACGGTGCTTCGGTACCCAGAGCGCGAGCATAGACTGCAGCTGCACACAGGCAACGGGATCGCGACAAATTTTGAAGCGACGGCGCCAGTTAGGCAGCGACGCTAGGCAAGCGGCCGAGCCATGCAAGCAAAGAAGTGCGAAGAGAGCGAAAACAGCAAGGCACGATCGTTCGAACGCAGCGACGCCATGCAGCCGACACTTACGCAGCGGCGACAAAAGCAAAGGCAGCGAAGCAAAGTGCGAGCTGCGAAACTAGGGCACAGGACAGTCTTTGATGAGCAGCGATAAAAGTCGGGCAGAAAAGCTCCCGCGAAATAAAAGAAAATAAAAGTGAACATTAAAGTTTTGTGTGCAAGTGCCAGCAAGGACCAGCAAGGACCCTCGCCCCTCTTAAATAGATATGGATCCTGTCGCAGGACATAGCAGGTGAGCTGTAAAAGGGATATTGAGAGCGCAGTTATGCGCTGCGTATGGTGCGAAGTAGGCAGTCAGGCAGGGACATTGTAAATTAGGACAACAAGTGTGAGCAAAGCATAGGAAAAGAAAACGAAATAAAAATAAACGTGTATAATTAAAAGTGATAAAATGACCCGCCGTGAACTATTTTAAAACAAATTCTTCCCCAGTGTGTCAGTGTGTCGTGTGCGTGTGTGCCGGGCGTGTGTGTATATACAGAGCCGTACTTCTGGCATGCCGGTGTTCCGCTGATCAGTGGGCGACTCTGGACATACACACCTGCCGCCCGTGTCGTGAGTGAGCGCTAGTTGGCAAGTGGCTGCGTGAGCGTGTGCCCTAATAGGTTGCGGTGGTGGAATACACCAATTGAGCGACTGGTGGGGGCATAGGCGCAAGCATCTGCGGCCACGGGCGTTCTGCATGACCAACGGCCGATCGCAAGGAGTGCCGTGAAGGAGCGCTAGTTGGCAATTGGGTGCGTGAGCGTGTGCTTTAACGGGTTGCGTTGGTGGAATACACCATTTGAGCGACTTGTGGGAGCACAGGCGCAGGTACCTGCGGCCACGGGCGATCCGCACGGCCAACGATCGACCGTGAGCGGCATCGTGGGCGGACGATAGCTGGCAAGCCGGGTGCGTGAGCGGGCACTTTACCCAGTTGCGGTGGTGGAATACACCACGAAGCGGCTTGTGGGAGTGTTAGCGAAGGCACCTGCGGCCGCGGACGCTTCCCCGCGACAAGTCGCCGGCCGGGCACGCGTGACACGCGACACACACACAAGTGCATTCCAGGTAAACCACGTGGTGGCAGGACCACGTGGCCAGCAAGTATGGTCCACGACGTGGACCACGTGCACCTCGTATACCCTGTACATATCCCAGCAGGGCATGACCTGCTAGTAACACCCCTTTACTAAAAGTCTTGGTAGTCTCAGTATTTACAAATTTTCTGTAAAGACCCTGGCAAAAAAAAAATATATATTTTAAAATTTTTTTTAATTTTTTTTTTTATTTTTTTTTTTTTTTTTAATTTTTTTTTTTTTTTTTTTTTTTTTTTTTTTTTTTTTTTTTTTTTTTTTTTTTTTTTTTTTTTTTTTTTTTTTTTTTTTTTTTTTTTTTTTTTTTTTTTTTTTTTTTTTTTTTTTTTTTTTTTTTATTTTTTTTTTTTTTTTTTTTTTTTTTTTTTTTTTTATTTTTTTTTTTTTTTTTTTTTTTTTTTTTTTTTTTTTTTTTTTTTTTTTTTTTTTTTTTTTTTTTTTTTTTTTTTTTTTTTTTTTTTTTTTTTTTTTTTTTTAATTTTTTTTTTTTTTTATTTAATATTTATTTTGTTTTGGGTTGGGGTTTTTTTTTTTTTTTTTTTTTCTTCTTGTGCAATAAGTAGGTGGGATATAATAAGTAAATGGTTGTCTTTATGATTAATCCAAGTGGATGTTTTAATAAGTAGTATATTTTGGCTGTTGACATTTTCTAATTTGTCATAGTTTAATAGTTTTGGGTTAAAAAAGTCCGAGTCGGGAAAGTTGCATTCCCATTTCAATGTCTTCAATAAATTCAATGAATTGCATGAGTTCGTATGTAAGTGTGTCAATACTGTTGCGATTATCTTCATATTGTTTGAGTTTTTCTAATCCACTATTTGCTAATTGTATTACGTCATTTAATTCGTGGACTTTGACTGAATTTTGAGCAACGGTTTCTAGATTATTTTGAATTTCTACTCTATCGTTTTTGTCGAGTGTTCCAAAAAGATATTTGTATGCGGTGTTAAGTAATCCTCGTTTTTGTTTATTTTCTTGATGAATTGTTATCCCATTTAATTCTTTGAGAAGTTTATTGTATAAAAATGTATTTCTGGTTGGTGTTAAGGTATTGAGTATTTTGTTACCGAATGACTCAGTTAGTGTGTTAATTTCTGTTAAATTTATTCTTAAACAATGATGTTCAACTGCTGATGGCAATTGAATTGGTTTACTTGAGAAGAGTAGGTAACCATGATCTGTATCGATGTTACTTATAAGAATTTGTTGAGTGTGACCTGGGGTAATAAGTAAAAGGAGTGTCATCACTGTGATCCAGAGACCTGCGGAATTGGGATGTGATTAATTTTCTTTTTTTTCTTGAACTGTGTTTTATAATAGTATGTGTCTCTATTTCTATTAGTGATTTTGTAATGGTCGGGATCAAATTGTTCTATGTTTTTATTGGATTTAAATAGGTTTATCGGGTTGGAGTTTTAGATTGGCTTCAGCTAATTTATCAAAGACTAATCGGAGTGAATTTAAATGTTCATCAAGCGATGTAGAAAATACAATTATATCATCAAGGTAAACAAGACAGTGTTTATTTAAAAGGGGGCGAAGAATATTATTCATGCAACGTTGGAATGTTGCAGGTGCATTTTTTAAACCGAATGGCATACGTAAATATTCATAGTGGCCATTTTTGGTGGAGAAAGCTGTTTTGGCAATAGAGTCATGATCCATTTCAATTTAGTGAAATCCTTTAGCTAGGTCTATTGTGGTGAAATAGTTACATTTTCCCAATATTCCTAGTATTTCATCCATATTTGGAATGGGATATCGGTCATTTACTGTAATTTCGTTGAGTTTTCTATAATCAATGACGATTCTAAATTTTTCTTCTCCTGAAGCATCTTGTTTTTTTGGCACAACCCAGATGGGGCTATTGTATGGAGAATTACTAGCACGAATAATGCCTTGTTGTAGCATTTCTTCGATTTGGGTTTCAACTTCTTGTTCATAAGCTTGAGGGTAATTATATTTGGCATAAATGGGTGAGTTATGTGTAGTATTTATGGTATGTTTTTCTTGGTTGCTGAAAGTTAACTTTTCGCCTTTTTAGGCCATGGATTTTAAAAAAATTCATGGTCTATTGTGTTTGTCGGAACGAGTTTGTGCGTAACAGGCAGAAGGAGGCATCTCCGACCCCATAAACTATATATATTCTGAATCAGTATCAACAGCCGAGTCGATTGATGTCTGTCTGTCTGTCCGTCTGTCCGTCTGTCCGTCTGTCCGTCTGTCTGTCTGTATGAACACCTGGATCTCAGAAACTATAAGAGCTAGAGTCTTCAAATTTTGTGACAACATCCATGTATGTTGCAGTGTTTCAAAGTTTTTTTGAAATTTGGCCAAGCCCCTTCCCGCCTCTGTAAATCAGTAATAACGATTTAATATACACAATATACACCCAACAACAAAAGTTTTACATCTCACATGACAAATACCTTGCCACGGGTGTTTTCTGAAAATTTCATAGATATCGGACTAAAAATAAGTGAGATATGATCCGAATTAAACTCAATTTGAACGTATACTTATGCGCATATTAAGACCTAATTTACGCATCATACCGAAGTTCGAATTGTCGGACACACAGCATTTTACAAAACTTTTTATTTGCATAGAATGGTAACGTAATTAGCTCAGAATGCAACTTTGCCGATCTATCAGAAAATGAGGCGGTGGCTTAGTGGTTAGAGTGGTGGAGAGCGGTCCTGCGTGCGTGAGTTCGAATCCCATGCGCGGCCGGCCGGCAGGTGAAACTTTTTATTTTAATTACTTTTTTTGGTTATTTTTTTATTCCTATAAGCTTAAATGAAAGCTACAGTTATTTAATTAAATATCAATAAAAATGGTTTTCAAAAATTGAATCTCCTTTTTTTTTTGCAATATTTAAGACAATCAATAAGTTACAAATGTTAGAGCGGGACGCCGATACATGCATGTCTGCATTTGCACATTTACGTTTCGGCGTCCCGCTCTAACACACATCAATTGCCGTATTCGGCGTATGTACGCAACTGTCAGATTTGTGCAACATTCGGCAAAGTTTATAAAAGTGTTCTAATTTAATATGTTGCGAACCAAAAAATTTAAAACGTATTGTTTGTTAAGCTTTAAAATTATTTAATAGAAAAGCAAGAAAAAAAGGAAAACATTTCACACATTGATGACCGGCGGCAGGATTCGAACTCGAACACTGTCAAACATCGTTGGTCTTCGAATCCGGCACACACTCAACTAAGCTACTATAAAACTTCCGCGGACACCACTACTGTTTGACAAAAGCAAAAATGTATACATAAACTTATTGCACTCTCGCCCTACCTAACGCTTATAATTCTTGTATTCGCTTTTGCATTGTTTATGCGTTCTTCTTCTTCTATCCGTCAATTAAATTTGTGCGTGTCGCTCGAATAGAATAATAAGAATATAAAGTTTATATTTTTAAATGCTTAATAATAATGCAAATAATGCAAAATTTTTATTATAAATAACTGAAAATAAATGATACTATAATAATCCATGGCCTTCTACAGTCAGCACCTGACTGTAGCGTTCGATTGGTTTGTATTGGATGTGTTCATATAGTTGAAGTAAAGATTTAGTTCTACATTTTTCTTCGCTATTCAAATGGTCTAATCTATAGAAACTTGGAGTGAGATTAGTTTCGGTATTGAGAATGGGTTCTTGACATTGAAAGTTAGTTTCTTGTGATTGTTTTGGTTCCCTTTCGACAGTTTGATTAATAAGTTTGTGTTTATAATTATAAAGTGTTACTGTTTTATTTTTGTAATCTATCACAGCTTGCGCTTGTGACAGTGAATTTCACTTTTGGTGGTAGTGAGTGGACCATTACTAGTATCACTGACTGACCATTCTGTATCACTGACTGGTAAGTTGAAAACATTAGTACTCATCAAGCGATGTGGAAAATACAATTATATCATCAAGGTAAACAAGACAAGTTGAAGTTGAAAACATTAGTACTCATCATATTAACTGTGGATCCTGTATCTGTTAGACATTTTAATTTATTACCTTTGTGAGGGATAATTATGTATTGGAGGGTTCCGAGGCTGGTGGCTAAAAATTTTTAGTTGGCCCAGTGACAATATCAGATTTTTCTTCTTCATTTTGTTCCTCTTTTATGGGTATTTGAGGGTCTTGATAGTTTAAGTATTGTGGGTGGTATTGTTCAGGATAGTATGCTGGATAGTAATAAAAATTTGGGTCATGATAGAAATTATATGGGTCATATGGTAAATTACTTTCTTCTTCTTGGTTTCGAGTTTCTCCTATACTCATTTTTGTCTGTCCGCTATCAGTAGATCTCATACGTTTGGTTGGGTTGTTATTTGTAAACGGATTTGCGTTAGGTAGTTGTCGTGTTTGTAGTTGTTGTTGGGTTTGGTACTGACCAAAGCGATTTGCATCAAAGGCGATTTGCCGTTGCATGTGTATGTTGGGTCTGGGCATGTATGGTATTGAGGGAGTTGGACAAGGTATATTGTTACTGTGAGGCTGATAATTTGGGTAAGGATAGTTTGGCGTGGGTGGACGATATGGCCCTTGATAATTTGGTTGCATCATTATAGGGTTAAAATACGGTTGGAGCGGTGTATTGCGATTGTATGATATATTTGTGACGTTAGCACGGTTATCAAAACGGGGCTTATTTTGCTTTTCATCAGTTACTACCTTTGGTTGGGTTTTTTGAACAGGATCTTCATAAAGGCCTTTTTCTTGTAACAAATTGATTAGTGATCTTAAATATGGTATATTACAGTTAACAATTCGTAAATAAATGCTAGTTGGTAACTTTTGAATAAGTGATTCAATGCTTGAGTTAATTAATCTGTTGAACAATACTGTTTCTGATGTATCGTTTTCTAATGATAACTTACTCGCCAGTAGTTGTCTTTTTGACTCGGCTTCTTCTAGGAAGCTGCGAATGTTGCCTTTGAATTGCGTATTCCGGAAGTCTTCTATCAGTTGATGATTTGGAACTTGCGGTTTGTAGGATAAGATGAGTTGTTTCTTTAATTCCGTCCAGGATATTATGTTGCTTGAGTTTATAGTGCGCATGACTTCTCCGCTGATGCTGCGTTCGATGATTCCAAGAATTATGTATTGCTGACGACTGTCTGTAGTGGGATATAGCGTCAACACAAAATCGATGCGGCTTATAAAGGTGTATAGGTATTTGTCTTTCTAATTGTGACATGTTACTGTCAGAAAGAGCGCTTGTTGCTGGGGTTACTGCTGGTGGTGTTGCCATTTTGATGATTTTGTATTTTAAGTATTAATTTTCTTAACTTTTACACTTAATTGTTTTACTTAGATTGTTAAAATGCACTCTAGCTATTTCGTTTTTGTGCGGAATAACCAATTGACTTGGAATTATTTTTCCAACGAATTCTTGAGTGTCTGTAGTGATTTTTACATGACAAATGCGTTACACGGTTTCACGTTACTGTCTTGGTTTGGTTAAACTTAACGCGATATTGACCGTCGCGGGTTGTCTTAGCACACGTTGTTTGGCGGATAACAAAGATTCGTGAATTGGTAAGTCTGGCTATCGTATCACTGCACTATTGTTATCCTACCGGCTGCGCCAGTAAAATGTTGCTTTTACTAATTTGTGAGTCCAACAAACTACCCGTCAATAGACTGAGGTAGACCCTGGATAATTCAAATAAAAAAATGCGACACAATTTCTTGGCCTGTTGTTTTATTGAGCTCCAGTTTAAGACTAAAATGTACAATACAATTTCTTAGCTTGGTACCCTGAATCGGATTGGATTTTATGTTTACATTATTTGAGTGTGTGATGCGCTGGTGGCCGTTTACATATGTTTATAAGTGGTTATTTGAGTGCGCGATGCGCTGGTGGTCGTTTCGTTTATAAGTGGTTATTTGAGTGCGCGATGCGCTGGCGACAGTTTTGTGTTTAGAAATATTTTGATGCTGTGAACTGTTCTTGGCTTTGGCCATTTGTTTAACTTATCTTAAGTGCAGGAATATTTTGTTTATGCTTATGTGCGGGGTTCATACTGTATAGTTTATGTGTTTATACTAATGTGAGTATATAATACGTTACTTCCCTTCCCTTAAAAGGAAGCCTATGGTTAGGCTGAGACTGCTGGATATAATGTGGGCAATGGGTTTTGTGTCGTTTCAATATTGACTGTAGAATTTTCTGGGGTCAAAGTATGATTTTCATTTTTTTGTTTTCTTATTTTTAAGTATAGCATCGTAATTGGGTTTTTTGTTACATATTTTGAATACAAGTATAGTATAATGAGAATAAAAATTATAATTATTATAATCATGTAAAATGTAAAATTATTTTGTGATATAAGTTTAACAATGTCATTATGCTGTATATTTTTGATTTTAGTTATTTCAAGTGGTGGATATAATGGTGTTAGGTCTATTTCAGGTTTTAAATAATTTTTGCTTAGAATAATGTTTCCAATTTCAAGTTTACACTGGGTTATTCTTATAATTTTATTTCCACTAATTTTTATATTGCTATTTGATTTTTGACAATTTTGTGTGATAATTGTTTCGGTTAGGTTCCAAGTTAAAATTATATTAGGTTCGATATACTTAATCATTTCTTTTGTATTTATGGGGGTAAAATTACAGATCGGGTTTTTACTTTTAATTATACTTGTAATACAATCGTTGTGTACTTCTTCATGTTCTTCGTTGTAGATTTTATTTTTGTTTTCATAATAGGACTTAGTATCAGTGTAGTCTAATTGATAACCATTGTGGTCAGGGTAGGGAGTAATTTTAACTGTATTTTTTTTCTTCATGTGCAATAGGTATGTGGGATATAATAAGTAAATGGTTGTCTTTATGATTAATCCAAGTGGATGTTTTAATAAGTAGTATATTTTGGCTGTTGACATTTTCTAATTTGTCATAGTTTAATAGTTTTGGGTTAAAAAGTCCGAGTCGGGAAAGTTGCATTCCCATTTCAATGTCTTCAATAAATTCAATGAATTGCATGAGTTCCTATGTAAGTGTGTCAATACTGTTGCGATTATCTTCATATTGTTTGAGTTTTTCTAATCCACTATTTGCTAATTGTATTACGTCATTTAATTCGTGGACTTTGACTGAATTTTGAGCAACGGTTTCTAGATTATTTTTAATTTCTACTCTATCGTTTTCGTCGAGTGTTCCAAAAAGATATTTGTATGCGGTGTTAAGTAATCCTCGTTTTTGTTTATTTTCTTGATGAATTGTTATCCCATTTAATTCTTTGAGAAGTTTATTGTATAAAAATGTATTTCTGGTTGGTGCTAAGGTATTGAGTATTTTGTTACCGAATGACTCAGTTATTGTGTTAATTTCGTTAAATTTATTCTTAAACAATGATGTTCAACTGCTGATGGCAATTGAATTGGTTTACTTGAGAAGAGTAGGTAACCATGATCTGTATCGATGTTACTTATAAGAATTTGTTGAGTGTGACCTGGGGTAATAAGTAAAAGGAGTGTCATCACTGTGATCCAGAGACCTGCGGAATTGGGATGTGATTAATTTTCTTTTTTTTCTTGAACTGTGTTTTATAATAGTATGTGTCTCTATTTCTATTAGTGATTTTGTAATGGTCGGGATCAACTTGTTCTATGTTTTTATTGGATTTAAATAGGTTTATCGGGTTGGAGCTCCAGTTTAAGACTAAAATGTACAATACAATTTCTTAGCTTGGTACCCTGAATCGGATTGGATTTTATGTTTACATTATTTGAGTGTGTGATGCGCTGGTGGCCGTTTACATATGTTTATAAGTGGTTATTTGAGTGCGCGAT
Source organism: Zaprionus indianus (assembly GCA_018904595.1). Taxonomy (NCBI): domain Eukaryota; kingdom Metazoa; phylum Arthropoda; class Insecta; order Diptera; family Drosophilidae; genus Zaprionus; species Zaprionus indianus. The sequence continues at coordinate 354,522 of JAEIHA010000101.1, read as the reverse complement.
GCGCTGGTGGTCGTTTTGTTTATAAGTGTTTATTTGAGTGCGCGATGCGCTGGCGACAGTTTTGTGTTTAGAAATATTTTGATGCTGTGAACTGCTCTTGGCTTTGGCCATTTGTTTAACTTATCTTAAGTGCAGGAATATTTTGTTTATGCTTATGTGCGGGGTTCATACTGTATAGTTTATGTGTTTATACTAATGTGAGTATATAATACGTTACTATATACATAAGAGCTGTCTGCGAACAGCATACATACCATATGTCGAATTCTCTTCGTCTCCCATTAGAGCTTAGCGTGTTTCGAACTGTTCACAGGCGATTACTCAAGCATACTGTCCTGCTCGTTTTCTAACAGCCTATACGAAACCTCGAACCACACTCGGCGGCAACGTCGCGACGCATCGCCGTGCAATTAAACAGGCGACACGGCGTTGTCGCCCCGCTCCAACGGTACTTGCAGAAAACGACGGACAACCACAATGCAAAGACGCAACACATAATATGATGAAATAATTCGAGGTCATACGTAATGTTCTACTACTACTACTACTATTACCCCGACACGGCCATCCTGACTCTAACACGACCTCGTGTTCCCATAAATTGTCTTTTTATAATTTTATTATTATATATTTATTTTTTTTTTTTTATAAACAAAAGATGTATCATTTCCATTTCAATTCGTATAAACTTATCAAGTTAATTTCACAAAACAGTATCAGGTTTTCATAACCAATATCTTTACATAATTCTTACTATAATGTAATTTTAAAGAAAATCAATTATTCTTCTTCATTCAACATTACAAATTCAATGCCCCACACGCCATGATCAAAACAAACATCAGCTTGTTTTGCACTTGTGCTTGCATTATTTATCTGGTCTTGTTACTCTGCCATTTTCTTTGGCCAGCAGTAAATCTTTCATCACCTTTATTGGTGTGCTTCACTTTCTTCAGTGGCTTCAACATTTTCATTTTCGACTTCTCGGGCACTTGCCCCTCTGGAATTTTTCTCAAATCTTCATGTCGATATTTATAATTTCTTTTATTGGCTAACGACTTTAAAGTGTACCTGTCACCCTCCAGAACCTGTAATATTTCAAAAGGCCCTTAGAATTTTGGACTCAACTTGGTTTGATGCCTCTCTTCGCTTTTAAGTAGCACAAATTCTCCTACTTTGTGTCTAAGAACTTTTGTGTCTTTCCTCTATATTTAAGTGGTCTAGCCGGAATAAGTTCTCTTTGAGTGTGGAGGTTTCTAAAAAGGTGGGGTCTTGTGAGAATGGAGGGTCTATTCGAGCATGGTTCTGTTCAGTAGGGTTCTTAGTGTCTTTTATTTTGTAGACTTGATTAAAAAGGGTAGCAGTTCCTTTTTGATAATCTATTACGGCTTTAGCCTTGGACAACAATTTGCGTCCAATCAACATGTCGTAATGATATAAGAATTTATGAATTAAGAACTCTTGGGCAATAGGAAAGTAGTTATTGGGTGGTATAGTTGTAGCTTCGTTAATAGTTAACGGGCCATTACTAGTATGGATTAGGTGGTTGGTTTGCTGTATGGGTTTTTGGAAAATATTCCGAGTGAGCATATTTATAGTGGATCCGGTGTCATTTAGACACTTTAATTCGGCGTCATTATGTCTGATAATTACATATTGGTTTATTAGTTTAGGTTTGGTTTAGTTTCGCACTTATTATAATGTTTATGTTGTTCACTTAGTTGTAGTTTTTTAGTTTAGATTTTGTTGAGTTTCGCACCTATTATTGTTTTTTCTAATTCACTTATAATGTTCATGTTGTTCACTTAGTTGTAGGTTTTAGTTTAGATTTTGTTGAGTTAGCTATTTCGCTCTGATTTGAATAACCTTTTGGGGTTTTCGTCAGTAACAAAGGCAAAGATCAACGCTGAAGCCACTATAAATCGAAACACGAACAGTTTCAGTGAGCGTCGTTTTTTAAAAACTGTCAGCTTAAGACTAAATGTACAGAGTTTATGTTCGGCTCGAAGTGAACCGTGAGAGACGGAAATGTCTGATCAGTTTAGCAGAGTTTGTTTTTTAGGTGCATACAAAAAGAAGAATGCAATTATACAACGTTCATAATCATGCGCTTCAAGTTTCATGTCACGTTACGTACCCATGCATGCGCAAGATTGTATGTTCAGCGGTTTTGCTAGCTCGAATTTAGTCAGCGTAATATGTGAAGCATATTATGTTATGCTACTTCCCTCCCCTTAAAAAGGAAGCTTCTATGCTTCTACTTCTTCTATTGGAGTTGATGCATGCAATCTTGGTGATGCAGTTGGGTTTCTATCCTGTATTTCTGTTATTTTGTTTTTAAGTTTTAGGTAGATACAAACAATACAAGATGTGAGGCTTATGATTGATACCATTATACAAACTGTGATATTATTATTTGATATTAAATGTACAATGTCCTTATGTTCTATTGGTTTTATTTTAATTAGGTTTATAGGTGTGTACAATGGGGTAAGGTTTATCTCGGGGCTCAGCTGATTTTCATTCAGTACTATTTTTCCTATTTTGATTTTACATTGTTTTATTGTTATTATTTTGTTGCCATTAATCGTTATATTTTTATTATTCAAGTAAGGATACTGTTTGGATCTACATATTTAATTATTTGATTAACGGTTGTAGGGAAAAAATTACATATTGGATTTGTACGTTTTATGATATTTTTAATATATTCATTGTTCATTTCTTTGTAGTTCTGATTATAGATTTTATCATGTTCCTCAAAATAAGTGTCTTTATCTACGTGGTCAAGATGATAGCCATTACTATCTGCATCCGCGACATGGTTTTCTTTCCCTTTGATATATTTTATGTCGAAGTCGTACTAATCTTCCATCTAGTCAACTTTGAGTTAGGCTCTTTTAGTTTGTGTAGCCATTAAAATGGTTGATGGTCAGAAGCTATTACGAAGTGTCTTCCTAATAGATAGTGCCTGAATGTTTTGGTTGCCCAAACTATTCTCTTTCTCTATAGCGCTGTAATTAACTTCATGTTAATTTAGGGTCCTACTAATGTAACTAACAGGATGTCCATCTTGAGATAGAACAGCGCCTAGTGCTACATTGCTTGCGTCAGTTGTTAATACAAATTTTCTTTCGAAGTTTGGTATTTTTAATATAGGGTCCTCGGAAATAAGTACCTTTAGTTTATGAAATGCCTCTATGTAGTCCCTTTGGTTTATATCTATCTTGACTCCCTTTTTTAGACATTTAGTCAATGGTTTGGCTATATCGGAGAAATTAGGTATGAATTTTCTGTAGTAACCTGTGATTCCAAGAAATGCTTTGATTTCCTTGGGTTTAGTTGGAAGCGGATAATTTTGTATGGCTTTAATTTTTTCAGGATTTGGTTTAATCCCATCTTTAGTGTTAACGTGACCTAGAAAGGTAGTTTCCCGTCTTAGAAATTCACATTTATCTAGCTGTAGCTTTAAGTTAGCTTGAGATAATTTCTCGAAAACTGCTTCAAGGGACTGAAGGTGTTCCTCTAAAGAGGTGGAAAAAACGATGATATCATCTAGGTATACTAGAATGTTTTCATTTAAGAGTGGACCGAGCAGATTATTTATACAGCGTTGGAAGGTGGCGGGGGCATTTTTAAGCCCAAATGGCCTTCTTGTATAATATATTCATAGTGTCCATATTTAGTGGAGAAAGCTGTCTTGGCTATTGACTCTGGGTCCATTTCTATTTGGTGGAAGCCTTTTGCCAGGTCTATTGTTGTAAAGTAATTAGACCTCCCTAGTTTTCCTAATATTTGGTCTATATTTGGCATAGGGTATCGGTCATTTATTGTTATTTCGTTTAATTTTCTGTGGTCTATTACTATTTTCTTGGTACGACCCAAATGGGTCGTGGTAAATTTGGGGTCTAAGAATGAATGAGTAGCCCCTGTGTCTAGTAAAAATTTAAGTTGTCCTCCAAACGGTGAGTCTATTGTCACATAAGGAAGAGTCGAACCATGTCTGTGTTTGTGTCTGTCTATATATCCCGTCTGTCTTCCGAGGCTAATTCTTAAAAATTTTGTTGTGTGTCCTGTGTCTGCTCATCGTTTTCACTTTGTCCGTTGATGTTATACGATTGCCCCGAACGGTTAAAGGAACTCATTTGTGTCCGTCCGCTCGTATAGTCTGGTCTTTCTGGCTTGGCCATTATTGCTCGTGTATTTGATTGGTTGTTTCTGTTATAATTGTTTGTCCAAGCACTATTGTTGGAACTATACTGTTGTGGAGCCTGATTGGATCCAAAACGGTTATTGAAGTTTCTATTTCCGTTGTTGCTAGTCGATACTTGAACTACTTGACCCTGATCTGTGTTTTTTCTCCTTTTCTCCTGTCCTGATCCTTTCTGATCGATTTGTTTTCTTTTTCTCTCCTGGAAATATAATTCCCTTTCTTTTAGTGCCTCTTCATAGGCTTCGATCAGGGTTCTGGGTCTTAGGGCCCTTATAAAGGCGCCTAGCGGTCCCCTTACTCCCGTTATAAATGCGTCTAGCCATAACTTTGTGTATGATTCTTTTTTTGCTTTCACTACTGATTGTTCCTTTTCTTTAGTCTCTATGACATTAAACAATGCCAGTTTAACTTCCGATATCTGTTTGTATAGTCTAGTTAAAGAAAGATCTTTCATCTTAATTAGATGAATTTCCTGTAACAAGGAAGATTCTTCTCGTTTGTCCGTAAAGTTAGCGCGAAGTGTCTCTCTAATGGTGTCCCAATTAAGAGGGATTCCCTCTGTAATTAAGACTTCGTTCGCCCGTCCTTCTATCTTGTTTCTAATAGTTCTCATTAATAGATGACCATAAGGAGTTTGATCTGCTCCCTTGATCATCATCAGAATTTCATCGACGTTCGTAATGAAGTCGTTAAGGGTCTTAAAATTTCCGTCATAGTTCGGCAGAAATCTAATTGCGTATGGAATCCTTAAGGTGTTAAATATGTCATTGGGGCTGGTGTTTACCGTTGGTGGCGGTTTTGCTAGCTCGAATTTAATGTCAGCGCAATATGTGAAGCATATTATGCTACTATATATATATATACATATATATGTATAGCAATATAGCAATAAAGTGTATAGCAATACATCTTAAGTGAATAATACAAGTAAAATTTATTATTGATTTTGCTTGTTCTATTTTTATAAGTATTTTAACCGCGTGTGTTTGTGTCAATAGGAACTTTGTGCTTGTGTTAGTGTTCGGCGCTGTTTGTGGCTGTACGTATTTTTGTATCGATCACTCTTTCATAGTGTGGTCGTTTCTTTATAATTATCGGTTCGCGATTTCGGTTAAATTAATCGTTTGCTGCAACGGATTTATATTCCGCAAGTTACACATTAAGTTTCTTTTCTTTTCTTTCATTAATTAACATATATGTTTTATTATTAATTTTTTAACACAGATATTTATTTATTATTAATTTATTAACATTAAATTTATAAGTTTATCACATTTTATCATATTTTATTTATTTAGGTATTATCATTTATTGTCATTTTACAAAATGCCAAGGCTCAATAGGAGCACAGTTACAAGTAGGTCTCAGAGACGTAGAATTCAAAACCAGGTTAATAGGTCAAATTTAGAGTATATTGAACAGGAGCGAGCTTCACAAAGGGGAAACGAAGAAGTCCTCTTTAATGCTCAGTTCAATGCTCGATGCTCTTCTCGTCGAAGAAACTCGGCGTTTAGAGAGGAAGAGCAAATAGAAGATACTTTGCGTCGGTCGAGGCGCAGACAGGATCCTGTTTATAGGGAAAATGAGAGTAAACAGTTTAATGCTCGACGTTCTTCTCGTCGCAGGAATTCAACTTTTAGACAACAGGAGCAAATTGGAAATACTTCGCGTCGTTCAAGACGTCGACAAGACCCTCTCTACAGGGCAAACGAACGTGAACAAGATAATATTAGGCGCGCTAGTCAACGCGAACACAGAAAATAGGAGAAATGCCTCGGGGAATAGAGTAGGACGTGCGAATACCTTTTCTGAAGATAGAGAATCACAGAACCACTTTAAATTGCCTAATAGCCAGTTTCAACAAGACAGTCAAGCAGGGACCCGATAAGGTTTGCATATGTTGCAAGGGCTTGTGGTTTCCACATCAAGTGGACAAAATCTCCCGTGAGAAAATAGAGGAAAAGTGTTGTGAGGCAGACAGTTCAGGTATTTTGTATATTTCCTCTTTATTTCCACCTCACAGCAATAAGTTTAGTCGCTTGGATATGGACGCCAAAGCTCCATTTAAGGAGCTGTGATGAATGAGCCAATTCCAGTTGCAAATATTGTAACTTCCCTTCCAAGGGCATTTAATGAAGCCGAAGTATTACGGATTTATCTTAAGCGTAAGATGGAGTATAACCATAATTTTATGGCTGAAACCATTAGGCCCTCAAATGTTGCTGATGCAATTCGGTATTTAGTCAACACTGAGCTCTATAGAAAGCACCAAGTAACTGTCAATGAACAGTGGTTGTCTTCTTACTCTGCGACTGCAGACTGCACCTTTTGTTGCGTCAGCAGACGACAGGGACATTGTGTCACAAATGTTAGAAATAGCTTCTCAAGCTAATGAGCATAATTGTTTAGAAGATAAAGTACAGTTATATCCAGGAGGTCAAGTAACCTTCTTGGAGAATGTCCCTGTTGAAAACTTGGATATTCCGAGAATTGCCATAGCACCAGGGGAGGGGCAGCTACCTCTGGACATGATAACAGATTATGATTCAGGGGAGCTGGCTTTTCCTACAATATTTGCACCAATCAAACGGAAATGCCAGGAAAGTTTTACAACCATGGTTAGGTCAAAGCTTAGGAATTTTGATAGTAGAGGTTGTAGAACTGACAAGTTATTTCACAACTTTAAAAAGTTAGAAATGATTAGCATTAGGAACAGCACATCAATTTGCTTACGTAAGCACTCCACCACTCAAGGCATTTCGGCTGCTGATGTGCCAAATAGTTCAATACTTCATGACGATGGCTATAGCCTCTTAAAGGGTATTCGCACGTCTTGCTATGCAAAAATATAGACAAGCTAGAAGTATCTGAAGAAGAAGCTTTAAATTTGGGTTTTAATGAGAAAGCTCTCATTAGAGCAGACCCAGTGACCTGTGTTAAATACTTCGATTTTCGATATAGACAGGTCTTAAAACTAATGAAAAAGGAAGGCGGTGTCTTTGGATGTCACAAGGTCATCAAAATTTTATTGGCGGGTGGAGTAGTAGGTGGAGTAGTAATTTCGAAAAAGTTCAAAGTCTCCTCGACTTCCCTTATGATCGTGAAAACGTAGTTACCCTTAGCGATTTTCAAAACTCTTTTTCCCACGATCAACTTAACCTTAGTTATAAGGGCTATATTAATGCTATAAGATCAAGCATAAAGAAACCATAAGTATTTTTGAAGCGATCTTTTTCAGCGATCAAGCTTAACGCTTAAAATAAGCACCTCTTATTGTTGCAGCGAGCGAATATAGATATTCAGTTTATTTTAGACCTCTACGCTTGCTGCAGCTACGTTGTTAATTATATTAACAAGTCCCAGAGAGGCATCTCAATGCTGATGCGTGAGGCAATAAATAAATTAAAGATAATAATGTAACTAATGTAGCAAAAGTTACAGCAGTTAGGCAACAAATTTATTTTTGGCACTGCGATATCTGCTCAAGAAGCCGTCTACTGTTGTTTAGGTATGAATTTGTCCGCCAGCAGTAGTGCCAATGTATATATCAACACACATGTTCCACAAAAACGGGTCAGAATGCTGAGATCTAGACAGCAACTTCAAAATCTACCCGATGACTCTAGGGAAATTTTTCACTTATGCCTTCTAGATCACTATATTCAGCGTCCAGACCCTCTAGAGAGCTTATGCCTAGCCGATTTGGCAGCTTTTTATAGCTATAGCAAATCGGAACGTGGAACAATGTTCCCAGGGATTCCGAATTATTAGGTTACGCTCTTCGAGATAATAGTGGCTTCATTAGAAAGAGGCTCACAGCGTGTATTATTAGGTATAGGAGATTTAATATCAATATAGAAACAGGTGACTATTTCAGAGAGCTAAAAATACTTTACGCCCCATGGCGAGACGAGCATTTAGATTTAGTCACACATGACTGTGAATTGTTCTGTAGGCAGAATCAGGAGTAAGTAGAGAACAATCGCAAGAAATATAATGTACTAGATGATAGGGAACTTGAAGATGCTCTGAGCCACTTAAGGGAAGAAGCTGAAAATGAGGTAAATGAGGTAGCAGAACAAGAAGTAATAGATGATGGCTTCAGAGTTTTAGGATTGCCTGAAATAGATCCACAACTGAACGTTTTGAATATGGATGGAAATATTGAGACGAATGAGGAAGATAGTAATATCCGTTTAATCAAGCTTCCTCCTTTAGTTTCACAAGAGAACTTAGATTCCTTAATTTAAAGCAGAAGCTATATTTCATCAATGTCTTGCACAATGCCAAAAACAATTTAGTCTATCATGAATTTCTTTCTGAGGCGGTGCCGGAGTCGGAAAGAGCCGACTTATTTCAGCAATTTTTCAATCGTTGTCTGTAATTTATAACAGTGTAACAGGAGCCTCTTATGTGCACCTACAGGAAAAGCAGCATTCGGAATCAGTGGATCGACATTGCATTCCATGTTTTCACTTCCTGTTAATCAATTTCGCTCCGCACCTCTAAGGGCCTTAAGCCATGATTCAGTTAATAGTCTTCATGCAATGCTAATCGACCTTAAATTAATTATTATTGAAGAAATATCAATGGTTAGCTCTCTAATGTTTTCTTATTTAGACTCCCGTTTAAAGCAAATTTTTAAAAATACATTTCCGCTGAAGATTTTATCAAGGCTGGTCATTTAGATGTAGCTAGGAAACAAAGGATATTAGAAGAAGTTAAGGGTTTTAAAACGTCCAGTACACAGGGACTCTGTACGTCTCTCCTACTTAAAAATACTGCCAAGTACATGGTGACGGTCAATGTAGACACGGGGGATGGGTTACACATCGTACAGAACCTTTGTGGACTTCAATTCAGAAAATTGTTCGCAGTTTTCAATATTTAAATAACGCACAAGTTAATATTGACCGTAGGCAGTTTCCCATTGTGCCTGCTGAAGGCATCACTAAAAGTGGTAGTTCATGCTAATTCCAGAATGCAGCGTGCTGCATTATACGTGGCTTGCAGTAGAGCAACTACTGCTTCAGGATTGTCCATCATTGGGAACTTTGTACCTCCTAAGCCTCCTCAGAGTAATGATAAAGTAAAACCTCAATTAGAGAAATTGCGGACTGAAACACTATTACGTACTCATTGCTGGAGTTCAAAATAACATAAGTAGTTAAGCTATTATGTAAGAGAAGACGATCGGCAAATGCCGACGGCGAATTCGGGGAGTGTGGTCGGTCTGTGGCCCACTCTCACTTGTTAAAAATAGTTCTAGTCTCGTTTGTGCACTGAAGCCAACTACTTGTTTTGAAATTAAAAATATTGAAGCCGAACTTCGCGTCCTTTTATTTAAATTATTAGTTATCGTTTCGATTTCTCTAAAAACTCTTAGAGAATTTTCATTGGCGCCCGAGCACGGACTCGAGATTCGGTAATATTTAATAAAATTATATCGGCAGTAGTTGGCTTCGCGCGTCGTGTGTGAAAATAAAACCAAAAAAAGTGAACGTTTTGCTGGACTGAGGTATGCGCCAAAGAAGTCGTCAACGTTGGACAATAAATGGAAGCCAGTCGTTGCTCTATGTCTATAGATTCCATAGACAGCCTACAGGTATTTAGTATCTAAAATTGAGCAAGTCTTGTTGCTTGAAACGACGAAATTGTGGACATAAATATATGAGCACATAACCGCATGTACTAAGCAGCTCAAATTTTGATACTTGTTCTTTGAATATTGCATGAAAGCAGTGTACCTGCATATGTATATACGTGTGTACGTGATTGCTTCTATACACATCGATACATTTGTACCTACATTTAAACAGATGAGCACATATGAGCAACTAACCCCAACAACAAAGTAACATTAAAAACAATAGATACAAAAAACCTTACGTTGCATTTCTTTAAATTGATAGTACTAACCTGCTGGAATGAATAATAATAAAACTAAAATAAACAAACGCCAACATCGTTTATTTAGTTGTATACATATACTGGCATTATTACTGATCTCTTGTGGCGCATTCACTTTGGAACGTTGACCCCGGTTTACAGATAAGCTCATAATTTTCTTGTTCGCTTTCGCTTGCATTTCTGGCCAGCGGTATTTTATTCCCCGCACCCCGCGTTTTGCATTGCTGCCTACAACTGTAGTTACAGCAAATCTTTTACTTATCTTATCTCTCTTCGTTTGATTCTCGTTCGTTCGTCTTACATACTGCATTGAGTGCGTGTGTTTGGTAATTACATTCTTACATTCTCGCTACCCTACACCCCGCGTTTATATTGCTGCCTACGACATTAACTGCTCTTTAGTTCCGAATCTCTCGGAAATTTCGATTGTTTGTTCACACAACACATAGGGTGTGTGTTCAGACCAGTTAATTGGCTTGTGTAGGTAGTATCGCTGCAAGGGTAGCTTATAAATTTTCGTTATTTGAGTAAGGTATACATACATTCTATAAAATGTCTGAGTCCGAGAAACCACGTACCGAAAAATTGCCGAGTTCTAAAGGTAGTGCAAAATTCGCGTTGTGTCTGCAAAGATACGATAAGGTGAGTGCTGATATTGCTTGTATGCAATTAGCAATTAAAAACAAAGCAACTTCTGCAGACAGAACAGAGTTAACGTGTAGATTAGAACTTTTGGAAAGGTATATAGAGAAGGCTATGAATCTTCAAGCCGAATTAGATAATTTAAACCCTCTTAACGAACATAGAGAGCAGTTAGAAGAATTGTGTGTCATCACAAAGGCATACCTAAATGCAATAAAGCCAGAAACAGAGGTTAAGTATATTTGCTCCGCAAGTTCCAGCCCGCGTTCGCAGCACCCGAAAATGCGTTTGCCAACATTCAATGGTAAGCATTCGGAGTATAGAAATTTTATGTGCCTTTTCGAAAGCTTAGTTCACAATGACACTTCTCTAACTAATGTCGAGAAGTTCAATCATCTGGTGTCTTGTTTATCAGATGAGGCATTAGGGGTAGTTAATCCGTATCAGTTGACGGATTGTAACTATCCTAAGGCAATTGCAAGCCTCAATGCAGTATATGACAATAAATGTCTTATATTCTTTGACACTGTTTCACAGTTATTCGACATACCTAGCATGACGAAACCATCTGCATCGAGCTTGAGAACGATAATAGATACGGTGTCTGCTATATGAGCGTCGTTGTCGTCGTTGGGGAACGACAAAGATATTGCTAACGCAATGATCATTCATATGGTCATGGCGAAAGTAGACCATACTACAAAGTCTCGTTTTGAAGAGCAGCTGGATTATGATACACTGCCGTCTTGGGAGGATTGTGCTAGACAACTAAATAAGAGATATCAGTATTTGTCAGCAGAAGAGTCAACTCGAGAGAAAACAAAGTCACGAATTGAACACAAGAAACCCCAACATTCCAAATCGTCCTTCGCTTGTGCTGAAGGAGGACGCACTTCATCGCTTGTGTGCATATTTTGCAAATCGGAAACGCACAACATTTATTCTTGTCCGTCGTTTGCTGCCGTCTCAGTTATGCAGCGTTCTGAATTCGTCAAGACCCAAAAGTTATGTCTCAATTGTCTGGTCACAGGGCACATAATTTCAAAATGCAAAGCATCAAAATGTAGAGTATGTTCAAAGCCTCACCATTCCTTGCTTCACATGTTCAAGGTGAGACACCTTCTACTCACCAAACTGCTTCAGATGCATATTTGGGACATGTGCTTAATAATGAGCAAGTCGTTCTTGCAACAGCCATCGTGAATGTTAAAGATAGATTCGGTCAGTGGCATCCTGCCAGAGCCTTACTTGATAGTGGTTCCCAAATAAACTTGATGTCTGAAAGCATGGCTCAACTATTACGACACAAGCGGGAACCAACTTCCCTATCTATCTCAATGGTTAGTGGTGCAACAATCGATAGCAAGAACAAGATATGCGTCTCTATTCAATCGCGCTCAATTGCGCTTTCCGCTGACTGTTGGGTTCTAAAGTCAATTTCCACGACTCAACCTGGGCAGTCATTTGCCACATCAAGTTGGAAAATACCCAAGAATATTAATTTGGCAGATCTAGAGTTTTATAGGCCTGGTAAAGTGGATATTCTCTTGGGCGCAGAATTGTTTTACGAGTTGCTATGCGTTGGACAAATAAAATTACGTTGACAAATTATGCAAAAGACGCTGCTGGGTTGGATAGTAGCGGGAAAATACACTGAACAAGTACCTCGTCGTCAGTTCCGTGGGTGTTCAATAGCTCAAAATAATAATTGTTCTCTCGACTCCTTAGTCACCCGTTTCTGGGAATTGGATCAATATCCAATTGAGTCGAAGGCTGTTCGCCAAACAGCTGAACAACAGGCGTGTGAACAGTTTTTCAATAAAACTGTCAAACAGTTATCTTCGGGTCGCTTTGAAGTGAAGCTTCCTTTCAAGACCAATACAAAGGTTCTCGGTCGATCCTATCAAACTGCTGAAAGGCGTTTTTACCACTTGAGCGCAAATTATCAAAGGATGCAATCCTTCGAAACATGTACCATGACTTCATGAAAAAATATCTCGATTTCGGACACATGTCCATTCTGAAGTCTGCTCCTCTAGAACAGTATTACTTTATTCTATCGTTCTTAGACATGAAATTTGAACATGGCCCTCTCTCATATGAGGCTTGTGTGGACTCAAATTGTGAGCCCCACAAATTTTACCATTTAGTATAAGTTAACTTTAAGACAATGGAGTCACAGTAGGATAAATTAGTTTTAAGAGCAATGAAGCCAGAACCACTAGATTAGATAACTTTAGGCAATGGAGGCATCAGTTAGGCAATGGAGCCAGATAATAGTATTTTTAGTCTAGTCACTGCCAAACCAATATACCCCATTGGCACAGTATAGGGTATACGACTCGCTCACGGCAAAACCACCACCAAAGAGATCAGCAACGGGAACACGACGAGCACGCTCAGAGAGCGCCAACAACGCAAGCGCACTCAAGCACCCGCACACAAACACGCGCAGAGAACACCCCAGCACACGCACTCAAAGAGCGGCACTCTTAACTGACGCACGCGCGCAACAAGTAAAGAGAGAGCGTACGCACACAGACGTCCACGCACGCGCTCAACAGCTAAAGAGAGCGTACGCACACAGACGCCACGCACGCGCTCAAAAGCTAAAGAGAGCGTACGCACACTGACGCCTACGCACGCGCACGCACACTAACGTCTGCGCATGAGCACAGTGAGAGCGGAAGAAGACCACTCAATCTGCAGTGCACGCACTCAAGTATGAGCGCCAACGAGTGCAAGCGAGATATGCACCCAGAAAAAAAACAACGGAGCTCTCTGAGTGAAACCAGAGCAGGAGCACCGGCGAGCGAAACGGAGGGGAAATTGAGACCGGACAGTGACCCTCCGAGTGACAGACGGGACACTTGTGTCAAAGCGCGCGAAAGTGCCAAACGGGAGTGAAAGTTCAACGGGACGCCGAAAAATCCGCCAACACACGCCAAGGACAAACAGAGGTCGTCGCAAAGGACAGAAGGAAGGACGAGAACAGAAGGCAGAGACAGTCAGGATCAGTGTGCCAGAGCGGAGGGAGAGACACGAAAGCGAGGTGAGCGAGCCACACTGCGGCCTAAAAGCAGAGACAACGTAGGCCCCTTTAGGAATTAGGCAAAACGGTGCTCGGTGCTAGCTAGGGACTTAGGAAAATAGTTAAGCGAGAAAAATGTAAAATAAATGTCGAAAAGAGTTAAAGAAAACCATGAGAAATAAAGTGAAACAAACAGAAATCAAGTGAAGTGAAATGTTTTAAATGAAAATAGTGCGAGGCCCACGGTGCTTAGTGCGAGAGCCGTTAGCGGAGAGAGGCCAAAAGTCACTCAAAACTAGCGGCGCTCGCAAACAGGGAGTCTTTTTAGGGAGTTTTACCGTGGGCCAATCGCTATGGTATCGTAGGGAAATTTATGTCAGTTGGAATGTGTTGTTTCCGTAGTAACTCCGTGTATATATTTGTGTATGTGTATGCGTATGTGCATGCATATGTGTGTGTATGTGTGTAGGTGTGCGTGTAGGTGTGTACAGTGGTGTGCCGACTGTACTGAAGTTTGTGCTGGTGCAATGACGGTCAAATCCCGTTGCATACAGTGCAGCCTCAGTATAGCCAGGCGGACGAGTAGTGTATACAAGGTGTTCCCACGGTACCGGAGCCTAACTGGTGCGATGACGGTCAAATCCCGTCGCATACAGTGAAGCCCCTGGTACAGTCAGTCAGGTCTCAGGAACTGACGGTCAAATCCCGGTTCCCTGAGACTCACCTGCGGAGGGGACACCAGGTAGGCATTACTTTCTCTGCCTTCGGCCACCTACAGATCACCCCGCTCTGCCCCTCACCCCTCAAGTCGGCCGCTTGAAAGCCTTTGCCTCCCCCCCTCCCGTCGACCCAAATATTTCACCCCCTCGTCCAGGGTCTCAGCACCAATACAAATTTTCTTGTAAAGGTAGCCCTGGCGCGATTGAGCCGACCCCAGCCATAGAACGTTACCTTACAGGTGGCGCCCGAGCAGGGACCCTGAGACTCTTAGGAGGGGATTCCATCTTTGTGGCTTAAAGCACCACACATATGTAGGTCCGAGAAGGCGGGCAAGGGCGGTGCGGCGGCAGAGACACGAGCACGTGCACGCCGACACGCCAAATTTTTATGTTTTCAAGATCGCGAGAAAAAGAGGGAAATTCGAGCCCCATCAGGAAACAATACACCGGCCCCAGGGGACAGGAAAGGGTAGCTCAGGGACAGGGACATAGACGAGGACATAGAACAGGGACAGACGAGACAGAATACGGACGAAATAGGTTTAAGCGAAGAGGAGGGAGAAGTTAGGTTTAACAAGGACTAGTTTTAAGCACGGTAAAGTCGAAAAGTTAGGATTTAAGCAAGGATAGAATTAAGCAGAGGCAAGGAGACGGACAGGACAAGACAAGGACAGAGAATAGGACACAGACAGAGAGCTCAGGGCACCGTCAGACTGTCCCTAAGGACCGAGGGGGCGCGGGGGAACTGCCGGACCGCCGTCGGTGTGGTGAGCAGAGCCAAGCGCGTCGACTGCGGGTATATAAGGGCGGCCGCCAGCGGCAGAAAGTTAGTCAGCTCCCGGTCTTCAAAGCGATCACAGCTCAAGCCTTCCGAAAAGGCTGAGCTAATTAATTAAAAGTCTCGAGTTTATTTTAAAAGTTTTACAAGGATCAAAGCAAGTATCAACAAGGATCAACGAAGGAATTTAAAAAAAATTCAAGGATCAAGGACCAAGGATCGCGGCCTAGCAACAAGGATCAACGATAGGACCAAGGATCGCAGCAAGGCAACAAGGATCTACAACAGCGGAGCTACAAATTCAGGATCAAACCAAAAAATGGTAGGACTTCGATGGGTCTCCTACCGCCGGAAAGCCGAGCTGGAGCCAATGGCCGACGAGTTCGGATTTGAGCGCGAAGGCACCGTGGAGGAGCTACGGGCCCGATTGGCAGCCTTTATTAACAGGAAGGACCACACCTCAGACGTCATCAGTCGGCTGCAAGCCCTCGAGGCCAAGTTTGGCACAGCCGCGAGCCCCGATCGGAGGCTGCCCGTCTTCGACACCGCTCCTAAGGCATCTCCAGCCGTCGGGGAAGAAGGACGAATGAGGTCTGCCCACATCTCGGCTCCTGAAACCAAGCCGATAGTCGCAACTCAGACGCTCATGGTGCCGCAGCCAAGTGCTCCCCGGAACTCCACCACCAGCCACACACAAGGACATTTCCAACAACACACCACCAGTATCGAGCAACAGGGATACAGCACCGGAACCGAGAGGCAAGATGGCGCCGCCTTCGCACACACCGCCGACCGCATGCGACGCTGGGGCATCACATTTGACGGCTCTTCGGACCCCCTTCGTTTCATCGAACTCCTTGAGGAGCGGGCCACCAGTTATCGGATCGATACAAGGGACATGCCTCAAGCTATCCCGGAACTCTTGTTAGGATCGGCCGAGGACTGGTTTAGGACTAGCGGACTGCAGGGAGAGACCTGGAGTGTCTTCCGCAGGAAGTTTCTGGATTTCTACCTGCCGCCAAGATACTTCCAGAGGCTAGAGGACGAGATCCGGCTCCGTTACCAGAAGTCCGGGGAACCATACAAAACATACATGGTGGATATCCGGCTCAGGATGTGCCGAGCGGGTTACTCCGAGGCCCAAGAGTTAGAACGAGTCTACGAAAACTTGCTCCCGGAGTACCAGCTGTTCATAAGGCGACACGATTTCCGGACCCTGAGGGAGTTAACCACGCTAACAACGAACTACGAGGTGACACGGGAACGTGAGAGGGAGCGGAGCCAATGGAATTCTTATCAGGAGCAGCGCCAGCAGCCCACCCCAGAGCCGAGGGGCCCGGATACTCGCCCGAACGCGTGGATACCACAACAAGGACAACAACACCAAACATTGGCGGTAACGAGGTCCAACCATGCCAGGGAGCCCCGCTAGGGCAGCCGATCAATGTGCGCGAGGCTTGCCGAAACTGCGGAACCCCAGGACATTTCGCCAGGGAGTGTCGCAATCCGAGGGTGCTCTTCTGCTGGAGCTGCGGGAAGCGAGGAGTACGCACGGCGGACTGCTGCCAGGTCCAGCCGTCGGGAAACGGGCAGCCGCCCTCCCTGAAGCCAGACGCAGCAGGGGCGCTAGGAACCATCGTCAGGAAGTAGCGGGAGTTATCCAGCTCCACGGTGGCCGCATTACAGCTCGCGTCATCATCGAGGGTTACGTAGTAGCAGCTACCGTCGACACCGGGGCTACACGGAGTTTCATCGGCTCGCGGTTAGCCGAGAAACTCGGTAACGCTAGCAACCGATGCAAGGTGCGGACCGTGGTCGCGTTAGCGGACGGGAGCCAGAAAGAGCTCACGCGTGCTCTCTGGGTGGACTTTCAAATTGGATGACGTGCTGCTCGGCTTAGATTTCCTGGGAGCAATTGACGCCGTCCTCATATGCGGAGGAGTATCATTGCACCTAGGCACACGGACAACCAGGCGAATCGCATCGGGAGAGTTAGCAACGGCACCACAGAACAAGGACATCCCAGCAACGGCACCCCAGAACAAAGACATCCCCACAACGGCACCCCAGAACAAAGACATCCCCACAACGGCACCCCAGAACAAAGACATCCCCACAACGGCACCCCAGAACAAGGAGACCCCCCGGCAGCACCACGAAGTCCAGTCGGCATCCGCGCAACTGGGAATACAAACAAGGAGACCCCCACGGCAGCACCACGAAGTCCAGTCGGCATCCGCGCGACTGGGAATACAAACAAGGAGACCCCCACGGCAGCACCACGAAGTCCAGTCGGCATCCGCGCGACTAGGAATACAAACAAGGAGACCCCCACGGCAGCACCACGAAGTCCAGTCGGCATCCGCGCGACTGTGAATACAAACAAGGATACCCCCACGGCAGCACCCCGAAGAACCGACAGCATTCGCACGGACTCCACGAAGAAGACCACGGCATCCCGGCAGGACACCCCCACGAGACCTTACGAGGACAACATGGCCAGGTTCTTGGGCCCGAAGTCGAAACGCGCGGTCCAGAAGAATCCTTTTCGGCAGGAGACAGCGCAACCCAAGAGGTCAACTCCCTTCACCGGACTCGCCACGGTTGGCGTGATGCCCGCAGGAACAGACGACAAGTCAGCACTTCAGCACTGTCAATGTTCGACGGACTATCTGGCGTCTCGCCAATCGCCGAGCACGTGATCGTGCTGAAAGACGACCGACCCATCAAGCAGCGTTACTACCCGAAGAACCCGGCCATGCTAAAAATAATCAATGAGCAGGTCGACGAGTTGCTGAGGGAGGGATGCATCGAGCCGTCGAAGAGCCCGCACAGCGCACCAATCGTGTTGGTAGGAAAAAAGACGGGGGAGACCCGGATATGCGTGGACTTCCGCCAGTTGAACGCACGGTCAATACCCGACGCTTACCCCCTCCCCAGGATCAACTCCATCCTGGAGAGGCTGAGAAACGCGAAGTTCATCAGCACCCTTGACCTCAAAAGCGGATATTGGCAAATCCCGATGGCAAAACAAAGTCGCGAATGCACGGCATTTACCGTCCCGGGGAGAGAACTGTTCCAATGGAAGGTCATGCCTTTTGGCTTACACTCGGCACCAGCGACGTTCCAACGCGCATTGGATAGCGTTATAGGGCCGGAGATGGAGCCCCACGCATTCGCGTATCTAGATGACATCATCGTCATCGGAACGTCGCTGGAGGAACATGTCCGCAACCTACGCGAGGTGTTTCGAAGGTTGAGGGAGGCCAACCTCAGGCTGAACAAGAAGAAGTGTCACTTCTTCCAGAAGAAGATCGTGTACCTCGGCCACGTAGTCAGCGAGCAAGGCATTCACACAGACCCGGAGAAGGTGGTCGCAGTCAGAAACGTTCAACCCCCTCAAGCGTTAAGGAGTTGCGACGCTGCTTAGGGATAGCATCGTGGTACCGCCGGTTCGTCCCGAACTTCGCAACCGTAGTGTTGCCCATGTCCCAACTACTGCGGAAGGGGCGACGATGGGAGTGGAAGGAGGAAGGAGCCCTCAAGTGGCTTAACACAATCGAGAACCCTACCGGAAGGATCGCGCGTTGGGCTCTGGAGCTCCAGCAGTATCAATTCGACGTCCATTACCGGAAAGGGAACCAGAACATAGTGGCGGACGCACTCTCCAGACAACCAGCGGAAACCCTATGCCATGTGGTGGAGAAGCCTCTAGAATGCCCCTGGTTGAGCAGGCGCAGAAAGGAGGTGGACGAGAACCCGGAAAAATACCCAGACTACACCATACAGAACGACCAACTGTACCGCCACGTAGGACTGAAGCAAGATGCCGAGGAGTACGTCCCCTGGAAACTATGCGTAGGCACCGAATCCCGCCGTAGGGTGTTGCAAAAATGCCACGATGCCCCCACCGCCGGACACCTAGGGATTCGGAAAACAACGACGCGGGTTGCTCAACGTTACTATTGGCCGGGGATGTTCCGCGACGTAGCCCGCTACGTGAAAAGATGCACTGCCTGCCAGAAGTTCAAGACAGAACAACGGAAGCCGACGGGGAAGATGCTCACACGAAGGACTCAGCAACCCTTCGACATTCTCTGTGCCGATTTCGTGGGCCCGCTGCCAAGGTCAAAGCAAGGTCACACGATGCTTCTCGTGTTCTTCGACCTATTCTCCAAATGGGTGGTATTGGTACCGCTGAAGAAGGCAACCTCCGCGCAGCTGGAAAAGGCGTTCCGGGAGAGGATCCTCAGCCGCTTTGGGATTCCCCGCACATTCGTGTGCGACAACGGGACCCAGTTCACCAGTCGCACGTTCAAGGGTTTCTGCAAGCGACTGAACCAACAGAACCCAACGGAACGCGCAAATCGGACGGTGAAGACGATTATCGCTCAATTCATCGATGGACCACAACACACTTGGGATATCCTGCTACCAGAGTTGTCTCTAGCCATCAACAGTAGCATGTCCGACACTACGGGGTTCAGTCCGGCCTTCCTGGCACAAGGTCGCGAGCCTCGTCTACCAGGAGGCCTCTACGAGGAAGTCACGCCAGGAACGGGCAAGGAGGACCAAGATCCGGCCGATCGGATGAAGCACCTGCAACAACTGTACCAGGTGGCAAGGGAAAACTCCCAACGAGCTTCAGCCGAACAGAGCCGACACTATAACCTTCGCAGAAGGGACTGGAGACCGGGGGACCTGGTACTTCTACGCCAGCACGTTCTGTCGAAGGCCGCTGAGGGGTTTGCGGCGAAATTGGCCCCAAAATACGAAGGTCCGTACAAGGTGGTGCGATTCCTCTCGCACAATATCACCCGGTTACAACTTCACGGAACTCGGGAGCGACGCACAGCAAACGTCGCCGACCTCAAACCGTTCCAGCCAGCAGAGGACAGCAACAGCGAGGAGAACCCATCACACGGCCCACCACCCGAGTAGTATTAAGAGAATTCGATGGGAAGCTAGTAAACAAGCACTGGTCCATAGGGCATAAAGGGGGATCGTCATAGAGAAAAGCTAGATATCAAAGTTAACCCCACTTACACCCCTACAGCCAAGCACCATGGAGAACGAAGGCCGGCTTCCCCACCGAATACGCCAACAACAGGTGGAGGATTGGCTAGAGGAATTACCCATCGCCCTGCCCCCGGAGGAACAGCCCGACGTCGTCCAACAATTCGAGTCGGACGAGGAAAAAGAAGCGAACCCCATCGACGACGACGACATCAGCACCATCCTGTTTCCCGACGCGGACGTCATCGCGGACCCGTGTGTGTCATCGACCACCTACACCCCACCGCAAATCGCCCGCATCCAGGTGGTGTCCAATTCAATTATTATTGGACGTTGAATACAATGACTGTATTAGCAAGTGGTCCAACGACACCAAGCCGATGCTTGTTGCGCGCGGAACCCAAACGAAGTCCACCTCCCGCCTGACCGACCGAGAGGCACCGTCGCATAACGGACGACACGGAAACGCGGTAGTAATGCGAATAGAAACGCGAGTAAAAACTAACGCGATGTGGAAAAGAAATAAAATAAAATAAAAAAGACGAGGCGATAGAACGCGGCATGCAAGTAGGGGAAAAAAAGGAAAAACATAGAATAGAAAATCGAGGAAGATTCAAATACTAATTACTAATTACGTACTAGATAGGCCAGAATTAAGGACTTCATAGCAGCGATAGTGTTAGTGCTAGCTATGATGTGTTGGAGCTTATTGTAGTCCGAACATAATGCCCTGAAAGGATCATGCAGTGCATAGTTCGATCTACAATAAGGAAGTGTTAGTGGAAGGAAATAGCGAGTTCTTCTGCAAGGAACAGAGAAGTGTAGCTGCCTTAACAAGGCCTCACTGTCAATGTCACCTTGCATAAGGTTGTTAATAAATAAGACCCCTAGCATGGTTCTGCGGTTAGTTAGGGAAGGCAGATTTAGTAACAGAAGTCTACTATTATAGGAAAGCAGTCTCAAATTTTCATCCCAGTTAAGGCCGCGTAAAGCAAAAAGTAAGAAATTTTTCTGTACAGATTCGATGCGTTCCTTATGAATAGTGTACTGGGGACACCATACGCATGAACCGTATTCGAGAATGGGACGAACAAGTGCAACGTAAAGGGTCTTTGTAATATAAGGATCGTCGAATTCCTTAGACCATCTTTTGATAAAGCCTAGGACACCCATGGCTTTATTGACCATATTAGTTATATGATTGGAAAACTTTAGTTTTCGGTCCAGACGGACCCCCAGATCATCAACTAGGGTGATTCTTTCCAAGGCACAACCACAAAGAGTATAAGAAGCAAACTTCGGACTGGCTCGAGAGAATGTCATCAGCTTGCATTTAGAGCTGTTCAGGTTTAAAAAATTGGCACAACACCAAGAATTAAAACTATTTAGGTCGGTTTGTAGGTTTGAGTGACAGTGGTCGTCTTTAAATTGGTAGCAAAGCTTTACATCATCCGCATACATAAGAGTACGGGAGTTACATATGACCAAGGGAAGGTCATTAATGAAAAGCGTAAAAAGTAGGGGACCAAGATGACTCCCTTGAGGAACACCAGATGTGGCATGAATTGGGTTTGAAAGGGTGGTTTTAAAGAGGACTCTTTGAGTTCTGTCAGCCAGATAGCTTACAATCCAACTAAGTAGTTTTGGTGAAAAACCTAAAAGGTCAAGTTTATGTGCCAGAAGGGAATGATTCACTGAGTCAAAAGCTTTACTGAAATCAGTATAAATAACATCAGTTTGAAGATTTTCCTGAAATCCTTTTACCACGAAGGATGTCAGCTCAAGCAAGTTTGTCGTAGTAGAACGACTTTTAATGAATCCGTGTTGAAAAGGTGAGATAACGGATCTACAGAAATGTTGCAAGTGAGGAGTTATAACATTCTCGAAAAGTTTGGGTATAGCCGACAATTTAGAGATACCTCTATAATTGCTTGTATCAGACTTGCTGCCCTTTTTAAGCAAGGGAATAATAAAAGATTCCTTCCAAATGGAAGGAAAGACTGAAGTTTCTAAAGACAGCGAAAATAGTTTGAGCAATGGCTTACTTAGGGAGATAGCACAGAATCGAAGTATGCAAGCAGGAACACCGTCAGGGCCTGGTGAGAAGACTGGCTTTACTAAAGAGAGATCCTTTACCAATGAACTTTCGTTTAAAAAGGGAGAGAAGATACCATTTGAACTTGGAATGTTGTATGGATAAAAGTGAGTTTTCTGTGTAGAGGGAGAATAAGTCGTTTGAAAAAACTTTGCAAACATATCGGCCATGGCTTGGTCGGTATCTGCACTAGCATTTTCAAACGTTAATTTTGTTGGAAATGCGGTAGACTTACGCTTCGTGTTAACGAAACTATAAAACTGTTTGGGGTTCTGAATAAACTGAGCCTTACAACGAGTTAAATAGTTCTTATAACATTTCGCGTTCAAGACAGTAAAATCTGACCGCGCGCTTAAGTAGCGAGAAAAGGCTGAAGATGAGCTATTACTTTTATATTTTTTAAATAAGTTTGACTTTAAATTTTTTAACCGTGACAACTCTCTTGTAAACCATGGCGGCTTACTCGAGGAAGTTGGATAAAAACACGGAACACAAATATCTAAAAAGTAGTTAATTGTGTTATAAAAAATATTGGTCGCTACTAAAGTATCAGTAGACGAATACAATTCTGACCAATCAAATTGGGAAATCATCCCATTCAATAAGTTAAAATCTGCTTTTCTAAAGCAGCGTACACGATTACACAGTTTTTCATCATTATCCATACAAGCACCAAAATCAAAAGTAACTTCAAGAGTGGGATGGTAAGGATCTTCAGGAAGAGAAAGTGGTTGTGTCTTGTTTAGACTCACTCTAGATGGATCCGAGACAAAGCATAAGTCTAACGATCTGTTACTACTGTTTAAGACATGATTGACCTGAGACAATGACATGTCAAAAAGGTCGTGTTGCCGTGAGGGCAGAAGAGAGTTTGAATCAGCACTTGTTGTCCAATTACAATCGGGGATATTGAAGTCACCCAGGACTAAAAATTGATCTCTGTCTGATAACAGATTAAATATGGTCTGTATTGCAGACAAATGTTGCAAGTAGACTGATATTTCCGACGACGGCGGAATATAGGAACAGGTTATATAATGAAAAAAACCGGGAAAGTGTAATTTTACACAGAGTAATTCAATGCCAAATTGAATCTCCGGTTCTAAGAGTTCCGAGTTGATGGTGGAATCAACTGCAATTAGAACTCCACCACCACGTCGGTCAGGTCGATCACACCTGTAGGTTGTGTACTTATTTGGAAAGACTTCGGAGTTCAGGATCTCCGGCTTTAACCAAGTCTCAGTAAACACAACAATTTGGGAAGAAAAAGAAAGACTGTTTAAGTATAAAGTTGAAATTTTAGTACAGAGACCTCTAACATTTTGATATGAAAGAGTCAAGATGAGGGAATCTCCACCACACGCCCAGGACGAGCGTTACGGTGGGTGGACCCGTCTCCGCCAACACTAGGGGCCACAGCGGTGGAGGCAAGAGGGATCCTTCGACCGGCGGACCAGCTCGAAGACTGGGAGACGGCCCTCCATTTGCCATTGGAGGAAGTAGAGGCCATGTTGGGACCACCCACCCGGCAGCGTCGCAGAAATCGCGCGGGCAATCTTCACGCCCCAAGCCAACTGGCGGGAGGCCCCACGAGACTGGCGGGTGGCCCGCCAGGAAGGCAACCACCCGCCGAGCTGATCGACCAAATCCGGCACAGGCAGGAGATTGGAATCCGCCACCGGACTAGGTTCGCCTTACATGCCGAGGGAGCGACGTTCCGCGTCATGATGGGCACAGGCGGGCGCGTGTCAGTGGTCTTCCACTGGCATAGTAAGGGGGTGGTGTGAGGACTCAAATTGTGAGCCCCAAAAATTTTATCATTTAGTATAAGTTAACTTTAAGACAATGGAGTCACAGTAGGATAAATTATGTACGATTTTACATAACTGCAGAAAATCGTACGCTGCAGATGATACGCAGGCACACTGCTATCTTAAGCAGATAGGCGGCAGGGTACGTTTCTCACGTACCTAAATCAACAGTGACCCTTTACTGATATGCACTGACCGTCGCTGGTAGGCATACAGACATAACAAATACTGACCGTTCGCTGATATGCAGGCGGACTTAGTAAACATCGACCCTTCATCACTATGCATGCAGATGCACGATTTCGCACCATCTGCATGCCATAAATCAGCAGATATCATTAGACTTAGATAGTAACATTTGTCTTTTATCATGCATTTAGAACCTCAGTAAATATCTAGCTTGTAAGAAACGTGTATATAAACCCCACAACGAAGAAAATAAAATCAGTATGAAAAGTAACTCTCACTTGACTACTCATTCGTACTCCGCAGCCCAATTTGTTTCTGTACTTATTGCGGCGACCTCTGCCACATGGTTATGCACCTGGGGCAAGCAAACTTAATAATAAAAGAATAAAATACAGTATTGATATTACTCCGACGTTGAGTGATATCAATTCAATCTAAACATTTGGTGACCCCCGACTACGACCACGAGAAGTTGTCAACCAGGCGACAAAGGCTTAATAACCTCTGACTCTGGAATTATAGAAGTTGTCAACTAGGCGACAAGAACTCCAGGATCACGACGCTGGACCAAAGAAGTTGTCAACCGGGCGACAAACTCATAAAAAAAAAAAAATTTGTTTTAATTTATACTGTTAGAAAGAACACGGTGTGAGTCGAGGCACATCAGAAAAAATACCTCTTAAAGTTCTGACAACAGCTAATAAATTAAAAATGGCCACATCAAGCATCAATAATTTGCTGGCACAGCAATCACAAATCGGCGAGGAGATCCAGAAAGTTATTCGTAACTACAAGAAGGATCCCGCCGAAAGGAAAACATACCCAAAATACTTCAGCGATAGAATCGCATCGCTGGAGTCCCACCAACAACTTTTCGAGCTAAATGATGAAAAGATTCGCACGATTTTGCAAGGAGCAACGGTGGAACATGAGTACTTCAGTGGGAAGTACTTCGAAATAATAAAAACCGCGACGAACGAATATATAACTATATTCCAGAAGCAACTGCGTGTTCTAGAAATGGACGCTGAATCTATGACATCAACGGACGAAAGCGAGATTCAGGCCCATGATTCGGGAACAGCGGGTTTTGCTTGAAATTCTGGATCGCATAATGAAAATGATGTCAGACGAAACTCAAGCTGGATTCAAACCCATAATTGAACAATATTGGAAGGATATCAAGGATATCCACGTTCAAATGTACAAAAGGTTTGCCGATCCAGTCTCTCTCGGCTATGATATACAAAACTTTTTATCGGCCGAGATTGCTGTGTGAAAATTCTCTAAGAGTTTTTAGAGAAATGGAAACAAAGATAATATTATTTAAATAAAAGGACGCGGAGTTCGGCTTCAATAATTTTAATACAACACGAGTAGTTGGCTTCAGTGCACAAACGAGAGTAAATCTATTTTTACAAGTGAGAGTGGGCCACAGTCCGACCACACTCCCCGAATTCGCCGTCGGCAGTTGCCGATCGTTTTCTCTTAACATTTTAGCACACTTCATGTGTTCTCTTACTAACTACTTATGTTATGTTCAGCTCCAACATTCCGGCCCCGTTGACGAGCTCCGGTCTTCAACAATTCGGGAGCAGTGCCAGCTTGTGAATTGGGCGCCTAATTGCGCCTGCTGGTGTTTTTAGTTCCACTACCCGAACCTTGCCGTCGTCCCCTGAGATTATGCGCGTTACGCGCCCGGTGATCCATCGTTGCGGGGTGTGTTGTCGTCGTGCACCATAACGACCGCCCCTTCCGCCAGATTGGCCTCGCCTTTGGTCCACTGTGTTCGCTGCTGCAGACTGAGCAGGTAGTCTCTGGACCACTTGCGCCAGAAGTGCAGTCTGAGCGCCGACAACTGCTGCCACCGCTTCAAGTACGCGGGTCCTGGCTTGTTGCTCGACTCTTCTGGTCCTGATCCTTGCGGCAGCGCAAGCAAAGGCTGCCCGATGAGTAGGTGTCCCGGTGTTATGATTTCGCCATCGTTGGGATCGGTGCTGTCTATGAGCAGTGGTCTGGAGTTGAGCAACGCTTCGACGTCCACCAGATGCGTGCTCAACTCGTCCGGCGTTAGGTTCGCATTGCCCGCTCCTCGCACCAGCCTGTGCTTGGCGGCCTTCACCGCTGCTTCCCACAGTCCCCCGAAGTGCGGTGCTCGAGGGGGAATAAACTTCCAGTGCACCCCTCGCTCCGCTGCGTAACCGATCAGTCGCTCCTTGCTCTCCAGGAATGCCGTCTGCAGCTCCTTCAGCACGTTGCTCGCTCCCACGAAGTTCGTCGCGTTGTCGCTGAACATCGTCTCGGGTAGTCCTCGCCTCCCAATGAACCTTTTAAAGACATTCAAGAAGGAATCAGTGGACAGGTCTGTGACAAGTTCCAAGTGAACTGCTTTTGAGGCGAAACAAATAAAAACGGCAACATACGTTTTTACAGGGGGTCTCCCCTGATCCTATAGCTGACGTAAAATGGCCCACAAAAGTCTACACCGGCTGGCAAATTTCCCATTATTTGTCCCAATAATTTTGGCTTGTACCTGAAGCAGTGTACGCAGTTTCTCACAATTGAAGTACATAAGCTACGTGCATTCACCACCCAAACTTGCTGCCTTAATAAGCCAACTAGCACCTTTGGACCTGCATGGTAGTGCCTAAGATGCAAGTCTTTGACAATGAGTTGCGCAAAGGCAGAATCCTTTGTCAGTAGAAAGGGGAACTTAGCCTCATATGAGAGAGGGCCATGTAATAAACGACCTCCTACCCGAATGAGTTCAAATTTCAGGCCATTATTTTCAAATTTGTCTACGAACGGATTTAGCGATTGAAACATAGGTGCTAAGACTGCTGATTTTTCCATCAGTTTCAATTCATTCCTAAATGTACTTCTTTGTACTGCGCCGATTAATTTAAGGAATGAAATTTTCCTTTCTAATGCCGATACGACAAGAGAATCTGTTCTGAGCCGTTTGAAACAAAAGCGAAGTATATATGCTACTATTCGAATTAATTTGGCAAAATTGGAGTGACGATGTATCAACTCCACAAGACAATTATGCGGAACTTCCGCTAGTGTGCCAACCGTCACACACATCTGGAACTGATGAAGTTGTGGCCATTGGTCCTTTTCTTCCATCAAAAGACTTGGCCCTTTAAACCACAACGAGTTTCCAATTTCGTTTATATCAGTTCCTCTAGATACCAGATCACCAGGGTTGGCGTCTGTTGGAACATGACGCCAAACAACACCATTTGACAGCTCTTGGATTTCAGCAACTCTGTTTGCCACAAATGTACCCAACGTGCCAGACTCACGCTCTAACCAATATAGGGTAACCTGTGAATCTGACCAGAAATTCACGCTTTCGATATTGAATTTTAACATGGTTGGAGAGATTTGATGCCACAGCTTGGCCAGCAAAAGTGCTGCGCATAGCTCTAGTCGTGGTATGGTTTTCACATTAAGTGGAGCTACCCTAGACTTTGCCGTAAGCAACGTAATGCCAACGTCTTGATTGTTGGCAGTTCGTACATATATGCAACATCCATATGCATAACTGGAGGCGTCTGCAAAACCATGAATTTGAACATGGTCATAGACTGAAAGACACACATATCGAGGAATATGGATCTTATGCAAATCTCGCAATGTCATGGTAAACTTCTGCCATGCTGTGTGAAGACTCATAGGAATGGTCTCATCCCAATCTATCTTGAGCCTCCACAACTCCTGTAGTAAAATTTTGGCCTTTGTTATAATCGGACACAGCAAACCGAGTGGGTCAAATAAACGAGAAGCTATGGACAACATATTACGTTTTGTTGGTTTTAGCGATGCGAAACTATCTACATCAAGATGGTATTTAAAAATATCCTCTTGAGGTTCCCAACGCATTCCAAGAGTTTTCACTGCACTCTGTTCCTGAATTTTGAGAGTAACTTCTTCGCTAGAGTCAGTGTTAGAAACTTGAATGCTCTGATTGGATGCCCACTTGGCTAGTGGAAAACCTCCTGACTCCAGTATTTCACGAACTTCCTTGCACATTATGTTTAATTCTTTTACACGGTCTGCCCCTGCCAGCATATCATCTACATAAAAACACTTTTTGATCACATCTGATCCAATTGGATGTGATTGTGCATGTATGTCGGCAAGCTCAAACAGGCAGCGTATTGCCAGAAACGGTGCGGATGCTGTACCATATGTAACGGTATTCAACTTGTATGCCTGTATATTTTGTGAAGTGTTTTCTCTCCACAAAATCAGCTGGAACTTTCTGTCTTCTTCAGAGACATTTATCTGCCTGTACATTTTGGAAATGTCAGCAGTCACGGCATATTTATTTAATCGAAAATTGATCAAAGTTGAATACAGCTCCCTCTGAATTGTTGGCCCCACCATTAGTGTTTCATTAAGTGAAACAGCTGTTGACGTCTTGCTAGAGGCGTCGAAAACTACACGAAGCTTGGTAGAGGTACTTTCAGGTCTAAGAACGCATTGATGAGGAATAAAGTAATGCTGTTCTAGAGGAGCAGACTTCAGAATGGACATGTGTCCTAAATCGAGATATTCTTTCATGAAGTCATGGTACATGTTTCGCAGGATTGCATCCTTTGATAATTTGCGCTCAAGTTGTAGAAAACGCCTTTCAGCAGTTTGAAAGGACAGACCGAGAACCTTTGGATTGGTCTTGAAAGGAAGCTTGACTTCAAAGCGACCGGAAGATAACTGTTTGACATTTTTGTTGAAATACAGCTCACACGCCTGTTGTTCAGCTGTTTGGCGAACAGCCTTCGACTCAATTGGACATTGATCCAATTCCCAGAAACGGGTGACTAAGGAGTCGAGAGAACAATTATTATTTTGAGCTATTGAACACCCACTGAACTGACGACGAGGTACTTGTTCAGTGTATTTTCCCGCTACTATCCAACCCAGCAGCGTCTTTTGCATAATGGGAAGTTCTGAACGTAATTTTATTTGTCCAACGCATAACAAGTCGTAAAACAATTCTGCGCCCAAGAGAATATCCACTTTACCAGGCCTATAAAACTCTGGATCTGCCAGATTAAGATTCTTGGGTATTTTCCAACTTGATGTGGCAATTGACTGCCCAGGTTGAGTCGTGGAAATTGATTTTAGAACCCAACAGTCAGCGGAAAATGCATGTGAATTGAGACGCGATTGAATAGAGACGCATATCTTGTTCTTGCTATCGACTGTTGCACCACCAACCATTGAGATAGCTAGGGATGTTGGTTCCCGCTTGAGTCGTAGTAATTGAGCCATGCTTTCAGACATCAAGTTTATTTGGGAGCCACTATCAAGTAAGGCTCTGGCTGGATGCCACTGACCGAATCTATCTTTAACATTCACGATGGCTGTTACAAGAACGACTTGCTCATTATTAAGCACATGTCCCAAATATGCATCTGAAGCAGTTTGGTGAGTAGAAGGTGTCTCACCTTGAACAGGTCTATTATACCTGTGAAGCAAGGAATGGTGAGGCTTTGAACATATTCTACATTTTGATGCTTTGCATTTTGAAACTATGTGCCCTGTGACCAGGCAATTGAGACATAACTTTTGGGCCTTGACGAATTCAAAACGCTGCATTACTGAGACGGCAGCAAACGACGGACAAGAATAAATGTTGTGTGTTTCCGATTTGCAAAATATGCACACAAGCGATGAAGTGCGTCCTCCTTCAGCACAAGCGAAGGATGATTTGGAATGTTGGGGTTTCTTGTGTTCAATTCGTGACTTTGTTTTCTCTCGAGTTGACTCTTCTGCTGACAAATACTGATATCTCTTATTTAGTTGTCTAGCACAATCCTCCCAAGACGGCAGTGTATCATAATCCAGCTGCTCCTCAAAACGAGACTTGGTAGTATGGTCTACTTTCGCCATGACCATATGAATAATCATTGCGTTAGCAATATCTTTGTCGTTCCCCAACGAAGACAACGACGCATATATAGCAGACACCGTATCTATTATCGATCTCAAGCTCGATGCAGATGGTTTTGTCATGCTACGTATGTCGAATAACTGTGAAACAGTGTCAAAGAATATAAGACATTTATTGTCATATACTGCATTGAGGCTTGCAATTGCCTTAGGATAGTTACAATCCGTCAACTGATACGGCTTAACTACCCCCAATGCCTCATCTGATAAACAAGACACCAGATGATTGAACCTCTCGACATTAGTTAGAGAAGTGTCATTGTGAACTAAGCTTTCGAAAAGGCACATAAAATTTCTATACTCCGAATGCTTACCATTGAATGTTGGCAAACGCATTTTCGGCAGCTGCGAACGCTGGCACGAACTTGCGGAGCAAATATGTTTAACCTCTGTTTCTGGCTTTATTGCATTTAGGTATAATGCCTTTGTGATGACACACAATTCTTCTAACTGCTCCCTATGTTCGTTAAGAGGGTTTAAATTGTCTAATTCGGCTTGAAGATTCATTGCCTTCTCTATATACCCTTCCAAAAGTTCTAATCTACACGTTAACTCTGTTCTGTCTGCAGAAGTTGCTTTGGTTTTTATTGTTAATTGCATACGAGCAATATCAGCACTCACCTTATCGTATCTTTGCAGACACAACGCGAGTTTTGCACTACCTTTAGAACTCGGCAATTTTTCGGTACATGTTTTCTCGGACTCAGACATTTTAAAGAATATATGTATATCGAAACTTTATAAGCTACCCTCGCAGCGATACAACCTACACAAGCCAATTAACTGGTCTGAAATATTACACGCATACACACTATGTGTTGTGTGCACAAACAAACGAAATTTCCGACAGATTCGGAACTAAAGAGCAGTTAATGTTGTAGGCAGCAATATAAATGCGGGGTGCGGGGGAGCGAGAATGTAAGAATGTAATTACCAAACACACGCACTCAATGCTGTATGTAAGACGAACGAACGGGAATCAAACGAAGAGAGATAACTAACAGATTTGCTGTAACTACGGTTGTTGGCAGCAATGCAAAACGCGGGGTGCGGGGTAATAAAATACCGCTGTCCAGAAATGCAAGCGAAAGTGAACACGAAAATTATGAGCTTATCTGTAAACCGGGGTCAACGTTCCAAAGTGAAGATCAGAAATAATGCCAGTATATGTATACAACAAATAAAAAATAAACGATGTTGCCGTTTGTTTATTTTAGTTTAATATTATTCATGCAAGCAAGTACTATCTATTTAAAGAAATGCAACGTAAGGCCTTTTGTATTTATTGTTTTTAATTATACTTTGTTGATGGGGTTAGTTGCTCATATGTTTAAATGTATGTATGTACAAATGTATCGATGTGTGTAGAAGCGATCACGTACACACGTATATACATATGCAGGTACACTGCTGGCATGCAATATTTAAAGAATAAGTATCAAAATTTGAGCTGCTTAGTACATGCGATTATGTACTCATATATTTATGTCGACAATTTCGTCGTTTCAATCAACAAGATTTGCTTAATTTTTGATACTAAATACCTGTAGGCTGTCTAGGGAATCGATAGACATAGAGCGATGACTGGCTTCCATTTATTGTCCAACGTTGACGACTTCTTTGGCGCACACCTCAGTCCAGCAAACGTTCACTTTTTTTGGATTTAATTTCACACACGACGCGCGAAGCCAACTACTGCCGATATAATTTTATTTAATATTAACCGAATCTCAAGTCCCTGCTCGGGCGCCAATGAAAATTCTCTAAGAGTTTTTAGAGAAATCGAAACAAAGATAATATTATTTAAATAAAAGGACGCGGAGTTCGGCTTCAATAATTTTAATTCAACACGAGTAGTTGGCTTCAGTGCACAAACGAGAGTAAATCTATTTTTACAAGTGAGAGTGGGCCACAGTCCGACCCCACTCCCCGAATTCGCCCGTCGGCATTTGCCGATCGTTTTCTCTTAACATTTTAGCACACTTCATGTGTTCTCTTACTAACTACTTATGTTATGTTCAGCTCCAACACTGTGATTAAAAACCAAACAGCATGCAATGTAAATGTCCCACAAATAGTGACATCTACATTACCTACAGCACCACCATTACCATTACCTAAGGTCTACCTTGGAGACTACCTTAAATATTGCTGCCATTTAAGGTAGTCTCCAAGGTAGACATTCATGACATGTTTAAGAGGATGATTCATGAAGCCACTTCAATACCCATTATTCAAAAAATGTGGTATCTAAAAAATCATGTAATTGGCGATGCAGAAAGACTCATACGCCATCTTTCATTGACTGAAAGAAATTACACCACAGCATGGAATATGCTGGAAGAACGATTTAATAACAAGCGAGTGCTCAGTACAGCACTAATACAGAGGTTACTAGATCAACCCACAACGACTGGTAACGATGCGAACTCTGTGAAGGCAATGCATGATAACATTAAAGAAACGTTATCAGCGCTTAACAACATTGGGATACCAACAGACCAATGGGATCCACTTCTGCTATGCAATGAAATGTTCACACCTCCAACGCTCGCATCAATGTCATGCTGAAATCAAATTGTGGAGATTTCAGTTCTAGGTTGGAAGCAATGGTTTTGCCGTACATTGTGAATGACCAACCAACGCGTTATATCTCCCCCGAAAGTTGGAAAGTGCCACAAAATATAACATTGGCAGATCCACACTTTGGAAAACCTGGAAAAATAGACGTTCTTTTAGGAGCCGAACACTACTTCGAAATTCTAAATCAAGGACAAATGTCATTAAAAAAGAATTACCCATGCTTCAGGACACCAAACTTGGATGGATCATCGCGGGAAAAATACAAAATAAGGCCTCAACATCATCAACATGTGCGATGCTTACGGAACAAGAGAAGGTGGACGAACAGCTAGCCAAATTCTGGGAATTAGACAATCTCCAGACAAAGGGCCCTTGTCTTTCGCCGATGGACAAGGAATGTGAGCGGCAATTTGAGCAAAACCTACAAATTGCCAAAGATAAAAGGTTGACTGTGCGCCTACCACAAAAGGAGGATGCTTCAGCGTTGGGGGAGTCTCATGACATAGCGTCAAGAAGATTCCTATCATTAGAAAAACGACTACAAAAGGATGCAATGCTAAAGCAAGGGTACATTCAATTCATGAAGGAGTGTGAAGATCTTGGACATATGAAGTGCCAATAGAACATATACCCAAACAACATTATTTCATACCCCATCATTGTGTACTCAAGCCAGATAGTCAAACTACAAAGTTAAGAGTAGTATTTGACGCATCAGCAGTAACATCATCTGGGAAATCATTAAACGATATTCTACATAAAGGACCTACAGTTCAGAGCACGCTATTCTCTATACTGTTAAGATTCAGAACACACAAATACGTGTTCACAGCGGATATCGAAAAAATGTATCGTCAAATATGGATGAACCCAGAAGATCAACGCCTACAGATGATTATATGGAGAAGTGAACCATCGGAACAAATAAAATACTACCGACTAAAAACTGTTACATATGGAACAAAGGCAGCCACAAAATGTCTGCAACATTTAGCAACAAGGGCGATGCAAGAATATCCTTTAGGAGCTGAAACATTAAAAAACGACGATGATTGTATCACAGGCGCAGAAACAATCCCTGAAGCCCTCCAGAAACAAAGGGAATTGAACCAGATTTTATCAAAATCTGGATTCAAGCTACGAAAATGGTGTGCAAACCACAACCAATTATTACTTGGTTTGCCTAAAGAAGACATTACACCCAACGTTCATCTGGAAGAGGAGTGCAGCATTAAAACACTGGGAATTACATGGAACCCAAGTTCGGACAAATTATGCTGCACAACACAAACTAGCAAGAAGGAAATAATAACAAGGCGAGATGTTGTCTCGGAAATCTTTAAAATATTTGACCCACTGGGATTATTTACGCCAGTGGTAATTAAAGCAAAAATCTTCATGCAGGAACTGACTAGGCAAGGATATCAGTATGATGAAGAACTACCACAACCACTGCAAAGGGAGTGGAAACAATATCGAGAGGACCTCAAGGTTCTTAACGGAATTAAAGTTGACCGACATGTCTATAAAAAGCAAGTGCCTGTCCAAAGGGAAATTCACACATTTGTAGACGCATCAGAAAAGGCATATGCGGCGGCAGTGTATATTCGCTCTATTCACAAGGATAAACGAATAAGCGTTCAACTGTTATGCGCTAAATCCCGACTAGCACCGCTTAATGCTATTACACTTCCTCGATTGGAATTAAAGGCTGCCGTTCTTGGAGCAGAAATAACAAGCACGGTTAAGGAACAACTATCCTTGGAGACTATACCTACGTACTATTGGTCCGATTCAGAAATAGTACTATCCTGGATCAACAATCAGAAAACGATCAAAGACAAATTCGTAGCCACCAGGATAACAACTATACAAGAGACGTCCATACAAAAGGAATGGAGACATATCCCAAGCGCACACAACGCTGCTGATGTAGCATCAAGAGGAATAACGGCTACAAAATACAAGGATCACAGCTTGTGGTTCTATGGTCCACTATTTCTGCATGGACCTCCATCGACATGGCCATCGCCATTTGTACCAAAGGGAGCTGAAGCATCCAAGGTCGTCCCTGAAGTCGTATTAGCAGCAACCAAATCAGAAAGATTGATATACACAATCAATCATGGAAACTCAACAAGGAACAACTATCCTTGGAGACTATACCTACGTACTATTGGTCCGATTCAGAAATAGTACTATCCTGGATCAACAATCAGAAAACGATCAAAGACAAATTCGTAGCCACCAGGATAACAACTATACAAGAGACGTCCATACAAAAGGAATGGAGACATATCCCAAGCGCACACAACGGTGCTGATGTAGCATCAAGAGGAATAACGGCTACAAAATACAAGGATCACAGCTTGTGGTTCTATGGTCCACTATTTCTGCATGGACCTCCATCGACATGGCCATCGCCATTTGTACCAAAGGGAGCTGAAGCATCCAAGGTCGTCCCTGAAGTCGTATTAGCAGCAACCAAATCAGAAAGATTGATATACACAATCAATCATGGAAACTCATACAATAAATTGTTGAGAATTGTTGCATATATGATGCGTCTGCGAAAACGGAAATCCAACGAACCAATACTACAATTGGAAGAAATAAATGAAGCTCAGAAGATAGTTATTCGTAACATTCAACAAAATGGCTTCATGGCAGAATTTAAGGATCTCCAGAAAAATCGAGAAGTGGACAGACACAGCAGCTTAAATGCATTAGCACCATTCCTCGATAATGAAAATATTATTCGAGTAGGTGGAAGATTAGAAGCAGCAGAGATCACATTTAACGCAAAACATCCTATGCTGCTGCCATACAATGATCCGATTACAAAGTTGATATTTGAGCAAGGTCATAAGGATAACATGCATTGTGGACCTCAAGCTCTTTTAGCAACAATGCGGCAAAGGTACTGGGCCATTAAGGTAAAAACAGTAGCCCGGAATATCGTGCAAAACTGTGTAAGATGCACAAGAGCCAAACCGAGATTGATCCAACAAATCATGGGGAAATCTACCACCATTAAGAGTCACTCAAGCAAGATCATTTCTTAATGCTGGGGTAGACTATTGTGGACCGATGAAAATCCATTATAAGCTCCGTGGAAAGCAACCACATTTAGCTTATATTGCCATATTCTGCCGTTTTGCAACAAAGGCAGTGCATTTGGAATTAGTAAGCGACCTTACGACCGAGCGGCTCTTCGAAGATTCATCAGTCGACGTGGGAAGTGTCAGACTTTGCATTGTGACAATGCAACAAACTTCGTGGGAGCCAGCAACAAGCTAAAAAATCTGGAAGAAGCAGTTCAGTCAGACAAGGCAAAAAAGGCCATTATCGAGAACTGCAACCAAAAGGGAGTAACCTTTAAATTTATTCGTCCCAGAGCACCTCACTTCGGCGGACTATGGGAAGCAGCCGTTAAATCAGCCAAGCAACTACTACTTAAAAATATTGACTCCGTTAAACTAACATATGAAGAGTTAGAAACAGTAGTAGTCGAGATTGAAGCAATATTAAATTCTCGACCACTAGTGCCGTTGTCAAATGATCCAAACGACATGACTGCATTGACGCCAGGACATTTTATAATAGGAGAACCACTGACGGCTCAAGTGGACCATGAACCATCGCAGCAACCTGTTTCATTAGGACAGAGATGGACAGCAGTATCCAAGGTCAAACATCAGTTCTGGTCACAGTGGTCAACGAGTTACCTACAGCAACTCCAAGAACGACATAAATGGAAGAAATCATATGCTAATGTTAAAGAAGGCATGCTGGTGCTAATAAGAGAAGACAACACACCAGTTCTGCATTGGCCAATGGGACGTATTATCAATGCGATCCCTGGAAAGGATGGCTTCGTTCGAGTTGTAGAGTTAAAAACAGCAAGAGGCATCTTCAAAAGGGACATCCAACATATCGCCCCACTATTTCCAGAAGAAGAACCGGGTCACAAACATCCGATAGAAGAAGAGGAACAACGCGAAGAGGAAACGAAACCCAAACGACGCCAATTAAATATGCCATCACTGACAACAACTTTGTTAGTTATGATGCTGCTATTGCCACTCGCAATGGCTCAATCAATTAACATAACCCAGTTTGGACGAAAGCCAGGAATCTTCTTTGAAAGGATTGGGACAACGCAACTCACTACAACCGATTGAAATATTGTGGCATATTACGACCTACAACCTTATTGGCAAGATATGATGACATTTTCATTAGGAACAAAGAAGATTGGAGAAATATGTCTGGAATTCAGTCAAATTCAGGCTTGCAAAGGCATTTACCAACATTTTAAGCACATCGAAGAGGATCTACAAACAGAAAATTATATATTAACAAAACCACGATTACGACGAGCACCGTTGGATATTGTCGGAAATATTGCCAGTAGCCTGTTTGGAGTATTAGATTCGAATTATGCACTTGAAATGTCGAGCACTATCATGAAGGTAAAGGACAATGAGAATCACTTATTAAAGCTAATTGAAAACCAAACCACGTTAATCGATTCAACAATTAATGTGATACGTCGAGATGAAGTGTCCAACTCCAAAAGACTCACAGTCATAGAAGGATTCATGACAGCGGCAAAGAAAGAAAAGGACCATTTCCAGTCTTTTCAATGGTACATCACACTTACAACACAGCTAACACTTTTAGCAGCAAACTTACAACGAATGCAGAGTGAAATTATTAATGTATTAACAGACATTCGTCATAATACGATAAGTCCAGCACTGATTTCACCAAAACAATTAAAGCAACAATTGAATCAAATACGAGAACACCTGAAGAATGACCAAATGCTACCTGTCACGCCGGACAACATGCTAATGCTCTACAAAATGATGAGGGCTGAAGGAACTATAGTAAATAATCATGTAATTATCAAAATTACATTACCATTAGTATCCACACAAATGCTTGAAATATTTAAGCTCAGTCCTATTCCGCCAACATCCGAGAATGGAATAATCAACTATGACATCAAGATTCCGTTCATTGCAATCAACAATCATCGAGATGAATTTGTAGAATTGCCAGAAATGGATTTTCGAAATTGCTATCCAAGAGACACTGACGATTTCATATGCAGAAATAAACAAACAAAATTTACAACTGAAACTAGTTGCGAAATGAAATTGTTTCACAACAGAACAGATGCATGTGTAATTATCAGCGGTGTGTCCGGATGGAGCATCAGACATAATTTCAGAAAATTGATGACTCTCACCAGTCAAGACACCATCAAGACAATCATACCTACTTCGTTCGCTCGTTTTGCAGATGTGATCAGCAAAATTAAAACAACAACAGCACAACCTGACACAACACTAACAAAGGAAGAGTTGATGTAACATTACATCGACTTACAACAACTACGAAAGAAACTCCTAGCAAGGAACACATTTCAATTACCTCAAGAAATTGAACCGATTAAACATCATCACTTCGCATTATACGGTGGACTCCTGTTCACGATGATCATGTCCATATTCTATATTGGAAAGAAGTACTACAAAGGAAGGACATCCGCCAAATCAAATCCACCAACCGGAGAGAACCTACATCAATTTAGAATCAATATCGAAGATTCTTGAACATATGTTCAACGGCCGGGAGGATGTACGATTTTACATAACTGCAGAAAATCAGTGTTGTCGTATAAAATTTATATAACAGCTGACTTGTATAACAGCTGAGATATCGCAATACATGTGACATTACATTTGCAGTGTCGGTCGGAAAATGAGCTTCGAACAAAGAGCCAACATTAAGTTCTGTTTTAAACTTGGTAAAACTTTTACCGAAACTCATCAAATGATGAAACAAGTTTATGGCGATGATTGTCTATCCCGTAGCCGTATTCACGAGTGGTTTAAACGGTTTCAAGAGGGACGGGAGGACTTGGAAGACGACGAACTTTCGGGCCGGCCAAAAGATGTTGTGAGCGAAAAAAACACGGACATTGTGCGTGAATTCATTAAAAAAGAGCCGAAATCATCGCTTAAATATATGGAATCGGAATTATCAATATCCGCAACGTCGATTTATCGTATTTTGACAGAAAATTTGGGCCTCAGAAAGGTTTGTGCTCGATTTGCCCCGCACACTTTGAAACAACACGAAAAAGACCTCACGGAAGCAGGCTCCCAAATCCAGACTCTGCGACTGGACTCGGGGAACGCCTTCGTCAAATGAAGAACCGTGAGAAGAAGCTCTTCAAAGCTGCACTCGCGAAGGGGTCGTGCAGAGCAGAGGCTCTTGCAATTGCCACTGCGCCCCCCGCGGAAGCCACACAAGCGGACGCGCTGTGACGACACTCTCCCCAAACCCAAAGGGTCCTCAAAGAAGCCCACTCCACAAAGCCACTGTTCCGCCAAGTGGAAAGCAGAGTGAAATTGGGCTTCACTTCGGCTGACACTACCAAACCTCTTACACCGAAGCATATGGCTACGGTGCAAGACATCATCCTTAAGGCGATGCGGCTGCCCTCCACATCGGAAGTCGGTCCAGGTTTCGAGGGTTGCATACCCCGAAATGAATAGCTGCTCCTTGTGCGAGGACAGCAGCAGTGCTGAATGGGTCTGGGGACCTATAGGTCATATCAAGTCCATCAGCGGCCTTGATTTGAAGCTGCTGGAGGAAACAGAATTCCCGAGAGCTCACCTCATTCGAGGGTACTTCCCCAACTGCGCTTAGCTCCCACCCGACACCATTCTGTAGTACTTGGGTCTTCAGAATTATTCGCGATGATGGTCGACGAGAAGTCGTATAAGGATCTGACGGAACTCAAGGGTAACGTTATATTTCGCTTTGGCAGGGTTGCACTTATCCTCAAGAATTCCTCCGTCAGGGCCTCCCCCACTCCTGCCCTATCCCCTTCCCCATCATCCAGCGCTCCTCCAGCCATGGCAACGGTGGCCTCCACCGGTGTGACCAGCGTCGTAGCTGCAGCGGCGCCGACTACCTACATCCCCACTCCCAGTCATTGTGGTGACTGCCCCAAGCCTACAGCTGGCCGTACGAGGCCGGTGGTTGGCAGCGGAAGCCCCGTTGTCCTTACAAGGCCCTCCACCGGCTCAGTGCAGAAACCTCCCACAAGGACTCCTCCGACGTCCTTTGTCGCAAGGCGACCTCCCCCGAGACTGCCGAAGGGCATCCGAGACAACGATTCTCGGGGGCAAGGCATGAGGCTTTGTCAAAAAGGCTTTGAAGGAGGATGCCGAGCGCCATTAAGGTGCTCCAGGCGAACCTGGAGCCACCCTGTGCAGGGTCGTCTGCCAAGAATCAATCTACTTGGCTCTCGTCCAAGAGCCTTGGTTGATCGGTGGCCATACTCGTGGACTATCATGCGGATGGGGGGTGCCCCTCGCACTGCTATTGTTGTAAATAACAATGTGAGACACTTTCCTTATCAAATTTCAACCACAG
The DNA here is from genome assembly GCA_018904595.1 of Zaprionus indianus. Taxonomy (NCBI): domain Eukaryota; kingdom Metazoa; phylum Arthropoda; class Insecta; order Diptera; family Drosophilidae; genus Zaprionus; species Zaprionus indianus. Next base: position 314,110 of record JAEIHA010000101.1, on the reverse strand, counting down.
AGACCTGGTGGCAACGGCTATTGAGGTAGCCACGGCTGAGGGTGTCCGGGAGGTAGTGATCGCCTCTACCTTCTTGGCGATGTGGATGACGTCCCCCCCACAGAGGTTCAGCGGCCAGTGGAATTCTGCCGCCAGCACAACAAGCCGCTCGTGATCGGCTGCAATGCCAATGCGCACCACACGATCTGGGGTAGCAGCGACATAAACAAACGTGGTGAGTCCCTTCTAGAGTTTCTATTGTGTTGTCAATTAGATGTTGCTAACATAGGGTGTAAGCCTACGTTCATTAATGCCATTAGGGAAGAGGTTTTGGATCTCACCCTAGTTAGCAACTCTATTGTGAGTTCGCTTGTGAACTGGCGGGTCACAGACGAAGCCACCTTGTCGGACCATCAGCACATCAGGTTCGCCCTACCTGGTCAAGTTGAGATCCGTCAGAACTCCTTCTGTCCCAAAAAGACCAATTGGGTACTTTTCAAAGCTTCCGTGGCTTTTAAAGCAGACTTGTTGATCAGCAACCCAAATTCTATCAGTGAGATAGAACTTGCTGCCAACCTGCTTCAAGATGTGCTACAAGTAGGGAACTGCTCGGAAGTTTTCGCACACTATCCGACCAGTTCTCAGCGCTCGATTCATGTTCCAATAACCTTAAGTTATTGAACGAATCCCCAAAGCGAAAAAAATCCACCCGCATAGAGGAGCCTATTATCGCCACCCAGCTCCCTATAATTGACCAGCCAGGTACGCCAATGACACAGCCGTTAATGTCGTTCACCAATCCCCCGATGGTAACGAGATCAGCGGCTAAATCAATTTCGATTCCCGAAAATGTCATTGAGTGTATGCAACCAGTGACGCCAAAATGTTCCGTTATATCCGCTGTGGTCTCGTTGCCCGTGCCACAGAAAATAGTGTTACCTAAGGCGTGTTCAAGTTCTGGTTTACCAGAAGAGAACCTCTGCTCTGGAATTATACCTGAGGCGCCTAAAATGATTGTAGGTGTTCCACAAAAGAAACAGATTTTTGTTTCAAGGCTTGCCCCTGAACTCACATCAAATGATGTTAAAGCTTATATTCAAGCTAAAACCCAAGCCGCTAACTCTTTCAAGACGAAATGTTAGAGGTCTCTGTACTAAACTTTCAACTTTATACTTAAACAGTCTTGCTTTTTCTTCTCAAATTGTTGTGTTTACTGAGACCTGGTTAAAGCCGGAGATCCTGAACTCCGAAGTCTTTCCAAATAAGTACACAACCTACAGGTGTGATCGACCTGACCGACGCGGTGGTGGAGTTCTAATTGCAGTTGATTCCACCATCAACTCGGAACTTCTAGAACCGGAGATTCAATTTGGCATTGAATTACTCTGTGTAAAATTACACTTTCCCGGTTTTTTTCATTTTATAACCTGTTCTTATATTCCGCCGTCGTCGGAATTATCAGTCTATTTGCAACATTTGTCAGCAATACAGACTATATTTAATCTGTTATCAGACAGAGATCAATTTTTAGTCCTGGGTGACTTCAATATACCCGATTGCAATTGGACAACAAGTGCTGATTCAAACTCTCTTCTGCCCTCACGGCAACATGACCTTTTTGACGGTCTGTTTGACATGTCATTGTCACAGGTCAATCATGTCTTAAACAGTAGTAACAGATCGTTAGACTTATGTTTTATCTCGGATACATCTAGAGTGAGTCTAAACAAGGCACAACCACTTTCTCTTCCTGAAGATCCTTACCATCCCACTCTTGAAGTTAATTTTGATTTTGGTGCATGTATGAATAAACATGAAAAACTGTGTAATCGTGTACGCTACTTTAGGAAAGCAGATTATAACTTATTAAATGGGATGATTTGAAAATTTGAGTCTGCCTTCCTATAATAGTAGACTTCTGCTACTAAATCTGCCTTCCCTAACTAACCGCAGAACCATGCTAGGGGTCTTATTTATTAACAACCTTATGCAAGGTGACATTGACAGTGAGGCCTTGTTAAGGCTGCTACACTTCTCTGTTCCTTGCAGAAGAACTCGCTATTTCCTTCCACTAACACTTCCTTATTGTAGATCGAACTATGCACTGCATGATCCTTTCAGGGCGTTATGTTCGGACTAGAATAAGCTCCAACACATCATAGCTAGCACTAACACTATCGCTGCTATGAAGTCATTAATTCTTGCCTATCTAGTACGTAATTAGTAATTAGTATTTGAATCTTCCTCGAGTTTCTATTCTATGTTTTTTCTTTTTTTCCCCTACTTGCATGCCGCGTTCTATCGCCTCGTCTTTTTTATTTTATTTTATTTCTTTTCCACATCGCGTTAGTTTTTACTCGCGTTTCTATTCGCATTACTACCGCGTTTCCGTGTCGTCCGTTATGCGACGGTGCCTCTCGGTCGGTCAGGCGGGAGGTGGACTTCGTTTGGGTTCCGCGCGCAACAAGCATCGGCTTGGTGTCGTTGGACCACTTGCTAATACAGTCATTGTATTCAACGTCCAATAATAAAAAATTGCGAAATGGTTTATTGGTTTTTCTGTTATTTCAATGTACTTCTGATGAACTATGTATTGTTGCTGCTGTTTGAATGTCTTCTTCTTCGCCTACCATGTTTTCTTCAATTTTGACACGAGAGAAAGTGTCTGCTACACGATTAAGTTTACTTTCTAAATATTTGCTTTCTTGTAAGAGTGCGTTAAAATTTTTTGAAGAGTTTGTGAATTATTAATTATTTAATTATTGTTTCCTTCCGAAAGTAATCTATTAAACCGTTATTTTCCATTGCACGGTTACAGATTTCACAATCATTGATAATGTTTTGAATTAGTTTATTATAATCTGGAAAATAGTGAGTTTGTTTAAATAATCGTATCATTTTTTGAATACCGGAGTGTAACAATTTAAAATAATGAGTAACAATGCATTCTTTAAATTCAGGATAAGATTTTATGGCGAAATTGCTAGAGGTAGGGCAAATCAAAATTGGGTCGCTCATTATGAGTGTTTTTAATTTTTCTAATGATTTATTGTATTCTTCGTTTTTTGTGTTTATTTTAGCTACTTTTTTTTTTAAAATGTTGTTAGAGGTTTTGAAATCTTTGCAAAATCTGAAATGAACTTACGGTACAACCCGCATAAGACTAAAAAAGATTTGATTTCTTTTGGTTCCTTTGCGAGGGTTATTTTATCGATTGCTTTAACTTTCTCTTTATTGGGTCGTATGCCTTCTGGACTTATAATATGAGCTATGAAATTTGTTTGCTTTTTCAAAGATTTGCATTTGTCCAATTGGAGTTTAAGATTGGTCTCTTTAAGATTCTCAGTGAGTCTAGGTGTTCGTTCAGAGATGTTGATTAGATGATCATATCATCTAATAAACAAGGCAATGCTTGTTAATGAGGTCTTTAAGGATGTAATTCATGCACCGTCGGAAGGCTGCATTTTTTAAGCCAAATGGCATGCGAGTGTATCATAGTGACCTTGTTTGGTCGAAAACTCCGTTTTTGGTATAGACTTACGCTCCTTTGAATTCGATTTGGTGAAAGCCTTTTGCTTAGTCAATCGTAGTAAAATACAGGAATTTTCCTAATTTGCCTAGTATATAAGGAATTGGAAATTTATCATTAATTGTTATTTCATTTAGGTTTCGATAGTCCACGACCAACTTGAATTTCAGTTTACCAGAAGATGGCTCTGGCAACAATCCATAATGGACTGCAGTAGGGGCAGTCGCTTTCGCGTATAATACCTTGTTGTAACATTTCCTCAATTTGCTTATTTACTTCTGTTTGTGAAAAAGGTTTTCATTTTCGCAATATTGAATGTCACTGAAGTCTTTAAATAAATTTGTAAGTCTGTATTTTTCCTCACTATTTAAATGTTCTAGTCTGTATGTGTGTTCTGAGTCTATGTTGTTGTCCATGGCATAGTTTATTTTTGATGTAAAGTTGTTTTCTTTTTGAAGAGTTCTCATCACATGGATCTACTTCTCAGTAAACGAATGTTCTTCCCTTAATTAATTATTATGGTGTCCCCAGTGCACTATTCATAAGGAACGCATCGAATCTTTACAAAAGAACTTCTTACTTTTTACCTTACGCGGCCTTAACTGGGATGAAAATTTGAGACTGCCTTCCTATAATAGTAAACTTCTGCTACTAAATCTGCCTTCCCTAACTAACCGCAGAACCATGCTAGGGGTCTTATTTATTAACAACCTTATGCAAGGTGACATTGACAGTGAGGCCTTGTTAAGGCAGCTACACTTCTCTGTTCCTTGCAGAAGAACTCGCTATTTCCTTCCACTAACACTTCCTTATTGTAGATCGAACTATGCACTGCATGATCCTTTCAGAGCGTTATGTTCGGACTACAATAAGCTCCAACACATCATGAAGATCCTTACCATCCCACTCTTGAAGTTACTTTTGATTTTGGTGCATGTATAGATAATGATGAAAAACTGTGTAATCGTGTACGCTGCTTTAGAAAAGCAGTTTTTAACTTATTGAATGGGATGATTTCCCAATTTGATTGGTCAGAATTGTATTCGTCCACTGATATTTTAGTAGCGACCAATATTTTTTATAACACAATTAACTACTTTTTAGATATTCGTTTTCCGTGTTTTTATCCAACTTCCTCGAGTAAGCCGCCATGGTTTACAAGAGAGTTGTCACAGTTAAAAAATTTAAAGTCAAACTTATTTAAAAGATATAAAAGTAATAGCTCATCTTCAGCCTTTTCCCGCTACTTAAGCGCGCGGTCAGATTTTACTGTCTTGAACGCGAAATGTTATAAGAACTATTTAACTCGTTGTAAGGCTCAGTTTATTCAGAACCCCAAACAGTTTTATAGTTTCGTTAACACGAAGCGTAAGTCTACCGCCTTTCCAACAAAATTAACGTTTGAAAATGCTAGTACAATTACCGACCAAGCCATGGCCGATAGGTTTGCAAAGTTTCAAATGGTATCTTCTCTCCCTTTTTAAACGAAAGTTCATTGGTAAAGGATCTCTCTTTAGTAAAGCCAGTCTACTCACCAGGCCCTGACGGTGTTCCTGCTTGCATACTTAGATACTGTGCTATCTCCCTAAGTAAGCCATTACTCAAACTATTTTCGCTGTCTTTAGGAACTTCAGTCTTTTCTTCCATTTGGAAGGAATCTTTTATTATTCCCTTGCTTAAAAAGGGCAGCAAGTCTGATGCAAGCAATTATAGAAGTATCTCTAAATTGTCGGCTATACCCAAACTTTTCGAGAATGTTATAACTCCTCACTTGCAACATTTCTGTAGATCCGTTATCTCACCTTTTCAACACGGATTCATTAAAAGTCGTTCTACTACGACAAACTTGCTTGAGCTGACATCCTTCGTGGTAAAGGATTTCAGGAAAATCTTCAAACTGATGTCATTTATACTGATTTCAGTAAAGCTTTTGACTCAGTGAATCATTCCCTTCTGGCACATAAACTTGACCTTTTAGGTTTTTCACCAAAACTACTTAGTTGGATTGTAAGCTATCTGGCTGACAGAACTCAAAGAGTCCTCTTTAAAACCACCCTTTCAAACCCAATTCATGCCACATCTGGTGTTCCTCAAGGGAGTCATCTTGGTCCCCTACTTTTTACGCTTGTCATTAATGACCTTCCCTTGGTCATATGTAACTCCCCGTACTCTTATGTATGCGGATGATGTAAAGCTTTGCTACCAATTTAAAGATGACCACTGTCACTCAAACCTACAAACCGACCTAAATAGTATTAATTCTTGGTGTTGTGCCAATTTTTTAAACCTGAACAGCTCTAAATGCAAGCTGATGACATTCTCTCGAGCCAGTCCGAAGTTTGCTTCTTATACTCTTTGTGGTTGTGCCTTGGAAAGAATCACCCTAGTTGATGATCTGGGGGTCCGTCTGGACCGAAAACTAAAGTTTTCCAATCATATAACTAATATGGTCAATAAAGCCATGGGTGTCCTAGGCTTTATCAAAAGATGGTCTAAGGAATTCGACGATCCTTATATTACAAAGACCCTTTACGTTGCACTTGTTCGTCCCATTCTCGAATACGGTTCATGCGTATGGTGTCCCCAGTACACTATTCATAAGGAACGCATCGAATCTGTACAGAAAAATTTCTTACTTTTTGCTTTACGCGGCCTTAACTGGGATGAAAATTTGAGACTGCTTTCCTATAATAGTAGACTTCTGTTACTAAATCTGCCTTCCCTAACTAACCGCAGAACCATGCTAGGGGTCTTATTTATTAACAACCTTATGCAAGGTGACATTGACAGTGAGGCCTTGTTAAGGCAGCTACACTTCTCTGTTCCTTGCAGAAGAACTCGCTATTTCCTTCCACTAACACTTCCTTATTGTAGATCGAACTATGCACTGCATGATCCTTTCAGGGCATTATGTTCGGACTACAATAAGCTCCAACACATCATAGCTAGCACTAACACTATCGCTGCTATGAAGTCCTTAATTCTGGCCTATCTAGTACGTAATTAGTAATTAGTATTTGAATCTTCCTCGATTTTCTATTCTATGTTTTTCCTTTTTTTCCCCTACTTGCATGCCGCGTTCTATCGCCTCGTCTTTTTTATTTTATTTTATTTCTTTTCCACATCGCGTTAGTTTTTACTCGCGTTTCTATTCGCATTACTACCGCGTTTCCGTGTCGTCCGTTATGCGACGGTGCCTCTCGGTCGGTCAGGCGGGAGGTGGACTTCGTTTGGGTTCCGCGCGCAACAAGCATCGGCTTGGTGTCGTTGGACCACTTGCTAATACAGTCATTGTATTCAACGTCCAATAATAATTGAATTGGACACCACCTGGATGCGGGCGATTTGCGGTGGGGTGTAGGTGGTCGATGACACACACGGGTCCGCGATGACGTCCGCGTCGGGAAACAGGATGGTGCTGATGTCGTCGTCGTCGATGGGGTTCGCTTCTTTTTCCTCGTCCGACTCGAATTGTTGGACGACGTCGGGCTGTTCCTCCGGGGGCAGGGCGATGGGTAATTCCTCTAGCCAATCCTCCACCTGTTGTTGGCGTATTCGGTGGGGAAGCCGGCCTTCGTTCTCCATGGTGCTTGGCTGTAGGGGTGTAAGTGGGGTTAACTTTGATATCTAGCTTTTCTCTATGACGATCCCCCTTTATGCCCTATGGACCAGTGCTTGTTTACTAGCTTCCCATCGAATTCTCTTAATACTACTCGGGTGGTGGGCCGTGTGATGGGTTCTCCTCGCTGTTGCTGTCCTCTGCTGGCTGGAACGGTTTGAGGTCGGCGACGTTTGCTGTGCGTCGCTCCCGAGTTCCGTGAAGTTGTAACCGGGTGATATTGTGCGAGAGGAATCGCACCACCTTGTACGGACCTTCGTATTTTGGGGCCAATTTCGCCGCAAACCCCTCAGCGGCCTTCGACAGAACGTGCTGGCGTAGAAGTACCAGGTCCCCCGGTCTCCAGTCCCTTCTGCGAAGGTTATAGTGTCGGCTCTGTTCGGCTGAAGCTCGTTGGGAGTTTTCCCTTGCCACCTGGTACAGTTGTTGCAGGTGCTTCATCCGATCGGCCGGATCTTGGTCCTCCTTGCCCGTTCCTGGCGTGACTTCCTCGTAGAGGCCTCCTGGTAGACGAGGCTCGCGACCTTGTACCAGGAAGGCCGGACTGAACCCCGTAGTGTCGGACATGCTACTGTTGATGGCTAGAGACAACTCTGGTAGCAGGATATCCCAAGTGTGTTGTGGTCCATCGATGAATTGAGCGATAATCGTCTTCACCGTCCGATTTGCGCGTTCCGTTGGGTTCTGTTGGTTCAGTCGCTTGCAGAAACCCTTGAACGTGCGACTGGTGAACTGGGTCCCGTTGTCGCACACGAATGTGCGGGGAATCCCAAAGCGGCTGAGGATCCTCTCCCGGAACGCCTTTTCCAGCTGCGCGGAGGTTGCCTTCTTCAGCGGTACCAATACCACCCATTTGGAGAATAGGTCGAAGAACACGAGAAGCATCGTGTGACCTTGCTTTGACCTTGGCAGCGGGCCCACGAAATCGGCACAGAGAATGTCGAAGGGTTGCTGAGTCCTTCGTGTGAGCATCTTCCCCGTCGGCTTCCGTTGTTCTGTCTTGAACTTCTGGCAGGCAGTGCATCTTTTCACGTAGCGGGCTACGTCGCGGAACATCCCCGGCCAATAGTAACGTTGAGCAACCCGCGTCGTTGTTTTCCGAATCCCTAGGTGTCCGGCGGTGGGGGCATCGTGGCATTTTTGCAACACCCTACGGCGGGATTCGGTGCCTACGCATAGTTTCCAGGGGACGTACTCCTCGGCATCTTGCTTCAGTCCTACGTGGCGGTACAGTTGGTCGTTCTGTATGGTGTAGTCTGGGTATTTTTCCGGGTTCTCGTCCACCTCCTTTCTGCGCCTGCTCAACCAGGGGCATTCTAGAGGCTTCTCCACCACATGGCATAGGGTTTCCGCTGGTTGTCTGGAGAGTGCGTCCGCCACTATGTTCTGGTTCCCTTTCCGGTAATGGACGTCGAATTGATACTGCTGGAGCTCCAGAGCCCAACGCGCGATCCTTCCGGTAGGGTTCTCGATTGTGTTAAGCCACTTGAGGGCTCCTTCCTCCTTCCACTCCCATCGTCGCCCCTTCCGCAGTAGTTGGGACATGGGCAACACTACGGTTGCGAAGTTCGGGACGAACCGGCGGTACCACGATGCTATCCCTAAGCAGCGTCGCAACTCCTTAACGCTTGAGGGGGGTTGAACGTTTCTGACTGCGACCACCTTCTCCGGGTCTGTGTGAATGCCTTGCTCGCTGACTACGTGGCCGAGGTACACGATCTTCTTCTGGAAGAAGTGACACTTCTTCTTGTTCAGCCTGAGGTTGGCCTCCCTCAACCTTCGAAACACCTCGCGTAGGTTGCGGACATGTTCCTCCAGCGACGTTCCGATGACGATGATGTCATCTAGATACGCGAATGCGTGGGGCTCCATCTCCGGCCCTATAACGCTATCCAATGCGCGTTGGAACGTCGCTGGTGCCGAGTGTAAGCCAAAAGGCATGACCTTCCATTGGAACAGTTCTCTCCCCGGGACGGTAAATGCCGTGCATTCGCGACTTTGTTTTGCCATCGGGATTTGCCAATATCCGCTTTTGAGGTCAAGGGTGCTGATGAACTTCGCGTTTCTCAGCCTCTCCAGGATGGAGTTGATCCTGGGGAGGGGGTAAGCGTCGGGTATTGACCGTGCGTTCAACTGGCGGAAATCCACGCATATCCGGGTCTCCCCCGTCTTTTTTCCTACCAACACGATTGGTGCGCTGTGCGGGCTCTTCGACGGCTCGATGCATCCCTCCCTCAGCAACTCGTCGACCTGCTCATAAGCTTGACCTTCTAGGTTTTTCACCAAAACTACATAGTTGGATTGTAAGCTATCTGGCTGACAGAACTCAAAGAGTCCTCTTTAAAACCACCCTTTCAAACCCAATTCATGCCACATCTGGTGTTCCTCAAGGGAGTCATCTTGGTCCCCTACTTTTTACGCTTTTCATTAATGACTTTCCCTTGGTCATATGTAACTCCCGTACTCTTATGTATGCGGATGATGTAAAGCTTTGCTACCAATTTAAAGACGACCACTGTCACTCAAACTTACAAACCGACATAAATAGTTTCAATTCTTGGTGCTGTGCCAATTTTTTAAACCTGAACAGCTCTAAATGCAAGCTGCTGTCATTCTCTCGAGCCAGTCCGAAGTTTGCTTCTTATACTTTTTGTGGTTGTGCCTTGGAAAGAATCGCCCTAGTTGATGATCTGGGGGTCCGTTTGGACCGAAAACTAAAGTTTACAAGTCATATTACTAATATAGTCAATAAAGCCATGGGTGTCCTAGGCTTTATCAAGAGATGGTCTAAGGAATTCGACGATCCTTATATTACAAAGACCCTTTACGTTTCACTTATTCGTCGGATTCTCGAATACGGTTCATGCGTATGGTGTCCCCAGTACACTATTCATAAGGAACGCATCGAATCTGTACAAAAGAACTTCTTACTTTTTGAAAATTTGAGACTGCCTTCCTATAATAGTAGACTTCTGCTACTAAATCTGCCTTCCCTAACTAACCGCAGAACCATGCTAGGGGTCTTATTTATTAACAACCTTATGCAAGGTGACATTGACAGTGAGGCCTAGTTAAGGCTGCTACACTTCTCTGTTCCTTGCAGAAGAACTCGCTATTTCCTTCCACTAACACTTCCTTATTGTAGATCGAACTATGCACTGCATGATCCTTTCAGGGCGTTATGTTCGGACTAGAATAAGCTCCAACACATCATAGCTAGCACTAACACTATCGCTGCTATGAAGTCATTAATTCTTGCCTATCTAGTACGTAATTAGTAATTAGTATTTGAATCTTCCTCGAGTTTCTATTCTATGTTTTTTCTTTTTTTCCCCTACTTGCATGCCGCATTCTATCGCCTCGTCTTTTTTATTTTAGTTTTTTTTTCCACATCGCGTTAATTTTTACTCGCGTTTCTATTCGCGTTTCCGTGTCGTTCGTTATACGACGGTGCCTCTCGGTCGGTCAGGCGGGAGGTGGACTTCGTTTGGGTTCAGCGCGCAACAAGCATCGGCTTGGTGTCGTTGGACCACTTGCTAATACAGTCATTGTATTCAACGTCCAATAATAAAAAATTGCGAAATGGTTTATTGGTTTTTCTGTTATTTCAATGTACTTCTGATGAACTGTGTATTGTTGCTGCTGTTTGAATGTCTTCTTCTTCGCCTACCATGTTTTCTTCAATATTGACACGAGAGAAAGAGTCTGCTACACGATTAAGTTTACTTTCTAAATATTTGCTTTCTTGTAAGAGTGCATTAAAATTTTTTGAAGAGTTTGTGAACGAATGTTCTTCCGTTAATTATTGTTTTCTTCCGAAAGTATTCTATTAAACCGTTATTTTCCATTGCACGGTTACAGATTTCACAATCATTGATAATGTTTTGAATTAGTTTATTATAATCTGGAAAATAGTGAGTTTGTTTAAATAATCGTAAAAATTTTTTGAATACCGGAGTGTAACAATTTAAAATAATGAGTAACAATGCATTCTTTAAATTCAGGATAAGATTTTATGGCGAAATTGCTAGAGGTAGGGCAAATCAAAATTGGGTCGCTCATTATGAGTGTTTTTAATTTTTCAAATGATTTATTGTATTCTTCGTTTTTTGTGTTTATTTTAGCTCCTTTTTTTTTAGAAATGTTGTCAGAGGTTTTGAAATCTTTGCAAAATCTGAAATGAACTTACGGTACAACCCGCATAAGACTAAAAAAGATTTGATTTCTTTTGGTTCCTTTGCGAGGGTTATTTTATCGATTGCTTTAACTTTCTCTTTATTGGGTCGTATGCCTTCTGGACTTATAATATGAGCTATGAAATTTGTTTGCTTTTTCAAAGATTTGCATTTGTCCAATTGGAGTTTAAGATTGGTCTCTTTAAGATTCTCAGTGGGTCTAGGTGTTCGTTCAGATATGTTGATTAGATGATCATATCATCTAATAAACAAGGCAATGCTTGTTAATGAGGTCTTTAAGGATGTAATTCATGCACCGTCGGAAGGTTGCATTTTTTAAGCCAAATGGCATGCGAGTGTATCATAGTGACCTTGTTTGGTCGAAAACTCCGTTTTTGGTATAGACTTACGCTCCTTTGAATTCGATTTGGTGAAAGCCTTTTGCTAAGTCAATCGTAGTAAAATACAGGAATTTTCCTAATTTGCCTAGTATTTCGTCCATATAAGGAATCGGAAATTTATCATTAATTGTTATTTCATTTAGGTTTCGATAGTCCACGACCAACTTGAATTTCGGTTTACCAGAAGATGGCTCTGGCAACAATCCGTAATGGACTGCAGTAGGGGCGGTCGCTTTCGCGTATAATACCTTGTTGTAACATTTCCTCAATTTGCTTATTTACTTCTGCTTCGTAGCCAAACAGATACGAGTATGGTCTTTTGTGAACTGGGTTTTCGTGAACGGTTTTTTTATATCATGACGTATTAAACTTGTGAAAAAGGTTTTCATTTTCGCAATATTGAATGTCACTGAAGTCTTTAAATAAATTTGTAAGTCTGTATTTTTCCTCACTATTTAAATGTTCTAGTCTGTATGTGTGTTCTGAGTCTATGTTGTTGTCCATGGCATAGTTTATTTTTGATGTAAAGTTATTTTCTTATAAGTGTGCATTAAAGTTTTTTGAAGAGTTCTCATCACATGGATCTACTTCTCAGTAAACGAATGTTCTTACCTTAATTAATTATTATGGTGTCCCCAGTACACTATTCATAAGGAACGCATCGAATCTTTACAAAAGAACTTCTTACTTTTTGCCTTACGCGGCCTTAACTGGGATGAAAATTTGAGACTGCCTTCCTATAATAGTAAACTTCTGCTACTAAATCTGCCTTCCCTAACTAACCGCAGAACCATGCTAGGGGTCTTATTTATTAACAACCTTATGCAAGGTGACATTGACAGTGAGGCCTTGTTAAGGCAGCTACACTTCTCTGTTCCTTGCAGAAGAACTCGCTATTTCCTTCCACTAACACTTCCTTATTGTAGATCGAACTATGCACTGCATGATCCTTTCAGAGCGTTATGTTCGGACTACAATAAGCTCCAACACATCATAGCTAGCACTAACACTATCGCTGCTATGAAGTCATTAATTCTTGCCTATCTAGTACGTAATTAGTAATTAGTATTTGAATCTTCCTAGAGTTTCTGTTCTATGTTTTTTCTTTTTTTCCCCTACTTGCATGCCGCGTTCTATCGCCTCGTCTTTTTTATTTTAGTTTTTTTTTTCACATCGCGTTAATTTTTACTCGCGTTTCTATTCGCGTTTCTACCGCGTTTCCGTGTCGTTCGTTATACGACGGTGCCTCGGCTTGGTTTCGTTGGACCACAGTCATTGTATTCAACGTCCAATAACAAAAAATTGCGAAATTGTAAAATTGTTAGCTTATTGATATTGCTGGTATAAAAAGGCAAACGAATAGTAGATTAATTTAATATTTTAGGTTGATAAAACATTAATGTACAAACGCAAAAATCTTCAATATGTATCGGCGTCCCGCTCTGACATTCGTAACGTATTGTCTTAAATATTTTTATTGATTTTTAATTAAATAATTTAGCATTTAGGTAGCGGGTGCATTACAGCACGTTCGACTGTAGTTTTCCTTTTAGCTTATAAGAATAAACAAAATAACCAAAAGAAAAAGGAATTAAAATAAAAAGTTGCACCAGCCGCGCACCTGCGAATAGGACTTGAACTTACGCACGCAAACAAAAAATCTTTAGGGATTGCCATCCGCCACTCTAACCATTAAGCCACTGCCTCATTTTTTGTTCGTTCGGCAAAGTTTTATTTTCAGGCAATTCTCTTGTCATTCTATGCAAATAAAAATTTGATAAATTCTGTGTGTCCGACGCTAGATTTGAAGTTCGGTATGCTTATGCGTAAATTAAGTATACGTTCAAATTGAGTTTAATTCGGATCATATATCACTTATTTTTAGTGCGATTTAAATGAAATTTTCAGAATACACCCCTGGCAAGGTATTTGTCATGTCATACTGTGAGTTTTAAATAGTTATTACTGATTTACAGAAGCGGAAAGGGGCGTTGCCGAATTTGAAAAAATACTTTGAAACAGTGCAACATACACGGATGTTGTCATAAAATTTGAAGACTCTAGCTCTTATAGTTTCTGAGATCCAGGTGTTCATACAGACAGACAGACGGACAGACGGACAGACGGACAGACAGACAGACAGACAGACATCAATCGACTCGGCTGTTGATACTGATTCAGAATATATATAGTTTATGGGGTCGGAGATGCCTCCTTCTGCCTGTTACGCACAAACTCGTTCCGAGGCACCGGTTTTGGCCATGTTTGATCATAAGAAGGAAACTGAGCTTCATTGGCGGTATTGATGCAAAAAAAAAATGATGGAAAATGGCATCCGGAAAAGGACAACAGAAACAGAAGCCAAATACCATAGTTTTGAATTAGAAACTTTAGCAATTACATATGCTTTGCGGAGATTTAGGATATATTTGCATGGCAGACATTTTAGGACAGTGACAGATTATAATTCTTTAACGTTAACGCTTAATAAGATTGAGTTAATCAGAGAATTGCCAGGTGGGCTTTTGGAATTACAAGAATTCTATTATGAATTGAAGCATAGAGCGGGTAAACAAATGCAGCATGTAGATGCACTTAGCAGATGTAATGATGCGGTTATGAACACTGAGACAAATAGTTTTGAAACCAATTTAATAATTGCTCACGCCAAAGATGAAACGTTATAGAATATTAAAAGATTTTTGGAGGAAAATGAGCATAAGCTTTACGAAATGAGGAATGGCATTGTGTTTAGAAAAACCAAAGATGGTAGATTATTGTTTTATGTGCCACAAAGGATGGAGGATCATGTGCTATACAAGTATCATGATCAGTTAGAACATGTTGGTAGAGAGAAGATGTTAAGTGCGATAGTAAAAAGTTATTGGTTTCCGAATATGAAGAATAAACTTATGGAGCACATTGAGAATTGTTTAAAGTGTATTGCTTTTTCAACAAAATATGGTAAAGAGGAAGGATTGTTGCACAGTATACCTAAAGGAAATAAACCATTTGAAATAATTCATATAGATCATTATGGTCCAGTTGATAATAGCAGATTAAGGATACACTAGTTGAGGCACCGGTTTTGGGCATGGTTGATCATAAGAAGGAAACTGAGCTTCATTGTGATGCCAGTGCATTAGGATTTGGGGCGGTATTGATGCAAAAAGAGCATGATGGAAAATGGCATCCTGTATTTTATTTTTCAAAAAGAACAACAGAAACAGAAGCCAAATACCATAGTTTTGAATTAGAAACTTTAGCAATAATATATGCTTTGCGGAGATTTAGGATATATTTGCATGGCAGACATTTTAGGATAGTGACAGATTGTAATTCTCTAACGTCAACGCTTAATAAGATTGAGCTTAATCAGAGAATTGCCAGGTGGGCTTTGGAATTTCAAGAATTCGATTATGAATTGAAGCATAGAGCGGGTAAACAAATGCAGCATGTAGATGCACTTAGCAGATGTAATGATGCGGTTATGATCACTGAGACAAATAGTTTTGAAACCAATTTAATAATTGCTCACTCCAAAGATGAAACGTTATAGAATATTAAAAGATTTTTTGGAGGAAAATGAGCATAAGCTTTACGAAATGAGAAATGGCATTGTGTTTAGGAAAACCAATGATGGTAGATTATTGTTTTGTGTGCCACAAAGGATGGAGGATCATGTGCTATACAAGTATCATGATCAGTTAGGACATATTGGTAGAGACAAGATGTTAAGTGCGATAGTGAAAAGTTATTGGTTTCCCGTTTAAAGCAAATTTTTAAAAATACATTTCCATTTGGGGGTGTTTCTGTCATCGTATTCGGTGATCTTAGACAGTTACAGCCTGTAGGAGGTAGTTGGATTTTCGATCCAAACACCGGTGACCCTTACCATGAAATTTTTGGTACTTATCTCTGTGATCTTTTTATGTATTTTGAGCTGACAGAGATAATGCGTCAATGGGATGATAGAGTTCTTGCTTCTGCTTTAAATAATATGGCATCGGGTTGCATGACAGCCGATGATATTTCCCTTTTCCGTTCACGAATATGCGAACCATTGGAACTGTCCGATGATGCAATTCATCTTTTTAGCAGTTATAATGAGGTAGATATATTTAATATTACCAAACTTAACTCAATTGCAACTGAACAATTTTTCTCTACCGCTGAAGATTATATCAAGGCTGGTCACTTAGATGCAGCTAGGAAACAAAGGATATTAGAAGACAAGGTGACATTGACAGTGAGGCCTTGTTAAGGCAGCTACACTTCTCTGTTCCTTGCAGAAGAACTCGCTATTTCCTTCCACTAACACTTCCTTATTGTAGATCGAACTATGCACTGCATGATCCTTTCAGAGCGTTATGTTCGGACTACAATAAAGCTCCAACACATCATAGCTAGCACTAACACTATCGCTGCTATGAAGTCATTAATTCTTGCCTATCTAGTACGTAATTAGTAATTAGTATTTGAATCTTCCTAGAGTTTCTGTTCTATGTTTTTTCTTTTTTCCCCCTACTTGCATGCCGCGTTCTATCGCCTCGTCTTTTTATTTTAGTTTTTTTTCACATCGCGTTAATTTTTACTCGCGTTTCTATTCGCGTTTCTACCGCGTTTCCGTGTCGTTCGTTATACGACGGTGCCTCGGCTTGGTTTCGTTGGACCACAGTCATTGTATTCAACGTCCAATAACAAAAAATTGCGAAATTGTAAAATTGTTAGCTTATTGATATTGCTGGTATAAAAAGGCAAACGAATAGTAGATTAATTTAATATTTTAGGTTGATAAAACATTAATGTACAAACGCAAAAATCTTCAATATGTATCGGCGTCCCGCTCTGACATTCGTAACGTATTGTCTTAAATATTTTTATTGATTTTTAATTAAATAATTTAGCATTTAGGTAGCGGGTGCATTACAGCACGTTCGACTGTAGTTTTCCTTTTAGCTTATAAGAATAAACAAAATAACCAAAAGAAAAAGGAATTAAAATAAAAAGTTGCACCAGCCGCGCACCTGCGAATAGGACTTGAACTTACGCACGCAAACAAAAAATCTTTAGGGATTGCCATCCGCCACTCTAACCATTAAGCCACTGCCTCATTTTTTGTTCGTTCGGCAAAGTTTTATTTTCAGGCAATTCTCTTGTCATTCTATGCAAATAAAAATTTGATAAATTCTGTGTGTCCGACGCTAGATTTGAAGTTCGGTATGCTTATGCGTAAATTAAGTATACGTTCAAATTGAGTTTAATTCGGATCATATATCACTTATTTTTAGTGCGATTTAAATGAAATTTTCAGAATACACCCCTGGCAAGGTATTTGTCATGTCATACTGTGAGTTTTAAATAGTTATTACTGATTTACAGAAGCGGAAAGGGGCGTTGCCGAATTTGAAAAATACTTTGAAACAGTGCAACATACACGGATGTTGTCATAAAATTTGAAGACTCTAGCTCTTATAGTTTCTGAGATCCAGGTGTTCATACAGACAGACAGACGGACAGACGGACAGACGGACAGACAGACAGACAGACAGACATCAATCGACTCGGCTGTTGATACTGATTCAGAATATATATAGTTTATGGGGTCGGAGATGCCTCCTTCTGCCTGTTACGCACAAACTCGTTCCGAGGCACCGGTTTTGGCCATGTTTGATCATAAGAAGGAAACTGAGCTTCATTGGCGGTATTGATGCAAAAAAAATGATGGAAAATGGCATCCGGAAAAGGACAACAGAAACAGAAGCCAAATACCATAGTTTTGAATTAGAAACTTTAGCAATTACATATGCTTTGCGGAGATTTAGGATATATTTGCATGGCAGACATTTTAGGACAGTGACAGATTATAATTCTTTAACGTTAACGCTTAATAAGATTGAGTTAATCAGAGAATTGCCAGGTGGGCTTTTGGAATTACAAGAATTCTATTATGAATTGAAGCATAGAGCGGGTAAACAAATGCAGCATGTAGATGCACTTAGCAGATGTAATGATGCGGTTATGAACACTGAGACAAATAGTTTTGAAACCAATTTAATAATTGCTCACGCCAAAGATGAAACGTTATAGAATATTAAAAGATTTTTGGAGGAAAATGAGCATAAGCTTTACGAAATGAGGAATGGCATTGTGTTTAGAAAAACCAAAGATGGTAGATTATTGTTTTATGTGCCACAAAGGATGGAGGATCATGTGCTATACAAGTATCATGATCAGTTAGAACATGTTGGTAGAGAGAAGATGTTAAGTGCGATAGTAAAAAGTTATTGGTTTCCGAATATGAAGAATAAACTTATGGAGCACATTGAGAATTGTTTAAAGTGTATTGCTTTTTCAACAAAATATGGTAAAGAGGAAGGATTGTTGCACAGTATACCTAAAGGAAATAAACCATTTGAAATAATTCATATAGATCATTATGGTCCAGTTGATAATAGCAGATTAAGGATACACTAGTTGAGGCACCGGTTTTGGGCATGGTTGATCATAAGAAGGAAACTGAGCTTCATTGTGATGCCAGTGCATTAGGATTTGGGGCGGTATTGATGCAAAAAGAGCATGATGGAAAATGGCATCCTGTATTTTATTTTTCAAAAAGAACAACAGAAACAGAAGCCAAATACCATAGTTTTGAATTAGAAACTTTAGCAATAATATATGCTTTGCGGAGATTTAGGATATATTTGCATGGCAGACATTTTAGGATAGTGACAGATTGTAATTCTCTAACGTCAACGCTTAATAAGATTGAGCTTAATCAGAGAATTGCCAGGTGGGCTTTGGAATTTCAAGAATTCGATTATGAATTGAAGCATAGAGCGGGTAAACAAATGCAGCATGTAGATGCACTTAGCAGATGTAATGATGCGGTTATGATCACTGAGACAAATAGTTTTGAAACCAATTTAATAATTGCTCACTCCAAAGATGAAACGTTATAGAATATTAAAAGATTTTTGGAGGAAAATGAGCATAAGCTTTACGAAATGAGAAATGGCATTGTGTTTAGGAAAACCAATGATGGTAGATTATTGTTTTGTGTGCCACAAAGGATGGAGGATCATGTGCTATACAAGTATCATGATCAGTTAGGACATATTGGTAGAGACAAGATGTTAAGTGCGATAGTGAAAAGTTATTGGTTTCCCGTTTAAAGCAAATTTTTAAAAATACATTTCCATTTGGGGGTGTTTCTGTCATCGTATTCGGTGATCTTAGAC
Organism: Zaprionus indianus; assembly: GCA_018904595.1. Classification (NCBI taxonomy): domain Eukaryota; kingdom Metazoa; phylum Arthropoda; class Insecta; order Diptera; family Drosophilidae; genus Zaprionus; species Zaprionus indianus. The sequence continues at coordinate 295,166 of JAEIHA010000101.1, read as the reverse complement.
AGTTACAGCCTGTAGGAGGTAGTTGGATTTTCGATCCAAACACCGGTGACCCTTACCATGAAATTTTTGGTACTTATCTCTGTGATCTTTTTATGTATTTTGAGCTGACAGAGATAATGCGTCAATGGGATGATAGAGTTCTTGCTTCTGCTTTAAATAATATGGCATCGGGTTGCATGACAGCCGATGATATTTCCCTTTTCCGTTCACGAATATGCGAACCATTGGAACTGTCCGATGATGCAATTCATCTTTTTAGCAGTTATAATGAGGTAGATATATTTAATATTACCAAACTTAACTCAATTGCAACTGAACAATTTTTCTCTACCGCTGAAGATTATATCAAGGCTGGTCACTTAGATGCAGCTAGGAAACAAAGGATATTAGAAGAAGTTAAGGGTTTTAAAACGTCCACTACACAGGAACTCTGTACGTCTGTCCTACTTAAGACTACTGCCAAGTACATGGTGACGGTCAATTTAGACACAGGGGATGGGTTAGTAAACGGGGCATCAGGGGTGTTGATGCAAATAGTTTTTAATACATCCAACACGCCCACCATTTTATGGATGAAATTCTCAGAAATAAGTGTAGGAGAAATTGCGGGTTCAAAGTGTACACATCGTACAGAACCTTTGTGGACTCCAATTCAGAAAATTGTTCGCAGTTTTCAATATTCAAATAACGCACAAGTTAATATTAACCGTAGGCAGTTTCCCATTGTGCCTGCTGAAGGCATCACTATTCACAAGAATCAGGGAGCTAGGTATAGCAAAGTGGTAGTTCATGCTAATTCCAGAATGCAGCGTGCTGCATTATACGTGGCTTGCAGTAGAGCAACTACTGCTTCAGGATTGTTCATCATTGGGAACATTGTTCCTCCTAAGCCTCCTCCATAAATACAAAAGGACTTACGTTGCATTTCTTTAAATAGATAGTACTAACCTGCTTGCATGAATAATATTAAACTAAAATAAACAAACGGCAACATCGTTTATTTACTTGTATACATATACCGGCATTATTACTGATCTTCTTGTAGCGCGTTCACTTTGGAACGTTGACCCCGGTTTACAGATAAGCTCATAATTTTCTTGTTCGCTTTCGCTTGCATTTCTGGCCAGCGGTATTTTATTACCCCGCACCCAGCGTTTTGCATTGCTGCCTACAACCGTAGTTACAGCAAATCTTTTAGTTATCTCTCTTCGTTTGATTCCCGTTCGTTCGTCTTACATACTGCATTGAGTGCGTCTGTTTGGTAATTACATTCTTACATTCTCGCTCCCCCACCCCCGCATTTATATTACTGCCTACAACATTAACTGCTCTTTAGTTCCGAATCTCTCGGAAATTTCGATTGTTTGTGCACACAACACATAGGGTGTATGCGTGTAATAGCTCAGACCAGTTAATTGACTTGTGTAGGTAGTATCGCTGCGAGGGTAGCTTATAAAGTTTCGTTATTTGAGTATCTGAGTCCGAGAAACCATGTGCCGAAAAATTGAAGAAGTTCTAAAGGTAGTGCAAAACTCGCGATGTGTCTGCAAAGATACGATAAGGTGAGTGCTGATATTGCTCGTATGCAATTAGCAATAGAAAGCAAAGCAACTTCTGCAGTCAGAACAGAGTTAACGTGAAGATTAGAACTTTTGGAAGGGTATATAGAGATGGCAATGAATCTTCAAGCCGAATTAGACAATTTAAACCCTCTTAACGAACATAGGGAGCAGTTAGAAGAATTGCGTGTCATCAAAAAGGCATTATACCTAAATACAATAAAGCCAGAAACAGAGGTGCGTTTGTCAAAATTCAATGGCAAGCATTCGGAGTATAGAAATTTTATGTGCCTTTTCGAAAGCTTAGTTCATAATGACACTTCTCTAACTAATGTCGAGAAGTTCAATCATCTGGTGTCTTGTTTATCAGATGAGGCATTGGGGGTAGTTAAGCCATATCAGTTGACGGATTGTAACTATCCTAAGGTAATTGCAAGCCTCAATGCAGTATATGACAATAAATGTCTTATATTCTTTGACACTGTTTCACAGTTATTCGACATACCTAGCATGACGAAACCATCTGCATCGAGCTTGAGAACGATAATAGATACGGTGTCTGCTATATGAGCGTCGTTGTCGTCGTTGGGGAACGACAAAGATATTGCTAACGCAATGATCATTCATATGGTCATGGCGAAAGTAGACCATACTACCAAGTCTCGTTTTGAGGAGCAGCTGGATTATGATACACTGCCGTCTTGGGAGGATTGTGCTCGACAACTAAATAAGAGATACCAGTATTTGTCAGCAGAAGAGTCAACTCGAGACAAAACAAAGTCACGAATTGAACACAAGAAACCCCAACATTCCAAATCGTCCTTCGCTTGTGCTGAAGGAGGACGCACTTCATCGCTTGTGTGCATATTTTGCAAATCGGAAACGCACAACATTTATTCTTGTCCGTCGTTTGCTGCCATCTCAGTTATGCAGCGTTTTTAATTCGTCAAGGCCCATAAGTTATGTCTCAATTGCCTGGTCACAGGGCACATAGTTTCAAAATGCAAAGCATCAAAATGTAGAGTATGTTCAAAGCCTCACCATTCCTTGCTTCACAGGTGAGACACCTTCTACTCACCAAACTGCTTCAGATGCATATTTGGGACATGTGCTTAATAATGAGCAAGTCGTTCTTGCAACAGCCATCGTGAATGTTAAAGATAGATTCGGTCATTGGCATCCAGCCAGAGCCTTACTTGATAGTGGCTCCCAAATAAACTTGATGTCTGAAAGCATGGCTCAATTACTACGACTTAAGCGGGAACCAACATCCCTAGCTATCTCAATGGTTAGTGGTGCAACAATCGATGGCAAGAACAAGATATGCGTCTCAATTCAATCGCGTCTTAATTCACATGCCCTTTCCGCTGACTGTTGGGTTCTAAGGTCAATTTCCACGGCTCAACCAGGGCAGTCCATTGCCACATCAAGTTGGAAAATACCCAAGAATATTAATCTGGCAGATCCAGAGTTTTATAGGCCAGGTAAAGTGCATATTCTCTTGGGCGCAGAATTGTTTTACGAGTTGTTATGCGTTGGACAAATAAAATTACGTTGACAAATTATGCAAAAGACGCTGCTGGGTTGGATAGTAGCGGGAAAATGCACTGAACAAGTACCTCGTCGTCAGTTCCGTGGGTGTTCAATAGCTCAAAATAATAATTGTTCTCTCGACTTCCTAGTCACCCGTTTCTGGGAATTGGATCAATGTCCAATTGAGTCGAAGGCTGTTCGCCAAACAGCAGAACAACAGGCGTGTGAACTGTATTTCAATAAAACTGTCAAACAGTTATGTTCGGGTCGCTTTGAAGTGAAGCTTCCTTTCAAGACCAATCCAAAGGTTCTCGGACTGTCCTTTCAAACTGCTGAAAGGCGTTTTCTACAACTTGAGCGCAAATTATCAAAGGATGCAATCCTGCGAAACATGTACCATAACGTCTTAATGAAACACTAATGGTGGGGCCAACAATTCAGAGGGAGCTGTATTCAACTTTGATCAATTTTCGATTAAATAAATATGCCGTGACTGCTGACATTTCCAAAATGTACAGGCAGATAAATGTCTCTGAAGAAGACAGAAAGTTCCAGCTGATTTTGTGGAGAGAAAACACTTCATAAAATATATAGGCATACAAGTTGAATACCGTTACATATGGTACAGCATCCGCACCGTTTCTGGCAATACGCTGCCTGTTTGAGCTTGCCGACATACATGCACAAATTACATCCTATTGGATCAGATGTGATCAAAAAGTGTTTTTATGTAGATGATATGCTGGCAGGGGCAGACAGTGTAAAAGAATTACACATAATGTGCAAGGAAGTTCGTGAAATATTGGAGTCAGGAGGTTTTCCACTAGCCAAGTGGGCATCCAATCACAGCATTCAAGTTTCTAACACTGACTCTAGCGAAGAAGTTACTCTCAAATTGAGGAACAGAGTGCAGTGAAAACTCTTGGAATGCATTGAGAACCTCAAGAGGATATTTTTAAATACTATCTTGATGTCGATAGTTTCGCATCGCTAAAACCAACGAAACGTAATATGTTGTCCATAGCTTCTCGTTTATTTGACCCACTCGGTTTGCTGTGTCCGATTATAACAAAGGCCAAAATTTTACTACAGGAGTTGTGGAGGCTCAAGATAGATTGCGATGAGACCATTCCTATGAGTCTTCACACAGCATGGCATAAGTTTTCCATGACATTGCGAGATTTGCATAAGATCCATATTCCTCGATATGTGTGTCTTTCAGTCTATGACCATGTTCAAATTCATGGTTTTGCAGACGCCTCCAGTTATGCATATGGATGTTGCATATATGTACGAACTGCCAACAATCAAGACGTTGGCATTACGTTACTTACGGCAAAGTCTAGGGTAGCTCCACTTAATGTGAAAACCATACCTCGACTAGAGCTATGCGCAGCACTTTTGCTGGCCAAGCTGTGGCATCAAATCTCTCCAACCATGGTAAAATTCAATATCGAAAGGGTGAATTTCTGGTCAGATTCACAGGTTACCCTATATTGGTTAGAGCGTGAGTCTGGCACGTTGGGTACATTTGTGGCAAACAGTCAAACTGTCAAATGGTGTTGTTTGGTGTCATGTTCCAACAGACGCCAACCCTGCTGATCTGGTATCTAGAGGAAATGATATAAACGAAATTGGAAACTCGTTGTGGTTTAAAGGGCCAAGTTTTTTGATGGAAGAAAAGGACCAATGGCCACAACTTCATCAGTTCCAGATAGCGTCAATCCTGAAAACTTCGGAAGATAAAAAGGGTGTGACGGTTGGCACACTAGCGGAAGTTCCGCATAATTGTCTTGTGGAGTTGATACATCGTCACTCCAATTTTGCCAAATTAATTCGAATAGTAGCATATATACTTCGCTTTTGTTTCAAACGGCTCAGAACAGATTCTCTTGTCGTATCGGCATTAGAAAGGAAAATTTCATTCCTTAAATTAATCGGCGCAGTACAAAGAAGTACATTTAGGAATGAATTGAAACTGATGGAAAAATCAGCAGTCTTAGCACCTATGTTTCAATCGCTAAATCCGTTCGTAGACAAATTTGAATTCATTCGGGTAGGAGGTCGTTTATTACATGGCCCTCTCTCATATGAGGCTAAGTTCCCCTTTTTACTGACAAAGGATTCTGCCTTTGCGCAACTCTTTGTCAAAGACTTGCATCTTAGGCACTATCATGCAGGTGCAAAGGTGCAAGTTGGGTTATTAAGGCAGCAAGTTTGGGTGATGAATGCACGTAGCTTATGTACTTCAGTTGTGAGAAACTGCGTACACTGCTTCAGGTACAAGCCAAAATTATTGGGGCAAATAATGGGAAATTTGCCAGCCGACCGTCTCCGAGAAGGCCGCCCTTTTAGAGTTTCTGGTGTAGACTTTTGTGGGCCATTTTACTTCAGCTATAGGATCAGGGGGAGACCCCCTGTAAAAACGTATGTTGCCGTTTTTATTTGTTTCGCCTCAAAAGCAGTTGACTTGGAACTTGTCACGGACCCATCCACTAATTCTTTCTTGAATGTCTTTAAAAGGTTCATTGGGAGGCGAGGACTACCCGACACGATGTTCAGCGACAATGCGACGAACTTCGTGGGAGCGAGCAACATGCTGAAGGAGCTGCAGACGGCATTCCTGGAAAGCAAGGAGCGACTGATCGTTTACGCAGCGGAGCGAGGGGTGCACTGGAAGTTTATTCCCCCTCGAGCACCGCACTTCGGGGGACTGTGGGAAGCAGCGGTGAAGGCCGCCAAGCACAAGCTGGTGCGAGGAGCGGGCAACGTCCAAGCGTTGCTCAACTCCAGACCACTGCTCATAGACAGCACCGATCCCAACAATGGCGAAATAATCACACCGGGGCATCTAGTCATCGGGCAGCCTTTGCCTGCGCTGCCGCAAGGATCAGGACCAGAAGAGTCGAGCAACAAGCCAGGACCGCGTACTTGAAGCGGTGGCAGCAGTTGTCGGCGCTCAGACTGCACTTCTGGCGCAAGTGGTCCAGAGACTACCTGCTCAGTCTGCAGCAGCAGTGGACCAAAGGCGAGCCCAATCTGGCGGGAGGTGCGGTCGTTATGGTGCACGACGACAACACACCCCTGCAACGATGGCTCATCGGGCGCGTAACGCGCATAATCTCATGGGTCGACGGCAAGGTTCGGGTAGTGGAACTAAAAACACCAGCAGGCGCAATTAGGCGCCCAATTCACAAGCTGGTACTGCTCCCGAATTGTTGAAGACCGGAGCTCGTCAACGGGGCCGGAATGTTTGAGCTCAACATAACAAAAGCAGTTAAGCTAGTATGTAAGAGAACACATGAAGTGTGTTAAGATGTTAAGAGAAGACGATCGGCAAATGCCGACGGCGAATTCGGGGAGTGTGGTCGGACTGTGGCCCACTCTCACTTGTAAAAATAGATATAGTCTCGTTTGTGCACTGAAGCCAACTACTTGTTTTGGAATTACAAATATTGAAGCCGAACTCCGCGTCCTTTCATTTTTTTTTTTTTTAAGTTTTTTCTCTTGTTTATTGAGTCTTCCCTTTTACTTAAGATAAGTTTATAATAAGTTTTCGAATCTTATTCTAAGCTAGCTAATTATCAATTTATGAGATGAGTTGTGCTATGTGGCCTAACAAATTTAACGCTGGGCTGGTTGATCGTTGCGGTGCAGTCGACTTTGGCTGCATACTCGAAGAAGTTTTCTTTCAAGGGGATTTGGATGTGAGCCTAGTTTTTCCTTGTATTTTACTTTTCTCTCTGTTATTGTCTCAATGACAAGTTTTATTTGTAGGTCTTTGTGTATATTCTCGTTCCGAAGATACCATGGAGCTCCAGTTATGATTCTCAGAATCCTGTTGCTTCTCGATGCATTGCCCCATAGCTCGGAGCCATAGGTCCATATGGGTTGAATAACGGAAATATACAAAAGGACTTTGTACTCCAGGCTTAGGGGAGACCGAACATTTATAAGCCAGTGTAGATCCTTTGCTTTTAGTCTCAGGTGCGTCGTCTTGGCCTCTATGTGTTTCCGCCAGGTGAGCTGCTTGTCCAGATGAATACCTAAGTATGTTACGTCATCGGCTTGTGGGATGCGCGTGTGGTTCATAACCAAGGGCGCGCAGCTTGTTTTGTTAAGGGTAAACGTAACTTGTTTGCATTTTTGTTCGTTTACACGTATGCGCCAATCTGCAAGCCAATTCTCTACACATGTAAAATAGCGTGCTAGTTGCATCGTAGCTTTTACTGGGCATCTGGATCGACTCAGTATTGCAGTGTCATCAGCGAATGTGGATATTGTTAGCTGGTAGTCTGTTGGGATGTCCGCCGTGTATAGGGTGTATAGAATTGGATCTAATACACTTCCTTGGGGCACTCCAGCTTCTATAGTACAATCGCTTGAAGTGCTTGAACTACATCTAACCGCGAACACTCTTTTGTATAAGTAAGACTTTAGAAGCCTATGTAAATTTTGAGGCAGCAGTTTGGTTATTTTAAACATAAGTCCATCCAACCATACTCTATCGAATGCTTGTGCAACGTCTAAGAATAAAGCTGTACAATATTCACGATGTTCAAAAGCAGTGCGAATTTCCGTTGTGATGCGGTTAACCTGCTCAATAGTTCCATGTTTTGCCCGAAAACGAAATTGGTGCGATGGGAGTGTGTCGTGTGTTTTAAGGTGGGGGCTGATTCGTAGCAGCAGTACTTTTTCAAATAATTTGGAGAGACAAGTAAGTAGGCTTATTGGCCTGTATGATGATGGCTGTGTTTTGTCTTTCCCAGGCTTAGGGATCATAACTATAACTTATTTCTTCCACTTTTGAGGAAAGTATCCAATTTTGGTAATAGCGTTGAAGTGTAGGCAGATTTGTAGAACTGCACACATTGGAAGCTCGATGATCATTTTCGGTCTTATTAAATCGAAGCCAGGCGATTTTCCAGTCTTTAGTTGCTCTCTAATGACTTTCGTTATTTCGCTTGGCCGGAATTCTATGGGATCTTGTGGTGCTAAGTCAGATGCAGTTAAGGGTGGGAGAGTAAATGAGTTAGTGGCTGGATTTGGTTGGAATACCTTTTTGAGATGATCAGCGAAGACTCTTGCTCTGTCCATGTCACTACGAGACCAGTTTCCGGTAGAGTTACGGAGGGGTACGACAGTTTCTGCTGGTGCCTGCAAATTCCTGTGGGCTTTCCACAATGAGTTTTTTGTGCTGGTGGGCGTGAGATTCTCGATGTAACGCAGTTGTGCGTCCGATTCTTTTTTCTTAAGCGCTTTAGTAAGTCTGCGAGAAGCTGCTTTTAGTCTACTCTTTGCGCCAGGTGATCTGTGCTCCTGCCACTCCCTTCGAAGTCGTCGTTTTTCAAGCACAAGGAGTTCGGTATCTCGACTTGTCATGTTGAATTTTTTACGGCGTCCGTGGGTTTCTTGTGGAGTTGACGCTTTTGCTGCTGCAACTACTGTTGATTCTAGGCTACCAGCAAACTGATCGATGTCTTGCTCGGTTTCCAATGAGCTAGAGAAGTCGGTATGTGAACAAACATATTTTTTGTACCTCTCCCAGTTGGTCCTGTTGCTTGTGAGTCTATACGGCCGCTCGATGTGTTGCAGTCCTTTTATTTAAATAATATTATTTATCGTTTCGATTTCTATAAAAACTCTTAGAGAATTTTTACTCATTACGATTATTTAGTACACTCAGAGCCTTATTTCGCATCTCGAAGATATTTAGTGTTGAGATACCTGCAGTGCAACTTAAATCTATAAAATCTTTAACAGGTATTAAAGTATAAAGAATGAGCTTGTAGGTAGAGTTACCCATACTTTTAGCGGGAGAAAAGCTATTGGTTCACTTGTGTTTGAGTTTGGCAAGTTTCCTAGTAATATATAAAAGTCCAGACAATTCTCTGTCCGTGTTTAAAGTCGAATTTGAAGAATTATTTCGGCAATTTACTCAATTAGGGGAATTAGGTGATAGATTGATAGTGTTAGGAGACTTTAACTTATGTCTTAAAACCTTCAATAGGTGTAGGAGCATATACAATTCTTTGATTAGCAAAGGATTTAGGAGTTTGTTAGAATGGAAAACGTCCACTACCAAAATGGATACACATATTGATTGGGCGTTTTTAGTGGTTAGGCAGGTAGTTTTAGTGTTTTACAGTTTAAGGATGGTTGGAACTAGGAGCACGGTTAGGTAGGCAAAATGTTAATATGCATGTATATATTATTAGTATAAATAAGTAGATTAAGTTCATAAGTTTAAGTTGAATCCATAAAATGGACTTAAAATAATTTCTTTGATGTTTTGTTTTTATTTTTCTTATTTTCAATTATTTTAATTTCTTGTATTTTCCTGCATATGAAGATAGCAGGTTTAAACTTTTTATTTTTTGGGGAAACGTGGAGCTGGTTTTAGTCATCTCAAGTCGACTCGTAGGTCTGCAAAATGTTCTTTTGTTGATCCCATTATAATTTTAATGGCCTCCCCGTGGTGTTCCTTGGGTACTAATCATATATACATATAATTAAATTAATTTGTATTATATATGTATACATAATAAGTAGCGAATTCGAGCGGCGAAAATAGATGTAGTACCCAAGCCATTTATTGTATCTATTATAGTAGAGTATCATACAGTAAGATACTTTTTACGGTAACATACATATGTCGAAGGGTATCCCACAGTCGCGTGCTGCGCGACTGTTGTTTTTCTTACTTGTTTTAATTTATGGTATATTAAAGAAATTTAGTTAAATCAAATTTACTTATTAATTATTACAGTTTTATAATATACAGTGTTTTAAACATAACTTATGGCAAGTTTTTATTTAAAAATGAATTTGTTTCTAAGTTTGAATTTTTTAAACGTGTACGACGCTCATTTAATATAATTCCAGAGGTAGAAAATAATCTTTCGCTCGTCGCTGAGCTTGCCGGAGTGGCTAAAATGGAACGAGCAAGTCTTTTCTTTAATATTTCCAAAATACATTTTGGTCTGAAATGGCTGCACAGCCATTTAAATATATTTCTATTTCAATATCAAAAGAATTTAATTCTAACTTTGGTGTTTTGGAACATTTGTAATCTTGAAATATTGCAAACAGTCTTGAGCGTTTTTCATCTAGGATGCAGTTCTTATCCCACAAACTCATTTGATACTTTCTCATCATTTAACATTTCCTAAAGAATTGCTTTGACCGTTACCATGACATTCTCCTTATTAAAAATTTTAACGTATTTTTTTTAGCTGAATTATGATTTCAGATTCGAGCATTTCAGTGGTGCACACCAATAGTATCTCCTACCACAAACAAAAAGTGTGCATGGTAGGTTGCGTATCGCCATTTAGTGCCTCCGAACAATCTTTAAACGGTTATAAAAAAATGCAGTAAGCTTTCGAGCAATGAAAAATCTAGTCCGCATATTCGATTGAGCTCATCTATTTCTAATAAAATTACTTTTATTTCTTCTTTCACTGATTTAATGCTGTCTAATATAATAAATACCGAGTTCCAAGGAGTACGTATTTCTTGCTTTAACGTCTTAGACAGTTTATTATTCAAATGCGAATGTTTAAAATATGTTACAAGATTTTTGCAACATTCTATTAAGTACTTAAATATGTCATCATCACGATAATCTTTTGTAGCTTTTAAGGGCTACTACATTTTCCCCATTGTCCGTAACAAAAATACATTTATCGATATTAGAATCCAAACTGTACTCTACCAAAATTTCCTTATCGTTATTGAGAACTTTCTCGCCTGTCTTCTTATCATATGTGAACTCTTTTATCCATAGCAAAGCCACTTTAGTTACGGAAAACGAATGTAGATCTTTTGCAACCAATGCGAGCTGTTTTCTTTTCAGAATTTCATCACACGATTGGGCACCGTTTTTTTGGAAAATAATGGAAGCGAATCGATCTTTGGTTGGTCGGAATTTTTATTTGCCGCCAAAATACATCTATGTCGGGCGACTGTGCCCGTTCCATGCCTAGATGCATATGCAATCACGTTCTTGCATTCGGGGCAGCATACAAATTCAACTATTTTATTGTTGAATTCGATTAAATCGGGTGTTTGCCACACATTGCTGCCACCTTTGTTTATTTATTTTTTTTATTTATTTGAAAGAGGGAGTCTCCCAGCAGAGAAGGCGCGAGGCACTGCGACCAGAATGGTCTTTTGTGCCTAAATGCTCTCCCTATCTTGACAAAAGCCGCTCTGCTTCCCTGATGAAGCCAAGCAGGTCTTTCGTCGAGGAACGGACGATTTGCTCGGGAACTGCGATTTCCACGTGCAAATGTTTCCTCCTACTCCAAACCAAGGCTGGACAGTCACACAGTATGTGTTTGGTAGTTTCGTCGTCCTCTTTACAGAGGATAGACGCATTTTTGTTAGGTGATAGTTCACCAGATGGTGGCTACTGAGATAGCCAACAAAGAGATAGAGATCTCTCCTAGAGAGTGAGTCTGTTGTGCGTTTAACCGAGGGATTTGTAAGCTCTCTAGCCTGCCTCATCCCTGGTTGGAAGAACCAATAGCGTTCGGTCAACCTATCTGCCCAAGTTTTCACAAGGGATGAGATGGTTGACCACCCCACGCCGCAGAAGGGTTCGGGGCTAAGCATAGAGGCTGATGACCCCGCCCTCGCTAGTTCATCCGCTAGCTCGTTGCCCTGGAACGCAGAGTGTCCAGGTACCCAAAGGAGGGTAACTTTGTTTCTTTTGGACAGCCTCTGGAGGCAGTTCCAGCAGTCAGCCACCATACGTGAACTTACTCTCTTTGAGGAGAGGGCTAGTATGGCAGCTTGGCTGTCCGAGAAGATATAAATGTTCGCTCCTCTCATCCCCTTCTCAAGGATAAGACGGCAGCAGAACTCAATGGCATGAACCTCGGATTGAAAGACCGTGGGCCACTTGCCCATGGCAATCGAGGTTTTGGAGTTGGGACCATGTATCCCGGCTCCAACCCCCTGATCAGTATTTAACCCGTCGGTATACCAGTTTATGCCGTGAGGGTCGCTGATGGGGTTGCCAGCATCCCAGTCCTTCCGGTCTGGGATGAGAGTCCTGAATTTTGCTGCCACCTTTGTTATTTGGAATTAATTTTGTTTTATCACTTTTGATATTAATTAAATTTTTTATTTCTTGTCGCGACATTGTATATGCCTTAATTTAACTGATATTTTTTATAAGTAATGTGCAATTTGATAGAAAAAGTGATGGGCAAAAGGCGATAAATATCTGAAACACTGAAAACTATCATGTCACGAATCCCACCGATTGTGCGGTTCGATTTTCACGAACCGCGCCCACCTCTATCACTGGTATTGTTTAAGAAGTATTTAATGAGGAAATTTATTGCCTTTGTCCGGCTCATGTCAGTGTATTTGATAGCCAGTTTTGTCATGGATAAGTACTTCGTGGTCTCTAAGTGTTCAGCAGTGTCTTCGTTCAGAGATGTTGATTAGATGATCATATCATCTAATAAACAAGGCAATGCTTGTTAATGAGGTCTTTAAGGACGTAATTCATGCACCGTCGGAAGGTTGCATTTTTAAGCCAAATGGCATGCGAGTGTATAATAGTGACCTTGTTTGGTCGAAAACTCCGTTTTTGGTGTAGACTTTCAATTCGATTTGGTGAAAGCCTTTTGCTAAGTCAATCGTAGTAAAATACAGGAATTTTCCTAATTTGCCTAGTATTTCGGCCATATAAGGAATCGGAAATTTATCATTAATTGTTATTTCATTTAGGTTTCGATAGTCCACGACCAACTTGAATTTCAGTTTACCAGAAGATGGCTCTGGCAACAATCCATAATGGACTGCAGTAGGGGCAGTCGCTTTCGCGTATAATACATTGTTGTAACATTTCCTCAATTTGCTTATTTACTTCTGCTTCGTAGGCAAACAGATACGAGTATGGTCTTTTGTGAACTGGGTTTTCGTGAACGGTTTTTTTTATATCATGACGTATTAAACTTGTGAAAAAGGTTTTCATTTTCGCAATATTGAATGTCACTGAAGTCTTTAAATGAATTTGTAAGTCTGTATTTTTCCTCACTATTTAAATGTTCTAGTCTGTATGTGTGTTCTGAGTCTATGTTGTTGTCCATGGCATAGTTTATTTTTGATTAGCAAAGGATTTAGGAGTTTGTTAGAATTGAAAACGTCCACTACCAAAATGGATACACATATTGATTGGGCGTTTTTAGTGGTTAGGCAGGTAGTTTTAGCGTTTTACAGTTTAAGGATGTTTGGAACTAGGAGCACGGTTAGGTAGGCAAAATGTAAATATGCATGTATATATTATTAGTATAAATAAGTAGATTAAGTTCATAAGTTTAAGTTGAATCCATAAAATGGATTTGAAATAATTTCTTTGATGTTTTGTTTTTATTTTTCTTATATTCAATTATTTTAATTTCTTGTATTTTCCTGCATATGAAGATAGCAGGTTTAAACTTTTTATTTTTTGGGGAACGTGGAGCTGGTTTTAGTCATCTCAAGTCGACTCGTAGGTCTGCAAAATGTTCTTTTGTTGATCCCATTATAATTTTAATGGCCTCCCCGTGGTGTTCCTTGGGTACTAATCATATATACAAATAATTAAATTAATTTGTATTATATATGTATACATAATAAGTAGCGAATTCGAGCGCCGAAAATAGATGTAGTACCCAAGCCATTTATTGTATCTATTATAGTAGAGTATCATACAGTAAGATACTTTTTACGGTAACATACATATGTCGAAGGGTATCCCACAGTCGCGTGCTGCGCGACTGTTGTTTTTCTTACTTGTTTTAATTTATGGTATATTAAAGAAATTTAGTTAAATCCAATTTACTTATTAATTATTAAAGTTTTATAATATACAGTGTTTTAAACATAACTTATGGCAAGTTTTTATTTAAAAATGAATTTGTTTCTAAGTTTGAATTTTTAAACGTGTACGACGCTCATTTAATATAATTCCAGAGGTAGAAAATAATCTTTCGCTCGTCGCTGAGCTTGCCGGAGTGGCTAAAATGTAACGAGCAAGTCTTTTCTTTAATATTTCCAAAATACATTTTGGTCTGAAATGGCTGCACAGCCATTTAAATATTTTTCTATTTCAATATCAAAAGAATTTAATTCTACTAACTTTGGTGTTTTGGAAAATTTGTAATCTTGAAATATTGCAAACAGTCTTGAGCCTTTTTCATCTAGGATGCAGTTCTTATCCCACAAACTCATTTGATACTTTCTCATCATTTAACATTTCTGAAAGAATTGCTTTGACCGTTACCATGACATTCTCCTTATTAAAAAATTTAACGTTTTTTTTTAGCTGAATTATGATTTCAGATTCGAGCATTTCAGTGGTGCACACCAATAGTATCTCCTACCACAAACAAAAAGTGTGCATGGTAGGTTGCGTATCGCCATTTAGTGCCTCCGAACAATCTTTAAACGGTTATAAAAAAATGCAGTAAGCTTTCGAGCAATGAAAAATCTAGTCCGCATATTCGATTGAGCTCATCTATTTCTAATAAAATTACTTTTATTTCTTCTTTCACTGATTTAATGCTGTCTAATATAATAAATACCGAGTTCCAAGGAGTACGTATTTCTTGCTTTAACGTCTTAGACAGTTTATTATTCAAATGCGAATGTTTAAAATATGTTACAAGATTTTTGCAACATTCTATTAAGTACTTAAATATGTCATCATCACGATAATCTTTTGTAGCTTTTAAGGGCTACTACATTTTCCCCATTGTCCGTAACAAAAATACATTTATCGATATTAGAATCCAAACTGTACTCTACCAAAATTTCCTTATCGTTATTGAGAATTTTCTCGCCTGTCTTCTTATCATATGTGAACTCTTTTATCCATAGCAAAGCCACTTTAGTTACGGAAAACGAATGTAGATCTTTTGCAACCAATGCGAGCTGTTTTCTCTTCAGAATTTCATCACACGATTGGGCACCGTTTTTTTTGGAAAATAATGGAAGCGAATCGATCTTTGGTTGGTCGGAATTTTTATTTGCCGCCAAAACACATCTATGTCGGGCGACTGTGCCCGTTCCATGCCTAGATGCATATGCAATCACGTTCTTGCATTCGGGGCAGCATACAAATTCAACTATTTTATTGTTGAATTCGATTAAATCGGGTGTTTGCCACACATTGCTGCCACCTTTGTTTATTTATTTTTTTTATTTATTTGAAAGAGGGAGTCTCCCAGCAGAGAAGGCGCGAGGCACTGCGACCAGAATGGTCTTTTGTGCCTAAATGCTCTCCCTATCTTGACAAAAGCCGCTCTGCTTCCCTGATGAAGCCAAGCTGGTCTTTCGTCGAGGAACGGACGATTTGCTCGGGAACTGCGATTTCCACGTGCAAATGTTTCCTCCTACTCCAAACCAAGGCTGGAAAGTCACACAGTATGTGTTTGGTAGTTTCGTCGTCCTCTTTACAGAGGATAGACGCATTTTTGTTAGGTGATAGTTCACCAGATGGTGGCTACTGAGATAGCCAACAAGGAGATAGAGATCTCTCCTAGAGAGTGAGTCTGTTGTGCGTTTAACCGAGGGATTTGTAAGCTCTCTAGCCTGCCTCATCCCTGGTTGGAAGAACCAATAGCGTTCGGTCAACCTATCTGCCCAAGTTTTCACAAGGGATGAGATGGTTGAAGGGTTCGGGGCTAAGCATAGAGGCTGATGACCCCGCCCTCGCTAGTTCATCCGCTAGCTCGTTGCCCTGGAACCCAGAGTGTCCAGGTACCCAAAGGAGGGTAACTTTGTTTCTGTTGGACAGCCTCTGGAGGCAGTTCCAGCAGTCAGCCACCATACGTGAGCTTACTCTCTTTGAGGAGAGGGCTAGTATGGCAGCTTGGCTGTCCGAGAAGATGTAAATGTTCGCTCCTCTCATCCCCTTCTCAAGGATAAGACGGCAGCAGAGCTCAATGGCATGAACCTCGGATTTAAAGACCGTGGGCCACTTGCCCATGGCAATCGAGGTTTTGGAGTTGGGACCATGTATCCCGGCTCCAACCCCCTGATCAGTTTTAGACCCGTCGGTATACCAGTGTATGCCGTGGAGGTCGCTGATGGGGTTGCCAGCATCCCAGTCCTTCCGGTCTGGGATGAGAGTCCTGAATTTTGCTGCCACCTTTGTTATTTGGAATTAATTTTGTTTTATCACTTTTGCTATTAATTAAATTTTTTATTTCTTGTCGCGACATTGTATATGCCTTAATTTAACTGATATTTTTTATAAGTAATGTGCAATTTGATAGAAAAAGTGATGGGCAAAAGGCGATAAATATCTGAAACACTGAAAACTATCATGTCACGAATCCCACCGATTGTGCGGTTAGATTTTTCACGAACCGCGCCCACCTCTATCACTGGTATTGTTTAAGAAGTATTTAATGAGGAAATTTATTGCCTTTGTCCGGCTCATGTCAGTGTATTTGATAGCCAGTTTTGTCATGGATAAGTACTTCGTGGTCTCTAAGTGTTCAGCAGTGTGTTCGTTCAAAGATGTTGATTAGATGATCATCTCATCTAATAAACAAGGCAATGCTTGTTAATGAGGTCTTTAAGGACGTAATTCATGCACCGTCGGAAGGTTGCATTTTTTAAGCCAAATGGCATGCGAGTGTATAATAGTGACCTTGTTTGGTCGAAAACTCCGTTTTTGGTGTAGACTTTCAATTCGATTTGGTGAAAGCCTTTTGCTAAGTCAATCGTAGTAAAATACAGGAATTTTCCTAATTTGCCTAGTATTTCGTCCATATAAGGAATCGGAAATTTATCATTAATTGTTATTTCATTTAGGTTTCGATAGTCCACGACCAACTTGAATTTCAGTTTACCAGAAGATGGCTCTGGCAACAATCCATAATGGACTGCAGTAGGGGCAGTCGCTTTCGCGTATAATACATTGTTGTAACATTTCCTCAATTTGCTTATTTACTTCTGCTTCGTAGGCAAACAGATACGAGTATGGTCTTTTGTGAACTGGGTTTTCGTGAACGGTTTTTTTTATATCATGACGTATTAAACTTGTGAAAAAGGTTTTCATTTTCGCAATATTGAATGTCACTGAAGTCTTTAAATGAATTTGTAAGTCTGTATTTTTCCTCACTATTTAAATGTTCTAGTCTGTATGTGTGTTCTGAGTCTATGTTGTTGTCCATGGCATAGCTTATTTTTGATGTAAAGTTGTTTTCTTATAAGTGTGCATTAAAGTTTTTTGAAGAGTTCTCATCACATGGATCTACTTCTCAGTAAACGAATGTTCTTCCCTTAATTATTGTTTCCTTCCGAAAATAATCTATTAAACCATTATTTTCCATTAGCACTTTTTTTCCTAATAGAATGTCATAATAAGGTGAAAATGAATGAATGTTTAAAGCCGAATTTGAAGAATTATTTCGGCAATTTACTCAATTAGGGGAATTAGGTGATAGATTGATAGTGTTAGGAGACTTTAACTTATGTCTTAAAACCTTCAATAGGTGTAGGAACATATACAATTCTTTGATTAGCAAAGGATTTAGGAGTTTGTTAGAATTGAAAACGTCCACTACCAAAATGGATACACATATTGATTGGGCGTTTTTAGTGGTTAGGCAGGTAGTTTTAGCGTTTTACAGTTTAAGGATGGTTGGAACTAGGAGCACGGTTAGGTAGGCAAAATGTTAATATGCATGTATATATTATTAGTATAAATAAGTAGATTAAGTTCATAAGTTTAAGTTGAATCCATAAAATGGATTTAAAATAATTTCTTTGATGTTTTGTTTTTATTTTTCTTATTTTCAATTATTTTAATTTCTTGTATTTTCCTGCATATGAATATGTATACATAATAAGTAGCGAATTCGAGCGGCGAAAATAGATGAGATAAGCATGTTATTTAATGTGGTACCCAAGCCATTTATTGTATTGTATTATTTGTATTATAGTAGAGTATCATACAGTAAGATACTTTTTACGGTAACATGCGAGGGTCGTTTGATAAGTCCGTGACCTGCTCTAAATACAACACTGCTCCTGTCAGCAGTTATCGATTAACAGCTGACTGTAAAATTTTGAGAAAGCTGCGTTTTTTGGTTTGCGTTTTATAGGCATTGAAAGCAGACGATCTCGTGAATTTTAACGAAAATGGAAAAAAGTGAATTTCGTGTCAGCATGGCAAAATTTCATAAATTGGGCTACGAACTGCTACCCCATCCAGCATATTCTCCAGATTTAGCCCCCTGTGACTATTTTTTGTTTCCAAACATGAAGAAATGGCTCGGCGGTAAGAGATTCGGGTCATCACAGAAACAAACGACTATTTTGAGGGCCTTGAGAAAACCTATTATTTGGAAGGAATAAAAAAATTGGAAAAACGCTGGACTAAATGTATAGAGCTAAAAGGAGATTATGTTGAGAAATAAAACGCTTCTTTGACGAAAAAAATATATTTTATTCAAAAAGTCACGGACTTATCAAACGACCCTCGTACATATGTCGAAGGGTATCCCACAGTCGCGGGCCGAGCGACTGTTGCTTTTCTTACTTGTTTTAATTTATGGTATAATAAAGAAATTTAGTTAAATCCAATTTACTTATTAATTATTACAGTTTTAAAACTCAACAAATAATGATTATGTGCTGAGTTTTATTTTTTTCGTTTACAAAATTATGATTATTTTTGTGTGAAAAAATTTTGTTCAAAAAATAATGATTATATGTTGAGCGTTATTTTTTTCGATCGAAAATATCGCTCAAACTACGATTACACCTCTTATAACAAAGATTTTACAATAATTTTTATGCAGACTATTTAAGTGCTCTTAGTGGAATCCATTTCAATTATTATTGAGCCCTTGACTTACTCAATAGAAAAAGAGGCAAAATGAGGTTAGAGACTCATGGTAACGACCGAAACAATATGATTTTCGGTTCTAAATTCAAACGCATAGAAAACGTCGTCAATTTAATTTTTTCTGGTCTAAATATGTCATGGGTTAGCTTTAAAAGCCACGCAAAAACTATAACAACCATATCATATCTATTATTATAAATAGACGACTTTTAAAAGTTCTTATTAGAGCTCAAACACAGGACTCCAAATTATGTTGTCGAAGAAAAATGACTAAATATTATAGCAAAATATGCAATAAAATGCAGATTTCAAATGAAAACCAATAGTCAAAGGGATTAAAAATAATCAAAATGGATACCCCTCGGTGAAATAAATAAGTCTGCATCAAAATTTTTCTAAAAACTTCTTTGGAAGGCGAGTAATCCGAGATTGAGCGTTTCAATTAATCGAAAAAAAAATAACGCTCAACAAATAATTGTTATTCTGTAATCGAAATTTTTTTCGTTCAACGAATAATCATTATTTTTTGAGTGAAAAAATAAAAATCATGAAATTTGGGATCACCTCGGATTTGCCCACAGTAGCCTAGTAGAAACGTTCTGGTGCAATTTTTATTCTTATCTGACTATTCTAAGTGGATGATTTTTTTATTAACAAAAATAATGAATAATCATTATTTTCGGTCCCTGTTTTAAACAGAACTTATGGCAAGTTTTTATTTAAAAATAAATTTGTTTCTAAGTTTGAATTTTTTAAACGTCTACGGCGCTCATTTAATATAATTCCAGAGGTAGAAAATAATCTTTTGCTCGTCGCTGAGCTTGCCGGAGTGGCTAAAATGTAATGAGCAAGTCTTTTCTTTAATGTTTCCAAAATACATTTTGGTCTGAAATGGCTGCACAGCCATTTAAATATTTTTCTATTTCAATATCAAAAGAATTTAATTCTACTAACTTTGGTGTTTTGGAAAATTTGTAATCTTGAAATATTGCAAACAGTCTTGAGCCTTTTTCATCTAGGATGCAGTTCTTGATCCCACAAACTCATTTGATACTTTCTCGTCATTTAACATCTCTGAAAGTATTGCTTTGAGCGTTACCATGACATTCTCCTTATTAAAGAATTTAACGTATTTTTTTTTAGCTGAATTATGATTTCAGATTCGAGCATTTCAGTGGTGCACACCAATAGTATCTCCTACCACAAACAAAAAGTGTGCATGGTAGGTTGCGTATTGCCATTTAGTGCCTCCGAACAATCTTTAAACGGTTATAAAAAATTCAGTAAGTCGAGCAATGAAAAATCTAGTCCGCATATTCGATTGACCTCATCTATTTCTAATAAAATTACTTTTATTTCTTCTTTCACTGATTTAATGCTGTCTAACATAATAAATACCGAGTTCCAAGGAGTACGTATTTCTTGCTTTAACGTCTTAGACAGTTTATTATTCAAATGCGAATGTTTAAAATATGTTACAAGATTTTTGCAACATTCTATTAGGTACTTAAATATGTCATCAATAGCCAGGTTTAAAATGTGGCATGCACACGATAATCTTTTGTAGGTTTTAAGGGCTACAACATTTTCCTCTTTGTCCGTAACAAAAATACATTTATCGATATTAGAATCCAAACTGTACTCTACCAAAATTTCCTTATCGTTATTGAGAATTTTCTCGCCTGTCTTCTTATCAAATGTGAACTCTTTTATCCATAGCAAAGCCACTTCAGTTACGGAAAACGAATGTAGATCTTTTGCAACCAATGCGAGCTGTTTTCTCTCCAGAATTTTCATCACACGATTGGGCACCGTTTTTTTGGAAAATAATGGAAGCGAATCGATCTTTGGTTGGTCGGAATTTTTATTTGCCGCCAAAACACATCTATGTCGGGCGAGTGTGCCCGTTCCATGCCTAGATGCATATGCAATCACGTTCTTGCATTCGGGGCAGCATACAAATTCAACTATTTTATTGTTGAATTCGATTAAATTGGGTGTTTGCCACACATTGCTGCCACCTTTGTTTATTTATTTTTTTTATTTATTTGAAAGAGGGAGTCTCCCAGCAGAGAAGGCGCGAGGCACTGCGACCAGAATGGTCTTTTGTGCCTAAATGCTCTCCCTATCTTGACAAAAGCCGCTCTGCTTCCCTGATGAAGCCAAGCAGGTCTTTCGTCGAGGAACGGACGATTTGCTCGGGAACTGCGATTTCCACGTGCAAATGTTTCCTCCTACTCCAAACCAAGGCTGGACAGTCACACAGTATGTGTTTGGTAGTTTCGTCGTCCTCTTTACAGAGCCTGCACTCTGCATCAGAGGATAGACGCATTTTTGTTAGGTGATAGTTCACCAGATGGTGGCCACTGAGATAGCCAACAAGGAGATAGAGATCTCTCCTGGAGAGTGAGTCTGTTCTGCGTTTAACCGAGGGATTTGTAAGCTCTCTAGCCTGCCTCATCCCTGGTTGGAAGAACCAATAGCGTTCGGTCAACCTATCTGCCCAAGTTTTCACAAGGGATGAGATGGTTGACCACCCCACGCCGCAGAAGGGTTCGGGGCTAAGCATAGAGGCTGATGACCCCGCCCTCGCTAGTTCATCCGCTAGCTCGTTGCCCTGGAACCCAGAGTGTCCAGGTACCCAAAGGAGGGTAACTTTGTTTCTGTTGGACAGCCTCTGGAGGCAGTTCCAGCAGTCAGCCACCATACGTGAGCTTACTCTCTTTGAGGAGAGGGCTAGTATGGCAGCTTGGCTGTCCGAGAAGATGTAAATGTTCGCTCCTCTCATCCCCTTCTCAAGGATAAGACGGCAGCAGAGCTCAATGGCATGAACCTCGGATTGAAAGACCGTGGGCCACTTGCCCATGGCAATCGAGGTTTTGGAGATGGGACCATGTATCCCGGCTCCAACCCCCTGAACAGTTTTAGACCCGTCGGTATACCAGTGTATGCCGTGAAGGTCGCTGATGGGGTTGCCAGCATCCCAGTCCTTCCGGTCTGGGATGAGAGTCCTGAATTTTGCTGCCACCTTTGTTATTTGGAATTAATTTTGTTTTATCACTTTTGATATTAATTAAATTTTTATTTCTTGTCGCGACATTGTATATGCCTTAATTTCACTGATATTTTTTATAAGTAATGTGCAATTTGATAGAAAAAGTGATGGGCAAAAGGCGATAAATATCTGAAACACTGAAAACTATCATGTCACGAATCCCACCGATTGTGCGGTTCGATTTTTCACGACACGCGCCCACCTCTATCACTGGTATTGTTTAAGAAGTATTTAATGAGGAAATTTATTGCCTTTGTCCGGCTCATGTCAGTATATTTGATAGCCAGTTTTGTCATGGATAAGTACTTCGTGGTCTCTAAGTGTTCAGCAGTGTCTTCGTTCAGAGATGTTGATTAGATGATCATATCATCTAATAAACAAGGCAATGCTTGTTAATGAGGTCTTTAAGGACGTAATTCATGCACCGTCGGAAGGTTGCATTTTTTAAGCCAAATGGCATGCGAGTGTATAATAGTGACCTTGTTTGGTCGAAAACTCCGTTTTTGGTGTAGACTTTCAATTCGATTTGGTGAAAGCCTTTTGCTAAGTCAATCGTAGTAAAATACAGGAATTTTCCTAATTTGCCTAGTATTTCGTCCATATAAGGAATCGGAAATTTATCATTAATTGTTATTTCATTTAGGTTTCGATAGTCCACGACCAACTTGAATTTCGGTTTACCAGAAGATGGCTCTGGCAACAATCCGTAATGGACTGCAGTAGGGGCGGTCGCTTTCGCGTATAATACCTTGTTGTAACATTTCCTCAATTTGCTTATTTACTTCTGCTTCGTAGCCAAACAGATACGAGTATGGTCTTTTGTGAACTGGGTTTTCGTGAACGGTTTTTTTTATATCATGACGTATTAAACTTGTGAAAAAGGTTTTCATTTTCGCAATATTGAATGTCACTGAAGTCTTTAAATAAATTTGTAAGTCTGTATTTTTCCTCACTATTTAAATGTTCTAGTCTGTATGTGTGTTCTGTATGTTGTTGTCCATGGCATAGTTTATTTTTGATGTAAAGTTGTTTTCTTATAAGTGTGCATTAAAGTTTTTTGAAGAGTTCTCATCACAAGGATCTACTTCTCAGTAAACGAATGTTTTCCCTTAATTATTGTTTCCTTCCGAAAATAATCTATTAAACCGTTATTTTCCATTAGCACTTTTTTTCCTAATAGAATGTCATAATAAGGTGAAAATGAATGAATGTTTAAAGCCGAATTTGAAGAATTATTTCGGCAATTTACTCAATTAGGGGAATTAGGTGATAGATTGATAGTGTTAGGAGACTTTAACTTATGTCTTAAAACCTTCAATAGGTGTAGGAACATATACAATTCTTTGATTAGCAAAGGATTTAGGAGTTTGTTAGAATTGAAAACGTCCACTACCAAAATGGATACACATATTGATTGGGCGTTTTTTAGTGGTTAGGCAGGTAGTTTTAGCGTTTTACAGTTTAAGGATGGTTGGAACGGTAGGAGCAAAATGTAAATACGAGGGTCGTTTGATAAGTCCGTGACTTTTTGAATAAAATATATTTTTTTCGTCAAAGAAGCGTTTTATTTCTCAACATAATCTCCTTTTAGCTCTATACATTTAGTCCAGCGTTTTTCCAATTTTTTTATTCCTTCCAAATAATAGGTTTTCTCAAGGCCCTCAAAATAGTCGTTTGTTTCTGTGATGACCTCTTCATTTGACCCGAATCTCTTACCGCCGAGCCATTTCTTCATGTTTGGAAACAAAAAATAGTCACAGGGGGCTAAATCTGGAGAATATGCTGGATGGGGTAGCAGTTCGTAGCCCAATTTATGAAATTTTGCCATGCTGACTACACACGTGTGCACCCGTGCATTGTCCTGATGGAACAGCACTTTTTTTTTCGCCAAATGCGGTCGTTTCTGCTTCAAATCAATATCGAATCTGTCCAAAAGCTCTGAATAATATTCGCCGGTGATCGTTTTACCCTTTTCAAGGTAATCGATGTGAATGATACCTTGTGCATCCCAAAAAACTGTGGCCATGACCTTGTTGGCCGACAGACCCACCTTGGCCTTCTTTGGTGCACGTTCACCCGGAGAAACCCACTGTCTTGATTGTTCTTTGGTCTCTGGTGTGGTGTGGTGGATCCATGTTTCGTCTACGGTAACGAAACGGCGCAAAAATTCGTTTGGATTGCGGTTGAACATCGCCAAACACTCCTTTGAAATGGTCACACGGTTGCGCTTATGGTAGTGTGTGAGCAATCGCGGCACCCATCGCGCGGAAAGCTTTTTCATGTCCAAATATTCATGTAAATGTGATGTACCCGTTCAGTTGAGATGCCTACAGCCTCAGCTACCTCACGCACTTTCATTCTCCGATCATCCAATATCATTCCATGGATTTTGTCGACGATTTCTGGCATGACGACCTCTTTTGGGCGACCTGAACGTTCGGCATCACTTGTACTGGTACGACCACAACGGAACTCAGTAAACCATTTCTTAACCATTGAAATTGATGGTGCAGAGTCCCCATAATATTTATCAAGTCTTTCCTTGGTTTCGGTGATGGATTTTTACGCAAAAAATAATGCTTAATTAGCACACGAAATTCACTTTTTTCCATTTTCGTTAAAATTCACGAGATCGTCTGCTTTCAATGCCTATAAAACGCAAACCAAAAAACGCAGCTTTCTCAAAATTTTACAGTCAGCTGTTAATCGATAACTGCTGACAGGAGCAGTGTTGTATTTAGAGCAGGTGCGCGGCAAATACAAAAAGTCACGGACTTATCAAACGACCCTCGTATGAACGTATATATTATTAGTATAAATAAGTAGATTAAGTTCATAAGTTTAAGTTGAATCCATAAAATGGATTTAAAATAATTTCTTTGATGTTTTGTTTTTATTTTTCTTATTTTCAATTATTTTAATTTCTTGTATTTTCCTGCATATGAAGATAGCAGGTTTAAACTTTTTATTTTTTTGGGGAACGTGGAGCTGGTTTTAGTCATCTCAAGTCGACTCGTAGGTCTCCAAAATGTTCTTTTGTTGATCCCATTATAATTTTAATGGCCTCCCCGTGGTGTTCCTTGGGTACTAATCATATATACATATAATTAAATTAATTTGTATTATATATGTATACATAATAAGTAGCGAATTCGAGCGGCGAAAATAGATGAGATAAGCATGTTATTTAATGTGGTACTCAAGCCATTTATTGTATTGTATTATTTGTATTATAGTAGAGTATCATACAGTAAGATACTTTTTACGGTAACATACATATGTCGAAGGGTATCCCACAGTCGCGGGCCGACTGTTGCTTTTCTTACTTGTTTTAATTTATGGTATAATAAAGAAATTTTGTTAAATCCAATTTACTTATTAATTAGTACAGTTTTAAAACTCAACAAATAATGATTATGTGCTGAGTTTTATTTTTTTCGTTCACAAAATAATGATTATTTTTGTGTGAAAAAAATGTTGTTCAAAAAATAATGATTATTTGTTGAGCGTTATTTTTTTCGATCGAAAATATCGCTCAAACTACGATTACACCTCTTATAACAAAGATTTTACAATAATATTTATGCAGACTATTTAAGTGCTCTTAGTGGAATCCATTTCAATTATTATTGAGCCCTTGACTTACTCAATAGAAAAAGAGGCAAAATGAGGTTAGAAACAATATGATTTTCGGTTCTAAATTCAAACGCATAGAAAGCGTCGTCAATTTAATTTTTTTCTGGTCTAAATATGTCATGGGTTAGCTTTAAAAGCCACGCAAAAACTATAACAACCATATCATATCTATTATTATAAATAGACGACTTTTAAAAGTTCTTATTAGAGCTCAAACACAGGACTCAAAATTATGTTGTCGAAGAAAAATGACTAAATATTATACGAGGGTCGTTTGATAAGTCCGTGACTTTTTGTATTTGCCGCGCACCTGCTCTAAATACAACACTGCTCCTGTCAGCAGTTATCGATTAACAGCTGACTGTAAAATTTTGAGAAAGCTGCGTTTTTTGGTTTGCGTTTTATAGGCATTGAAAGCAGACGATCTCGTGAATTTTAACGAAAATGGAAAAAAGTGAATTTCGTGTCAGCATGGCAAAATTTCATAAATTGGGCTACGAACTGCTACCCCATCCAGCATATTCTCCAGATTTAGCCCCCTGTGACTATTTTTTGTTTCCAAACATGAAGAAATGGCTCGGCGGTAAGAGATTCGGGTCATCACAGAAACAAACGACTATTTTGAGGGCCTTGAGAAAACCTATTATTTGGAAGGAATAAAAAAATTGGAAAAACGCTGGACTAAATGTATAGAGCTAAAAGGAGATTATGTTGAGAAATAAAACGCTTCTTTGACGAAAAAAATATATTTTATTCAAAAAGTCACGGACTTATCAAACGACCCTCGTAGCAAAATATGCAATAAAATGCAGATTTCAAATGAAAACCAATAGTCAAAGGGATTAAAAATAATCAAAATGGATACCCCTCGGTGAACTAAATAAGTCTGTATCAAAATTTTTCTAAAAACTTCTTTGGAAGGCGAGTAATCCGAGATTGAGCGTTTCAATTAATCCAAAAAAAAATAACGCTCAACAAATAATTGTTATTCTGTAATCGAAATTTTTTTCGTTCAACGAATAATCATTATTTTTTGAGTGAAAAAATAAAAATCATGAAATTTGGGATCACCTCGGATTTGCCCACAGTAGCCTAGTAGAAACGTTCTGGTGCAATTTTTATTCTTATCCGACTATTCTAAGTGGATGATTTTTTTATTAACAAAAATAATGAAGAATCATTATTTTCGGTCCCTGTTTTAAACAGAACTTATGGCAGGTTTTTATTTAAAAATAAATTTGTTTCTAAGTTTGAATTTTTTAAACGTGTACGACGCTCATTTAATATAATTCCAGAGGTAGAAAATAATCTTTCGCTCGTCGCTGAGCTTGCCGGAGTGGCTTAAATGTAACGAGCAAGTCTTTTCTTTAATATTTCCAAAATACATTTTGGTCTGAAATGGCTGAACAGCCATTTAAATATTTTTCTATTTCAATATTAAAAGAATTTAATTCTAACTTTGGTGTTTTGGAAAATTTGTAATCTTGAAATTCTGCAAACAGTCTTGACCCTTTTTCATCTAGGATGCAGTTCTTGATCCCACAAACTCATTTGATACCTTTCTCATCATTTAATATTTCTGAAAGTATTGCTTTGACCGTTACCATGACATTCTCCTTATTAAAGAATTTAACGTATTTTTTTAGCTGAATTATAATTTCAGTTTCGTGCATTTCAGTGGTGCACACCAAGAGTATCTCCGACCACAAATAAAAAGTGTGCATGGTAGGTTGCGTATCGCCATTTAGTGCCTCCGAACAATCTTTAAACGGTTATAAAAAAATGCAGTAAGCTGTCGAGCAATGAAAAATCTAGTCCGCATATTCGATTGAGCTCATCTATTTCTAATAAAATTACTTTTATTTCTTCTTTCACTGATTTAATGCTGTCTAACATAATAAATACCGAGTTCCAAGGAGTACGTATTTCTTGCTTTAACGTCTTAGACAGTTTATTATTCAAATGCGAATGTTTAAAATATGTTACAAGATTTTTGCAACTGTGGTGAACAATAGTTTTGTTAGACGTTTTGGTAGATCAAATCTAATGGATGTATATTAATACTTCAGATTTATTTAGATTTAATAAAAAGTTTTTATAGTCACAAAGCGGCACGTGTGGTGTGCTTGAAAGTTAGCGATCGCAAGAGGAAGAAATTAGCGATAAATACAAAGATATCGATATCTATGCAAATAAAAATTAAAATAGTTGTGGTTGGCAATTTTAAGGGTTGCCAGATCTCCATAGTACTCCCTCAAGACTTCTAGTTGTGAATCGAACAGGAAGTCTAATAGTGCGGCGTGGTCTAGATGTCTGATGACGTAGAGATGACTTGTTTTGATTTGGCGGTTGATCCATGTGTATAGATGGTGTGTCTGTATTGGTTATGGTCGATTTTGTTGTTTTACAAACTCAGTTTGCGGTAAAACATTTTTTTCCGTATGAAGAAATTGTCCTGGAAGTCGTAGTGTTGATCCATAGAGAAGCTGTGCTGCTTTAGTTTGTATGTCAGGTTTGAATGCTGATCGTAATCCTAACAATATGATTGGTAGTTTGCTTGGCCAGTCAATTCTGTTTTGACACATTATGGCTGTTTTAAGAGTACGATGCTAGCGTTCAATGATTCCATTAGCTTGCGGGTGATATGCAGTAGTACGTATATGATTGATGCCGAGAAGCCGTGACAATTCGTTGAAAAGTATTGATTCGAATTGTCTGCCTTGATCAGTGGTGATACGGGCAGGTACTCCAAAACGGGATATCCAGACGTTAATGAGAGCTGCGGCTACTTTCTCTGCTTGCATGTCTTCAATTGGAACAGCTTCGGGCCACCGAGTGTAGCGGTCTATGATTGTGAGACAGTATCTAAATTGGCCAGATTGGGGTAAAGGTCCAATCAAGTCCAAATTTATGTGTTCGAAACGATGTGCTGTCAATTCATAGTGTTGAAGTGGTGAATGAACATGACGAGTTACTTTTCATCGTTGACAAGGAATGCAATGTTTGACGAAACTGGCGATTTCCTTGTGCATCGAAGGCCATATAAAACGTTGTTTGATGATCTTCATTGTAGATCTAATGCCTCCATGAGCGATGTTGTGGAGTTTACAGATGATTTTCTTTCTAAGGGGCTTTGGAATAAATGGTCGAGCTGTAGGAGTAGAAAAATCACATAAGATTAATGTTTCTGAATGTGGTAGGTTAAAAGATTTGAGTTGCAGTGTTGTGTTGTTGTCTTCCAAAAGTTGTTTAAGCTCTGGACAATTTCTTTGTGCTGAGGCTATTTGCTCGTAGTCGATAATATTGCTTTCGATTGCTGCTATGCGAGATAATGTGTCTGCTGTCGTGTTCTCGACTCCAGCGACGTGTAAGATGGTTGTGAATTGACCAATGAAGTCCAATTGGCGGAGTTGTCTGGGTGATGCCTTATCCGGCCTTTGAGTGAAGACGTATATGAGCGGTTTGTGATCAGTGCAGACATGAAATGATTTGCCTTCTAACATATAGCGAAAATGTTTGATGCTGAGATAGATGGCAAGAAGTTCGCGATCATACGTGCTGTATTTGCGCTGAGCGTCTGTTAGCTTTACACTGAAAAATCCCATTGGCTGGTATTTATTATTCACAATTTGGTGAAGAACTGCTCCGACTGCTGTATCACTAGCATCTGTACTTAGCGAAAGTGTTGCATCTGGAGATGGGTGAACCAGAAGGGTTGCCGTTGCGAGAGAATACTTGCACTGTTGGAAATGTTGTATGTTTTCGTCTGTCCAGTTGATTGGAGAAGAATCGTTCTTCTTATTTTCTGGAATTAACTGCAACAACGGGGCTTGACGTTCCAGTGCTTTGAGCTGGAATCGTCTGGGTAATGGAAAATCAACAATTGCTTTGACTTTGTCTGGCAGGGGTTTGATGCCATGAGAGTCGACATGATGTCCTAAAAACTCGATGGAATTTTGTCCGAAGGCACATTTCCTTGCGTTTATTGTGAGGTGGTAACGTTGAAGTCGTTCAAAAACTTGGCGAAGATGAACTTCATGTTGTTCAGCATTACTTGATGCTACGGCGATGTCATCTACATATATGAAAACGAAGTCGAGATCTCTGAGGGCGACGTCCATATAGCGTTGAAACGTCTGTGCTGCGTTGCACAAGCCAAATGTCATATGTGTGAATTCGTATAAGCCAAAAGGGGTAGTTATAGCCGTTTTTGGAATGTCACGTGGTTCAATTGGAATCTGGTGATATGCACGATTGAGATCAATTTTGGAAAATATTTTCTTACCATAGAAAATATGTGTGCAATCCTGAATGTGCGGCAAAGGGTAGCGATCAGGAATCGTTTGTGCATTGAGAGCTCTATAGTCGCCACATGGCCGCCATTCGCCTGTTGCTTTACGGACCAATTGTAAGGGTGATGCATTCAAGTATGGGCTCTTTGAAGGACGACATACTCCGATTTTTAGAAGATATCAAAACTCTGACTTTGCTGCTGTCAGCTTATCAGGAGTAAGGCGACGAGGTTTTGAAAATGTGGGTGCTCCTTTGGTGTCAATGCAGTGTGTGACATCAGATGTGGTTGGTTTAGGTGTTGTATGATCCAATTGAGTGATAGATTTGAATTCCTCCAAAAGTTTGGAAAACTTGCATGCTGTGTTGAATGTTTTAATTGCTGATGAAGACTGAAGGCTGCAAATAACATTACGTGCTAGCAATGTTTGAGCGTCAATCAATTTTTGACGTTTAATATCAACAAGCAGGTTGTAGTGCTGTAAGAAATCCGATCCGATGATTGGTGTACGGACATCAGCGATGATAAAGTTCCATGTAAATGGACGACGTAATCCTAAATCCAAGGTTAAACGTGTTGTACCATAAGATTCGATTATACTGCCATTCGCTGCGAAAAGAGGATTTTCGTTGGATGATGCGATGCGTTTGTTTATAGTTGAAACTGGTATAAAAGATACGTCTGCTCCTGTGTCAATAAGAAAATTTTTTCCTGTTTTTGAATCCAGAATAAAGAGTCGGTTGTATGTGGAAATGCTGTTTATTGTTATCCGATGTTTTGATGTGTGTGGTAAGGCTATATCGGACTGACTATCGAAGTTGCCTTTATGATCTTCGGCAGCTGGACTTAGTTTTTTGAGTTGGTGTTGAATGAGCAGGGCTCCTGACATTTTTGTGCTTTGTCGCCATACTTGGTGTGATACCAACAATTTTTTTGTTGTTGTTGCGCTGTGGAGTGTTGCTGCGACTATTGCTTTGGAATCAACTATTGCTGCGAGAGCGTCGATTATTGTTGTTGCTTAAAATTTGTCCAAGCTTGCTGTTGATTTGCTGAAATAATTTTTCTTGAGCATCCAAACGTTTTTCTATGTTGCTGAAACGATCGTCTGCAGAATTTGGATTGTTGGTGTTGTTACGTGATATAGCTGAAATGTTGTCACTCGATGTAAAAGTGAGTGAGTCCACGACAGCGTCTGCGGCTGTTGAAAGTTGAGATAGTGTTGTATCCGGGGCACTTTCGAGCATTCCTACGATGACGGCACGAGCTTGAGGTGGAAGGCGCTTGATCCAGTAGCGACGGACAACTGATTCGTCGTTGGTGGCATTAGTCCGTTGTAGCTGACAGAGTAAATGACTTGGGCGTCCATCACCGAGTTGTATACCAGATGCGAGCTTTTCAAGGCGAACCATTGCCGATTCTGCGAATTTGTCTAGTATAGCCTTCTTAAGTGTGGAGTATGGATTCATTTCCGGTTCGTTTTGGACAAGATCGTGGACTTGCTCCAAATATTTATGATCTGCGTACGCTATGACTGCTGCGTACTTCTCATGTTCTTTCCGAGAACCGATGCCTTGCAATAGAAACCAGTTTTCCAATTTGGTGAAAAACATTTCTATGTTTGTGATTGTGTGAAGTTGTGGAAACGGCATCTGTCTAGTAATTGTGTTTAGATTTGATCCACTTGGTTCTGAATTATTTTGTTCGTCAGCAAAATTATCGTTCTCCATCTTATAAGAATGTTGTGTGTGCTGAGTATGATGAAACACGTGTAAATTCTGAGTGTGTCAGAAAATTATGATGAAATTATGTTGATGTGCGAATTTGATGGACTTGGTGAGCGTGTTTGAGAGTCGAGGGTCACCAATTGTGGTGACTTGAAGCTCCGTTTGTGCGCGTTAGAGAGTCGGGGGTCACCAATTGTGGTGACTTGGAGTGTGTGCATGTTTGAGAGTCGGGGGTCACCAATTGTGGTGAACAATAGTTTTGTTAGACGTTTTGGTAGATCAAATCTAATGGATCTTTATTAATAATCAGATTTATTTAGATTTAATAAAAAGTTTTTATAGCCACAAAGCGGCACGTGTGGTGTGCTTGACAGTTAGCGATCGCAAGAGGAAGAAATTAGCGATGAATACAAGGATATCGATATCTATGCAAATAAAAATTAAAATAGTTGTGATTGGCAACTTTAAGGGTTGCCAGATCTCCATACAACATTCTATTAAGTACTTAAATAAGTCATCCATAGCCAGGTTTAAAATGTGGCATGCACACGATAATCTTCTGTAGCTTTTAAGGGCTACCACATTTTCCCCATTGTCCGTAACAAAAATACATTTATCGATATTAGAATCCAAACTGTACTCTACCAAAATTTCCTTATCGTTATTGAGAATTTTCTCGCCTGTCTTCTTATCATATGTGAACTCTTTTATCCATAGCAAAGCCACTTCAGTTACGGAAAACGAATGTAGATCTTTTGCAACCAATGCGAGCTGTTTTCTCTCCAGAATTTTCATCACACGATTGGGCACCGTTTTTTTGGAAAATAATGAAAGCGAATCGATTTTGGGTTGGTCGGAATTTTTATTTGCCGCCAAAACACATCTATGTCGGGCGAGTGTGCCCGTTCCCTGCTAGATGCATATGCAATCACGTTCTTGCATTCGGGGCAGCATACAATTTCAACTATTTTATTGTTGAATTCGATTAAATCGATTTAAAATAATTTCTTTGATACTTGGTTTTTATTTTTCTTGTTTTCAATTATTTTAATTTCTTGTATTTTCCTGCATATGAAGATAGCAGGTTTAAATCTTTTATTTTTTGGGGAACGTGGAGCTGGTTTTAGTCATCTTAAGTCGACTCGTAGTTCTCCAAAATTTTCTTTTGTTGATCCCATTATAATTTTAATGGCCTCCCCGTGGTGTTCCTTGGGTACTAATCATATATACATATAATTAAATTAATTTGTATTATATATGTATGTAAGGTTATTATTAGAAAGAGTTTATTATAATGGTTCAATTCAATTCAATGTGGTTAATTAATACAAAATAATAGCGTTACAACTTCAGTGTTTTTCGCAACTTAATAATTGGCAACTTTTACAACTTAATAGCAGTTCCGTTTCTGCACGTTCTACTGTCAACTTTATACGCGAGACGACCGACTACGACTCTCTTTCGCTTCTCTGTCGCAACTCTCTTCTGGCAACACTCTTAGGTTCGCAGGGATGCCAACTATCCTCTTTTGGTGGGGTTGCCAGCTTGCATCAAAGTATACCATCTTACATTCGGCCCTCCTGATCTTCCTCATCCGTCCCGGATGACAAAATATCCTCGTTCTCGGCTACATATTTCCATAACTTCATATTATCGCAGCTTGTTGCGGTAATATTTGGTCCCTCGGTGTTTATTGATGCCTTCTTCACATCGTAGCGCCCGTTTCTCTTAACTTTAATGACAGTATATGGACCAAGATATTCGCTAGCCAGCTTTCGGCCTGCAATAAATTGAGTTCGCTTTATAGCGACCAAGTCGCCCAAATTGTAGATCTGCTCCGTACGACGCTTCTTATCGTAGTGCATCTTGTAATTTTTCTGTGCCTCTTCAATGTTATGTTTTGCTTCTATACGCAGCTGCTGTCGCTCCTCGTTGAACTTCTCGACCAACTCCTGCTGCAGCATGTCTAGCAAACGGTCGTCCACCTTGCTATACATCTTCGTACCAAACATAATCTCAAAGGGCGTTGACAGCGTTGTCGAATGTACGTGCGAGTTAATTGCCATCTGTACACGTGGCACATACTTATACCACTTAGCAGGTTCGTCTGAAGACAGCTTCGCAAGAATGTCAATTATGCAGCGATTGACCCTCTCGACTTGACCGTTGCCTCTTGCAACTCCGGTTGTTGTGCAAATCTGCTCCACCATGTTGACCTCCAGAAACTCTTTGTAAGCGTTTGATGTAAACGCCGATCCTCTATCGCTTACTATACGGGTGGGAAATCCGAATACGCTTGTCCATTCTTTTAGCTTCTTTAGGACTTCCTCCTGTCCTGTCGACTTCACAGGATATAGCCACACGAATTTGGAGAATCCATCTACCACTGCGAAAATGTACTTGTACATCTTAGAAGTCATATCCATCGGTCCAAGATGATCTACATGCAATGTTTGCAGGGGAACATCACCTTTTCCGATACAATGTAAACGTCCTTCTTGTTTGCCCAATTTCTTACTGTGTATTATACAAACAATACAATTAGAAATATACTTTGATACTTTACCCTCTAAATGCGAGATAAAGTATTGCTGCTTTATGTTATGCATTGTTTTACGTGCAGCGAAGTGACCAGAGTCATGAGCGTTTTTAATGACCTCACGCTCCATAATCTTGGGGACAACTAGAAGTTCGCAACCATCAACTTCTTTGAAGAGTAGTCCACCCTTCATCTTGTAATTCTCATAAGGTCCATTCTGAAGCAACTGTAATATGGCTTTCACGTTATCGTCTTCTTGTTGCGCTTTTCGTAATCGAGCTGACAACTCAGTTGTGATCATCAAAACATCCTGTGGGTAACGACTAAGATGATCGACGTGCTTCATCCTTGCTCCTGCACGATGTTCCACATCTGGTGCGAAGCTTTTTATGTAGAGTACCCATTCCTCCACATCACGAGGTATTTCGTCTTTGCTTGTTGTCTGCTTAAATGCTACGCAATCTGTTACCAATTTGAATCGAGTTCCCAATAAAAAATGGCGGAATTTCTTAAGAGCAAGATATGCAGCTTTGATCTCCAAGATATAACTGTGTTTTTTGGCCTCGGCTTCACTCGTCTTTTTGCTCCAGAAATACACGGGATGCATCTGTCCCTCAAAATACTGCAGCAGCACAGCTCCTAGCCCGTCCTTGGAAGCGTCGGTATGTAGCTCTGTCTTTGCCTCCCTAGAGTATATATGCAATACTGGCTTACTTGTTAACAGATCCTTTAATCTTTCGATTGCGTCCTTTTCAGCTTCACCAATTGTAAATACAGCGTCCTTCCTCAACAAATTTGTCAACGGGCGCGCTATCTCTGCATAACGCGGAATAAATTTTCGAAAAAAATCCAGTCAAACCCAGAAACGATTGAACGCCTTTTATGTTTTTAGGATAACCAAATCGTTTTACAGCTGATGTTTTGTCTGCTCCAGGCCAAACTCGTCCGTTTGCCACTGTATGACCAAGAAAGTTTATACTCTCCTGTAGGAAACTGCATTTTTTCCATTTTATCCTCAAGCCATACCTGGCTGCTGTTTCCAAAACTTGTCTGCTCTTCTGCATGCATACGTCTGCAGACTCTGCGAAAACAACAATGTCGTCCATATAAAGCTGCATTACTTCTTCGTTAATAAGTTTTTGAAAAACATGGTTGACATATCTGATGAACGCAGCGGGCGAATTCTTAAACCCAAAAGGAGCCCTGTTAAATTCAAAGAGGCCTTCTCGTGTGATGAAAGCCGTTAAGTGTCTGCTCTTTTCCTCGATGGGCACGTGAAAGAATCCATTTTCTAAGTCCATAATTGTGAAAAATTTCGCTGCTTGTAGTTTGTCAAGAACATCTTCAATAAGTGGCACAGGAAACAAATCTTGAAGTACCATGCTGTTTAGCTTACGGTAATCGACGCATATCCTCAATGTTTGATCCTTCTTCTTGACCACGACCACGCGACTTGCTACATTTGAAAATGATTCGCGTACAATTCCCATCTGCAACCATTCATTGACCTGATTCTTTACAGCTTCTGCTTCGTTCGGTGACAGACGACTGGGTGCTTGCCGAAATGGCACTATGTTACCATCTGGAACAATGTTCAGCATAATCGGACATTGCGCGTGATCCGCTTCTTCCAACTGAAA
This sequence comes from Zaprionus indianus, assembly GCA_018904595.1. Taxonomy (NCBI): domain Eukaryota; kingdom Metazoa; phylum Arthropoda; class Insecta; order Diptera; family Drosophilidae; genus Zaprionus; species Zaprionus indianus. The sequence continues at coordinate 259,324 of JAEIHA010000101.1, read as the reverse complement.
TGCAGCTTCAATCATATCCTTCACGTCCTTCTGGTATTTTGTTGGCGCTGTAATGTTTTTATATTCTTCAAAAACGCTGTAAACTTCCATTGAATACTCATCTGTAGAAATATGGTCGTTCAGTACTCGTTGAAATATAAACCCGTTCGAATCAGCTACGAATTCAAACTTCTTTATAAAGTCGTAACCAAGAATCACATTGCAGTCCATCTTGCAGTTTGACACAACCAAGAATTTGTGCTTCGTACGCAGCGTGTCGACTTCCACTTCGGCGTTGAAAAATCCAATTGGTTTTGTGCTGGCGTTACCCAGACCACGTAGCGTTGATGCGGTTTTAAAAATGTCCACATTCAACTTATCTGCGATGTTCTGCTTAACAATGGTTACATCGGAGCCGGTATCTAATAAACATTCCACCTGTAAGCCATTCAAAAGAATTGTTTTAAGTCGATAACTATTTGAAATAACTCGAACTCGATCAGCGTTTGATGGACAGCAGCGTGAAATATGCCCCTCCTCGTTGCAGCGAAAGCATTTTGTGGCTGATGTGCATTCCTTCCTTTTATGTTCTGACGAGCCGCAATTAAAACAGTATTCTTTCTTTTTCGGTTTTTTCTCGTCTATTTTGTTTTGATTCCCCTGATTCTTGTTCTCGTTCTTTCGATTGTTCTCGTTCTTTTGATGATTATCGTTTATCGGATAATTATCGTTTCTGTGAACTAGTTCATATGTTTCGTATTCCTCTTTAAGCTGCTTATACGTTTTGCACCGATACATGGCGATTTTGAATTCGCTTTTGATCTGCAATCCGTTAACAATGTGGCGAATTACTGCTGTCTCTTCTACGTCACCCATACTTGCAACTTTTTTCATGTTCAGCATGTACTCGTGAAAAGATTCCGTTTTTTTCTTTATGCGATCTTTCAGCTGTTGATGAATATCAGCACTGTTCCAGCTGCATCGAAATTCGTCAATCAATTTATATTGCAATTCCTTATAATTGTTTATAAATTCCGATTCTAAAAAGAGCTTTGCGGTGCCACACATTCTTCCTCTAGCTTGCACGTATTTCTGCTTTTCATTTAGCCCATAAGCTTCGGCATTGTGTTCAAAAATTTCGAACCACTTGACAACGGGTATTGAAACACCATCAAAATCGTTCACCACTTTTTCGAAATTGTTTGCTGTAATTTTCACTTGATTTTCACGCTGTTCATCAACCTCAACTTTGAGTGTCAACAACTGCATAAGCTGCTGCATTTTGGCATTGAGGTCATAATTGCTCGCGGCCGTTAAGTCTCTTTTTGCGTTTTCTTGTTCCATTATCGTTTCTTCTTCGCTTTCGTCTATATACTGATCCTCATTTCTTGTACTGTTCATTTTTTCTTCTAACGCGTGTGCACTTCTCGTTTTTGGCATTTCTCGCGTTCGCTTTTATGTATATGCGTATTTGAATTTTCGACGTTCAGCAACGGTAAAACCACAGTTTGACAGCGACGATATGAATCAAAAACCGGCACGAGCCCCCAAATGTAAGGTTATTATTAGAAAGAGTTTATTATAATGGTTCAATTCAATTCAATGTGGTTAATTAATACAAAATAATAGCGTTACAACTTCAGTGTTTTTTCGCAACTTAATAATTGGCAACTTTTACAACTTAATAGCAGTTCCGTTTCTGCACGTTCTACTGTCAACTTTATACGCGAGACGACTGACTACGACTCTCTTTCGCTTCTCTGTCGCAACTCTCTTCTGGCAACACTCTTAGGTTCGCAGGGATGCCAACTATCCTCTTTTGGTGGGGTTGCCAGCTTGCATCAAAGTATACCATCTTACATGTATACATAATAAGTAGCGAATTCGAGCGGCGAAAATAGATGAGATAAGCATATTATTTAATGTAGTACCCAAGCCATTTATTGTATTGTATTATTTGTATTATAGTAGAGTATCATACAGTAAGATACTTTTTACGGTAACATACATATGTGGAAGGGTATCCCACAGTCGCGTGTCGCGCGACTTTTGCTTTTCTTACATTTTTTTCTTGTACTACACAAAATACACTTTTTGTTCAATCTGCCAAATCACTGTTTTTGCAAAATGAATTATATACGACCGACACCTTCAACTTTTCACTTTGGACTGAATTTGTGAAGTGTTTCAGTAAAAAAACGATCAGCGATTTACACATATATGCAAAATGAAATGTCCTAAAATATATGTGATTCCATTTTTTTTAATAAAATTAACATCGCAGTTTTTATACGCAGTTCTATTGCAACCCGCCAAAATGGTCAAAAAGGGTATACTAACTTTGTGCAAATGCATGTAACAGGCAGAAATGTATGTAACAGGCAAAGTCTGTCTGTCCAAATTTTGCATGAAGTTTTCTGTTTATCCGGGACAGGTGAAGTTTATTTCAAATGTTGGGTGCCACGCCCCCCCGCCCACGCAAATAATTAATATATAATTTAATCTTTTAGGCTGATTTGCGAGCGACATATAAAAGATACAACATTCTGAGCAAGACTATACTTAGCTAGTTTTAATACCAACATAACACCAAAATTCCAGTCTGATGGGACTACAAACACAGAAGTTATTAAAAAAAAACCTTGTTCGCTTTGATTTTGTCATTGCAATGCTCATGTAGAAAAGAAAATGAAAGAGAATGCGAGCGCGTAGCGCCATCTGTTGTTCTTCTCTTCTTTTCTACGCACACGCATTTTTTGCATTCAAAAGAACGCAATTCAAAAGTTCCAGGACTTTTTAAAGCACGCGGCTTCTAGTGGCGTCATCTGTCTGAAATTGTTATCCCTCAGTGGTGTATTCTTCAGTGTTGTCGTATAAAATTTATATAACAGCTGACTTGTATAACAGCTGAGATATCGCAATACATGTGACATTACATTTGCAGTGTCGGTCGGAAAATGAGCTTCGAACAAAGAGCCAACATTAAGTTCTGTTTTAAACTTGGTAAAACTTTTACCGAAACTCATCAAATGATGAAACAAGTTTATGGCGTTGATTGTCTACCCCGAAGCCGTATTCACGAGTGGTTTAAACGGTTTCAAGAGGGACGGGAGGACTTGGAAGACGACGAACGTTCGGGCCGGCCAAAAGATGTTGTGAACGGAAAAAACACGGACATTGTGCGTGAATTCATTAAAAAGAGCCGAAATCATCGCTTAAATATATGGAATCGGAATTATCAATATCCGCAACGTCGATTTATCGTATTTTGACAGAAAATTTGGGCCTCAGAAAGGTTTGTGCTCGATTTGTCCCGCACACTTTGAAACAACACGAAAAAGACCTCAGAATTCAACATTCAAGAGAAAAAAAATCGTATTTATATCATCAACCATTCACCCTATTCGCCTGATATGGCACCCTGCGATTTTTATTTGTTCGGAAAACTACATTTGGCCATGAAAGGAAACCGCTATGCTGACAAAAGGCGACGACCGCCATCCTCAACGCTATATCGACAAATGACTTCTTGATCGTGCAAAACGTTGTATTCAGGCGGAAGGAGACTATTTTGAAGGCGACCAATAAATTTTTCAAAAAAAAACAAATAATATTCGTTTTTTAATAAAAGTCCTGGAACTTTTGAATTGCACCTTGTACATACATTTGTGCTTGACCAATGAAATGATTCACGTTTTCATACATAGACGCATATGAAGGCTTACGTTACGATATTTCTATTAAATAGAAGTATTGTACAATTATTGACTCTTTACGTTTCAAAAACGTCGAAGGGTATCCCACTGTCGCGTGAGTTATGGTTCCAACGGAGTTCCACTATCGCTTGTTAGAATGAGATTACGTGAGGGGCGTCTCTTTCCTCAGAACCTTAATGGTGGTTCTTTATTTTGTTTTAAATTTTGGCTTTTATATTTCGAGATTTAATTCACAACACGTCTGATCGTTTCAGTTTGTACAATAGGAATGAATTTATTCTGATGTTCAAACATTACTTGATGGGTACATGGGTTTTGGATTCTTAGAACTACAATGTTGCAAAAATTTGTCCCTTTCCTGTTTATTTGTACAAGTAGGGCAATGTACTCTTGGTACCAGATTGACCATATATGTTTATATATACATATAAGTATGCGTTTGGGTTTCTTATAAGTTACAATATAAATGTTAATATGTCAAGTATGCACTTGAGTTACTTTGTAAGCAAGTTGTTGTTCCCCCGCTTCGGCTTAGGAGCGGGTACAGTGCTGATCGGGGGAAGGGTGCATGTGGTAACTCCTCCCCCGGGATTGAAGTGATGGCGTTTCCCGTCACTTGGAATGGCCTTGCGCAATTTGAGTGTATTTGCGTTCGAACTCCATTTAATACCAAAATATTTCCTTTTTCAGGTTCCAAGATACGTTCCTTGTCGTCAAATTCAACCGCGTCACAGACCGCCAAATCCGCGTTGGCGATTGATCGAAGGCACCTTTCATCTCCATTAGGGATATCTTCTAGTTTAGATTTACAAATATATTGTTCGTGAACTTTGTCACATTTTTCTTTTACTGATTTTTAGACATCTTTGTTAAAGAAAATATAATTTGGAATTTGCAGATATTTTGTTTTGTTTAAGGGTATTGGTATAGTGAGAGCGAGTTTATAATTTTCGAGATCGAACATAGGTACTTTTATATAAAAAATAACATTTGTTTTGTTTATAAATTTATCCATTTCTAATAGTCTGTATAGATGTTCTTGGGATTCTATTTTAACCTTTTGTTCTGTAAATATATCCATAATTTTATCTGTTTCTTCCGTTGACAATATAAATTTACGTATTATTCTTAATTTAGTTAACAATATGCTTTCTAATATGTTTGAAATGTGATTATATAATATATCGATATACATGTCTGTACAGCAAATCTTTGACTTATCCCTCTTCGATTTATTCTCGTTCGCTGGTCTTACATACTGCATTTATTGCGTGTGTTTGGTATTTACGTTCTTACATTCTCGCTACCCCGTCCCCCGCTTTTATATTGCTGCCTACAACATTAACTTCTCTTTAATTCCGACTCACTCGGAAATTTCGTTTGTTTGTGCACACAACACATAGGGTGTGTGTTCAGACCAGTTAATTGGCTTGTGGAGGTAGTATCGCTGCGAGTGTAGCTTATAAAGTTTCGTTATTTTGAGTAAGGTATATATTCTTTAACATATCTGAGTCCGAGAAACCATGTACCGATAAACTGCCGAGTTGTGTCTGCAAAGATACGATAAGGTAATTGCCAAAATTCAATGGCAAGCATTCGGAGTATAGAAATTTTATGTGCCTCTTGGAAAGCTTAGTTCACAATGATACTTCTCTAACTAATGTCGAGCAGTTCAATCATCTGGTGTCTTGTTTATCAGATGAGGCATTGGGGGTAGTTAAGCCGTATCAGTTGATGGATTGTAACTATCCTAAGGCCATTGCAAGCCTCAACAACAAATGTCTTATATTCTTTGATACTGTTTCACAGTTATTCGACATAACTAGCATGACAAAACCATCTGCATCGAGCTTGAGATCGATAATAGATACGGTGTCTGCTATATATGAATTGGGGAACGACAAAGATATTAATAACGCAATGATCATTCATATGGTCATGGCGAAAGTAGACCATACTACAAAATCTCGCTTTGAAGAGCAGCTTATGATACACTGCCGCCTTGGGAAGATTGTGTTAGACAACTGAATAAGAGGTACCAATATTTGTCAGCAGAAGAGTCAACTCGAGACAAAACAAAGTCACGAATTGAACACAAGAAACCCCAACATTCCAAATCGTAATTTGCCTGTGCTGAAGAAGGACGCACTTCACCGCTTGTATGCATATTTTGCAAATCGGAAACGCACAACATTTATTCTTGTCCGTCGTTTGCTGCCGTCTCAGTTATGTAGCGTTTTGAATTCGTCAAGACCCAAAAGTTATGACTCAATTGCCTGGTCACAGGGCACATAGTTTAAAATGCAAAGCATTAAAATGTAGAGTATGTTCAAAGCCTCACCATTCCTTGCTTCACAGGTATAATACACCTGTTCAAGGTGAGACACCTTCTACTCACCAAACTGCTTCAGATGCATATTTGGGACATGTGCTTAATAATGAGCAAGTCGTTCTTGCAACAGCCATCGTGAATGTTAAAGATACATTCGGTCAGTGGCATCCTGCCAGAGCCTTGCTCAATAGTAACTCCCAAATAAACTTGATGTCTGAATGCATGGCTCAACTACTACGACTCCAACCAACTTCCCTAGCTATCTCTATGGTTGGTGGTGCAACAATCGATAGCAAGAACAAGAATAAAATTACGTTCAGAACTTCCTATTATGCAAAAGACGCTGCTGGGTTGGATAGTAGCAGGAAAATACACTGAACAAGTACCTCGTCGTCAGTTCACTGGGTGTTCAATAGCTCAAAATAATAATTGTTCTCTCGACTCCTTAGTCACCCGCTTCTGGGAATTGGATCAGTGTTTAATTGAGTCGAAGGCTGTTCGCCAAACAGCTGAACAACAGGCGTGTGAACAGTTTTTCAAGAAAACTGTCAAACAGTTATCTTCCGGTCGCTTTGAAGTCAAGCTTCCTTTCAAGACCAATCCAAAGGTTCTCGGTCTGTCCTTTCAAACTGCTGAAAGGCGTTTTCTACAACTTGAGCGCAAATTATCAAAGGATGCAATCCTGCGAAACATGACTCCATGAAAGAATATCTCGATTTAGGACAGATGTCCATTCTGAAGTCTGCTCCTCTAGAACAGCATTACTTTATTCCTCATCAATGCGTTCTTAGACCTGAAAGTACCTCTACCAAGCTTCGTGTAGTTTTCGACGCTTCTAGCAAGACGTCAACAGCTGTTTCACTTAGAGAAACACTAATGGTGGGGCCAAGAATTCAGAGGGAGCTGTATTCAACCTTGATCAATTTTCGATTAAATAAATATGCCGTGACTGCTGACATTTCCAAAATGTACAGGCAGATAAATGTCTCTGAAGAAGACAGAAAGTTCCAGCTGATTTTGTGGAGAGAAAACACTTCACAAAATATACAGGCACACAAGTTGAATACCGTTACATATGGTACAGCATCCGCACCATTTATGGCAATACGCTGCCTGTTTGAGCTTGCCGACATACATGCACAATCACATCCTATTGGATTAGATGATATGCTGGCAGGGGCAGACAGTGTAAAAGAATTAAACATAATGTGCAAGGAAGTTCGTGAAATATTGGATTCAGGAGGTTTTCCACTAGCTAAGTGGGCATCCAAGCACAGCATCCAGGTTTCTAACACTGACTCTAGCGAGGAAGTTACTCTCAAAATTGAGGAACAGAGTGCAGTGAAAACTCTTGGAATGTGTTGGGAACCTCAAAAGGATGTTTTAAAATACCATCTTGATGTCGATAGTTTCGCATAGTAAAAACCAACATATGTTGTCCATAGCTTCTCGTTTGTTTGACCCACTTGGTTTGCTGGGTCCTATTATAACAAAGGTCAAAATTTTATTACAGGAGTTGTGGAGGCTCAAGATACGAGGGTCGTTTGATAAGTCCGTGACTTTTTGTATTTGCCGCGCACCTGCTCTAAATACAACACTGCTCCTGTCAGCAGTTATCGATTAACAGCTGACTGTAAAATTTTGAGAAAGCTGCGTTTTTTGGTTTGCGTTTTATAGGCATTGAAAGCAGACGATCTCGTGAATTTTAACGAAAATGGAAAAAAGTGAATTTCGTGTGCTAATGGCAAAATTTCATAAATTGGGCTACGAACTGCTACCCCATCCAGCATATTCTCCAGATTTAGCCCCCTGTGACTATTTTTTGTTTCCAAACATGAAGAAATGGCTCGGCGGTAAGAGATTCGGGTCAAATGAAGAGAAACACAGAAACAAACGACTATTTTGAGGGCCTTGAGAAAACCTATTATTTGGAAGGAATAAAAAAATTGGAAAAACGCTGGACTAAATGTATAGAGCTAAAAGGAGATTATGTTGAGAAATAAAACGCTTCTTTGACGAAAAAAATATATTTTATTCAAAAAGTCACGGACTTATCAAACGACCCTCGTAGATTGGGATGAGACCATTCCTAAGAGTCTTCACACAGCATGGCATAAGTTTACCATGATATTACGAGTTTTGCATAAGAGCTGCTCACGGGATTCCTGGAGAGCAAGGAGCGACTGATCGGTTACGCAGCGGAACGAGGGGTGCACTGGAAGTTTATTCCCCCTCGAGCACCGCACTTCGGGGAAGCAGCGGTGAAGGCCGCCAAGCACAGGCTGGTGCGAGGAGCTGGCAATGCGAACCTAACGCCGGACGAGTTGAGCACGCATCTAGTGGATGTCGAAGCGTTTCTCAACTCCAGACCACTGCTCATAGACAGCACCGATCCCAACGATGGCGAGATAATCACACCAGGGCATCTACTCATCGGGGAGCCTTTGCTTGCGCTGCCGCAAGGATCAGGATCAGAAGAGTCGAGCAACACGCCAAAACCCGCGTACTTGAAGCGGTGGCAGCAGTTGTCGGCGCTCAGACTGCACTTCTGGCGCAAGTGGTCCAAAGACTGCTCAGTCTGCAGAAGCGAACACAGTGGACCAAAGGCGAGGCCAATCTTGCGGAAGGGACAACACACCCCCGCAACGATTGATCATCGGGCGCGTAACGCGCATAGTCTCAGGGGTCGACGGCAAGGTTCGGGTAGAGGAACTAAAAACACCAGCAGGCGCAATTAGGCGCCCAATCCACAAGCTGGCACTGCTCCCGAATTGTTAAAGACCGGAGCTCTTCAACGAGGCTGGAATGTTGGAGCTCAAATAACATATGTAGTTAAGCTAGTATGTAAGAGAACACATGAAGTGTGTTAAGCTCTTAAGACAAGACGATCGGCAAATGCCGACGGGGAATTCGTTTGTGCACTGAAGCAACTAAACACTTTGAAATTAAAACAAGAGCAACAGTCGAGCGGTACGCGACAGTTGGATACCCTTCGACCTTTTTGAAATGTAAAGAGTCAATAATTATACAATACTTCTACTTAAGAGAAATATCGTAACGTAAGCCTTTATATGCGTCTGTGTTTGAATACGTGTATATGCGTGTATCATTTCATTGGTTAAGCACAAATGTATGTATGCGTGTACATAGAAAAGAAGAGAAGAACAACAGATGGCGCTACGCGCTCGCGTTCTCTTTCCTTTGCTTTCCTACATGAGCATTGCAATGACGTCACAGCTTGCTGGTCTGTATACAAAATCAAAGCGAACAAGGTTTTTGTTTAATAACTTCTCTGTTTGTTGTCCGATCGGATTGGAATTTTGACGTTATGTTGGTATTATATTTAGCTAAGCATGGTCTTACTCAGAATGTTGTATCTTTTATATGTCGCTCGCAAATCAGCTTAAAAGATGAAATTATTGATTTGCGTGGGCGGGGGGCGTGGCACCTAAAATTTGAAATAAACTTCACCTGTCCCGGATAAACAGAAACCTTCATGCCAAATTTGGTGTCTCTAGCTTTTAAATTAGCTGAGAACTGTGTGTTCATCCGGACATCCAGACATCCAGACATCCGGACAGACAGACAGACATGGCTAAATCGACTCGGCTAGTGATGATAGAGCAAGAATATATATACTCTGTGGGGTCCCTCAAGCCTCCTTCTGCCTGTTACATACATTTGCACAAAGTTAGTATACCCTTTTTTGACCATTTTCAATGGTCGAAGGGTATAAAAATTGAGCAAGTCTTGTTGCTTGAAACGACGAAATTGTCGACATAAATATATAAGTACATAATCGCATGTAATAAGCAGCTCAAATTTTGATTTGCATTTTCAGTCTGAAGAAAGGGACTCAAGCCGGAGGACAAGGAATATGTTTCCTGGAAGTTGTGCGTGGGCACGCCCTTACGACAAAGAGTCCTCCAGGAATGCCACGACGCGCCCACAGCTGGACACCTTGGGATCCGGAAGACCACGACGCGAGTAGCTCAACGCTATTACTGGCCCGGGATGTTCCGAGATATTGCCCGACACGTAAGGAACTGTGTCCAGTGCCGAAAATACAAGGTGGAGCAGAGGAAACCGCCCGGGAAGATGCTGACTCAGAGGGCCCAGGAGCCCTTCGACATACCCTGTGCCGATTTTGTAAAAATGTTTGTGCCGAGATCAAAACAATGGATCACCATCCTCCTAGTGTTCCTCGACTTGTTCCCCAAATGGATCGAGTTGGTACCCCTACGAAAAGCTACAACACCCTACCTCGAAAAAGCCTTACGAGAACGGATTCTCAGCCGGTTCGGGACTCCGCGGACATTTGTGTGCGACAATGGGACCCAATTTACCACCCGCTCGTTAACCGTTTCTGCAAGAGGGCCGAAATGAAGATGGAACATACTGCGCCGGATAGCCCCCAACAGAACCCCACAGAACGCGCAAACAGTAACAGGGATGGAGACAAGTAAATTAATTATAAGGTAGAACCAAGTATATTTGTCATAGCAAGCTATAACCGTGTATATACCTCACGGCCATGACAAGCCGCAACCGCCACCAACTCTGCCGACGAGACATGGAGCGATGGCTCAACGAGATGCATCTGCATCTCCAAGAGGAGAAAAGACTGGACTTTTGCACTTATCGAGCCCGAGCCGAGGGAAGACATCGTAGACGAAAACGATATAAGCACAGTCATCTTCCCCGGCATCCGCCCGGTGTCAATGCCGTAGATATCTTCCACCACACACGCACCCCCGCCCATCCCATTGGCGAGAGCAATAGTCAAAACGAAGACGGAATCTCGTCCACCCGCCCAGGCAGAGCCCTTAAGTGGAGTGATCCAGAAACTTTAGCGGATACCCGCACCCACGAGTTCCTGGAGTGTCAGACACCGCCGGAACCAGTGGAGGGTTGCGATTCATGCTGAGAGTCGAAGGCAGCCCTTTCCGCGTGGTTATTGGCCGAGAGGGGTTAGTGTCGGTCTTGCGCCACTGAAGTAAGGGCGGGGTGTGAGGACCCATATTTTGAGCCCACACATTTTTACACCCTTCGACAACCTTATATTATTGTTTTCGTTCAAGAATTTGCTAGATCCTCCCACTGTATCCATTATTGCACGATGCCGTTCATTCTCTGTCATTTTTGTCTTGTGTTCTTTCACAAGTAAAGAGAAATGCGTTCGTGCTGTTTCTTGGTTCTCTTTGTTTTTATGTGTCTGAACCAGTTTATCGCCGTCCGCGATGTAATTAAAGAGTGGAAAACTTCTCTTATCTACTGGCAGAGCGAAGTTTGGGCCTTTGGCAAGTAACGCTTGTACGTCTTGCGGAAACTTCATCGTCGTTTGTTTTATGTTGTCTTATTTAATACGTTTTTCTATCTCTTAAAAAATACTGATGCGTCATCTGTGTTCATGCTGTTTTCTAATATTGTTTTTGTTTCTTTCAACTGTTCTTCATGTCTTTCTAAGATCTTATGTTTATCTTTAAGCCATGGGTTTTAAAAAAATTCATGGTCTATTGTGTTTGTCGGAACGCAAATGTGCGTAACAGGCAGAAGGAGGCATCTCCGATCCCACGAACTACATATCGGAACTAATACTGTTAATCTTGATTATGCAGCGAGTCCCAGATATTTCACTTTATATTTCTCTTTATTTCTCAGCCGTTGCGTGTGCACACGTTTTTGCTTAGTCAATTTTTGATTGTCCCGCACAGCAACTTTACCAGACCTCACAATCATTATTTTTGTCTAGTGCACTTATTATACCCTTCGACCATTGAAAATGGTCAAAAAAGGGTACACTAACTTTGTGCAAATGTATGTAAAAGGCAAAAGGAGGCTTGAGGGACCCCACAGAGTATATATATTCTTGCTCTATCATCACTAGCCGAGTCGATTTAGCCATGTTTGTGTTTCTGTCCGGATTTCCGGATGTCCAGATGAACACACAGATCTCAGCTTTTATAAAATCTAGAGACACCAAATTTTGGGTGAAGGTTTCTGTTTTTCCGTCGCAGATGAAGTTTATTTCAAATATTGGGTATCACGCCCACCTCCCCCACAACATAACGTCAAAATTTCAATCCGATCGGACAACAAACACAGACGTTATTAAACAAAAACATTGTTCGCTTTGATTTTGTATACAGACAAGCAAGCTGTGACGTCATTGCAATGCTGATGTCAGAAAGAAAAGGAAACAGAATGCGGGTGTGAAGCGCCATCTGTTGGTCTTCTTTTCTGTGCACACGCATTTATTGCATTCAAATGCACACACATACAAACATTTGTGTTTGACCAATGAAATGCTACATGCATATACACGTATTCATATAAAGATGCATATAAAGGCTTACGTTACGATATTTCTATTAAGTACGAGGGTCGTTTGATAAGTCCGTGACTTTTTGTATTTGCCGCGCACCTGCTCTAAATACAACACTGCTCCTGTCAGCAGTTATCGATTAACAGCTGACTGTAAAATTTTGAGAAAGCTGCGTTTTTTGGTTTGCGTTTTATAGGCATTGAAAGCAGACGATCTCGTGAATTTTAACGAAAATGGAAAAAAGTGAATTTCGTGTCAGCATGGCAAAATTTCATAAATTGGGCTACGAACTGCTACCCCATCCAGCATATTCTCCAGATTTAGCCCCCTGTGACTATTTTTTGTTTCCAAACATGAAGAAATGGCTCGGCGGTAAGAGATTCGGGTCAAATGAAGAGAAACACAGAAACAAACGACTATTTTGAGGGCCTTGAGAAAACCTATTATTTGGAAGGAATAAAAAAATTGGAAAAACGCTGGACTAAATGTATAGAGCTAAAAGGAGATTATGTTGAGAAATAAAACGCTTCTTTGACGAAAAAAATATATTTTATTCAAAAAGTCACGGACTTATCAAACGACCCTCGTAGTAGTATCGCACAATACAATTATGAACTGTCAACGTTTGAAAAAAGGTCGAAGGCTATCCCACTGAATATAAAAATAAAACGTTAACATTATTAGGAGATTTCTGCACGTACAAAAAACTAACAAGAGCAACAGTCGATCGGCACGCGACAACCTTATACTATTATTTTCGTTCAAGAATTTGCTAGATCCTTCCACTGTATCTATTATTCCACGATCACGTTCATTCTCTGTTATTTTTGTCTTGTGTTCTTTCACAAGTAAAGAGAAATGCGTGCGTGCTGTTTCTTGTTTCTCTTTGTTTTTATGTGTCTGAACCAGTTTATCGCCTTCCGCGATGTAATTAAAGAGTGGAAAACTTCTCTTATCTACTGGCAGAGCAAATTTTGGGCCTTTGGCAAGTAACGCTTGTACGTCTTGCGGAAACTTCGTCGTCGTTTGTTTTATATTGTCTTATTTAATACGTTTTTCCCTCTCTCAAAAAATACCGATGCGTCATCTATGTTCATGCTGTTTTCTAATATTGTTTTTGTTTCTTTCAACTGTTCTTCATGTCTATCTAAGATCTTATGTTTATGTTTAGGCCATGGGTTTTAAAAAAATTCATGGTCTATTGTGTTTGTCGGAACGCAAATGTGCATAATAGCCAAAAGGTGGCATCTCCGAACTACATATCGGAACTAATACTGTTAATCTTGATTATGCAGCGAGTCCCTGATATTTCTCTTTATATTTCTCTTTATTTCTCAGCCGTTGCGTGTGCACACGTTTTTGCTTAGTCAATTTTTCATTGTCCCGCACCGCAACTTTACCAGGGCCACACTCGATCTCAATGTATATCGAGACCTCACAATCAAATACAACCCGTCCTATCGATAAGTCAAGTACGACGGGTTGTATAAGTTTCTATAAGTTTCTTAAGCAGTTACTTGACTATCGATAAGGCGCCCATTTCAAAATAACATTCTGATAAATTACACGCCCTCGTGTATGGCCTATGCTTCAGCTTCAATTTTAATATGACAATCGTCTTACGTCATAGCAATTTTTCATTAACCTATTCTTTAGTTTTCGTTATTCATCTTAGTACTTCGTACTTCGTACTTCGTACTTAGTACTTTAACAACATAAATCCCTCTTCAAATATTTCTTTTAGTTTTTCATAATTCAACAAATTAAACAATAATTCTTCTAATTCCTTTTATTACTTTTCTTTGATATTTATTTCTCAAATATGCAGTACAATTAATAGCTAACTGCTCGTCACCCAATGCCTCTTGCCACGATCGAGGACTTGCTTTAACAGCTGTTAATAAATTCTTCAAGGTACTCATAACCCTCTCAGCCTGGCCATTACCTCGGCTTGTTCCAGTTGCTATCAAATGTAGTTTTATCTTTTGTGAAGAGCAAAATTCAACGAACTTAGAACCTGTGAAACTTCTTCCCTGATCAGCCAAAATTCGAATAGGGACTCCGAACAAGGAAATTGATGATTTCAACGCCATTACACAAGTCTCTGCACTTAACGAGTAAGTGTGATAGAGATAAACATACTTGGTAAATGCATCAATCTGTACAATTACATATTCTTTACGGTCACTTTTACCACTAAGCTTGCCTGTTATGTCTATGTGAATAGTATGCCATGGAATGCTTACTTTGGGAATAGGATGTAGCTCCATTTGTAGTTTTCCAGAAGATGATTTGGAAACTCTGTATGTTATGAAATTTTCAAAAAATCTTCGAACGTATATGGCCATGCCGTCAAACCAATAGTAATCATATGTTTTTTCAAGCGTTTTCTCCCAGCCCAGGTGCATTATGGATTCATGTACCTGATTGATAACAGACCATCCTCGAGGCACTACTGGCAAACAAAGGGTCTTGCTATTTCTCTGCATGATTCTATACAAAAACTCCAGCTCTTAAATCATATGTCTTCGACAAATCGAATGGAAATTGCTCAACTTAGAAGTGATTTCTACAATATCTTGATCTTTCTGTTGCTCTGCACGAATCCAATCCTTAGATATCTCGGTTAATTGGATTCGCTTTTCAACAACCTTTGCATACTCAGGGGAGTTTTTTGGAGGAAGTGGAGTTCTGGAAAAGAAATCGGCATGGGCCATACGCTTACCTACTCTGTACTGTATATCAAAATTAAATGACTGTAGATAAGCCCACCAGCGATAGACTCTAGGCATCAACTCAATCTTATTTCGTGATGATTTTAACGAATTACAGTCAGTGAATATAACAAACTTTCTGCCATGTAAGTAGTGACGGAAATGCTTAACAGCATTTACCACAGCAAGAGTTTCTAACTCATATGAGGTATATTTAGATTCGTATAAACTTGTTGTCTTACTATAGTATTCAACTACATACGGTTTATTTTCAATTCTATGTAATAGTATAGCACCATATCCAATTGCACTTGCATCGGTGTGCAGTGTTCTATCGGATACTTGGTATCAACTCAATCTTTTTTCGTGGTGATTCTAACGAATTTCAGTCAGTGAATATAACAAACTTTCTGCCATGAAAGTAGTGACAGAAATGCTTAACAGCATTTACCACAGCAAGAGTTTCTAACTGATATGAGGTATATTTAGATTCGTATAAACTTGTTGTCTTACTATAGTATTCAACTACATACGGTTTATTTTCAATTCTATGTAATAGTAAAGCACCATATCTAATTGCACTTGCATCGGTGTGCAAGTCTATCGGATACTGCGGGTCAAAGATTATCAAAACTGGATTATTAGTAAGAATGTGAACAATTTTTCTACGAATCTGCTCATGTTCTATGTTCCACTCAATCTTATTTTCCTGTGAAGTAAGAAAATATAAAGGCATCATTAGCTGTGAAAATCCAGGAACAAACTGTCGGAAGTACGATGCTAACCCTATGAGCTGTCTCAAAGTTGTTACTGACCTAGGAGATGGCAAGGCACTCAAAGATTCTACTTTGCGTGTATTTGGACTAATCTCACCAGCCCGTATTTCAAATCCTAAATATTGGACAGAAGTCCTAAGAAAGAAGCACTTTTCGACATTGAATGAAAATCCCGCCTTTGATAAAATATCCAAAACAATTTTAGTTGAAGCTGCAATCATTATGTCATCCATATTCCCAATGACGTACGAATAAGCGATGTCACCTAATGCCTTTAGGACTGCTCTTTGAAATACTGACGGTGCATTCTTAAGCCCAAATGGCATCGACAGGAACTCATACTATCCGTCAGGGGTGACAAATGCTGTATATTCGACAGAGCTCGGATGCATAGTAACTTGATAATATCCACTCGCCATGTCCAAGCAAGTAAAGAACTTTGCACCGCGCAATCTAGCTATCTGGTCCGAGATTAAAGGCAATGGAAACTGTATTTGAATTCAACTTTCTATAGTCCACGCAAAGCCTGGCTGATTCATTCTTCTTCTTCACCAATAGAACAGAACTCGCAAACGGGGAGTTACTCGGTCTGATAACATTGCAATCTACTAACTGTTGAACTTTGTTTCTAACTACATCTCTCTCGCTAGGGCTCAATCGATATGGTCTTCACTGTACGGTTTTAGTCTGATCAATCAATCGAATTACCATTTCACCAGAGTTGACACGCGTCAGAGGCGTCCCTTTATGAAAGAACCTGAGTAGGCTTTTAACAATGTTATTATTTCGTTTTTGTCTTCACCATATAGATTGCGTTCTAAAAGCTCAAACGAGTTGTTTATAAATTTTTTATTACATTTAATGTGTTTCCTTTAAGCTTGTTTGAAAAACTCTCTTTAACCAAGGAGCACTCCGCTCCAGAATCAAAATAATTGCAAAGCTCTCACCTCGTATCAGCATACTTGTCTTTGGTTCATCCACCACCCACAACTCAGTTCTCTTTTCATTCCGCAATCCTGCTCCACCACTTGCCACATTTTTCGGGCATTGTAAGGCTATATGACCTTGCTCCTGGCAATGGTAGCAGTATACTGCCTTTCGAATGTTGTTAAAATGATTGGCTTCCTCGGTGATCTTGTCTCTGCATACCAGCGCTCTGCTTCCTGTTTCGGCAGTCAATCATTTTGTGCCCCATCTTACCACAAAGACACAGCAATCCTCTCGGTATCCAAGCTAACGAGTGAAGTCACCATGCGACTAGCATATACCGCAAGGCATTCACTGTTGTTGGGGCGACTATTTAAAAGCTGCAAAAACATGGCGACTAACGTTTCGGTATTAGCATAGCGTTGTTGAAATAAGTCTTTAAATTCCAGCCACGTCATGTCTGCATAGCACACTTCAGAAAGCCATTGGGATGCGCTTCCTTCCAGCGACTAAGGTAATGCCAATTTTAAAGCACTGCCTTCCAGTGGTTTTTCATCAAAAATAATGTCAACTGTACCACACCATTAAGTAGCGTCAGCGCCTGGAATGTCGGCGTTAAATTTTGGCAACGTGACGACGCCATTTTGTAACGGTTCTCGTACCGACGCTTGCAGTGTTTTTGCCAACTCTTGGAAACTTTGGCTTTAGTATTCCATCTAGATGCGCATTTGGTCTTCCATGATTAGTAGACGAAAATACAATCCCACTTCTGATATCGGAACCAATACGGTTAATCTCTTTATATTTCTCAGCCGTTGCTTAGTCAATTTTCGATTGTCCCGCACCGCAACTTTTACCAGGGCCACACTCGATCTTAATTGTAATGTGTTGTTTTTAGGTTCTTTATTAATGTTATTTTATTAACTTGGCAGAAACGGTCATGCCAATTCAACTCTTTACAAGTGTCTGAAACTAAGCCGCGTAGCTGCGCTGCCGGATACGCCGGCTGTCTTATGTATATCTTATATAAATATGCTTATCGAGAGAGCGAGTTATGCGCTTATGTATTATGCAATTTTCCTTATTTTTCTCTTTATGTGCTTCAAGCAGTTTTCTTGCTCGAGCATATACTACTTCTAACCTATATTTACTTTCCTTACCGTAATCATCTATATTATATATTGGTTCTATGCTATGTAACTTATTAAAATGTTTTGGTAAATTACTTGTTCTACCGAAAACTAATTCGTATGGACAGTAATTATGTACCATAGATGGGGTCGTGTTGAAGCAGTATACGAAATATTGAAGCCATACGTCCCAATCGGTTTTGTCCGCCGATATGTAGGATCGTATATTCTCTTTTAAAGTTCTATGACTTCTTTCGACCACCGCAACTGTCTGGTGGTGATGAGAGAAAAAGAAAGAAAGAAAAAAAAAGATTCAAAGATAGCTTTAGCGACTGTTTTTGCGCTTTTATTTTCTATTGGAATGGCAACTAAGTACTTGGTTAAATCACATATGAGGGTGACTGCGTACTCGTTACCATTTTCTGACTTAGTTAATGGACCAATTGTGCCCACAACAACTCTATCGAAAGCATGTTCTGGTGTTTCAGTTTTAGTAATTGGGGTCTTTGTATGCTTTGTTGTTCTTGCTTTTTGGCATTTTTGACATTTTCTTACGTACTCTTTTATGTATTTACTCATATTTTTCCAGTAATAATGTCTTTTGACCTTGGCCAAGGTTTTCATAATGCCTGTATGACCTCCTTGTATTGGATCATCATGTAGTGTAGACAATATATCTTCTTTTTCTTTTTCATTATTCACCGGGTCACCGGGATAAGTAGTGCTACTTTTAAATTTTTTAATATTTTATTGCCCATATTTTTAAATTCATCTATTGAAACGTGTTCAAAGATTTTTTCCCACGGTTCTATTTTGAGTTGGCTGATATCGTATATACCGGCTTGCGATTCAAGCCTTTGGAAAAATTTATCTAGATCAAGAACTCCATTAGTATAAAGATCACCAACATCATATCTTGCAATGATTTTCTTTCCATGTTTAAATAAACATATCGTATCATTCAATTGCAATGTCACTACTTTGCATACTTCGTCATTTGTTATGTTTGCTCATTCTTGTTAATTTAGAACTGGGGTTGACTATTGAGAATAAATATGTCAATGGTCTATGATCTGTTTTCACAGTGAAGTGTTTTCCGCAAATGTACGGTCTAAAATGTACTATTGCCCAACGAATTGCTGTTAACTCTTGTTCTGTTGTACACTTATTGCTTTCACCTTTCGTAAAAGATCTTGATGCATAAGCAACTGGGAGTTGGTGGCCATTGTAGTTTTGAGTTAAAACTGCGCCACACGCTTGCTTGCTTGCATCTGTTATTATGCAAAATTCTTTGCTGAAGTCTGCGTACTGCAAGAGAGTTGGGTTTATTAGCTGCGATTTTAAATGTATGAATGCATTTTGGCATTCATCTGTCCACTCGAATGGAACATTCTTTTTACATAATCTTTTTATGTGCCGCGAATAGTCGGCGAAATTTTTGATAAAACGTCTGTAGTAATTGCAAAATGATACAAAACGTCTAGCGCTGTCCGCATCATGTGGAACTGGGTAGTTCTGAAATGACATCCTATTTTGTGTCATCCGGCAAAATTCCTTTGTCTGTGCATTTATAAAAATGTGACTTCATGCATGAAAAATGAACATTTTTCAGGATGTAACTTTAGGTTGTATTCCCTGCATTTATCAAAAACTTCAGTGAGGTTTTTAAACATATGCTTTTCGGAACAACCGATGACTATTAAGTCATCCATATAAAGGAATGGCTGAGACGGTTCTATTCCGGAGAATGCTATAGTCATCATTCTTTGGAATGAATTAGTCGCTATTTTTAAACCAAATGGCAATCGCGTGAAACGATATGAGCCATTGTTGGTTGAGAAAATTGTTATATCTCTTGAGTCTTCATCCAGGTCGATTTGATGAAAACCTGACATCAAGTCAAGGCATGAAAAGTATTTAGCTCGACCTAGTTGATCCAAGATGTCATCAAATCTAGGACGTGGAAATGTATCAGAAAGTAGTTTTTTATTGATTTGACGATAATCAATTACTAATCGCCATTTCTTTGGTTCTGAATTCGGTAATGATTTTTTCGGAACTAACAAGAGTGAGCTGATATACTCGGATACAGACGGTTCTACGATTTTTGTTTTTGGATTTCTTCAATATGGCTATGCGGGCTTCTGTAGTTTTTTATATAAATGGGTTCATCATCTTTAAGTCTTAATGTCTGTTTATAGAAATTGTTTGTTGATATATATCACTATACTTTGTGCATAATTCAGTTAATTGACTTTTAAATTGCTCCGGAGAGTTTTTCTTTAGTTTTCAAAGTACGTGTTCGCTTCTATTTTCTGGATTGGTATTATGAATGTCATAATCTATTAAATTTTCATATTGGATTTTGTTTACTTTGACCAATTGGTCGAGATTAGTTGTATTTAGAAGTCGAATGTATACATGTTTGGATGCTGCTATTGTATTCGCAACGTAAATTCCATTATGTATTTCCTGATTAGGAACAAATATGTAATCATTTACGCTATTAATGTCTATTTTTCGAATAACTTGTGATCTGGCTGGCAGAAGAACTGTATTCTTGCCAGCGCTATATACAATATACATATATTGGATAATTTAAATTTTGGGGTCTAATGGGGTCATGGTCATGGTATTGAAAAATTTGAGTCTACCAAATGAAATTCATCTGGAATAATATACATATTTTGTTGAATGAAGTTCTATTGAGGTAGTTCCTTGAGACTTTATTACACCTTGGCCTATGCCTTGGATGTTTATTATTTTTTCATCCTGAATTTTGAAGTTATCAGAATTTATTTTTAAAAGTGAGATATCTGCACCAGTATCTATGAGAAATGTTAGTTTATTTTCAGTTGAATGATTATGGAAAGTTACGAATATATTAAGACTGTAATTGATGGAATGAACCTAAAGGGTTCTGTGAGTTTTCCCACGTGTTTTGCGCCATACTCACATTGTTGTTATTGTTGCCCTGGTTGAAGTTACCTCGGCCTCTTCCTTGGTTTTGGCCCCTTCTTCCTCCACGGTTATTAGAGTTATTATTATTGTTATTGTTGTAATTGTTGTGGTTGCTATTTCTGCCATGATTATAATCTCGGCCTCCTCTATTATGGTTATTTGCACCTCCTCGATAAAACAGTACAGTGTTGCTTTGACCTGTTATCTCCGTGCAACTGTTTACAAATTTTGAAATGGCATCATTCATGTTTGTGAATGTGCCTGCTTGCATGATAAGTTTTACCTTATCAATGGAGCAATTTTGTGTCATGGCTTTTACAGCTGTTGTAGTGCTGTATTTATTTGCAAGGGATTGGCTGAGACCTTCACTGATATAGGCGCCTTCAAGGGCTTTTGTCAGTTTCTCCACCTCTTGGGTGTATTGGTTAGCCGTTTTATCTTTCTGTTGCAGATTGAGAAGTTTGGCAGATTTAACTTCTACTAATTCCCCTTGGGTAATGATTGCAGCAATTGTTTGCTCATTACTTATAAGATTCCTTGAATGGCCTTTAAGTTCAGTTTTTATAAGGCTTATCGCTGTTGTCTCATGCGTGCCTTTTAAGGTGTCTAATAGACCTAGAGCATCTATAAAACTTTGTAAATTTTCGTGCCTACCATCAAACTCTGGTATCAGAGAAGTGGCTAGCTTGATAAATTCTGTCAATGTCTGTGACATTTCAGAAATTGTTATTGTTTCCGGCTTATTTTCAATTCCATCGCTTCCTTCTAGTGTTTCAACGTCACTCTCGGATTCAGCGTCGCTTGATTGAATAGATTCGTCCAGTCCCTTAAACTGGTCGGGATCGAAGTCCACCAATTGACTTAGACTTTCTGGCACGTTAATCAGAATATGTCTTCTTTTTCTGATTTTAATTGTGTTTAGGGATTTTATTACGCTTATACATTTGTTAAGGTGCTCTCAAATCTTCATGTGGATATTTATAATTTCTTTTATTGGTTAAGGACTTTAAAGTGTAACATACCTCTCACCCTCCAGAATCTGTATTATTTCAAATCTGTACAGTACTACATATTCCATTATTGCCTATGCCTTTCAACATAACAACATTATTAAATCTTTTACCAGAAAATTTAGTACTTAGCTTTTCTTTCAAAATAATTTCAACGGTGTCTGGGTTGAATTTGGGTAGTTGCACCGCTTTACTTTGCCCCGCATCAGATGCCGTTGTTTGTATGGCCCGCACAAGTTCAATTAAATTTTTATTTTGCATTTCCATAATAGTATGCCATGGTCCATCTATTGTTGAAGGGATAGGACCCGAACCCACTTCTGATGTCGAATTAACTTTATCTCCCATTAGAGCGTAGCGTGTTTCGAACTGTTCACAGACGATTACTCATGCATACTGCCCTGCTCGTTTTCTAAAAGCCTATACGAAACCTCGAACCACACTCGGCGGCAACGTCGCGACGCATCGTCGTGCAACTAAACAGGCGACGCGTCGTTGTCGCCCCGATTCAACGGTACTTGCAGAAAAACGACGGACAACCACAATGCAAAGACACAAAACATAATATGATGAAATAATTCGAGTTCATGAGTAATCTTCTACTACTACTATTACTACTCCGACACGGCCATGCTGACTCTAACACGACCTCGTGTTCCATTCAATTCCTATAAACATATCAAGTTAATTTCACAAAACAGTATCAAGCCTTCTTAACCAATATCTTTACCATACATAATTCTTACTATAATGTAATTTTTAACAAAATCAATTATTCTTCTTCATTCAACGTTACAAATTCAATGCCCCTCACGCCATGATCAAAACAAACATGAAATGTGAGAGTTGAGTTGCCAACGATGCGGTAGAAATGGTGCTTCGCTGCTTTGACAGCAGCTTCCCATAGCCCGCCAAAATGCGGAGATTGTGGTGGAATGAAGTGCCAATTGATTCCGAGAGCGAGGGCGCCATTGACAATTTGCTGGCTCTGAGGTTCGCTGAGGAAAAGATCCTTAAGCTCAGCTAGCTCGTTTCGAGCGCCGACAAAATTGGTCGAAGACTGACGAAACGTTTTAGAGCAGCGATGAAAGAAGGTGTCGAAAGGTCCTCCACGAGCTCTAGATGGCATGCTCTTGTTGAGAAGCAAATGAATATTGCTATGTAGCATTTTGTGGCCGAACGATTTCTCACTTCTGATTTTGAGAAGAAGGGCCCGCAAAAATCTATTCCGGTTACGTTAAACGTAGGGCTGGGTGTTACGCGGACCGCTGGTAGTGGAGCCGTTACTTGCTGCAGTGTGTTAGGTCGAGCGCGAAAGCAACGAATGCATTTGTTGACAACGCTAGAGACAGCTTTGATTCCTCCTATGGGCCAGTAGCGTTGCCTTATGTTTGCAAAAAGACATTGAGGACCAGCATGAAGAAATTGAACGTGGTAATGTATGATGATTGACTGCGTCACAGGATGTTGTTTGGGCAATAAGATTGGATGCTTGGCCTCATACTCCAAGTATGAGTTCTGCAGCCTTCCTCCAACTCGCAGCAGATTTCAGCAAACTTCTTCCAGGCAGCGACTTGCTCTCTCTGAGTGCTTTGTAATCCTCGACGAAATGACTTTTCTGGATACTTCGAATCATGAGATGAGTACCCGATTTAATTTCCTGCAGTGTGATAGAGCCCTTTTGCTTTGGAGAGTCCCTTGTCACGAATCGATGTACATACGCAAATATTCGCTGCAACTTTGCAAAGGAGTTGTGAAACTTGCAATCAGTTGTGATGTCTTTGTGTGACGTAGAAATGAGAGCTCTGCTTCGTCGCTCTGGAAGTTCCACTGATGGGACTACCGTTTTCGGCCATTTTGACGTGGGAAGGCGCAAAAAGGATGGTCCATAATGCCATAGTTGCGAGTTGATTAGTTCAAGTGGTGTGCATCCTCGCGATAGGATATCAGCTGGGTTCAGTTGTGAAGTAACATGATGCCATGTCATGCCTCTTGTAAGGTCCTGAATTTGCGTTACACGATTTTCCACAAACACATTGTAGTTGGAAGGAGAGTCGCGCATCCATGCTAACGCCACTGTTGAATCTGTCCAGCAATGATATTCACATTTGAATGAAATGTCCTTTGCGACGTTTGATATGAGTTCCGATAGGATTAGTGCAGAAGAAAGTTCAAGTTTAGGGATTGTTAATGTTTTCAACGGAGCTACTCTCGACTTTGAGCACAGCAAATGCGTTGAGTAGTCTCCATCGACTTCAGATCTCACGTAGATACATGCTCCATATGCTGCTATACTGGCATCGCAGAAACCGTGGATCTCATATTTTCCTGCAGGTGCCATGACGAAACGTGGAAACTTGAGGCTGCGAACAAAGGATAACTGCGATGATATTTCCGTCCATGCTGAATGAAGATGCTGCGGAAGGCTCTCATCCTAATTGATGTTTTCCTTCCAGAGTGCTTGCATGAACACTTTCATCCTTGTAATGATATGCGAGATGAGTCCCAGTGGGTCGTAGAATTTTGCTAGTGTCGATAATACGCTGCGCTTTTTAGTGGGTCCGTTAGAGATAATGTCGGTGAAGTTGAAGAGCAGAAAGTCAGATGCGGGGTCCCAGTCTAAACCGCAATACTTGTGCCGTCGTGAAACTGCATAAGCTTTTCGCAATCAGTTTCGGCTTCACCCTCAAGAGCGGCAGGCTCGTTCGAGCACCACTTCCTTATTGGAAATAATCCTCTGGCGAGCAGATGCTTGACTTGCTGTCGAATTTCCTTCGCTTCTTTAATGGAGTCACCACCTGAGATTAGGTCGTCCACGTAGAAATCTTTTCGGAGGATCCTTGCGGCAAGCGGAAATGACGGTTCCTCATCGTAGGTGAGCTGATGCATGGCGCGAATTGCGAGAAATGTTGCAGGCTTTGTTCCGTACGTAACTGTATTCAGGGTATACACGCTTATTGATTTGTCGGGATTGTTGCGCCACAGAATGCATTGCACGCAACGATACATTTTTGAAATATCTCCACACATAGCAACCTTGAAGAAACGAAATCTGATCAGTATGTTGAAAAGTTTGGATTGAATTGATGGGCCAGCGAATAAAAGGTCATTAAGATATGCGCCACTTGTAGTTTTTGCTGATCCGCCAAAAACTACGCGTAACTTTGTGGACGTGTTGTCCGGTTTTTCCACACAGTGGTGAGGCAAATAAAAACGAGGTCATGATGACTGGAGGCTAATGACATGTGTCCTAGGTCGATGTATTCAAAAAGAAATGCTGAATACTGCTCTTTCAGCTGTCGATTCCTCTGAGCCTAGACTCGAGTGACTTGAAACGCCTCAAGGCTCGATGGAATGAGTCTCCAAGGGTATCCAGATCCTCCTTTGCCGGTAAGCGCACTGAGTATTGTCCAGTCTCCAGACGCGTGTAGCTTTTCAGGAACAAGTTTTCACAAATCATGTCTTCCTCCGTGGCTGTTGATGTGGAGCCATAGCAACTGTTAATTTCCCAAAATCGTTTGACTAGTCAGGTTGCCATCCTCCGGAGATTCCCTGTGTACGGCTGCTAACGCATGATGCTTGATGGGCTGAGATAATGCTCCTGAAACGATCCATCCAAGTCTTGTTTTTTGGAAAATTGGCAAGTGTCTGGCTATGTGAGTCTGTCCAACGCAAAGCAATGCGAAGAACAGGCCAGCACCAAGTAATACATCGACTCGCTGCGATTTGTAGAACGATGGATCGGCGAGTGCTATGTTCTTCGGGATATTCCAGCTGGTTATGTCGATTCCGATATGAGGGTGGTAGTCCGTGATCGTCCGTGTGACAACGGCCGAGAATGCTGCGCTGTATTTCCGATCAAGCGATTGAGCAGCGAGATCGACTGCTGCGTTTGACGACAGAGAAGCTTCACCTATTCCGGAAATTGAAACTGCTGATTTTCGTGTGACCAGCTGCAATTGGTTGGCCAGTCTACTAGTGACGAAATTTAATTGTGATGCTGAATCGAGCAAGGCACGACATGGTATAAAAGTACCTGCTCTGTTTTTAATGTATATGATGGCTGTGGGCAACAATACGTAATCAGCTGACTGCGTTTTTGAGTTCTCAGGTGCATGGTTTGAGCCAGTTGTGATTAGCGTTTGCTGCCGCTCAATTGTTCCATGTTGAGCATTGGAAGCGGTTGACGTCGAGAGAGTTTGGCCTGTATGCAGCAGGGTGTGATGCTTCAGCTCGACATTGCTGTAAGGCATGACCTTTACGAAGGCAGTTGAAGCATAGATGCATACGCTTGGCTTCATTATGGCGGAGAGACGGAGATAGGTTGGCAGAACGAGGACATTTAGGCAGGAAGTGATCCTTTGATTCGCATAAATGGCATGCTTTTGCTTTGCTGGTAGAGGCTACAAGTCAATTTCCACCGTTCTTCTTGTGTGCAACCTGTAAACTGGCTGATTCCATGTTCTCCAGCTTGCGACATCTGCGCTCGATAAAGGATGCCATATTAGACCATTTCGGGATCTTCTTAGATTCCAGAGACTCTTCCCATTTCTCCTGCGAGTTTGCATCTAGCTTGCGACTTATAATGTTAATAAGTAAGCCATCTGCGATTTTCTCACTTGTTGCTATTGTACCGAGAGCTCGAAGATGAGCGTTTACGTTATCGCTAAGCGCACGTATGCTCTGTGCAGATCCTTTTTCAACAACCGGCAACCCAAAAATCGAGCGTATGTGCCCCTGAAATTGAAGCAACTTCTTATCAAAGTGTCTTATAAGAAGTTCCATTGCCTTTTTGTAGTTATTTTCAGAGGGCTCCAATGACTTGATGGTGTCAATTGCAGCACCGCTCAGGCAAGAACGCAGATGCTGTAGTTTTTCAATCTTACTCAGATCCTCGTTGCTACCAACAACTGTGTTGAACATCGCATAGAACTCGGGCCAATCTTCATATTTTCCACTAAATGTGCGAGTGCAAGTTTGGTTCACATGATTGTTGAATCTGGGAATTGTCGTTGAGTTAAGAGCAGTGTGAAGAGCCTTGAGTGCATCCAATTGACGAGTGAGCCTTGATTTAACTTTCCAATAAATTTCAGCGAATTCAGTGCGCGTATTCGACGCCAGCTCCAAGAAGTCAAGTTTCTCAAGAGCGGTCTGAGCCTCCACGAATTCGGCCTGCATCTGGTTTACGGAGTCGATCCTCACGGACAAATCGCTCTCATCAAGATTCTAAATTTCGTCAGATTTGAAGAACTCGAGCATAGAGGTCATGTGACGTTTCACTTGTGAGCATTTTGCGCGATAAAAGTCAATAGAACTTGGTTCAGCCATTCTAGTTAGTGTTCACTGTGACGAACCAAAGTGAAACGCGTGCGAAAAAGTTTCTTTACCGTTTCTTTTGTCACCACGAAACCGTAAGAAAACGAAGGAGATGAGAACCGCTAATGTTCGTTGTATATAAGAACAGCTGAAACGGTTCAATGCACTTGCGCAATGTATAGTCACTTATGTAAGTTAACTACAGTTAATACAAAACAATATAAACAGCTTACTAATCAATAAATAATAAAATCTAATAACAATAAATACGAAACAATATTTAACCAGAATTGCCTAAATAGTAAATAACAAAATATTTAACAAGAATTGCAACATTGTTCAGTTCAATAATCTAAACATCCGCTCAAACGTCGCAAATGCCACCAACAGCGTCCGTTGTTTGTCTTGCGTGCGCACTTTCGGCCCTTGACGACAAATTGCTTACTTTGCAGATCATGGTCAGTTCAAACCAGATCTGCAGAGCTCTGCCGCGTCGCTGCCTGACACCCACAGCTAGCTTAGGGAATTCTAAAAACCCTTCTGTTCAGTCACAAATTGGAGTTGAATAAAACCACAACGAAATAAAGTTTCTGAGTTTTTAATTAAACGGGAAATTAATTGGCGCCCGAGCAGGGACCAGTGAGAGGAAAAGTGATTAAGTTCAGTTTAGTGCAAAAAACTAAAAGTTATTGTGCGACTCCACTGGCCCAAGAACAAAACCCAGTTGTAATCCGAAGTGGCTCTTTTCATTAATTTGGAAATCGGAAAGCAACACAGGATTGGCAAATTAAATTTTGCTGATTTATCGGTGGTCTACAAGTCTTGTCAGGTACGCCCGCAGGACACCCTCTTTTTTGTGTGCGTCGCAGGATCCCAAGTAGAAACCGAACAGGACAACATCCGGACCATCAGGAGGAGTAGCCGCATCATTCAAATAATGTAAGCTAGTGAATAAGTAAAAACAGAAAAAAAGAACACACTAACCAAATCGAAATAAGTTTTAAGTAAAAACAAACCAAAATAATTTTAATTAAAAACAAAAGTGGAAGTGAGTGCTAAAAGGAAACAATAACTAGAAAAAAATCCTTATAAAAAAGGGAATCAAAATTAATACAAATTCCCTACTATAACAAAATAAAAAGGCGTAAAGCGATAATTAAATAAACTCCACCACTCAGTCTGCAGCTGAACAAATAAAATAAAAAAAATCTTTCCAACGAGTGGTATAACAAAACCCAATCTTGCGAATCCTAATCAAAGGACCCTCCAAGGTAAAAGGGTAAAACCAGCTACTGGTTTTCATTGCATTCTCTTCAGTCACTCAAATATAAAAAATTTTTTTAACTAAATCTCACCAACGAACAAAATATTTTAAAAAAGGAACAAAAAAAACCTTTTTAATACCAATTCCTTTCCGCACCAATCTTTCATAATAATTTTAAGTCAAACACAAATTAATAACACAAAACACACTCTAATTCTAAGTAAATTTAAACACCGAATCAAACCTAATTTTTCTCCAATATCGATAAACGTATTAGTTTAAGTTAATTCAAATATCAAACCAAATCAAATTCCCCAACATCGACAAATTCCCTTACAAAATTCATTCGTATGGCTAATCAAAACAACCTTCTCAGGCCACCCATTCTCAACTTAGAACAGCCAGTTATACCAGCAATAGAGAACATAGAACAGCAGCTAATCGAAGAAAATTCACGCCATAGACAAAGACAAGAATTATTTCAACAAAATAGAAATATGGAGCAAGAACAATTACAACTTACAATTCGCCAAGTTTTAGCCGAACAATTTCCAACTTTACTACTTAAAGCCCAAAATCCAACACATGACTTTACAAACGCAGAAAACCAAGAAATTTTACCACAATTCCGAGCAAATTTAGCTGATCTTGATAAGATCCCTGACATAGTAAAAAGTCTTCGCGAATTTTCTGGCAATCCGGCCGAATTCAGTTCGTGGAAGAAAGGCATTGATAGAATACTAAAAACGTATGAACACACCGTAGGTACCCCAAAATATTTTGGAATTTTACATACTATTAGGAATAAAATTACCGGTAACGCAGATACAGCCCTCGAATCATACAATGTTCCCCTTAATTGGAATGCTATCTCCAAATGTCTTACACTACACTATGCCGACAAGAGAGATTTAGGTACACTTGAATACCAAATGACAACAATAACCCAAGCTGCAAACCAAACTGTTGAAGAATTCCACCAAGCAGTATACAAACATTTATCCCTGATTTTAAATAAAATTGGTTGCATGGAATTATGCGCCGAATCAGAACAACTTATGACCAAGTTGTATAGGGATAAAGCATTAGACACCTTCGTTCGAGGACTTCGTGGAGACTTGCCACGACTTCTGGGCATCAAAGAGCCCACTGACCTACCCTCAGCCCTCCATCTGTGCTTGAAATTGGAAAATCAAGCATACCGAACAAATCACGCGACGATTAAAGGACAACCTATTGCACATAGAAATACACCACCAAAGCATATTACAATTCCTCAACAAACGCATTTTCAACAAAACCCAAATTTCCAACAAAGACCAATGGTTCCACCAAAAAATCAGTATGCCATGATCAGACCTAATAATAACTTTGGACAGCCACCAACAAGACCATTCTTCCCTCAGACCGCACAAAATACTAATCCACAATTTCTAATGTACCAACCAATACCACAACCATTACCACGACCATTGGCTGCAAAGCCACAACCAAAACCAGAACCTATGGACGTTGACAGAAGTATTCAAACAAGACAAATAAATTATATGAATAGGCCACCCCAGACGGAAGTAGGAAAAGACCGCCAGCATTAAGCACAACACAAAACGACGCTAATAAAAGGCAAAGAAATTTTAACATTCAAACAAGCACAGACGAACAAACAGACACAGACTACTCTAATAGCACACTTGACGAATATGAACAGTTAATTGCAAGCCAAGACGAACAGCAAGACCAAGAAGAAAGTTTGACAGACTATACGGAACGTGTTGAGGAAAATGACCAAGAATATCAATACGACTATACTTATCTTAATTTTTTAGAGTAACCGACTCCTCATTACCATACTTCCAATGTAAGGTGAGGAGTGGCCAAGTGCTTAACATATTAATAGACACCGGTTCAAATAGAAATTATATCCAACCTAAATTCGTCCCAAATCCATTAAAAAACAAAAATCCATTTCAAGCAGTCTCTGTAGGAGGCAACATTAAAATAACCCATTACAAGTTGGCAAACTTATTCAACGACCCAAACACTATAGTTAAGTTTTTCCTACTCCCTACACTAAAGACGTTTGACGCTATACTGGGAAGCGACAGCTTAAAAGAACTAGGTGCTGTAATTGACATCAAAAACAAACTAATGTTATTAAAAAATGGCATGAGTGTCCCAATACAAGAAAAGAAATTTGAATCCGTAAACGTAATAATTCCGAGAACAGAACACCTGACTGAATCTCAAAAAACAAACTTAAGCCAACTCGTGAAAAAATATCCCAACCTTTTTGCTGAGCCCAACGAAAAACTGACCTACATCACTAGAGTCAAAGCAGAAATCCGCATAAACACAGACACTCCGGTTTATTCGAAATTTTACCCATTCCCATTTGCCTTAAAGGACGAAGTCAACAAGCAAATCAATGAACTTTTAGAAAATGAAATAATTCGTCCGTCCCGTTCTCCCTACAATTCACCAGTGTGGATTGTACCTAAAAAGCTAGACGCGTCAAATATAAAAAATATAGAATGGTAATTGACTACCGAAAATTAAATAGCGTTACAATAGCAGACAAATACCCCATACCAGATATCAACACAGTACTAGCACAACTAGGTAATAATAAATTGTATTCTGTCCTTGACCTCAAGAGTGGATTTCACCAAATACAGCTAAAAGAGAGTGACATAGAAAAAAAAGCATTTTCCATAAATAACGGAAAATACGAATTTACCAGACTACCTTTCGGACTAAAAAACGCACCCTCTATATTCCAACGCGCCCTCGACGATATTCTTAGAGAGCACATAGGCAAAATCTGTTACATTTACATTGACGACATAATAGTCTTTAGCCAGGACGAAGAAACACACTGCAAAAATCTTGACTTAATTTTTGATACCTTAAATGCAGCTAATATAAAATGTCAACTAGATAAATGCGAATTTTTTAAAAACAAAGTAGAGTTTCTGGGATTTGTTATATCCGATAAAGGAATAGAAACAAATCCAGCAAAAGTAGAAGCAATAGCCAACTATCCCCAACCAAAAACAGTTAAAGAATTAAGAGCATTTCTTGGATTATCAAGTTACTATAGAAGATTTATAATGGGTTACGCAGCGCTAGCTAGACCGCTCACAGCATTGCTCAGAGGAGAAGACGGTCGTATTTCCAAATCAGCTTCAGCTAGAAAACAAATTCAATTTAATGATGAAGCCATAAAGGCGTTCGAAAAAATCAAAAGTACCCTAATTTCCGATGATGTCATTTTACAATATCCCGACTTTAATAAAGAATTTGTCCTAACTACAGATGCATCAGACTATGCAAAGGGGCAGTACTTTCTCAAAACGACAGACCAATATCATTCATATCTAGAACCCTATCCGAAACAGAAGAAAATTATGAAACAGCCAAAAAAGAAATGTTAGCCATATGTTGGGCAGTAAAAACATTCAAAGGCTATTTGTATGGAGGGACAAAGGTGAAAATTTATACAGACCATGAACCGCTTACGCACGACTGTAACTGGAAAGGCGGTATAGCAATTAGGAGATGGAAGACATACCTTGACGAATATAACAAAGAACTTCTTTATAAACCAGGAAAGGAAAATGTAGTGGCAGATGCTCTTTCTAGGGCCCCTAAAAGAAATCAAATAAATTCAATTGCCTCAACACAACATAGCGCTCAAAGCTCAAGCCAAAATCTCATCCCTAGTATCGAGGTCCCGATTAACGCATTTAAAAATCAAATATTTATTCATAAAGAACATCCACCTGACTACAAATTCATAATTCCATTCCCCACATTCCACAGACATATAATTTCACAACAAACATTTTCTGAAGTTGACTTATTAAAATTACTGCAAAAGTACTTAAACCCAACAGTAATAAATGGAATTTATACGACGGAAGACATAATGGGACAGATTCAAAAACTATATCCGGAACACTTCCAATCCCTTAAAATTAGATTCACACAAACTAAAGTAATTGACCTAAATTCAGAAGCCGAACAAGATGAAAAAATATTGCAAACCCATAATAGAGCTCACAGAAACGCGCAGGAAAATAAAATTCAAATAGCCCAAAAATATTACTTTCCTAAAATGAAACAAAAAATAGCTACTCTCATAAAACAATGCCAAGTATGCAAAGAAGTGAAATATGATAGGCACCCACCTAATCCAGAAATAGCAGAAACACCAATTCCAGAATATCCGGGTCATACAATTCATATTGACATATTCTCCACAGAAAGAAAATTAGTCCTGACAGCAATCGATAAATTTTCCAAACTAGCTTGTGCAAAAATTATTAATTCAAAATCAATAGAAGATATAAAAAAACCCTTGCATGACATTTTGTTTTACTACGGCGTACCCAAATTTATAGTAATGGATAATGAAAAATCATTTAACTCAGCTAGCATTACATTCATGTTAAAAGATCAATTAGGCATCGAAATCTATAAAGCTCCCCCCTACAAAAGTTCAGTAAACGGACAAATAGAAAGATTCCATTCCACTCTTGCCGAAACCATGAGATGTTTAAAAGCAAAACAGGTTCACCGAACATTTGAGGAACTACTAGACAGATCCGTTTATGAATATAATTACTCAATACACTCCGTAACAAAGCAACGACCACTAGACGTGTTTTTTGGCAGACACCTGACCACTGACCCCGAACAATATGAAAAAAGCAGACAAAATAACATAGAAAAACTTAAACAAAAACAAATGGCAGATTTACAAAACCATAATAAAGAACGAAATGAAATAATAAATTACCAACCAGGGCAGGAGATATTTGTCAAACAAAATACCAGACTAGGCTCAAAATTAACCCCCCGATTTAAAAAGAAATAGTGAAAGAAAACAGAAACACAACTATCGTCACCGATGCCGGACGAGTTGTCCATAAAAGTAATATCAAAAGCCACTAGTAAATTTGTTATACCAAAAAAAAAAAAAAAAAAAAAAAGGTCCGGAACACTCCTAGAAACTAAAACCTAAGTCCGTTCAGTCTGAAAAAAGAAAAAAATATGAAGACCAATCGCATTTACCAGCTGTCGTCTGATTGCGGGTATCAATCCGATCATGAAGGGATCGGCCCATACCCGCCAAAAAACTTGGTTGTTTAAAAAGAAAAAAAATAAATAAAATTTTTTTTCTTTCATAGGTATTTTTAATTTTAATGATGTTGCCATTGGTAATGGCAACCATGGATATCACAAATTATACTGACGCGCATACTATAACAATCTACAAAGGAGAAGGAAAAATAAAAATATCATCCATAAACCTTATTCATATTATAAATATACAACAAATCGAAAACGAACTTCTGAAAATACGCGAGCACACAGTTACTGACCTAAGAAATAGCTACTTGTACCATACCTTAACCCACGAAATAGTCCAAACACTCTCAGCATTAGGCACTCTTACTTTATCGTTTAAAAATAGACAGGCCAGATCAATCAATTGGATTGGATCAGCCTGGAAATATATTGCAGGAAACCCCGATCATGCTGACTTAGTAATGATTGAAAATAATCTAAACGACCTTATTTCAAATAATAACGATCAAATAATTATAAATAACGAACTACAGAACAGGATAAACAATTTAACTAAAGTATCAAATATGTTGGCAAATTCGATAAAACGTGACGATTCTTTTAATAATGAAATAGCGACAAGTTTACAGAATCAAGTTAGATTAATGAAGGAAGAAATAGTAAATGTTAAATACGCCATTCAATGGGCAAAACTAAATATTATAAACACATTACTTCTAAATGAAATAGAAATTGCAGAAGTCCGTAATATATTCCATAAAGGCAACTTAACTTTCTTGTCTGTTGAAGAAATGTTAGAATTTGTCGATGTCTCGGTCCTCCACAATAAAACTTCAATTATCTATATTGTCAAAATCCCAGAACTAGAAACAACAACATATAAAAACCTTTTAATCAAACCTGTAATAAAAAATCATTCCATTGTACAACTAGAAAGCAACGAAATATTTCAACACAAAGAACAAATGTTTAAAATACCAACAAATTGTAAATTAGCTAATAATCTCAAAATTTGTAATAAGGACAAAATTGTAAATCTAAATAAAACAAAATGTATTTTTAAGCTAGTTCAGGGAAAGGAATCGCTGTGTGATTTTAGTAACGCGGAACATATTGAAGAAATAGAAGAGATCGACAAGAGCATAATTCTTCTTAATAATTTTAATGGCAATATAACCAATAACAACATAACTCAACATCTAATGGGCACATATTTAGTGCACTTTTGGAATGACAAAATTTACATAAAAGGCAGAGAATTCAATAACAAAGAAACAACAATTATGAAACCGGGAATACCACTAATACAAATAACTCCAAAATTAGCCGAGCGACTACAAATCCTATCCTTAAAAGCATTAGAAACTCTCCATATTAAAAATACAAAGCATCTAAACGAATTGGCAACGCATTCTACGGCTAATCGCATAGCCATATTCACCCTTATTTGCATCATAATCATCATCATTTTTACTACAAAATTCTTTTGTCGACCAAAAGAAAAAGTTATTCTACAAATACAAGAAAAAGCTCCACAAAAATTAAATAACACAATACCGATGAAAACAATATCACAGCCCAAAAAGATCTATCCGGAATTTAACAATATTCCATATTTTTAACAAAAAAAAAAAAAAAAAAAAAAAAGCTCGAGGACTAGCAGGATTTTGAGGAGGGAGAGTTAACTACAGTTAATACAAAACAATATAAACAGCTTACTAATCAATAAATAATAAAATCTAATAACAATAAATACGAAACAATATTTAACCAGAATTGCCTAAATAGTAAATAACAAAATATTTAACAAGAATTGCAACATTGTTCAGTTCAATAATCTAAACATCCGCTCAAACGTCGCAAATGCCACCAACAGCGTCCGTTGTTTGTCTTGCGTGCGCACTTTCGGCCCTTGACGACAAATTGCTTACTTTGCAGATCATGGTCAGTTCAAACCAGATCTGCAGAGCTCTGCCGCGTCGCTGCCTGACACCCACAGCTAGCTTAGGGAATTCTAAAAACCCTTCTGTTCAGTCACAAATTGGAGTTGAATAAAACCACAACGAAATAAAGTTTCTGAGTTTTTAATTAAACGGGAAATTAATTTGTATGTATTGTAACGGTTGCCTTATTAGTACAACCTCCGTAGGCTGGTGGTATCGGCAAAATGGGCAGCACGTATTAATTCCGGCTACTTCTCGTCGGCTAAGGGGTGGTATTCCTTAATATGCCCAGTTTACGGCCTACAAAAATAATTTATAAATAAAACGTGCAGATACGACGAACAATAATCGACCGGAGAGAAAAAAAACAACCCATGGACAGATAAAACACAAACAGACAAACAGGAGTACAACGATGGCCCACAGATCTTAAGTGGCCAGTTAAGCCCGCCCTACCTTTGGTCGCCAAAATTCCTGCCTATTTGCATGGCGACCCCTCAAGAGATTACATCCGCTCGGGTTCAACCATATAAATACTTTATTTCATAATTTGAATTAATAATCCTAACATGTAAACAATTTTAAATTAAATCCTAACATAATATAAAAGTTATCACACCTAAATAGAATAGAATCAATAAATTTGCAAAATTTGCCTAACTATACACAAAAATAAATAGGAATATAAGTACTAACACTGAATAAAAAAATTTACAAAAAAAATAAAATAGTATAAAACTTGGTGATTTAAAACCCACAATATTTATTTGCATTCATTTTGGGTTCATTTATTTGACTGGCCAATCAGCTGATTATCAGAGAAGGGAACACTGATCTCCGATAACTCAACGGTTGAGAGATAGGGGAGTTGTAATTAGAGTCTATCGCCAATTAGCGTCAACATTTAACGTGAGTGTAATTCGTGAAAATGTAATTATAAAGTGCGCATATTTTCTTTCAACTTTATCATTCAGGTAAGTGTTTAATAGTTCTAGGTTTTTATATTTTTTCGTGTATATGTTGCATTAAGTGCGGTCAAAATCAAATATATGTATATAAATATAAATTAAAGTTTGTGGGTGTGTATGTGTTGTTTACTCACTCAGCATTTATTTATCCCGCGACGAAAGCGCTTTCGAAGAGGTGCTAGAGGGAAAGAAATTTACATACATATACAATAATTTAATCCGCCATCCTAACAAAAAAAAGGAATTCATGCACTTATGTACATAGTTACGTAGGCAACTATATGTACATATGTACCTTTACCCTTTATATTTTTTTCACTGCAACACCACTCACTCTCTCGGATCACTGACCCTTGTCTCCGATCAGCTGATAAATTACAAGACACAGACAAATGAATTCAAATTAAATACGACCAGACAAAGACCCCAATTAAAAATCCTATTTGAAACAAATGTTAAAACTAAATGCATAAAATTTTCCTGAGGGAATTTAAAAATATAAGGAATTAAATAAAATTAAAAAAAAATTTAAATCGTTTGCCTATTTTATTACGCTAAATTATAGAATATGGCTGCTGTGCTGGAGCGCTGCAAAATTTAATTTTTTTCTTCAATGCCCCTTTTTTTTTTTTTTTTTTTTAACGGTAAAACCGTAGGCGGGATTTGTAATTTTTGGCGGGATTAAATCGTCTATGCCAACTGGAGTTTTTCCGCCGTTGTTGTTACGGATGAAAATGAGAAATTTTATCCTGTAGCTGGGTTTATAGATGGAAGCGGGAAATTTTATCCCGTAGCTGGGGTTATAGATGGAAGCGGGAAATTTTATCCCGTAGCTGGAGTTATAGATGGAAGCTCCCAGATTTCTGCAGCCGATTGCAGATGCAATCGCCGCTCGCAGATAGAAGAGTTATTAATTCCCAAACTTTTCTCCCAGGTCCACGAAAGTTGCAACTCTAGAACAGTAACTGTTTTAATAAATTTTCCCCATATTATTTCTTTCTGTTCTGAAAACTCACCAGCAATGGTACAGGTATCTATTTATAATTTTATTATTTCACAATCACTGCTTTTCTAACACAAATTTGATTTTCCGATTAGATTCGGCTTCGCTTCGGCTGACTTCAAACGACTGATTCGAAATTCAGAAGTTCGATCTAGTCGCCATTTTACCCAGCCTTGGTAGCCTTACAACTCTGCTGTCAATACTACCAATGACCAGAATCGATCATTCGAGAAGAAAAATGGTAAGATAGCAGCGATACTTTTACACAAAAAAATATAAAATTATAATTGCTATTTATCCCTTTTTTTTCCAGATGTTACAAATTCCCCCCTGCTAAAAACAGACTTGGGGATTAAGCATTTCCCAAGTCTGACAATTCTGGTATCTTCTGCTTTACTGCCTTATATCTTTTGCATGGTAGTGTCCGATGAGATGACCTTGCAAATCCTCAACTTCATAATTTGCTTCTCCAAGCTTTCTGCGAATTCTACATTTGACAAATTTTGGCCCAAGTTTTGCATTATATCCCGTTTGGAAGTCGCTTTGCCTGAAGTTTCGTCTGAAAACTTCGTCTCCTTCTTTATATTGGATAGCGGTTGAGCGTAAGTCATACAGACGTTTGTTTTTGTTATATTGCCTTTCCATAACTTCTCCTGCCCTTTTCCGAATAATTTCCAGAGAATCTTTCCGGGTTAATGGCAAAGGTCTATCCTCCAGCAACTCCAATCTTCTCAACAGAGAATACGTGGAGCCAGACAACACCATGTGCTGCCCAAAAGCCATATAATATGGTGTAGTGCCAATGGCCGAATGTATGGCCGATCTCAAAGCGCACGCTATCTGGCTCAGACTCGCATCCCACTCCTTCTGATCTGGTTTTATATAGGATCTTATAGCGGCAATTATGGATCGGTTTACGCGTTCCGATGCGTTCGCTTGAGGTGCATGCACAGCCGAAAGTATGTGCTTTATTTGAAATTGATTAAGAAGCTTTTTGAATTTTTCCGATCTGAACTGTGAGCCATTGTCTGAAAACACAGTTTCGGGCACTCCAAACGTATAAAATAGCTCTTTCTCCATGTAATCTAAAATTATGTCCGCCGACATTTTCTTAACTGGCTTTAGGCACACAAACTTAGAGAAATGATCCAGAACAATAAAAATACCTACGTTGCCCCTGCGTGAACGAGGATAAGGGCCTAAGAAGTCAACGTAGAGACGTTGGAAGAACCTTTGCGACTCCATCAACTTACCCATTGGTGGACGTAGTACCATGTTCGGTGCTTTCGATGTTTTGCAGACATCACAATTATTGATGAATGCCTTCACATCTTGCACCAAACATGGCCAGAAATAATGTTTTCTCAGCCTATCAATGGTTTTGTGGATACCCCCATGGGCAAACAGTACCGAGTCATGTGCTTTGGCTATGACTTCTCTTGTCATTGCTTTCGGAATCCACAGCTTCCACACATACACATCGTGTAACGCCTCCCCCGTTGTATGACCAGTTCGCCTATACACATACCCATCTTCCACTTTTAAATCTGGGAACTTCCCTTGCATGGCCTCAATACGCTCTTTAAATGCTACATAATCTTCGGAGAAGAAATGTGGGGATTTTAAATCCACCAGTAATCCGTCCTGACAGTCTACTGACGCTATATTTTCGTCAGTTATGCGTGACAGAGTATCAGGAACCACATTGAGCTTCCCTTTCCTATGCACGATGTGAAATTTATAGCCTTGCAACTTTAAAGCCCATCGCGCTAACCTACTGCTTAGGTCCGTTTGGGTCATTAGCCATTTTAGTGAAGCGTGATCGGTTATGATAGTGAAGTCATGCCCTTCAACATATGGCCGAAAAGTTTTTAAACAGACAAGAGCAGCAAGACATTCTTGTTCTGTTACCGAGTAAGCTTGCTGAGCTTTGTTTAATTTTTTTGACACGAATGCAATAGGCATTTCATCATTCTCTTCAGAAACTTGAACAAGTACCCCACCTACACCGGTTTTACAAGCATCACATTGGATAAAAAACGGCTTTGAAAAGTCCGGGCTTTGTAAAATTGGAGCTTCACTGAGTTTGTTCTTTAGATTCTCGAAAGCAGACAATGCATCGGCCGAAAAGGCAAATTTTCTTTTTGTAGACAGCAGATCTGTCAAAGGAGCTGTTACCTCCGCAAAGTTTGCGATAAATTTGCGATACCAGCCACATAAGCCCAAGAAGCTCCTCAATGCTTTAATCGTTTTAGGAACTGGGAAGTTCTTTATTGCCGATATCTTTTCTGGGTCAGTCCTTATTCCTCCATTACCCACTATGTGTCCCAAGTAGTTAACCTCTCGACGGCAAAAATGACTTTTTCCAACATTGATCGTCAAATTTGCACGTCTGAGATTATTAGCAACTTCTTGGAGCACGTGTAGATGGCGCTCGAAATCCGCTGAAACAACCAGCAGATCATCTAGATAGATAAAAACTTCGTTGCGTAATTGAGGAGAGATGACTTTGTCCATTAACCGTGACATTGTTTGAGGGGCATTACAAAGCCCAAAAGGCATTACCTTAAACTGATAAAGTGGGCGTCCGGGGACCGTAAAAGCGGTTATAGCTCGAGAACTTGCGTCTAAAGGTATCTGCCAAAAAGCGTCTTTCAGGTCTAGGCTTGTAATAAATTCAGCTCTAGGCAATCTACTTAATATTCCACCGATATGCGGCAGAGGAAACGCATCCTTAACCGTTACTGAATTTATTTTCCGACTGTCAAGGCATAGTCTTATCTTCCCTGGCTTATTTACAATGACGATAGGCGAGGACCATGCGCTTTCCGACTCCTCTATTACTCCTAGCTCTAACATCCGATCTACTTCTGCATACATCAGTTTTTCCATCGCTGGTGACACTGGATAATGCCTCTGTTTTATTGGCTTAGCTGAACCTACATCAATTGTATGCGATAGTATGGTTGTTTTACCCAAGCCTTCCTCAGAAAAAGATGGAAATAATTTAATAATTCGTTCTAATTGCTGCTTTTGCAGGCTAGAAAGTTGATGCATATTTTCGTCATTGCTAATTTCTGACACAGTTAAATCAGTTGGCAGTAAATCGTAAAGCTGCCAGAAATCTATTCCTAAATATAAATCTAAACGTAAGGTTGGAATAATATAAATACTAATTAATTTCTTTAAATTTTTATAAATGATTTCTGCCTTTAAGAGTCCTACTATCTGTTGTTTTTTTCCATCTGCCGTACTCGCATCTGATTTTAGTTTTTAAAAGTTATCTTGTTTTCCAGCAGTTCCTTTGCTAAATTTCCTCCAATGCAAGTCATTGTAGCACCTGAATCTAACAGTCCAAAAATATCCCTATCTAATAAACGAACTTTAGCATATGGCCGTGGATCTGTAGCATTGAACTCTAGCGCTGACAATCTTCTTACGGCTTTCCCTAATTTCTTGACTCCTTGCCAAAATGTTCTAAAGCG
Source organism: Zaprionus indianus (assembly GCA_018904595.1). NCBI lineage: Eukaryota > Metazoa > Arthropoda > Insecta > Diptera > Drosophilidae > Zaprionus > Zaprionus indianus. The sequence goes on along the minus strand of JAEIHA010000101.1, from coordinate 218,381 downwards.
CTTAGAGCTGCGAGAATGAGACTTGCAATTTCCAGGATATAATGGAATTGATGGTATTAGCAATTGAGGGATATTGTATATGGGCTCAAAGCATGAATTTTCATTTATTCTGGGCGAATCCCCTAATCTTGTTGTGGAACTGTTCGGGGCTGCACACTCGAATTCCTCTGTCTGAGTGGAAACTTCGGTGTGCCTTTCAAGTTTTTTGACACCGTGCACAGTTTGGCTTGTACGTTTTTGCTGCTCCACATCCGTAACAAAAAAACTCGGCGTTCAGCCAAACAATCCCTGATACCTGTGGCCTTCTTGCTGGCAATTCCAGCATATCAGTGCCACGGCTCCAACTTCCTCTCCAGTTTCCTCTTGAACCACAACCTTATCATGTTCCACCAACTCTGCTATATTTCGCCTAAACGGAACCAATTTTCCACTATTCATCTGTGGCTTTATATCTTCGAGAAATGCCTCTCGCCTCCTACACACATCCCGAAGTTCTGATACGGAATTTATTTCTAAATGTAAGATTTTGTGGCGTATTTCTGGACGCAAGTTTGCTTTCAATATCCTAACTAAATTTTTCTTTATTATAGGTATCTCCATTTGGTCAATCAACCGGGCTATATCATCATAAAATGCCTCAAACGATTCATTCGGCTTCTGTTTTCGTGCCCGGATGAGGTCTTCGACATCCGCATCATCCCGTTGGTCTCGAAATTGGTTACGTAGAGCTTCACAAAGTAGGTCCCAACGAACTTGACCTACCGCTTTATGATGCCGCCAGTAAAATTCAGATGCCTTTCCCTCAAACAAGGAGCTGGCATTTTTACAGAGGATACCAAAATTCCCTTCTAAAGTTTGGTGAGTCAACGCTTCGACTCGATATATAAAATTGTCTATTGACAGCCCTTCTCCCGTAAATTTCAGTTTCCAACCGTTTAAGATGTGGCCTACTTTATCGGGTCTCTGTAGCAGATCGGATTGATAACTACCCTGCGAAAGTGGTGCTGTTCTGGCCGGAGGCATATTAGCTGGAGGAACATCTACCGCTAATCCTATCAATCCATTCGATTCAGTGCACTCATTTTCGATTCCTTGAGGAGTTCCCCGACGACTGACACAAGCTTCGACATTCTCTTCAATCAGTTTGCTTATCTGCTCGGTAAGTGTAGACATGATTTGATTTTGCATTCGATTTATCATATCTGATGTTACCCTATTGGCAGATGCTGATGTAGAAGCCTCCTCATCTGTCGTTCTAGCTGTTGTATTTGAAGCAATGGCTGATTGAGAGCGGGTAATGTAAGCAGGAGGAATCGCAGCCTGTTTGGCAGTTGGTGCGCAACTACTTTTGCAAAATTGGACAATTGCCACTCGATTTAAGATGTGTTTTTAAACACGTCTTGTGAAATTCGTGACCGCAGGGTGTTCTTTGCCCGTCACTTGGGCTTTGCACTATTGCAGAACACAGCCCACATACGATCTGATTTCCCACTGTCGTTAAATCTTCTGTTGACCGTGTTAGCGGCATGATTACCAATTTCTTATTACTTTAACACTGCTCAAAATTTACCACTGTCTGAATATTCGAAACACAACTTGCGAGAAAATCAAATTTCTCAATCAGACTAGCCAACTGTGATAATTTGAACAAAAATTATAATAAAAGCTCTCGAAAAAAAATTCATTCATAAATTCAATTGTAATACGAGGGTCGTTTGATAAGTCCGTGACTTTTTGAATAAAATATATTTTTTTCGTCAAAGAAGCGTTTTATTTCTCAACATAATCTTCTTTTAGCTCTATACATTTAGTCCAGCGTTTTTCCAATTTTTTTATTCCTTCCAAATAATAGGTTTTCTCAAGGCCCTCAAAATAGTCGTTTGTTTCTGTGATGACCCGAATCTCTTACCGCCGAGCCATTTCTTCATGTTTGGAAACAAAAAATAGTCACAGGGGGCTAAATCTGGAGAATATGCTGGATGGGGTAGCAGTTCGTAGCCCAATTTATGAAATTTTGCCATGCTGACACGAAATTCACTTTTTCCATTTTCGTTAAAATTCACGAGATCGTCTGCTTTCAATGCCTATAAAACGCAAACCAAAAACGCAGCTTTCTCAAAATTTTACAGTCAGCTGTTAATCGATAACTGCTGACAGGAGCAGTGTTGTATTTAGAGCAGGTGCGCGGCAAATACAAAAAGTCACGGACTTATCAAACGACCCTCGTAATATAAAAAAATAACAAAATAATCCGCAATCGTGACCACAAAATTATACAAAATTTGTAATTAATTTATCAATTGATTTAGACAGAAATAAAAAAATGTAAATAATTTATCAATTGATTAAAACAAAATATACCAATGTTGTAAATAATTATTCAATACAAAACTTCATTAATTAAATTGAACCCTCACTTCAGTAAATCTCTTTTATTTTTCTCCTCCTACCTTCGTTTGCGCTTAATAAAATAATAGATAAATAGATAAGATGAAAATCACTCGTGCAATCCAAACACCTTTGAATTGTGATGTTGGTGGCAAACCCTAACTTATAGATCAGCTGCTTGACTCCAACCAACACCATTTTCCAGGTTTGAACAACAAATCGAAGCGATAATATTCAAGACTGCAAACTTTACACGTACCAACTGGCTCGACGAAGTCTTAATTTTCGTGTCGAGAATCCAAATTCGCCGTATAAATTGCCATCATGAAGAGTGACCATTACTTTGTCATTAATAGTGGTCATTTTCTGTCTGCTACAGAATAAATGCTTCCAACTACTTGTGACAAAAGCAATAGACAGAAAATTGAAAATCACAGAAAGTTTTGAGTTGCTTTAGTGAATTCTACCTAAGTAAGGCTCCACTTGTTGGGCGCCAAAATAAATTATTATGTAACGGTTGCCTTATTAGTACAACCTCCGTAGGCTGGTGGTATCGGCAAAATGGGCAGCACGTATTAATTCCGGCTACTTCTCGTCGGCTAAGGGGTGGTATTCCTTAATATGCCCAGTTTACGGCCTACAAAAATAATTTATAAATAAAACGTGCAGATACGACGAACAATAATCGACCGGAGAGAAAAAAAACAACCCATGGACAGATAAAACACAAACAGACAAACAGGAGTACAACGATGGCCCACAGATCTTAAGTGGCCAGTTAAGCCCGCCCTACCTTTGGTCGCCAAAATTCCTGCCTATTTGCATGGCGACCCCTCAAGAGATTACATCCGCTCGGGTTCAACCATATAAATACTTTATTTCATAATTTGAATTAATAATCCTAACATGTAAACAATTTTAAATTAAATCCTAACATAATATACAAGTTATCACACCTAAATAGAATAGAATCAATAAATTTGCAAAATTTGCCTAACTATACACAAAAATAAATAGGAATATAAGTACTAACACTGAATAAAAAAAATTTACAAAAAAAAATAAAATAGTATAAAACTTGGTGATTTAAAACCCACAATATTTATTTGCATTCATTTTGGGTTCATTTATTTGACTGGCCAATCAGCTGATTATCAGAGAAGGGAACACTGATCTCCGATAACTCAACGGTTGAGAGATAGGGGAGTTGTAATTAGAGTCTATCGCCAATTAGCGTCAACATTTAACGTGAGTGTAATTTGTGAAAATGTAATTATAAAGTGCGCATATTTTCTTTCAACTTTATCATTCAGGTAAGTGTTTAATAGTTCTAGGTTTTTATATTTTTTCGTGTATATGTTGCATTAAGTGCGGTCAAAATCAAATATATGTATATAAATATAAATTAAAGTTTGTGGGTGTGTATGTGTTGTTTACTCACTCAGCATTTATTTATCCCGCGACGAAAGCGCTTTCGAAGAGGTGCTAGAGGGAAAGAAATTTACATACATATACAATAATTTAATCCGCCATCCTAACAAAAAAAAAGGAATTCATGCACTTATATACATAGTTACGTAGGCAACTATATGTACATATGTACCTTTACCCTTTATATTTTTTTCACTGCAACACCACTCACTCTCTCGGATCACTGACCCTTGTCTCCGATCAGCTGATAAATTACAAGACACAGACAAATGAATTCAAATTAAATACGACCAGACAAAGACCCCAATTAAAAATCCTATTTGAAACAAATGTTAAAACTAAATGCATAAAATTTTCCTGAGGGAATTTAAAAATATAAGGAATTAAATAAAATTAAAAAAAAATTTAAATCGTTTGCCTATTTTATTACGCTAAATTATAGAATATGGCTGCTGTGCTGGAGCGCTGCAAAATTTAATTTTTTTCTTCAATGCCCCTTTTTTTTTTTTTTTTTTTAACGGTAAAACCGTAGGCGGGATTTGTAATTTTTGGCGGGATTAAATCGTCTATGCCAACTGGAGTTTTTCCGCCGTTGTTGTTACGGATGAAAATGAGAAATTTTATCCTGTAGCTGGGTTTATAGATGGAAGCGGGAAATTTTATCCCGTAGCTGGGGTTATAGATGGAAGCGGGAATTTTTATCCCGTAGCTGGGGTTATAGATGGAAGCGGGAAATTTTATCCCGTAGCTGGAGTTATAGATGGAAGCTCCCAGATTTCTGCAGCCGATTGCAGATGCAATCGCCGCTCGCAGATAGAAGAGTTATTAATTCCCAAACTTTTCTCCCAGGTCCACGAAAGTTGCAACTCTAGAACAGTAACTGTGTTAATAAATTTTCCCCATATTATTTCTTTCTGTTCTGAAAACTCACCAGCAATGGTACAGGTATCTATTTATAATTTTATTATTTCACAATCACTGCTTTTCTAACACAAATTTGATTTTCCGATTAGATTCGGCTTCGCTTCGGCTGACTTCAAACGACTGATTGGAAATTCAGAAGTTCGATCTAGTCGCCATTTTACCCAGCCTTGGTAGCCTTACAACTCTGCTGTCAATACTACCAATGACCAGAATCGATCATTCGAGAAGAAAAATGGTAAGATAGCAGCGATACTTTTACACAAAAAAATATAAAATTATAATTGCTATTTATCCCTTTTTTTTTTCCAGATGTTACAAATTCCCCCCTGCTAAAAACAGACTTGGGGATTAAGCATTTCCCAAGTCTGACAATTCTGGTATCTTCTGCTTTACTGCCTTATATCTTTTGCATGGTAGTGTCCGATGAGATGACCTTGCAAATCCTCAACTTCATAATTTGCTTCTCCAAGCTTTCTGCGAATTCTACATTTGACAAATTTTGGCCCAAGTTTTGCATTATATCCCGTTTGGAAGTCGCTTTGCCTGAAGTTTCGTCTGAAAACTTCGTCTCCTTCTTTATATTGGATAGCGGTTGAGCGTAAGTCATACAGACGTTTGTTTTTGTTATATTGCCTTTCCATAACTTCTCCTGCCCTTTTCCGAATAATTTCCAGAGAATCTTTCCGGGTTAATGGCAAAGATCTATCCTCCAGCAACTCCAATCTTCTCAACAGAGAATACGTGGAGCCAGACAACACCATGTGCTGCCCAAAAGCCATATAATATGGTGTAGTGCCAATGGCCGAATGTATGGCCGATCTCAAAGCGCACGCTATCTGGCTCAGACTCGCATCCCACTCCTTCTGATCTGGTTTTATATAGGATCTTATAGCGGCAATTATGGATCGGTTTACGCGTTCCGATGCGTTCGCTTGAGGTGCATGCACAGCCGAAAGTATGTGCTTTATTTGAAATTGATTAAGAAGCTTTTTGAATTTTTCCGATCTGAACTGTGAGCCATTGTCTGAAAACACAGTTTCGGGCACTCCAAACGTATAAAATAGCTCTTTCTCCATGTAATCTAAAATTATGTCCGCCGACATTTTCTTAACTGGCTTTAGGCACACAAACTTAGAGAAATGATCCAGAACAATAAAAATACCTACGTTGCCCCTGCGTGAACGAGGATAAGGGCCTAAGAAGTCAACGTAGAGACGTTGGAAGAACCTTTGCGACTCCATCAACTTACCCATTGGTGGACGTAGTACCATGTTCGGTGCTTTCGATGTTTTGCAGACATCACAATTATTGATGAATGCCTTCACATCTTGCACCAAACATGGCCAGAAATAATTTTTTCTCAGCCTATCAATGGTTTTGTGGATACCCCCATGGGCAAACAGTACCGAGTCATGTGCTTTGGCTATGACTTCTCTTGTCATTGCTTTCGGAATCCACAGCTTCCACACATACACATCGTGTAACGCCTCCCCCGTTGTATGACCAGTTCGCCTATACACATACCCATCTTCCACTTTTAAATCTGGGAACTTCCCTTGCATGGCCTCAATACGCTCTTTAAATGCTACATAATCTTCGGAGAAGAAATGTGGGGATTTTAAATCCACCAGTAATCCGTCCTGACAGTCTACTGACGCTATAGTATGTAGGTGATAGGGCAATGTTTGTGTGTTCGAAGTTCACTTATTGAGGGCCAAATTGTTTGCGAGAGTGTGTAATAATATTTATATTAAAACAGCTTAGAAATGAGAATATTAATCGACAATATTCTGGGGAATAACAATTGTACGGCGCGCGCTCAAAAGTTGCGAAAAGACGTATGCAGGTATGTTATGTATGTATGCATCAATGTGATACGAACGCGAACGAAAGAGAGATCGAAAATGTTTGTATGTATGTACGTATGTACGCGAACGAAAGCGAGATCAAAAAATGCAGCGGCAGCGATTGCGCGAATAAATTACGAATGTGATATTAAAGGGCTTAGAATTACATTTAATTTTTATTAATCACGTCGGGGTCACCAATGTTTACGGGTACACTGATTTGTGCAACCGCCTTACTTTCGTAGTTTTTTATTTTGCTGAAAAGCAAGGGTTTTTGTTTATTAATTTTATTTGTGCCGCTGCACCTTTTACGAGTTTTTGTAAGAAGAGATTTATTTCAACTGATTTGATTTAGACTTAACAGCTGCTAACATGAGACTTAACAGCTGCTAACATAAGAATTAACAGTAGGTTATCATAAATTTAACAGATGCTTAGAACATAGATTAGGACAGCTGATTCTTATCGTATGGCAACCTTGAACAATGAGATAAAGCAGTAATCTGCCGCCAACACTCATTGGTAAAGGATCTCTCTTTAGTAAAGCCAGTCTTCTCACCAGGCCCTGACGGTGTTCCTGCTTGCATACTTCGATTCTGTGCTATCTCCCTAAGTAAACCATTGCTCAACTATTTTCGCTGTCTTTAGAAACTTCATTCTTTCCTTCCATTTGGAAGGAATCTTTTATTATTCCCTTGCTTAAAAAGGGCAGCAAGTCTGATGCAAGCAATTATTCAGGTGTCTCTAAATTTTCGGCTATACCCAAACTTTTCGAGAATGTTATAACTCCTCACTTGCAACATTTCTGTAGATCCGCTATCTCACCTTTTCAACACGGATTCATTAAAAGTCGTTCTACTACGAAAAACTTGCTTGAGCTGACATCCTTCGTGGTAAAACGATTTCTGGAAAATCTTTAAATTGATGTTATTTATACTGATTTCAGTAAAGCTTTTGACTCAGTGAATCATTCCCTTCTGGCACATAAACTTGACCTTCTAGGTTTTTCACCAAAACTACTTAGTTGGATTGCAAGCTATCTGGCTGACAGAACTCAAATATTCCCCCCTCTTTAAAACCACCCTTTCAAACCCACTTCATGCCACATCTGCTGTTCCTTAGGAGAGTCATATCGGTCCCCTACTTTTTACGCTTTTCATGAATGAACTCCCGTACTCTTATGTATGCGGATGATGTAAAGCTTTGCTACCAATTTAAAGACGACCACTGTCACTCAAACTTACAAACCGACCTAAATAGTTACAATTATTGGTGCTGTGCCAATTTTTTAAACCTGAACAGCTCTAAATGCAAGCTGATGACATTCTCTCGACCCAGTCCGAAGTTTGCTTCTTATACTCTTTGTGGTTGTGCCTTGGAAAGAATCTAGTTGATGATCTGGGGGTCCGTTTGGACCGAAAACTAAAGTTTGCAAGTCATATTACTAATATGGTCAAGAGATGGTCTAAGGAATTCGAAGATCCTTATATTACAAAGACCCTTTACATTTCACTTGTTCGTCCCATTCTCGAATACGGTTCATGCGAATGGTGAACCCCGTCCCCAACACGTCATAGGTAGCACTAACTCTATCGCTGCTATGAAGTTCCTAATTCTTGACTATCTAGCACGTAATTAGTAATTAGTATTTCCCTCTATAGTCTATTCTTTTTTTTCCCATATTTGCAAGAAAAATATTTTGCTCCACCAAGTTGGTCCAAAATATCATCTATTCTCGGTAGTGGAAATTTGTCAGCTAAAAGTTACTTATTAATTTGGCGATAGTCTATTACTAATCTCCATTTCTCTTTATCTGAATCTGGGCTTGACTTTTTAGGTACTAATAGCAAAGGGCTATTGTACTCTGAAATTGTTGGTTCGACTATTTTATCTTTTATTAATTTCTGTACCTGGGCTTGTATTTCTTCTACTTGACTATGAGGACTTCTATAATTTTTTATGTTTACGGGCTCATCATCTTTTAATCTCAACTGTTGTTTATAAAAATTATTTACCGTTATTGGTTCTGATTCTAATTCTAATTGTAATTTAAACAATTTTGGGAAATTTTTCTTAAATTGAGATAAGACAGTTTTATTTCTGTCTCCGCTATTTACTTGAACTATATTGTAGTTAGAAAGTGGCTCATATTTCAAAGTGTCCATATTGACCAATTGGTCAGAATCTGTTGTATTCAAAATTCGGACAAATGTATTACTAGATTTTGCAATTGTATTTGAAACATAGATACCAGTTTGAATTTCCTGGTTTGGAATTAAAATGTTATCATCTTTTAATGATACTACTATCTTCGGACAACTTGGGATCTTCCTGGTAATAGAGTTGTGTTATGACCAGAGCTGTATGTTCTTGGAACATAAATTGGAAATTTCAAATTGTTGGGTCTTATTATAAACCAATCTTCTGCATGTTTGAAATCAAGTTGGCAATTATATCACACGGTATGGGAAAACTTGTAGATACTAAATGAAAGTCGTGTGGGATGATGTATTTACCTGTCTGTATCTCAATAAAAGTATGTCCTTGAGACTGAATTGTCTGTTGGCTTATTCCTTAAATATTTATTTTGTTAGTTATTTGAATATTAGAAAATTTGTCAGAGTTCTCTTTGAGAATAGAGATATCTGCACCTGTATCAAGAAGAAAAACAAGTTATACACCTGTTTCGACATGAATGAATGTGGTAAATATATTGAGATTATAATTGATGGCGTATACTCTATGATCTTCTACTACTGAGTACCTAAAGGCTGTTGCGAGATTCCCTGATCTTGGGTTACTCGTACATTGGCATTATTTCCGTTATTGTTATTCTGGTTGTTGTTACGGCCTCTGTTTCCATTATTACGGCCTCTATTGTTGCCATTATAGCGGTTATTATTTCCATTATTGCGGTTTTGATAACCGTTATTCTGGTAACCGTTATTTTAGTAACCGTTATTATAGTTGCCTCTATAACCATTGTTATTGAAGCCTCTAACTCGGTTACCACCTCTATTGGCATTGCCGTATCCTCTGTTAGATCTGTTACCTCTAAAGTACACCACTTTAATGATGTCACCGGTAACTCTTGCACTCGTTTTTATGTATGCGCTTATCGCTGCATCCATAGTGGTGCTAGTCCCTGCTTCCAGTACTGTTTTGATACTTTCGTGGTCAGCACGATTTGTCATGGTGTCAATTGCCTCTTTAGTACTTAGACTAGTGGCATATTCTAGAGATATACCCTCATCGATAAAGGAATCTTCTAAAAGCTTTCTCAGTCTTTCAACTTCAGCGGTAAATTGCGTTGCAGTTTGATAGCTTTGCTTTGACATTACCGGATGTCTCACCGACAACTACTTTCTGCAATTTGTTTATAATTGCTGGAATTGTCGTTTCATCTTCAACTGAGTTCAAAATTGTGCCAACTATTTTTGATTTAATGACCTCAACTGCAATGTCTTCATATGGTCCCTTAGCTAAGTCAATCAATTTGATTGCCTTAATAAATCGTTGTAAATGGATCTTTTGTCCATCAAATTCAATTTGTCCAGTAGTTCCGAAACTTTAGCACACTGTTTACTGTATAAATTCTTTCTATTCTGTTGTATCAGTTCTCTGAATTTATTGTAATTATTTACCAATATTTGGGAATTTTTATTTATCGTTACAGCTTGTATTGATCTATTTTGCGTTAGGCATTTATAAGATTTTTTGAAATTTTCTTTTGATTCTTTTATCTGATCAATAAGCTTTTCCAGGTCCATGCTGTGGTACTAGTTTTTACTAAGTTTTCGAAATCATATATAGACATTTGAATATTACTTATAATGTTCAATGCTTTATTCTTAAAATCGGGGTCATATTCATAAACTTTATCTATAGCGCGCTGTGTTTAAGCTACACTCATGTTTGGCTATTGCTATATATTTTTGTATTCCTATCTTGATAAAGTCAATATTACGTTTTTATATTTTAATTTCATTCATAATTGAGTTCCCTCACATATTCCTTAAATATTATCTAAACCGTTAGCAGTGCTACGGTATTTTTTTCTGAGACACTTCTTATGTACTTTGTATATTTTTATTAATGCATTGGATACCATAATTAGAGCAATTACAATTAGTAGTATGGTTATCCAGAACAAGTCTGCATTTTGGACTTACACTTCATTTATAACATTTGCTGTGGAGTCAACAGTTTAAGTGTCTATCAGACCCATTTTGGGTATACTAATTTTATAGTTTTGTAAAAAATCTTCTCTATTTTTATATATGTTTTCAGTTTTGCTTATTCTATTTGTCTCTATGGACATCTATATTGGGAATTATTTCTTTCTTAAATTTTGTCAATGTTAGTTAGAAGAGAGGAAAAAAAAATTGTGTTTTACATTATTGCCTGCCTGATTCTAGCTATGGCTTCACGGGCCATATTGGGTTAACAGGGCATAGTAGTATATGCTCCATTTTACAATATTTCTCACAAAATGTTTTCTTATATATATAATAACAAGTTCGCGGTTGGTGTTTTATAAAAAAATATAATTTTTATTGTAATAAACACTTCGGCGAAACCCGGAGACAATTCGCGTCGTTCTATGAAGAAGTTTGATTTAATTTTGACTTAAAGCTACAAACTGGACGCTTAGCAAACCTTTGGCTGAGTCTTATTTACTTCTATATTGAGCGTACATAAGGCTCTCTTTTATGTTTACATGATATTGGGCACTCTCTTGAGTGGATTGTGCATGGGAACGCATCAGCCGAGATTTACGCTGCGTAAGCAGTTTTGACCCTTTCGTGGGAATGTTTATAAATGATCGAAGTAGGCTGACTTGTTATTGTCGCCGAATTGGGTGAAAATGTTTATATCTAAGCAGGCGGAGTTGTCGCCGAATGGGGGGATACAAATGTTTATGTCTAAGCAGGCGGATGGGTATCAAATGTCTTATATGCTAATTACAATGGTCAAGTGTGTGTTTTGAAGTGGAAGTGTTTGTGGGTGTGTATGTGTGGACAAGTGGTGCACTATGGTACATATGCTACTTCCCCATCCTTAAAAAATTGGCCTGCCCTCAGGCGGATAAGTTAGGATACAATATAGATAGGGTTTATATTATTAACATTTTCAATTACTTGATTGTTTACAATATTTGGTGGTTCTATGGGAGTGGGAACTTGTTTTTTAAATTTAACAATGATTTTCTTAGGTATACTCTTATATTTGTAGACAAAATATAACATTATTATTATAATTAATACAATTACTGACTTTTTAATACATTTTGAAAAGTAAGTTTTTATATCAAAAATTTCTTTTGCTTCAATATATGCTAGTGTTTCTAGTTTTGTTACGTTATTATTTACATATACTGTTTGTGTATAGTCCAGTAATGTATGTGAGATTGATATATCGTTTATTTGAATGGTGCAGTTAAAAGCTTTAATTAAATTATCTCCCTCTATTATTATTTCTTGAATTTTGCAATTCTGGTTGAGTGTGGTTTTTGGCAATTTCCATGTTAATATTATATTAGGTTCGACATAACTAATTTCTGTATTTTTATGGGTTTTCGTGTATCTACATTCTGTACTTACTTGGTTTAGAATACCTGTTATGCATTTGTCAGATAATAATTTTTTTGAAGATACTAAGAAAGTTTTACTGTCTTGAACATAATATTTATCATTTATATTTTCAATCAATATATTTTTATTGCTATCGGGGTACCGTATTATTGTAAGCATTGGGGTTTTTAGAATATCTTTTGGGATATGGGAAATTAAAATAATTTCATTCGTGTCAGTTTTAAGCCAAGTTGAAGTTTTAATATTTAGAACTTTTTCAGAGTTTATATTTGTTAAGTAATAATACATCAAAACTGCGTGATTATGGCGGACTGCTTTGGTCACTTGGGGTGTGCCGGAATTATCATACTTGGTTTGATTAATTTTCTTTTTATATTTCGATTTATAGTGGGTAATTTTTCTACCTCTGTTTTTCTCTTCATAATGTTTATCATCTACTTGAGTGATCTCTCCTGTTTTCTTAAAGGGATTGGTTGTTTTAGATTTAACTAGTGGTGCTTGCCTATATCTAGTATCTATTTCGTAATCTTCACGTTTTTCGTTTAATTTCTCTATTTTGTTACTTTTATTAGTTTGTGTGTTATAAGCAGGTGTTCCTGCATAAATGAAAATATCGGCTGGGGTTCTTCCAGTCGTATTGTGCTTGGTCTTATGATTATAAATGTAAAGGATTGTTTCAAAACTAGTTAATTTGTTTTCAGGGTTTGATTCGGTATTAATTATTCTTAATTTTTCATTAATAGTTTTATGAAATCTCTCAACATCAGAAATTCCATTTTTACTTGTTGTGATTTCTATTTTTACGCCTTCTGTTTGTAACCAAATCTGTAAAGCTGCGCACATAAATGCTGAATTTTTATCTGCTTTGATTTCTATTGGTTTACCCATATTGGTAAAAACTGAAAGTATTGCTCGTTTAGCTTCGAGCCAATCTCTGGATTGTATTTCAGTTAAAGAGGCGAACTTTGAATAAATCTCGATGCACGATAGAAATTGTTTATTATTGACCATATAAATATTTATCTCTTGGATTATCTCTTGGATTAAAGACATATTTATCTCTTGGATTAAAGACTTCAGGAGTTGTTTCGAATTTCAATTTTGTTTTTGCTACATTGCAAACATCACATTCGTTTATGATGTTTTGAATTAATTTTTGATTATCGGGGTAATGGAAGTTTTCTTTGAAAAGGGCAATGGTTTTTTCAATACCAAGATGTAAAAATTCTTTGTGTTTTTGAAGTATAATTTCTTTAAATTGAGTATATGTGTGAATATTGGTAAGTTTTGAAGTAGACCTCATTAATACAATTACTGACTTTTTAATACATTTTGAAAAGTAAGTTTTTATATCAAAAATTTCTTTTGCTTCAATGCTAATGTTTCTAGTTTTGTTACGTTATTATTTACATATACTGTTTGTGTATAGTCCAGTAATGTATTTGAGATTGATATATCGTTTATTTGAATGGTGCAGTTAAAAGCTTTAATTAAATTATCTCCCTTTATTATTATTTCTTGAATTTTGCAATTCTGGTTGAGTGTGGTTTTTGGCAATTTCCATGTTAATATTATATTAACAAAAACACAAAGAATATTATTTGGGCAAACAATATTTACGTAGGCGTTTTGGAATGTAGTAAAGTCTTCATCATTGTTGAAATAAATTACAGTGTTTTTAGTGCAAATGTATTCTTTGATAAGCTCTTTTGCATAATCGAAAGTCATTTCTTTATAAGTTATGTTTATTATTGTCTTATGGAAATATTTTGTTACCTTTATTACATTTGTGTGACCCTTAGTGAATTCTATCTGATGGGTAAAGTAATTAATGGGTCTTTCTGTAATGGGTATATAATTTTGACTGTCCTCGTTACTACTATGTATGGTAGCAGCGGTGGTGGAAGTTTCACCGAGGAAGTTCTCAATTTGTATACGTGAAAGTGCATCTGCAACATGGTTTTCTTTACCTAGTACATATTTTATTTGGTAGTCAAACTCATTTAGTCTGATTTTCCATCTCTGAAGTTTCATGTTTTGTTCCTTGATATTTTCAAGCCAAACTAAGGGGCGGTGGTCACTTAGAATTTGAAATTTTCGACCGAAAAGATAGGACCTGAAGTATTTGGTGGCCCAGACAATAGCTAAAAGTTCTTTCTCTATTGCCGAATAATTGAGTTCATGGTAATTAAGTGTACTACTACTGTAACAAACAGGTTTATGATCCTGTGAGAGTACAGCACCTAGGGAAATATTGGTGTATGTAGTCAGTGAGAATGGTTTCTCAAAGTTAGGGTAGATTAAGATTGGATCGGACATTATGAGAAATTTTAACTTCTCGAAAGCGGATATATAGTTTATATCATTGGCGTGTATCTCGGCGCCATTCTTTGAATTATGGGTGATTGGTTTTGCAATATTTGCGAAATTGGGGATGAACTTTCTGTAAAACCCGCAAAGGCGAAGAAAGTCATTTCTTTATAAGTTATGTTTATTATTGCTTATGGAAATATTTTGTTACCTTTACTTCATTTGTGTGACCCCTAGTGAATTCTATCTGATGGGTAAAGTAATTAATGGGTCTTTCTGTAATGGGTATATAACTTTGACTGTCCTCGTTACTACTATGTGTCGCCTGCTGGTTAATTGAAATGCAACAGTGTTAAAACTCGATTGCAATCACCAACACCAGCAACAGCAGCAGCAGCAGCGGCAGAGGGAGCACAGGCAGCATCCGGTTTAACGGACCAGGAAAACATTGCGGAGCAGGAGGCGGAGCAGCATCAGCAACATCAAGAGCAGCAGCAACACCAGCCGGAGCAGGAGCAACTGGCTGAGTCTTATTTACTTCTATATTGAGCGAACATAAGGGTCTTTTTTATGTTTACATGATGTTGGGCACTCTCTTGAGTGGATTGTGCGTGGGAACGCATCAGCCGAGATTTACGCTGCGTAAGCAGTTTTGACCCTTTCGTGGGAATGTTTATAAATGATCGAAGTAGGCTGACTTGTTATTGTCGCCGAATTGGGTGAAAATGTTTATATCTAAGCAGGCGGAGTTGTCGCCGAATAGGGGGATACAAATGTTTATGTCTAAGCAGGCGGATGGCTATCAAATGTCTTATATGCTAATTACAATGGTCAAGTGTGTGTTTTGAAGTGGAAGTGTTTGTGGGTGTGTATGTGTGGACAAGTGGTGCACTATGGTACATATGCTACTTCCCCATCCTTAAAAAATTGGCCTGCCCTCAGGCGGATAAGTTAGGATACAATATAGATAGGGTTTATATTATTAACATTTTCAATTACTTGATTGTTTACAATATTTGGTGGTTCTATGGGAGTGGGAACTTGTTTTTTAAATTTAACAATGATTTTCTTAGGTATACTCTTATATTTGTAGACAAAATATAACATTATTATTATAATTAATACAATTACTGACTTTTTAATACATTTTGAAAAGTAAGTTTTTATATCAAAAATTTCTTTTGCTTCAATATATGCTAGTGTTTCTAGTTTTGTTACGTTATTATTTACATATACTGTTTGTCTATAGTCCAGTAATGTATTTGAGATTGATATATCGTTTATTTGAATGGTGCAGTTAAAAGCTTTAATTAAATTATCTCCCTCTATTATTATTTCTTGAATTTTGCAATTCTGGTTGAGTGTGGTTTTTGGCAATTTCCATGTTAATATTATATTAGGTTCGACATAACTAATTTCTGTATTTTTATGGGTTTTCGTGTATCTACATTCTGTATTTACTTGGTTTAGAATACCTGTTATGCATTTGTCAGATAATAATTTTTTTGAAGATACTAAGAAAGTTTTACTGTCTTGAACATAGTATTTATCATTTATATTTTCAATCAATATATTTTTATTGCTATCGGGGTACCGTTTTATTGTAAAAATTGGGGTTTTTAGAATATCTTTTGGGATATGGGAAATTAAAATAATTTCATTCGTGTCAGTTTTAAGCCAAGTTGAAGTTTTAATATTTAGAACTTTTTCAGAGTTTATATTTGTTAAGTAATAATACATCAAAACTGCGTGATTATGGCGGACTGCTTTGGTCACTTGGGGGTGTGCCGGAATTATCATACTTGGTTTGATTAATTTTCTTTTTATATTTCGATTTATAGTGGGTAATTTTTCTACCTCTGTTTTTCTCTTCATAATGTTTATCATCTACTTGAGTGATCTCTCCTGTTTTCTTAAAGGGATTGGTTGTTTTAGATTTAACTAGTGGTGCTTGCCTATATCTAGTATCTATTTCGTAATCTTCACGTTTTTCGTTTAATTTCTCTATTTTGTTACTTTTATTAGTTTGTGTGTTATAAGCAGGTGTTCCTGCATAAATGAAAATATCGGCTGGGGTTCTTCCAGTCGTATTGTGCTTGGTCTTATGATTATAAATGTAAAGGATTGTTTCAAAACTAGTTAATTTGTTTTCAGGGTTTGATTCGGTATTAATTATTCTTAATTTTTCATTAATAGTTTTATGAAATCTCTCAACATCAGAAATTCCATTTTTACTTGTTGTGATTTCTATTTTTACGCCTTCTGTTTGTAACCAAATCTGTAAAGCTGCGCACATAAATGCTGAATTTTTATCTGCTTTGATTTCTATTGGTTTACCCATATTGGTAAAAACTGAGAGTATTGCTCGTTTAGCTTCGAGCCAATCTCTGGATTGTATTTCAGTTAAAGAGGCGAACTTTGAATAAATATCGATGCACGATAGAAATTGTTTATTATTGACCATATAAATATTTATCTCTTGGATTATCTCTTGGATTAAAGACATATTTATCTCTTGGATTAAAGACTTCAGAAGTTGTTTCGAATTTTAATTTTGTATCTCTATGCTCAGTTTTTGCTACATTGCAAACATCACATTCGTTTATGATGTTTTGAATTAATTTTTGATTATCGGGGTAATGGAAGTTTTCTTTGAAAAGGGCAATGGTTTTTTCAATACCAGGATGTAAAAATTCTTTGTGTTTTTGAAGTATAATTTCTTTAAATTGAGTATATGTGTGAATATTGGTTAGTTTTGAAGTAGACCTCATTACTACTGTGTGAATATTGGTAAGTTTTGAAATAAATAAATAATATTCTTTGTGTTTTTGAAGTATAATTTCTTTAAATTGAGTATATGTGTGAATATTGGTAAGTTTTGAAGGAGACCTCATTACTACTTCAAAACTTACCAATATTCACACAGTAGTAATGAGGTCTACTTCAAAACTTACCAATATACACACATATACTCAATTTAAATTAAAATTATACTTCAAAAACACAAAGAATATTATTTGGGCAAACAATATTTACGTAGGCGTTTTGGAATGTAGTAAAGTCTTCATCATTGTTGAAATAAATTACAGTGTTTTTAGTGCAAATGTATTCTTTGATAAGCTCTTTTGCATAATCGAAAGTCATTTCTTTATAAGTTATGTTTATTATTGCTTATGGAAATATTTTGTTACCTTTACTTCATTTGTGTGACCCCTAGTGAATTCTATCTGATGGGTAAAGTAATTAATGGGTCTTTCTGTAATGGGTATATAATTTCGACTGTCCTCGTTACTACTATGTGTCGCCTGCTGGTTAATTGAAATGCAACAGTGTTAAAACTCGATTGCAATCACCAACACCAGCAACAGCAGCAGCAGCAGCGGCAGAGGGAGCACAGGCAGCATCCGGTTTAACGGACCAGGAACACATTGCGGAGCAGGAGGCGGAGCAGCATCAGTAGCATCAAGAGCAGCAGCAACACCAGCCGGAGCAGGAGCAACTGGCTGAGTCTTATTTACTTCTATATTGAGCGAACATAAGGGTCTTTTTTATGTTTACATGATGTTGGGCACTCTCTTGAGTGGATTGTGCATGGGAACGGATCAGCCGAGATTTGCGCTGCGTAAGCAGTTTTGACCCTTTCGTGGGAATGTTTATAAATGATCGAAGTAGGCTGACTTGTTATTGTCGCCGAATTGGGGGATTCAAATGTTTATGTCTAAGCAGGCGGATGGGTATCAAATGTCTTATATGCTAATTACAATGGTCAAGTGTGTTTTTTGAAGTGGAAGTGTTTGTGGGTGTGTATGTGTGGACAAGTGGTGCACTATGGTACATATGCTGCTATATTTATATTTATGGTTAGTTAGTTGCTGCTGCTGATGTTCATCTGGTGTCATCTGGGCGTCGCCGGGGGTGGCACGCTGACACCCCCTCGCTGCTGTCTATTTCTCGGCTGCTGATGAACTCCCTCGCTGCTCACAAGTCCCCAGGCAGTGAGGACTCCAGACTGCTCCGCAGTCCGGTGGGCAGGTCTTTTGTGGCTTCGTAAGTGCCGGTGCTAGTGCTGGCTATGCTATTTTTTTTGGAACTTCATTAATTACTGTAATATTGTTAATATTTTCTGAGTGAGTTTTATCGAGGTTCTGGGTTTTTAATTGTTGCTGATATTGCAGCAAGTGGTCTAGCTCTGCAGGTAGCTTTACGGCTTTCGACCAAACCGGTGGCGTTTGCTGACCGTATATTAGCCACCTTACGTGGGCTATACGTTTATTCAGCTTTGTTTTTAGCCCGCCACGGTGTTTTCCCATTCCTCGATACAACTCTACTCATTCAGATTTTCTTTCAGTTTTTCAATTGTAGCTCCTTAGCATTCCAGTCCAGTTTTTCCTCCGAATTGAATTTCCTTGTGACGTCAATTTGTCCAACGTTGGACGACTTTCACGGTCGCCATGTAATGTGTTGTTTTTAGGTTCTTTATTAATGTTATTTTATTAACTTGGCAGAAACGGTCATGCCAGTTCAACTCTTTACAAGTGTCTGAAACTAAGCCGCGTAGCTGCGCAGTTGTATGCTTGTATGTTGCAGTGTTTCAAAGTTTTTTTTAGGCCATGGATTTTAAAAAAATTCATGGTCTATTGTGTTTGTCGGAACGAGCTTGTGCGTAACAGGCAGAAGGAGGCATCTCCGACCCCATAAACTATATATATTCTAAATCAGTATCAACAGCCGAGTCGATTGATGTCTGTCTGTCTGTCCGTCTGTCCGTCTGTCCGTCTGTCTGTCTGTATGAACACGTGGATCTCAGAAACTATAAGAGCTAGAGTCTTCAAATTTTGTGACAACATCCATGTATGTTGCAGTGTTTCAAAGTTTTTTTGAAATTTGGCCAAGCCCCTTCCCGCCTCTGTAAATCAGTAATAACGATTTAATATACACAATATACACCCAACAACAAAAGTTTTACATCTCACATGACAAATACCTTGCCACGGGTGTTTTCTGAAAATTTCATAGATATCGGACTAAAAATAAGTGAGATATGATCCGAATTAAACTCAATTTGAACGTATACTTATGCGCATATTAAGACCTAATTTACGCATCATACCGAAGTTCGAATTGTCGGACACACAGCATTTTACAAAACTTTTTATTTGCATAGAATGGTAACGTAATTAGCTCAGAATGCAACTTTGCCGATCTATCAGAAAATGAGGCGGTGGCTTAGTGTTTAGAGTGGTGGAGAGCGGTCCTGCGTGCGTGAGTTCGAATCCCATGCGCGGCCGGCCGGCTGATGAAACTTTTTATTTTAATTACTTTTTTTTGGTTATTTTTTTATTCCTATAAGCTTAAATGAAAACTACAGTTATTTAATTAAATATCAATAAAAATAGTTTTCAAAAATTGAATCTCCTTTTTTTTTTGCAATATTTAAGACAATCAATAAGTTACAAATGTTAGAGCGGGACGCCGATACATGCATGTCTGCATTTGCACATTTACGTTTCGGCGTCCCGCTCTAACACACATCAATTGCCGTATTCGGCGTATGTACGCAACTGTCAGATTTGTGCAACATTCGGCAAAGTTTATAAAAGTGTTCTAATTAAATATGTTGCGAACCAAAAAATTTAAAACGTATTGTTTGTTAAGCTTTAAAATTATTTAATAGAAAAGAAAGAAAAAAGGAAAACATTTCACACATTGATGACCGGCGGCAGGATTCGAACTCGAACACTGTCAAACATCGTTGGTCTTCGAATCCGGCACACACTCCACTAAGCTACTCTACAACTTCCGGACACCACTACTGTTTGACAAAAGCAAAAATGTATACATAAACTTATTGCACTCTCGCCCTACCTAATGCTTATAATTCTTGTATTCGCTTTTGCATTGTTTATGCGTTCTTCTTCTTCTATCCGTCAATTAAATTTGTGCGTGTCGCTAGAATAGAATAATAAGAATATAAAGTTTATATTTTTAAATGCTTAATAATAATGCAAATAATGCAAAATTTTTATTATAAATAACTGAAAATAAATGATACTATAATAATCCATGGCCTTCTACAGTCAGCACCTGACTGTAGCGTTCGACTGGTTTGAAATTCGGTTGTACATCTCACATGACAAATTCATTGCCACGGGTGGTTTCTGAAACTTTCATTTAAATCGGACTAAAAATAAGTGAGATATAATCCCAATGTAACTCAGTTTGAACGTATACTTATGCATATAATTAGAACCTAATTTACAGAAGCATAGCGAAGTTTAAATCTAGCGTCGGGCACACAATGCGTGTGCATGAGCATTGCAATGACGTCACAGCTTGCTGGTCTGTATACAAAATCAAAGCGAACAAGGTTTTTGTTTAATAACTTCTGTGTTTGTTGTCCGATCGGATTGAAATTTTGACTTTATGTTGGTATTAGAATTAGCTTAGTATAGTCATACTCAGAATGTTGTATCTTTTATATGTCGCTCGCAAATCAGCTAAAAAGATGAAATTATTGATTTGCGTGGGCGGGGGCGTGGCACCCAACATTTGAAATAAACTTTACCTGTCCCGGATAAACAGAAACCTTGATGCCAAATTTGGTGTCTCTAGCTTTTATAATAGCTGAGATCTGTGTGTTCATCCGGACATCCAGACATCCGGACAGACAGACAGACATGGCTTAATCGCTTTGGCTAGTGATCCTTCTGCCTGTTACATACATTTGCACAAAGTTAGTATACCCTTCGACCATTGAAAATGGTCCATTTGCAATGGTCGAAGGGTATAATACTGTGCTAAATGCTAAATTATTTAATTAATTATCAATAAAAATAGTTTTCAAAAATTTTATTTCATATTTTTATGCAATATTTAAGACAATGAATAAGTTACGAATGTTAGAGCGAGACGCCGATACATGCATGTCTGCATTTGCACATTTATGTTTTGGTATCCCGCTCTAACACACATCAATTGCCGTATTCGGCACACACACGCAACTTTAATATTTGTGCAACAGTCGGCAAAGTTTATAAAAGTGTTCTAATTAAATATGTTGCGTACCAAAAAATTAAATAGTTTTTGTATGTTAAGCTTTTAAATTAGTTAATAGAAAAGAAAAAGGAACATTTTACATATTGATCGCGGCACCAGTCCAGCCCCGAACACTGTCAACATCATTGGCCTACGAATCCGGCACACACTCCACTAAGCTACTGTACAACTCCTGCGGCCGCCACAACTGTTCGGCATTACGTAAAAATAAAAATAAAGCAAAATTTCCATTATAAATAACGGAAAATAAATGGTCTTCTGCAGTCAGCATCTGACTGTAGCGTTCGCCTGGTTAGTTATTAAATTTAATAATCTAGTATGGAAAAGGTAAATGTGTCTGACTATTGATTTTTGTATGTCTGGTTGGTTGTCATTTAAAATAAATTATTGCACCTAGTTGTGTTGTATATACATTTGGGGATAATTCGGGCATACACTTCAATAAAAATTTTATCTGTAACCTAAATTTAGTATGTTTATTGCTTATAGTTTGCAACCTGTTGATTTGTATTTTGTTGTTTCTGTTGTTATGTCTTATGTCTGCATATCTCATTGTCGGTGTGGTTTCTGTAAACGGCGTGCCTTCCATTGGTGTTATTATAGAGTTTTGGCGACCTTTTTTTTGTGAGGACCCATATAATGAGCCCACTCATTTTTTTCTTTTATTTTTAGTTTTGATATAATTATTAACTATTTTTATTTATTTTTAAGTATTACAAAGAAAGTACTTTAGATTAGACATCGCCAAGGAGGCAAGAAATCAGGGAAGTCGGTTATAGACCATTGCCATTTAAGAATATAGCCTATGGAGCAAGTGCAAGCGACGGTCGTTCACCCACAAGAGAACGAGCACAAGAGTCGACCACGCACCCAAAGCGCAGCTTACGCAGAGAAGAGAGCGAGCGCAAGCGACGGCCGCGCACAGAGCGAGCGCAAGCGACGACCACGCACGAAAACCGCAGCTTACGAGAGCGAGCGCAAGCGACGGCCACGCCCTCAGCGCACTCACGCATAGAGCGAGCTCAAGCGACGACCACAAAGCGCAGCTTACGCGGAAAAGAGCGCAAGCGCTGCGCAACAAAGAGCGAGAGCGCAGGCAGAGCAACGAACACATAGATTATGCGAGCGCAAACGATACAACAAATACACCCTAAGGGAAAAGTTCGCACACACAACCAAACACGGGAAAAACAATGCGGAGCGACGGCGACTGCACAGGAGGGAAGAATTGTCATTAGAAGGAGGGAGCAGAGTTCCGATTTAGCCAGCAAGCCGCATTACGGCGAACAAGTGAAAATAGTCCGTATACGTGCCTACGCGAAAAAAGTCAAGCGAAAAGCCGCCAGGAGAACACAGAGCTACGCGGGAAGGAACCAACACAACGAGCTGAATCACGAAAAAACCGTCACGGGATCCAGACCGACTCGAAGATAAATAGGGGTAAGCAAAAGACAGGGAAATTTTGTTAGATAACCAAGAAAAAACCAAAGAACAGAGCAGGCTACGGTGTAGGTATATTAATTGGACGTTGAATACAATAACTGTATTATCAAGTGGTCCAACGACACCAAGCCGATGCTTGTTGCGCGCGGAACCCAAACGAAGTCCACCTCCCGCCTAACCGACCGAGAGGCACCGTCACATAACGGGCGACACGGAAACGCGGTAGAAACGTGAATAGAAACGCGAGTAGAAATTAACGCAATGTGAAAAAAAAACTAAAATAAAAAAGACGAGGCGATAGAACGCGGCATGCAAGTAGGGGAAAAAAGAAAGAACATAGAATAGAAAATCTAGGAAGATTCAAATACTAATTACTAATTACTAATTATGTACTAGATAGGCGAGAATTAAGGACTTCATAGAAGCGATAGTGTTAGTGCTAGCTATGACGTGTTGGAGCTTATTGTAGTCCGAACATAATACCCTGAAAGGATCATGCAGTGCATAGTTCGATCTACAATAAGGAAGTGTTAGTGGAAGGAAATAGCGAGTTCTTCTGCAAGGAACAGAGAAATGTAGCTGCCTTAACAAGGCCTCACTGTCAATGTCACCTTGCATAAGGTTGTTAATAAATAAGACCCCTAGTATGGTTATGCGGTTAGTTAGGGAAGGCAGATTTAGTAGCAGAAGTCTACTATTATAGGAAGGCAGTCTCAAATTTTCATCCCAGCTAAGGATGATTCGATGCGTTCCTTATGAATAGTATACTGGGGACACCATACGCCGTATTCGAGAATGGGACAAACAAGTGAAACGTAAAGGGTCTTTGTAATATAAGGATCGTCGAATTCCTTAGACCATCTCTTGATAAAGCCTAGGACACCCGTGGCTTTATTGACCATATAATATGACTTGCAAACTTTAGTTTTCGGTCCAAACGGACTCCAGATCATCAACTAGGGCGATTCTTTCCAAGGCACAACCACAAAGAGAAGCGAACTTCGGAAGAAGCAAACTTCGGACTGGGTCGAGAGAATGTCATCAGCTTGCATTTAGAGCTGTTCAGGTTTAAAAAATTGGCACAGCACCAAGAATTGAAACTATTTAGGTCGGTTTGTAAGTTTGAGTGACAGTGGTCGTCTTTAAATTGGTAGCAAAGCTTTACATCATCCGCATACATAAGAGTACGGGCGTTACATATGACCAAGGGAAGGTCATTAATGAAAAGCGTAAAAAGTAGGGGACCAAGATGACTCCCTTGAGGAACACCAGATGTGGCATGAATTGCCAGATAGCTTACAATCCAAGTAAGTAGTTTTAGTGAAAAACCTAGAAGGTCAAGTTTATGTGCCAGAAGGGAATGATTCACTGAGTCAAAAGCTTTACTGAAATCAGTATAAATAACATCAGTTTGAAGATTTTCCAGAAATCCTTTTACCACGAAGGATGTCAGCTCAAGCAATGAATGAATCCGTGTTGAAAAGGTGAGATAACGGATCTACAGAAATGTTGCAAGTGAGGAGTTATAACATTCTCGAAAAGTTTGGGTATAGCCGACAATTTAGAGATACCTCTATAATTGCTTGGATCAGACCTGCTGCCCTTTTTAAGCAAGGGAATAATAAAAGATTCCTTCCAAATGGAAGGAAAGACTGTAGTTTCTAAAGACAGCGAAAATAGTTTGAGCAATGGCTTACTTAGGGAGATAGCACAGTATCCAAGTATGCAAGCAGGAACACCGTCAGGGCCTGGTGAGAAGACTGGCTTTACTAAAGAGAGATCCTTTACCAATGAGCTTTCGTTTAAAAAGGGAGAGTAGATACCATTTGAACTTGGAATGTTGTATGGATAAAAGTGAGTTCTCTGTGTAGAGGGAGAATAAGTCGTTTGAAAAAACTTTTCCATGGCTTGGTCGGTATCTGCACTAACATTTTCAAACGTAATTTTGTTGTAAATGCGGTGGACTTACGCTTCGTGTTAACGAAACTATAAAACTGTTTGGGGTTCTGAATAAACTGAGCCTTACAACGAGTTACATAGTTCTTATAATATTTCGAGTTCAAGACGCGAGAAAAGGCTGTAGATGAGCTATTGTTTTTCTATTTTTTAAATAAGCTTGACTTTAAATTTTTTAACCGTGATAACTCTCTTGTAAACCATGGCGGCTTACTCGAGGAACTTGGATAAAAACACGGAACACAAATATCTAAAAAGTAGTTAATTGTGTTATAAAAAATATTGGTCGCTACTAAAATATCAGTAGACGAATACAATTCTGACCAATCAAATTGGGAAATCATCCCATTCAATAAGTTAAAATCTGCTTTTCTAAAGCAGCGTACACGATTACACAGTTTTTCATGTTTATTCATACATACACCAAAATCAAAAGTAGCTTCAAGAGTGGGATGGTAAAGATCTTAAGGAAGAGAAAGTGGTTGTGTCTTGTTTAGACTCACTCTAGATGGATCCGAGACAAAGCATAAGTCTAACGATCTGTTACTACTGTTTAAGACATGATTGACCTGTGACAATGACATGTCAAACAGACCGTCAAAAAGGTCATGTTGCCGTGAGGGCAGAAGAGAGTTTGATTCAGCACTTGTTGTCCAATTACAATCGGGGATATTGAAGTCACCCAGGACTAAAAAGTGATCTCTGTCTGATAACAGATTAAATATGGTCTGTATTGCAGGCAAATGTTGCAAATAGACTGATAATTCCCACGACGGCGGAATATAAGAATAGGTTATATAATGAAAAAAACCGGGAAAGTGTAATTTTACACAGAGTAATTCAATGCCAAATTGAATCACCGGTTCTAGAAGTTCCGAGTTGATGGTGGAATCAACTGCAATTAGAACACTCCACTTTTATATCGACGGCATAAGTTTTAGCTTGAATATAAGCTTTAACATCATTTGATGTGAGTTCAGGTATGTTTAAAAAAAAACAATAAATTAAGTGAAACAGAACATCAACAGCGTTTTAAGCATCGGGTCAAAAGTGCGGGAGTGCTATATGCGTGACGCTGGTGCATCGATATCTACGACTGAGCCAAATGTTCCGCTAAGTATGAAAGCAGGTATTAACCACATCATACTTATGCCCAACTTTTGGAACAGACGCATGTCAGTAAACTTGGACGCCTAGGTCATAACCAGACTCGAAGGTCAACTGGGCAGCGAAAGTAGATGCGAGATACCAGTGGAAACGCTATAGCACGCCTCGTATTGAAGCCAACACCTAGCTAGCCGACGTAGCCGCGGAACTACTAATTTAAGTCAAAAGAACTTGGTATACACAGAGGTATGTACCGATCTAGGAAGTCACTTTTCCGCTCTAAAAGAGCCCAAATTCCTCGTCTCAGGTCTCTGTGCTTTATAAATGTTCTGTAAAGTGGCCGTGGTCGAGATTGAGTGTACTCCGGCTACGAAAAGCTACCTTACCTCGGGAAGACTCCCGAAACTGCGGAGTAACCGGACACTTCGGTAAGGGAATGTCGTGGACAACGCATGCTGCTCTGTTGGACGTGCGGGAAACAAGGCATCAGGACCATCGACTGCTGCAAGACCCCGATACCGGGAAACGGGCAAGGGCCCTCACCGAAACCAGACGCGGTGGGGTGTCATCGCAAGTCCGGCAGTAAGAGAAACTCTTCAGTTACGTGACGGCCGCATCATTGCGATTATTGCGCATTATTGAAGGGTATCTGGTCTTCGCTACTCTCGACACAGGGGCCACTAAGAGTTTTATCGGAAAACGGCTGGCGCATAAGATCCGAAAAAAACTCCAACCTATGCAAAGTAAAGACCACAGTATCTTTGGCGGATGGAACCCGAAAGGACCTTACACAGGCGCTATGGGCATATGTCTCACTCAGGTGCAAATGCTCGTACTACCGATCGTGTTAGACGACGTCCTTCCGGGCCTGGATTTCCTGGGGGCCGTTGGCATAATATTGACTTGCGGAGGAGCAGAGCTACGACTGGGCCCTCAACCGAATAACAAAGGGAACCAACAGCGCGAGGAAAATAAGGACCGTGGCAAAAAGTCATCGGAGCACGACAAGGGAAAAACGCAGCAAAAGCAAAACAAGGATCATGGCAAGAAGACACCGGAGCACGAGAAGGACCAAGCACAGCAAAAGGAGAACAAGGATCATGGCAAGGATACACTAGCGCAGGCCAAGGGTAGAACACAGAACGAGGCAAACAAGAATACATCAGAGTACGACAAAGGAGAAAAACGGCACGTGGAGAACAAGGATCACGACAAGAAGACACCATCGCAGGACAAAAGTAAAACACGTCACAAGAATCAAATAAACGAGCTTCTCCAAGACGCCCACATTGAGCCCTCCAAGAGCCCACACAGCGCGCCTATCGTTCTGGTAGGCAAGAAGACCGGAGAAACACGGATGTGCGTCGAATTCCGGCAACTGAACGCGCGGTCTATCCCTGACGCATATCCCCTGCCTAGGAAAAACTCTATATTGGAACGGCTACGGGAGGCCCGGTTTATCAGCACGCTGGATACCCATGGCCAAACAAAGTCGGGAATGTACCGCATTTACGATACCCGGAGGAGGTCTTTTCCAATGGAAAGTGCTGCAATTGGCTTTCACTCGGATCCTGCAACATTCCAATGGGCTTTGGACCAGGTGATCGGCCCGGATATGGAGCCTCATGCATTCGCGTACTTGGACGACATAATAGTCGTCGGAAAATCACGCGAAGAGCACCAGGAGAACTTGCGGGAAGTATTCCGGAGACTACGAATGACCAACCTGATGCTAAATTGGAAGAAGTGCCATTTCTTCCAACGCAAGTTGGTGTTTCTAGGACACGTAATAAGTGAGGAGGGAATCCATACAGACCTAGAAAAGGTCGCCGCGGTCCAAAAATTACAACCCCCAACCTGCGTAAAGGAGTTGCGTCGTCGCCTCGGAATCGCCACGTGGTACCACCAAATCGTACCAAATTTCGCCACGGTCGTACAACCGATGTCCCAATTGTTACGAAAAGGCCGCCGGTGGGAATGGAACGAAGACCAGCAGAAGGCATTTGATACGCTAAACCAACGCTTAAAAGATGCACCCGTTCTGGCTTGCCTCAATTTCAGCAAGAAGTTCGCGCTACAAACAGACGCAAGCGACTACGGCTTAGGGGGAGTACTCACCCAAGAAACAAAAGAAGGAGAACGCGTTATCGCTTACGTTAGTCGCAGACTCATTGGGCCGTCCGCAAAATGCGGTGTTACCTGGAAGGGTACCGTTTCACGGTCGTCTCCGATCATCTGGCGTTAAAATGGCTCAACACAATAGAAAACCCGGCCGGCGCCCACAGCTGGACAGCTTGGGATCCGGAAAACCACGACGCGAGTAGCTCAACGCTATTACTGGCACGGGATATTCCGAGATATTGCCCGACACGTAAGGAACTGTGTCCAGTGCCGAAAATACAAGGTGGAGCAGAGGAAACCGCCCGGGAAGATGCTGTCTCAGAGGGCCCAGGAGCCCTTCGACATACCCTGTGCCGATTTTGTAGGACCACTCCCGAGATCAAAACAATGGATCACCATCCTCCTAGTGTTCCTCGACTTGTTCTCCAAATGGATCGAGTTGGTACCCCTACGAAAAGCTACAACACCCTACCCTCGAAAAAGCCTTACGAGAACGGATTCTCAGCCGGTTCGGAACTCCGCGGACATTTGTGTGCGACAATGGGACCCAATTTACCACCCGCTCGTTAACCGCTTTCTGCAAGAGGGCCGAAATGAAAATGGAACATACTGCGCCAGATAGCCCCCAACAGAACCCCACAGAACGCGCAAACAGTAACAGGGATGGAGACAAGTAAATTAATTATAAGGTAGAACCAAGTATATTTGTCATAGCAAGCTATAACCGTGTATATACCTCACGGCCATGACAAACCGAAACCGCCACCAACTCTGCCGACGAGACGTGGAGCGATGGCTCAACGAGATGCATCTGCATCTCCAAGAGGAGAAAAGACTGGACTTTTGCACTTATCGAACCCGAGCCGAGGGAAGACATCGTAGACGAAAACGATATAAGCACAGTCATCTTCCCCGGCGTCCGCCCGGTGTCAATGCCGTAGATATCTTCCACCACACACGCACCCCCGCCCATCCCATTGGCGAGAGCAATAGTCGAAAACGAAGACGGAATCTCGTCCACCCGCCCAGGCAGAGCCCTTAAGTGTAGTGATCCAGGAACTTTAGCGGATACCCGCACCCACGAGTTCCTGGAGTGTCAGACAACGCCGGAACCAGTGGAGGGTTGCGATTCATGCTGAGAGTCGAAGGCAGCCCTTTCCGCGTGGTTATTGGCCGAGAGGGGTTAGTGTCGGTCTTGCGCCACTGAAGTAAGGGCGGGGTGTGAGGACCCATATTTTGAGCCCACACATTTTTACACCCTTCGACAACCTTATATTATTGTTTTCGTTCAAGAATTTGCTAGATCCTTCCACTGTGTCTATTATTCCACGATCCCGTTCATTCTCTGTTATTTTTGTCTTGTGTTCTTTCACAAGTAAAGAGAAATGCGTTCGTGCTGTTTCTTGGTTCTCTTTGTTTTTATGTGTCTGAACCAGTTTATCGCCGTCCGCGATGTAATTAAAGAGTGGAAAACTTCTCTTATCTACTGGCAGAGCAAATTTTGGGCCTTTGGCAAGTAACGCTTGTACGTCTTGCGGAAACTTCATCGTCGTTTGTTTTATGTTGTCTTATTTAATACGTTTTTCTCTCTCTTAAAAAATACTGATGCGTCATCTGTGTTCATGCTGTTTTCTAATATTGTTTTTGTTTCTTTCAACTGTTCTTCATGTCTTTCTAAGATCTTATGTTTATCTTTAGGCCATGGGTTTTAAAAAAATTCATAGTCTATTGTGTTTGTCGGAACGCAAATGTGCGTAACAGGCAGAAGGAGGCATCTCCGATCCCACGACCTACATATCGGAACTAATACTGTTAATCTTGATTATGCAGCGAGTCCCAGATATTTCTCTTTATATTTCTCTTTATTTCTCAGCCGTTGCGTGTGCACACGTTTTTGCTTAGTCAATTTTTGATTGTCCCGCACAGCAACTTTACCAGACCTCACAATCATTATTTTTGTGTAGTGCACTTATTATACCCTTCGACCATTGAAAATGGTCAAAAAAGGGTACACTAACTTTGTGCAAATGTATGTAAAAGGCAAAAGGAGGCTAGAGGGACCCCACAGAGTATATATATTCTTGCTCTATCATCACAAGCCGAGTCGATTTAGCCATGTCTGTGTTTCTGTCCGGATTTCCGGATGTCCAGATGAACACACAGATCTCAGCTTTTATAAAATCTAGAGACACCAAATTTTGGGTGAAGGTTTCTGTTTATCCGGCGTAGATGAAGTTTATTTCAAATATTGGGTATCACGCCCACCTCCCCCACAACATAACGTCAAAATTTCAATCCGATCGGGCAACAAACACAGACGTTATTAAACAAAAACATTGTTCGCTTTGATTTTGTATACAGACAAGCAAGCTGTGACGTCATTGCAATGCTGATGTCAGAAAGAAAAGGAAACTGAATGCGGGTGTGAAGAGCCATCTGTTCGTCTTCTTTTCTGTGCACACGCATTTATTGCATTCAAATGCACACACATACAAACATTTGTGTTTGACCAATGAAATGCTACATGCATATACACGGGACGCATATAAAGGCTTACGTTACGATATTTCTATTAAGTAGTAGTATCGTACAATACAATTATGAACTCTCAACGTTTGAAAAAAGGTCGAAAGCTATCCCACTGAATATAAAAATAAAACGTTAACATTATTAGGAGATTTCTGCACGTACAAAAAACTAACAAGAGCAACAGTCGATCGGCACGCGACAACCTTATACTATTATTTTCGTTCAAGAATTTGCTAGATCCTCCCACTGTATCTATTATTCCACGATCCCGTTCATTCTCTGTTATTTTTGTCTTGTGTTCTTTCACAAGTAAAGAGAAATGCGTGCGTGCTGTTTCTTGTTTCTCTTTGTTTTTATGTGTCTGAACCAGTTTATCGCCTTCCGCGATGTAATTAAAGAGTGGAAAACTTCTCTTATCTACTGGCAGAGCAAATTTTGGGGCTTTGGCAAGTAACGCTTGTACGTCTTGCGGAAACTTCGTCGTCGTTTGTTTTATATTGTCTTATTTAATATTTATATATTTAATACGTTTTTCTCTCTCTCAAAAAATACCGATGCGTAATCTATGTTCATGCTGTTTTCTAATATTGTTTTTGTTTCTTTCAACTGTTCTTCATGTCTATCTAAGATCTTATGTTTATGTTTAGGCCATGGGTTTTAAAAAAATTCATGGTCTTTTGTGTTTGTCGGAACGCAAATGTGCATAACAGGCAGAAGGAGGCATCTCCGAACTACATATCGGAATTAATACTGTTAATCTTGATTATGAAGCGAGTCCCTGATATTTCTCTTTATATTTCTCTTTATTTCTCAGCCGATGCGTGTGCACACGGTTTTGCTTAGTCAAGAACTTTGCACCGCGCAATCTAGCTATCTGGTCCGAGATTAAAGGCAATGGAAACTTGTCAGCAACTGTATTTGAATTCAACTTTCTATAGTCCACGCAAAGTCTGGCTGATTCATTCTTCTTCTTCACCAATAGAACAGAACTCGCAAACGGGGAGTTACTCGAGCTGATAACATTGCAATCTAATAACTGTTGAACTTTGTTTCTAACTACATCTCTCTCGCTGGGGCTCAATCGATATGGTCTTCACTGTACCGTTTTAGTCTGATCAATCAATCGAATTACCATTTCACCAGAGTTGACACGCGTCAGAGGCGTCCCTTTATGAAAGAAACCCCCTCAACACCTATGCAAATTATACACACGGACTTATATACAATCAACGGAAACTATGTAATGACTATAATTGACAAATTCTCTAAATTCGCTGCGGCTTATACGATCCCCACTAGAAACAGTATGAACATTGTAAAATCAATGCAACAGTTCATACAATATGGTATTTCGGTATTCCAAGCAAGATAATTTGCGACCAAGGAGCCGAATATAATTCGAACTTGTAAAAAGATTTTTGCAAACAATACGGAATAAAATTGCACATGACATCTTTCCAACAGTCATCAAGCAATGCACCAGTAGAAAGACTACATTCAACTTTAACAGAAATATATAGGATAATAGTAGAGAAGAAAAAGTCAGAAGATTTGCAGATAGAACACGATAGTATATTAACGGAAGCTTTAATAACTTATAACAATGCTATTCATTCAGCAACTAAACTCACCTTTTGAACTGTTTTCGGATAGAACCCATTCGTTTAACAAGAATATTGTATTTAACGACCAGCATGACTACCTCAGAAAATTAAATGACTTCAGGGAAAAACTTTACCCGGACATAGCAAATCAAATGAGCCTGGCAAAAAGCCAGAACATAGAAAAACTAAACCAAACTAGGGACGACCCAAAAGAATTAGACAAAGGAGAGATAATATTTAGGAAAGAAAACAGGAGAAACAAATTAACACATAGATTTACACAACAGAAGACATTAGAAGACAGAGGGCATACATTAGTTTCAGATAAAAAACAAAAATTACACAAGAAGATAAGAAAGTGCACTAGGAAAAACACTATTCAAAACTGAATAACAGAACAAGAACATTAAAACTACCTCAAACAATATTTACAGGTTTGCCTTAACAGAGGATCAATTCATTAACGTTAAGTACTTGGAACAAGGAACTCCAGTGTTCTTACAAATTCCAAATTATATTTTATTTAACAAAGACATTGTAAAATCTGTAAAAGAAAGATGTGACAAAGTTCACAAACTATACATTTGTAAATGTAAGCTAGACGGAACTCCAAATGGAGAAGAGAGGTGTCTTCGAGTAATATCCAATGTGGACTTAGCAGTTTGCGACGCGATCAAAGTTGACGAACAGGAACGAATTCTGGAACCTGAAAAGGGAAACATTTTGGTGCTAAATGGAGTCCGAACGCAATTTCAATCAAATTGCGTGAGACCATTCCAAGTAACAGGGAATGCCATTACTACGTATAAAGACTGCAATATTACAATTAAAGGATTCACCTATGGAAACGAAGCAATAAAGATGGATGACAAAATCAAACTCGTCATACGCTTGTTCAAAGGAGTGGAAATTAATAATACAATGGATGACTTAAAGCTACAGAAGTTGCACTGGGAAAGTTTCTCTACATACATCGGTCTGGCCATACTAACAGTGACCGTCATAACTATAGTGGTTATAAAGAGGAGAACTGCCGTATTCACACCGTCGCCACCACTGGTGGATTTCGTTCCGACACTTCCTTCGATGTGGCCGTCACTTCAATCCAGGGGGGGAGGAGTTACCAGTTACAGTTACCACTGTACCTTCCCTGCTCTAACAGAAACCGTCCAGATTGCGCTGAATGACAACAGCATTAAAGGCCACAACAACAACAGCCCAGCAGACCACATATTATAGGAACATACACGAACAACAACATTTTGCGAAATAAAAAAACGACGCACATGTTGACACACACACCTTGAGCATACATGCTCTCGAAAATTCTAAAAACAGATTCCATCATAATGGTAATGTTGCATCAGCCTTTAAACGCGATTGGTCAGCTACGCATTTTGTAGCTAAGAAAGGACCGTTATAACGAGGCGTTGTAGCTGACGCCAAATGCAGAAAAACAGCGTGAAGAAGTTTTTTTGTTGCGACGCACTTTCAATTGCAATTTGGTCGTGCATAAAACCGCATGTCAGTTGAAATGAACATAGGAATATTGTCAAAGTAAATTACCGAATAAAATTGAATTAAGAACATAAACGTTTGTTAAGGAATTTAATAATTGACAAGAATATTAAACCAAATGTTACATGGACCTATGGCCCATTTATAACTGGCGCAGCCGGACCTAAAGAGCTATGCAGTGGACTCCCGTATATTGGATATTCATGTAAGACAGCAACGGTAGTAGTGAAAACTAAAATATTAACAAAATAAAAAATTATAATGCAAAGTTACACACGAAAATCACAATGCATTGTCAGCGAAAACCCGGTGGTAGCAGTTAACGGCCGCAGCCACGTATCAGAGTGCATATTTCATTGCAAGCGAGCACGTGGCAGCATAAGTCCATAGTGAGCAGCGTTTGGTTTAGTGATGTATGCATGTGATGTACATAAAAAATAAAAGCAAAAAGGCTTACGCAATAAGGCGACACAATAAGGTGTTCTGGAGTATATCAAGAGATAAAGCCATAAAGCTTACAAAAAAAAAGGGGTATAATATATAAAACCAGTCGAACGCTACAGTCAGGTGCTGACTGTAGAAGGCCATGGATTATTATAGTATCATTTATTTTCAGTTATTTATAATAAAAATTTTGCATTATTTGCATTATTATTAAGCATTTAAAAATATAAACTTTATATTCTTATTATTCTATTCGAGCGACACGCACAAATTTAATTGACGGATAGAAGAAGAAGAACGCATAAACAATGCAAAAGCGAATACAAGAATTATAAGCGTTAGGTAGGGCGAGAGTGCAATAAGTTTATGTATACATTTTTGCTTTTGTCAAACAGTAGTGGTGTCCGCGGAAGTTTTATAGTAGCTTAGTTGAGTGTGTGCCGGATTCGAAGACCAACGATGTTTGACAGTGTTCGAGTTCGAATCCTGCCGCCGGTCATCAATGTGTGAAATGTTTTCCTTTTTTTCTTTCTTTTCTATTAAATAATTTTAAAGCTTAACAAACAATACGTTTTAAATTTTTTGGTTCGCAACATATTTAATTAGAACACTTTTATATGGGTGTATATTGTGTATATTAAATCGTTATTACTGATTTACAGAGGCGGGAAGGGGCGTGGCCAAATTTCAAAAAAACTTTGAAACACTGCCACATACATGGATGTTGTCACAAAATTTGAAGACTCTAGCTCTTATAGTTTCTGAGATCCAGGTGTTCATACAGACAGACAGACGGACAGACGGACAGACGGACAGACAGACAGATCGACTCGGCTGTTGATACTGATTCAGAATATATATAGTTTATGGGGTCGGAGATGCCTCCTTCTGCCTGTTACGCACAAACTCGTTCCGACAAACACAATAGACCATGAATTTTTTTAAAATCCATGGCCTAAAAAAAAAAGACAAGCAATAAAGCTTCCGCAAACAAGTGCGAGATATATCAAGAATAAAGAAATAAGGGTTAATCTGAAGAGGTACCACCTGAATGAAAAGAACGGGAAATAGTTCAATTACCACCATCAACAATAAACACCAGCCCCAATGACATATTTAACACCTTACGGATTCCAGACGCAATTAGATTTTTGCCGACATATGACGGAAATTTTAAGACCCTTAACGACTTTATTACGAACGTCGATGAAATTCTGATGATGATCAAGGGAGCAGATCAAACTCCTTAAGGTTATCTATTAATGAGAACTATTAGAAACAAGATAGAAGGACGAGTGAACGAAGTCTTAATTACAGTGGGAATCCCTCTTAATTGGGACACTATTAGAGAGACACTTCGCGCTAACTTTACGGACAATCGAGAAGAAACTTCCTTGTTACAGGAAATTCATCTAATTAAGATGAAAGATCTTTCTTTAACTAGACTATACGAACAGATATCGGAAGTTAAACTGGCATTGTTTAATGTCATAGAGACTAAAGAAAAGGAACAATCAGTAGTGAAAGCAAAAAAAGAATCATACACAAAGTTATGTCTAGACGCATTTATAACGGGAGTAAGGGGACCGCTAGGCGCCTTTATAAGGGCCCTAAGACCCAGAACCCTGACCGAAGCCTATGAAGAGGCACTAAAAGAAAAGGAATTATATTTCCAGGAGAGAAAAAGAAAACAATTCTATCAGAAAGGATCAGGACAGGAGAAAAGGAGAAAAAACACAGATCAGGGTCAAGTAGTTCAAGTATCGACTAGCAACAACGGAAATAGAAACTTTAATAACCGTTTTGGATCCAATCAGGCTCCACAACAGTATAGTTCCAACAATAGTGCTTGGACAAACAATTATAACAGAAACAACCAATCAAATACACGGGCAATAATGGCCAAGCCAGAAAGACCAGACTATACGAGCGGACGGACACAAATGAGTTCCTTTAACCGTTCGGGGTAATCGTATAACATCAACGGACAAACTCAAAACGATGAGCAGACACACTACACCCAACAAAATTTTCAAGAATTAGCCTCGGAAGACAGACGGGATATATAGACAGACACAAACACAGACATGGTTCGACTCTTCCTTATGTGACAATAGACTCACCGTTTGGAAGACAACTTAAATTTTTACCCCAAATTTACCACGACCACTAATAGAATTAGATTAAAAACAGATTTTAAAATCAAAACAGTTCTGAACGAACACACATTAAAGGAAAAAGCAGAATTCAAAGGCTTTAAAGAATTTAAGACAATATAACATTTACATTTCTGTTGTTCAAATTTCATGACTACTTTGATAGTCTACTAGGCATAGATTTGTTGTCACAATTTAAAGCAAATATCGATTTAAAAAATCTGGTGTTACGCACCGAGTCCGTTCAAATACCAATTATATTAAAACAGAATAGGACAACGGAAGTTTATCTGCTAGAGCCACAAGCAAAAACAGTGATAGCTCTTCCGGTTAACATAAAAGAAGGGGAATTTAATTGTAAAGAAGTCGAAATATGTAAAAATGTGTTAGTGACAGAAGGATTATATAAAGCAAAAGATAATGTTAGTTACATGGAAGTAGTCAACTATTCACACAAAGAACAGAAGATTTACTTAGATTCACCATTGACAGTAGAGGAATGGAAAAACGAAGAATTTGTAGAAGTTAACGTGACTACATTAATAACGGACGAACAAACAAATAATAAGATAGATTTTAACCAATTACGCATCGAACATTTAAATAAGGAAGAGGAAGTTGAATTGAAAAAACTACTTTGCCAATTCCCAAAGATTTTTCACAAAGAAACGGACAGACTATCATTCTCAAACCAAATAAAACATTTTATCCCCACGACAGACGAAATCCCAATTTATTCAAGACCATTTAAATACGCCCATTGGATAAAAGAGCGCGAGAGCCCTTAGTGACTCTCGCACTGTTTACGTCAATATGCTGCCTACTTTTAGGCGGCGGGTTTCGGCGTAAACGGAAGAACAATGGAGACTCTGGTTGGCACATGGCACCGATTGTCCGCCAGCGTAATGCCTGGATAGGCGTTTTGGAACTCCTTGCCGACATTCTGGCACGGCAAAACCCGCCTTCGACGGAAAGGCCACGTCCAGGTTGACTATGGCCGTCGGCAGTATGCTGACTGCCATAGAGGGATATGTCGCCAGGGACTCCGAAGGTGGGAGAGGCGGCGCTGGTGTCGTAAGGGTCTGCTTCTCGGGCTGGGTGGTGATAGGGAGGTGGAGAAGCGTATGGTGACCCTCGCCGCATGTGCGACAGGTGCCACCACTGCGGCATAAACCCTTGGAATGTTCATAGGCTTGGCAGTTCGGGCAGTATTTGTTGATCAAAACTGCCCGAAGACGCTTCTCCGCAGCCAGACGCAGGAAACGTTGGCACTTCTTAAGTGCATGGATCCCTCGGCAGACGCGGCATCGGGAGGAGTTTACTCCTTTGGGCTTTGCTGGTGTTTGTGCCTTTCGTGGTGCCATCTCACTAATCTGAAAGAGAGAGTGTGGATATATGGATTAGTACTTGGAAGCATATATCCACTGATGGACAGCACAAGGTTAGGAGGGTGTCTGGACCCTGTCCTCTAAAGGAAGTAGGACTAATTTTGCTACTGGCCTTTTGATGTGTTAGCCCGGCCAACATTTTCTCTACCACCGAATGCCGAAAAGTTTCTCGCTGTGGCATGTCAAGAACAGTAGCAGCAGCAGCAGCCGCAGCAGTGGCAGCAGCAGCAGCAGCAGCAGCAGCAGTCGCAGCAGCAGCAACAATTGTAGCCACCCCGGCTGAGCCGAGCAGTCAGTTAAGTGCCCCAGAAATAAACTGCACACATTGTGAACTGTGCGGGCAGCTTTGGCAGCTGCATTTGCTGCACGAATCGAAACAGCAGCAGCCAGGCAAATTTCGAGAGGCGCCCCTGGGCGTGGCAGTAAGTGCTCCAGCCTTTGCTGGTGAGGATGTCCACCACGCGGACAATGTCATCAGTGCCGGGATATGTAGCGTGGATGCGGCACAGACGCCATTCGTTGACTGGTAGGTTGTCTTCCTTGATAACCACCATATCGCCGACTATGAAGTTTCTCGTCGGAAGTTGCCATTTGGAGCGTTTATGCAACTCTTTGATATATTCCTCCTTCCAACGGAAACAAAACTGTTGATGCAGAGCCTTAAGTCGCTCCCATCGGTTGATGATGGATATATCGTCTTCTTGGATTTCAGGCTCTGCGGCGGACATGAGCGGACCACCGATCAGAAAGTGGCCAGGAGTCAAGGCTAAAAGATCGGTTGGGCTCTCGGACATGGGGGAAATCGGCCTGGAGTTGAGGCACGCTTCAACCTTGGAAAGGAGTGTGGATAATTCCTCAAAGGTGTACTTTAGTGAGGAAGTGGACTTGTAGAAGAGCGTTTTGAAGCTCTTTACTTCAGCTTCCCATAAGCTACCCATATGTGGTGCGCTGGGAGGATTAAATGACCATGCGAGGTTTTGATGGCTGTAATTGTTGGCTAAATCAACCTTTACTGCGTTCATAAAATCTGTTGAGAGGGCTTTGGAGGCTCCGACGAACGTCTTTCCGTTGTCGAAGTATACGTTTTGGGGGCAGCCACGTCTCGCGATGAAACGTGCGAAGGCTGCGAGAAACTTCTCGGTTGTTAGGTCCGAGGTTGCTTCTAAGTGTATGGCCTTTGTGCTGAAGCACAAGAAGACACATACATAGCCCTTGGTTATGAGGCAGGCTCGACCAGTGAAATTTTTGATTTCGGAAGGACCAGCGAAATCGAGTCCCGTGTGCGTGAAAGGCCGAGAGAAGGAAACTCTCGCAGAGGGCAAAGTACCCATGAGTTGAATTTGCAACTTTTGTTGGAGGATGCAAACTCGACAAGAATTGATTGTGGCTTTCACTAAAGTTCGAAGCTTCGGAATCCAGTAGCGTGATCTGATGAGACGCATCATTAAATGATTTCCACTATGGGTTGAGATACAATGTGTAAAACGGACGAGAAGGTGTGAGAAGGTACAAGAGAACGGAAGGGTGACCGGATGCCGCTCATCGTAGCTTAAAGAAGCGGATGCTCTCACACGACCGCATGATCTCATGACTCCGTTGGCGTCAATAAAGGGATTCAAATTAATGATGTCGCTACTCCTTGGAATCTGTTCCTTGTTCAACAGACAGTTGTATTCTTTAAGGAATTGAATACGTTGGGTGTTGCGGATGGGCAGATCTTGGACCTTGGAGAGTTCAGAGCTGCTGACATCTGGAAAGAGCGTGAGGTCAGGCTTTCGACACCTCTGAATAAAGCGGTATGCGTAGGACATCACCCGCAGGGCTTTGTCGAGCTCGGAAAATCTCTCCAAGATGCAACTGGATGATGGAGGCAACTTAGTTAAGTTGCATTTAACAGGACGAAGCTCTTCGTCTGTTTCATGGGCAATATTGATCGCAGCAGGTCATTGTTCTGCTGGAAGGACCAGCCAATCGGGTCCATGCCACCAGAGATTATTGCCAATAAGGTCTTCTGACGAAACACCTCTACTGGCAAGATCAGCAGAATTCTGCTCGGATCTAACGTGGGACCATTTGCTCGAACTAGTGAGCTGAGTTAGCCACGCAGGTCGTCCATTTCATGGAGGCTTACTAAGCCAGGCTAACACAATTGTGGAGTCAGTCCAATAGTACTCTTCGTAACTATTGACTGGCAGCTGAGGGAGGAGTGTCGCAGATAACTCGGCTAGCAGTAATGCACCGCATAGTTCTAATCGGGGCAAGGAGATTGTCTTCACAGGGGCTACTCTGGTCTTGGCTACAAGGAGCGAGCTTGAAATATTGTGTTGGGTTTCAACACGGATATAGATAGCTGCTCCGTATGCACGCTGAGATGCGTCGCAGAAGCCATGGATTTGCAGCTTAGCTAAAGGAGTATATTGGACCCATCTTGGGATCCGAATTCTATAGAGGATGAATAGCTGGATAGGAATTCCTGCCAATTTTGTTGGAGATCAAGTGGCAATTTTTCATCCCATCCAAGATTTTGCAGCCATATCTCCTGCATGAAAATTTTGGCACGGACTACAAATGGTGCCAGCCAGCCTGCTGGATCGAATAATTTAGCGATGTGAGATAGAACTTCACGTTTAGTGTAAGACTGTCTCACATCTATTCGGAGGGGGCAAAGAGGAATTCGTCCGTATGCGCTTGCTAGCGTATACCTAGAGTCTTTGCTAAGCTCGCTTCCTCTAGTTCGAGGAAATCGGCGTTTAATAGATGGTCCTTGGGAATATTAGCTAGCACATCTTTGTGGTTGGAGGTCCACTTTCTTAAGGGAAAGCCAGCTGTCTCAAGAGCTTTGCGTAACTCTTCTATGGACATTGTGGTGCGCTTTATGGAGTGCGCGCCAGCAAGGACATCGTCTACATACATGTAGTTGAATATGATGTCGCTGGCGAGAGACATCTAACGTCTGGGAAAGCTGTTGGAGAACCCGAATGGCTAGGAATGGAGCACAGTTTACACCGAAAGTGACTGTGTTGAGTTCGTAATCACAGACTTCGCCATTTGGGTTTCTGAGCAGGATTCGTTGAAATGACGTGTGACTCGTGTGGACGAGTATCTGCTGGTACATCTTTGTGATGTCGGCATTGAAAACAAAGCGGAAGAAACGCCATTTCAAGATCTGCATAGTCAAATCGGATTGGAGAACGGGTCCTGAATGTAGGATGTCGTTCAAGCTTTTCCCATTGGAGGACGGACTGGAGGCGTTGAAAACAACGCGAACTTTCGTAGTGGTGCTCTCAGGTTTGAAAAAAGCATGATGAGGGAGGTAAAAATTGTTGCAGTCGTTACTTGGGGAGACAAGCCTCATGTGGCCCAAATCTAAATACTCCTGAATAATGGAGTCGTACTGCTCTTTTAAAGGAAAGTTTCTCTTTAAACGACATTCGTTTCTGAGAAACTGAGCGAGTGCGATGGACCTTGAATGTCCTAGTTCGAATGTTTCAGGGTTTTTAAAGGGGAGTGTAACGACATAACTGGCCTCTTTGGTTCTGGAAGTGGAAGTGAATCAGAAACTTTTACCAGCTTAGCTGGTGGATCTTCCACAACCCAAAACTTGGTGAGAAGATCATCAAGCCTTTGTTTTGTGCTGATCTTTATCCTCGTCGTAAAGGACGAGACGGTCGAGGGATTCGACTTGGCTACTGGTCCAGTGAGGACCCAGCCGAATATGGTCTCTTGACCGAGCAGAGTTCCACATACTTTGGATACAGAGCCACTCTTGAAAATAGATGGTAGAATGTCGGCTCCTAAGAGCACGTCTATTTGAGAGCTCTGGTGGAAATGCGGATCAGCAAGTCGGAGGTTTGGCAGGTCCTTCAGAAGATCCTTGGAAATTGAATAGGATGGAAGGTTTCTAGCTGTATCCTGGGAGTGATCGGGGAACCAATCTGAAAGTGGCACAACTTTTGTGGATTGGCTGAAATGGCTTGATTTAAGCCAGCTACTTGGACTTGCACGGCTTGATAGGAGGGCTTTATGATGTTAAACATCCGTTCGGAGATGAACGTAGCCTCTGATCCTGGTTCGATCAATGCACACGCCTTTTAAGTCATGCCCAAATGGCAAATATTTATAAGCGCAGTGCCGAGAAGAACACCTTGCGTGTTCGCCGTGAAGTAATTTTGAATATGAGTCGTTGAAGGAGTGGACTGTATATTCGAAGATTGGGGAGTTGGTGCAGAATCTGCTGGAGAGGGCGCAGTAGGAGGGGTGCCACGATGCAGGAGTGTATTGTGGCGACCCTTGCACGTAAAACAATTATGTTGACTCGTGCAATCTTTAAGGATTTGTCCTCTTGGGAAGCAGTTCAGACACAACTTCTGCTGTTTGATGAAATTGGACCTTTCATCAACAAATATGCTCTGACTGCTGACATCTACTTTGAATGAAAACAGTTACATACGGCACCAAATCAGCACCATTTTTGGAAGTTCGCTGCTTATATTACTTAGCGGATCTCTTCGGTAATCATTACCCTCTGGCTAAGGCAGCTGTTGTTTCAAACTTTTATTATTATTGGACGTTGAATACAATGACTGTATTAGCAAGTGGTCTAACGACACCAAGCCGATGCTTGTTGCGCGCGGAACCCAAACGAAGTCCCTAGAATAGGAAATCGAGGAAGATTCAAATACTAATTACTAATTACGTACTAGATAGGCAAGAATTAAGGACTTCATAGCAGCGATAGTGTTAGTGCTAGCTATGATGTGTTGGAGCTTATTGTAGTCCGAACATAATACCCTGAAAGGATCATGCAGTGCATAGTTCGATCTACAATAAGGAAGTGTTAGTGGAAGGAAAAAGCGAGTTCTTCTGCAAGGAACAGAGAAGTGTAGCTGCCTTAACAAGGCCTCACTGTCAATGTCACCTTGGCCGGAACATGTAATGGTTAAAGAGTTTGAAGCAAGGAAAAAGAAAAATCGCCCACCGATTAAACTTCCTTTGCCTCCTCTAGCAGCAGCCCAAACAAAATCAAATAAAAAAAACTAACAAGCTTCTTAGCTCTTTCATATCAAAATGTTAGAGGTCTCTGTACTAAAAATTCAACTTTATACTTAAACAGTCTTTCTTTTTCTTCCCAAATTGTTGTGTTTACTGAGACTTGGTTAAAGCCGGAGATCCTGAACTCCGAAGTCTTTCCAAATAAGTACACAACCTACAGGTGTGATCGACCTGACCGACGTGGTGGTGGAGTTCTAATTGCAGTTGATTCCACCATCAACTCG
Organism: Zaprionus indianus; assembly: GCA_018904595.1. Taxonomy (NCBI): domain Eukaryota; kingdom Metazoa; phylum Arthropoda; class Insecta; order Diptera; family Drosophilidae; genus Zaprionus; species Zaprionus indianus. The sequence continues at coordinate 175,289 of JAEIHA010000101.1, read as the reverse complement.
GAACTCTTAGAACCGGAGATTGAATTTGGCATTGAATTTCTCTGTGTAAAATTACACTTTCCCGGTTTTTTTTCATTATATAACCTGTTCTTATATTCCGCCGTCGTCGGAATTATCAGTCTATTTGCAACATTTGTCTGCAATACAGACCATATTTAATCTGTTATCAGACAGAGATCAATTTTTAGTCCTGGGTGACTTCAATATCCCCGATTGTAATTGGACAACAAGTGCTGATTCAAACTCTCTTCTGCCCTCACGGCAACACGACCTTTTTGACGGTCTGTTTGACATGTCATTGTCACAGGTCAATCATGTCTTAAACAGTAGTAACAGATCGTTAGACTTATGCTTTGTCTCGGATCCATCTAGAGTGAGTCTAAACAAGACACAACCACTTTCTCTTCCTGAAGATCCTTACCATCCCACTCTTGAAGTTACTTTCGATTTTGGTGCATGTATGGATAATGATGAAAAACTGTGTAATCGTGTACGCTGCTTTAGAAAAGCAGATTTTAACTTATTGAATGGGATGATTTCCCAATTTGATTGGTTTACAAGAGAGTTGTCACGGTTAAAAAATTTAAAGTCAAACTTATTTTAAAAATATAAAAGTAATAGCTCATCTTCAGCCTTTTCCCGCTACTTAAGCGCTCGGTCAGATTTTACTGTCTTGAACGCGAAATGTTATAAGAACTATTTAACTCGTTGTAAGGCTCAGTTTATTCAGAACCCCAAACAGTTTTATAGTTTCGTTAACACGAAGCGTAAGTCTACCGCATTTCCAACAAAATTAACGTTTGAAAATGCTAGTGCAGATACCGACCAAGCCATGGCCGATATGTTTGCAAAGTTTTTTCAAACGACTTATTCTCCCTCTACACAGAAAACTCACTTTTATCCATACAACATTCCAAGTTCAAATGGTATCTTCTCTCCCTTTTTTAAACGAAAGCTCATTGGTAAAGGATCTCTCTTTAGTAAAGCCAGTCTTCTCACCAGGCCCGGACGGTGTTCCTGCTTGCATACTTCGATTCTGTGCTATCTCCCTAAGTAAGCCATTGCTCAAACTATTTTCGCTGTCTTTAGAAACATCAGTCTTTCCTTCCATTTGGAAGGAATCTTATATTATTCCCTTGCTTAAAAAGGGCAGCAAGTCTGATGCAAGCAATTATAGAGGTGTCTCTAAATTGTCGGCTATACCCAAACTTTTCGAGAATGTTATAACTCCTCACTTGCAACATTTCTGTAGATCCGTTATCTCACCTTTTCAACACGGATTCATTAAAAGTCGTTCTACTACGACAAACTTGCTTGAGCTGACATCCTTCGTGGTAAAAGGATTTCAGGAAAATCTTCAGACTGATGTTATTTATACTGATTTCAGTAAAGCTTTTGACTCAGTGAATCATTCTCTTCTGGCACATAAACTTGACCTTCTGGGTTTTTCACCAAAACTACTTAGTTGGATTGTAAGCTATCTCGCTGACAGAACTCAAAGAGTCCTCTTTAAAACCACCCTTTCAAACCCAATTCATGCCACATCTGGTGTTCCTCAAGGGAGTCATCTTGGTCCCCTACTTTTTACGCTTTTCATTAATGACCTTCCCTTGGTCATATGTAACTCCCGTACCGTATGCGGATGATGTAAAGCTTTGCTACCAATTTAAAGACGACCACTGTCACGTAAACTTACAAACCGACCTAAATAGTTTCAATTCTTGGTGTTGCGCCAATTTTTTAAACCTGAACAGCTCTAAATGCAAGCTGATGACATTCTCTCGAGCCAGTCCGAAGTTTGCTTCTTATACTCTTTGTGGTTGTGCCTTGGAAAGAATCGCCCTAGTTGATGATCTGGGAGTCCGTTTGGACCGAAAACTAAAGTTTACAAGTCATATTACTAATATGGTCAATAAAGCCATGGGTGTCCTAGGCTTTATCAAAAGATGGTCTAAGGAATTCGACGATCCTTATATTACAAAGACCCTTTACGTTTCACTTGTTCGTCCCATTCTCGAATACGGTTCATGCGTATGGTGTCCCCAGTACACTATTCGTAAGGAACGCATCGAATCTGTACAGAAGAACTTCTTACTTTTTGCCTTACGCGGCCTTAACTGGGATGAAAATTTGAGACTGCCTTCCTATAATAGTAGACTTCTGTTACTAAATCTGCCTTCCCTAACTAACCGCAGAACCATGCTAGGGGTCTTATTTATTAACAGCCTTATGCAAGGTGACATTGACAGTGATGCCTTGGTAAGGCAGCTACACTTCTCTGTTCCTTGCAGAAGAACTCGCTATTTCCTTCCACTAACACTTCCTTATTGTAGATCGAACTATGCACTGCATGATCCTTTCAGGGTATTATGTTCGGACTACAATAAGCTCCAACACGTCATAGCTAGCACTAACACTATCGCTGCTATGAAGTCCTTAATTCTTGCCTATCTAGTACATAATTAGTAATTAGTAATTAGTATTTGAATCTTCCTAGATTTTCTATTCTATGTTCTTTCTTTTTTCCCCTACTTGCATGCCGCGTTCTATCGCCTCGTCTTTTTTATTTTAGTTTTTTTCCACATTGCGTTAATTTCTACTCGCGTTTCTATTCACGTTTCTACCGCGTTTCCGTGTCGCCCGTTATGTGACGGTGCCTCTCGGTCGGTTAGGCGGGCGGTGGACTTCGTTTGGGTTCCGCGCGCAACAAGCATCGGTTTGGTGTCGTTGGACCACTTGATAATACAGTTATTGTATTCAACGTCCAATTAATATACCTACACCGTAGCCTGCTCTGTTCTTTGGTTTTTTCTTGGTTATCTAACAAAATTTCCCTGTCTTTTGCTCACCCCTATTTATCTTCGAGTCGGTCTGGATCCCGTGACGGTTTTTTCGTGATTCAGCTCGTTGTGTTGGTTCCTTCCCGCGTAGCTCTGTGTTCTCCTGGCGGCTTTTCGCTTGACTTTTTTCGCGTAGGCACGTATACGGACTATTTTCACTTGTTCGCCGTAATGCGGCTTGCTGGCTAAATCGGAACTCTGCTCCCTCCTTCTAATGACAATTCTTCCCTCCTGTGCAGTCGCCGTCGCTCCGCATTGTTTTTCCCGTGTTTGGTTGTGTGTGCGAACTTTTCCCTTAGGGTGTATTTGTTGTATCGTTTGCGCTCGCATAATCTATGTGTTCGTTGCTCTGCCTGCGCTCTCGCTCTTTGTTGCGCAGCGCTTGCGCTCTTTTCCGCGTAAGCTGCGCTTTGTGGTCGTCGCTTGAGCTCGCTCTATGCGTGAGTGCGCTGAGGGCGTGGCCGTCGCTTGCGCTCGCTCTCGTAAGCTGCGGTTTTCGTGCGTGGTCGTCGCTTGCGCTCGCTCTGTGCGCGGCCGTCGCTTGCGCTCGCTCTGTGCGCGGCCGTCTGTATGGTTGAGATCTTCTAATTTCTCTCTAAGCTCATCAATAATTTGACCTTTCTGCTCTACGCCAAAAAGCATTTTACTGGGAACCTGTTTAATACTTCTGTGTACAGTGTTATTAAGTGCATATTCTACTTGTTCGATTACATTATCCCAATGTACACCATTTTCAGGATCTGTTAACTTTGCCATCATCGGCCCTATGGTCCTGTTTATGCGTTCCACTTGTCCATTTGCTTGCGGAGAACCTGTTGCAATTTTCAGATGTTTAATGTTTGTTTCTGTTAAAAATTGTGCGAATTCGTTTGATGTGAAGCAACTACCTCGATCTGAAACTATACATTTTGGTTTGCTATACGCCCTAAAATAGTTGGATAAAGCTTTTAGAACTTCTTTTGTGCTTGTTGTCTTTGTTGTATATAATCTAACGAATTTCGTAAAACCATCTACTATTAGAAATATATGCTTATTCGCTCTTCCTGCTGCTACTGGTCCGTAGTGATCGATGTGCAATAATTCAAACGGCTTATCTCCTTTGGGAATGCTATGTAGAAAACCTTCCGATTTTCCAGTGTTTGGAGAAAATGCTACACATTTTAGGCAATTCTCAATGTGGTTTTTGCATTTTTCTTTGATATTTTTAAACCAATAGCTCCTCGAAATAGCATCTATCATCTTATCCCTGCCAATGTGACCAAGTTCATTATGGTATTTGTGCAAAACGTGATTTTCCATATCCTCAGGAACAAAAAATAATAAACGATCGTCATTTGTTTTTCTGTACACAACGCCATTTCTTATTTCAAAAAATTTGTGCTGATTTTTCTCTAAATCTTCCTTAATTTTCTGTATTTTTAAATCTTTTGATTGACAGATTAAAAGATTGTCTTCAAAACTCGTGGTTTCTACAACCAAAATATTGCATCTGCTCAGAGCATCTACGTGTTGCATTTTTGATCCGGATCTATGAATCAGTTCATAATCATAATTTTGAAGCTCAAGTGCCCATCGGGCGATTCTAGGATTTAGCTCTACTCTTTTTAATGTAAGCGTTAAAGAGTTTCAATCGGTCAGTATTTGAAATGTCTTCCTTGTAAATATATCCGAAATCTACGCAGGGAGTAGATAATCGCTAATGTTTCCAGCTCAAAACTGTGATACTTTGCCTCAGTCTCTGTACTTCGCTTTAAAAATTTAATACGGGATGGAGCTTTCCGTCTTCTTTGCTTTGTATTAAAACCGCACCGAAACTGTTAGCACTTGCATCGCAATGCAATTCAACCTCATCTCTTCCATATTTGTACTGGCAATCATTATATCATCCATATATACGATGACTTTATTTTCCCGTATTAAATCTTACAAAGCGTTGGAATACTGCTGATGCATAATGCCCATAGGCATCCTTAAAAATTCAAATTGCCCTAATGGAGTCACGAACGATGTGTATTTAACTGAATCATCGCCAACGAATACGTGAAAGTATCCATTCTTTAAATCGAGCTTTGAAAACACGCTTTTATTCACTAACTTGTCTAAAAGATCATCTATTAATGGCAACGGATAATTGTCCTTTATTAAAACTTTATTCAATTTTCTATAGTCTATACATAAACGCAAATCTCCTGTTTTTTTCTTTACTAGCACAATAGGGGAAGCATATTCTGAATCACTATTTCTTATTATGCCTTTGGCTAAATATTCGTCTAATAGTTTTTGCAGCTGCTCTTTTTCACTAAATGAAAGTCGCCTAGGAGAGCAACTGAATGGTTTGGAATTTTCTAAACTAATTTTCATTTCGCATCTGGTAAATGGAGTATCTGGTCTTTTCGCATTAACATATGATTCTTCGACCATTTTAACAAATTCACATTTTGTTTTATATCTTACATCACCACCACAATTATAGTCTACAAACTGATTATCAACCACGTTAATGTTGAACATTTCAGTTTCAAAATTGTCTGCTAAGACATTTCGCTGTATCTCACCAACACATTGACTGTTTCTTAAATGCGATTGAAATTTTTCCATCTGCCTGTCTATTGACTTCTCTCTAACGGTTGTCTCATTGCTCAGAGGCTTATCCTTAGCCTTTCCATTTTTCGTGGTAACGTTTTTTAACAATATTTTTTCATCAGTGGACTCGCATATAGATAGCTTTTCTTTAATAGTTTCTTTTTCTAAAAATCTTTTCTTAGCAATTTCATTTTCTAAAGATATTTCCCTAAAAGTTTCATTTTCTGTAACAGTTGCATTTTCTAACATTTTTTCCTTAACAGTCTCATTTTCTGTAACAGTTGCATTATCTAACAGTTGTTCCTTAACAGTCTCATTTTCTGTAACAGCTGTAACTGCAATCGCAATTGGCTACTACGGCAGTTGCTACTCGTAGTTGTTGATTTTTTTTTTTCAGATGTTTTAGTCATATTATTCATGTTTTCATTAATACCAAGGGGGCCTAAATTTATGCTCAAACCATATTGATTCATAAAATCCCTTCCCAGGACTACATCGTGTCTCATTGAATCGTTAGCGACGACAATCATCTCAAATTGAATTTTTATTTTTTCTTTAAAAATGAAACAGAAAGTTTTTCCAAATATTTTAAGTTGGCTCTTATTTAGCCCATAATACACTTGATCAACAGATTTTAATGATACTTCAAATGGAATTTTTGATTGTTTAATAAATGATATCGCGCTCCCCGAATCTATTAGACATTCTGCAGAAATGTGTGAATTAGTAAAAGATACAAAGAAAATGTTTAACTTTCTTACATAGTTGTTGGCGCTGCTGCTGTTGTTGCTTTTTCTTAGAGGGCATTGTCCCACAAAATGGCCCATTTCTCCACAAGCGAAACAAGATCCAGGTGCCCTTACTGGCTTGCGGTAGTCTTTGGCAAAATGCCCCTTAGAGTTGCAGTTCCTGCAGTGCATGTTGTTGACATCCGCCGCATCCGATTTCGCCATATTTGGTTTGTAGCCTCCGGTTTGTTGTGGAAGGCGTATATTGGCAAAGGCTAGCTGCAGTTGCTCCGGATTGGTGAACCTTTGGATGCGGGCTTGATCGCGTAAGCTCGCCGATGGGATTCCCTCGATGATATGTTCGATCAGCTCCTCCATGTCCATGTTGACGGATTGGGACATCATCCTTTTTTTTTCGTAATACACTGTAAAACGCTCATTTACTTGCCATTTGCGTTGCTCAAATTTTCGACGCAGCTCAGATTTGGACGTTGTCTCTCCAAATGCTACGACCAGTTGCTCACACAGCCTTTCGAAAGAAGCTAGCATCCGAGTTGGGTTGGCGTGAAGCCAACGCTGTGCATCACCTTTTAGTTTGGTAACGAACAACATTCGTAAGGCGTCATCATTTAGATTATATATTTGGCCTATGTTTTTGAGGTGATCCACCCAGTTGCGTGCGCAAATATTCCATTCGAAATCGAAATTGAATTGTTGACGTTGCCACCCGGTAAATTTTCAATTGAATTTGCAGGGCTACCTAAATTGTAACCGTCGCCAAGTGTCTGCTCTTGTTGTGTATGTGTGGCGGCGCGTGTCTCTTCTTGTTGTTGTATATGTGTGTCGGCGCGTGTCTCTTCTAACTGTTGTTGAATTTCGCCACGCGCTTCTGCTTATTGCAATGCGTTTTACTGCGTAATAAGCGCTGCCCTCAATTGCGTGATGATTCTGAGAAGTTCATTTCGATCTGGAACATTCTCGGAAACGCCTTCCTGTGACGATTGCGTTGTAATTTCAGGATAGGTGCCGGGCTGATCTTCTCCAGCATTTTGGATGGCTTCTTCCTCTGGTACTTGTCCTCGTTGTTCAAGCGGTATTTGCGCTAGACGAGCCATCAATTCGGCTTTAATACCTTGGGTTGGTAATCCCAACGCAGCAAGCCACCTTTTAATTGAGTCACTGTAAACTTGTTGAGATCGGCCTGGTACATTTTGTTTGTAGGTTTGACCACTTCTGAATTTGTGGAAGCTTAAATGTAGTACACTCAATGTTTTTAGCACTTCCTCTTTATTCGATCTTAATGTTATTTTTACATAGGTCTAACATAAGCTCAACATAGGTTTAACAAACTTAACATAGTCATCGTGTTATATAAGTATCGATATATCAGTGTGACCCTCTACCAGCCTTCTACAATTTGGTTATTATAACCGAAACAGCTAAAGATTCATTTTCTCCCCTGATTGAGTTTATTATATTTAGAGCATCTATAAAACTTGTCAAGTTTTCAGCTTTACCATCAAAGTCAGGTATACGCTTTGATGCTGTATTTAGAAAATCAATATTTGTTTGCGCCATTGTATTTTCTGTTTTAATATTATCGGACAGTTCCTGATCTGATAGTTCAGCTAATGTTAATATAGCTGGAAAAGTTAAGTTTAACATCTTTTTCTTCGATGTCGGTATATTTTTCTTCCTGCTCGGTGTCATCTAAATTTATTTCTTCTGGTTTTTTTGTATTCTCATAAACAAAAAAACTACAGTTATTTAAATATAACAATAAAAATAGTTTCCAAAAATTAAAATTAATGTTTTTATGCAATATTTAAGACAATCAATAAGTTAAGAATGTCAGAGCGGGACGCCAATACATGCATGTCTGCGTGAGCTTATCGGAAGCATTATTGAACTCTTGGATTGCCATTTTTATTGCCAGTGAAATTTGATGACCAACTGAACGAGTGATTGGAGGAGTGTGCACCGAAATTTTTGGACCGAAATTTTTGAAATTTCAGTAGCCTTAGATGTGGCCGGAGTTGAAACTTTCCGTATAGTGGCTGGAGAAGGTGTTCTACCAAGTAGGGAACTTGGAAGAGAGCTGGAGCGTCTATGCGTAGTCGTGGGTACAATAATGTGTTTCTTAGTGTCTTTACCACTATCAATTGGCATAACAAGCTTTCAAAAAAGCGAAAAAAAATGCAATTGATGCTGGTGACGGAGCCAGAAACGTGAAACAGAAGAGCGTAGGAAATCGGACGAGCAGAATTTCTTGTTTTAACAATAAACAAGAATGTTCTACAAATAGAACGGAACTTTATCGAAACTTTTGAGCGAGGAATTTGTTGTTAGGTTACAAAGCAACACGTTGTTTTTTTTTTGGGAAAAAAATAGCAAAAAAAAATTAAATTAATATATTTATAATACAAATATTATTTTATAATTATCGATATATTTTATTGAGTGATAATAATTATCGAGAGAAAGAAACGCAAAATAATTTATAAAAAAATAGTAAATTATAATGTAAAAAATAAATAAATGATTATTTATTATTAGGAGATATTTTCTCAGACGGAGGAAAATATATTCGATAATTTTTGCAATGTTGCAGCGCTTTGTAATACCACAATGCACAATGAGACGATAAAATAAAAATTAAGTGATTTTGAAAGTCACGGTTGCCCACTAAGTGATATTTAATATTTGAGCTAGTGCAGCCCTGGAACGATAACACTGAGTGAGGTATGGTCGGTCGATTGTGATCGAACTGCGATCACTAAGTCGAACTGCGATCACTATGGCTGAGAAAGGTAAACAATGAATAATTTATTTGCCTAAATGCAATAAATTTCGAGTGTCGAGTTTTCCCTTTATTTTTGAAAACAAATAAAAATGTGTGTATGGTGTATGTAATTAAATACTTATATGTCTATTTATTTAATAATACGACTATGTGTCTTGTTGTGCTGGTGCAGCCGAAATATTGCTGCCGGTCAAAATTTATTGATCTTTAATAAATGAAACAAAAAAAGGTGGAAGGCGAGGTGTTAACTTCTTTTTTATTATTAAATTGGGACGTACAATTGCCGCTTGAGGTTGGGACCTTGGCAATGTAGTTTAATGGGCAACGTAAGTAGGTGACAAGAAATATATATATGTTTGTAAATTATACATTCATATATTACCATACGACTTTTATTTGGAGATTGTATGTACCTTTGTTCAAAAAAGGGGTAGAAGAAGGTACATACATATATGTGGCAGAGGCTTGCAAATACAAGTATAATGGATAAGACTGTGTGTAATTTGTCTTTTCATACATATATATGTATGGACAATTTTGAAAGATGGCAGTCGTCTGTAAGTAAGTATGTGCTTACAAATGCAGCACATATGTACATACAGAGATGCCGGTCGCTAATTGCGAGGTTAGAAAGAAAAGGAGAAGAGATCTCTCTTTTCGCACAGGAAAAATGACACACAGCCCTCTGCCGTATAAGATAAGTAAAAAAAAGTGTAGTACATATCTGTGTGGGATCCTGACAAGATGCCGTCTTCGTTTGGTTCGAGCGGAGTGGGGGGATGATAATCCAGCGATGTAAGTCCAAAACGTAGAAATAAATATGATCCGGCTCGAAGGACCAATGTTTGTTTTGGCGGCCTTGTATAGAGTCTTCTTTCGTGGTAGGGATCGTTGGTGGGGGTGAAGTCCTGCTGTTGGAGGTAAAACCGACGCGAAAACAATTCGAAAAGAAAAGAACAATGCGGGGCGCGTGGCGTTCACTTCACTATATATTTTTATACTAAACTTCATTTACATAAATTTATGTACTTAATCCTAACTTAACATTACATTGGATAAAACAGCGCGAGAGCCCTTAGTGACTCTCGCACTGTTTACGTCAATATGCTGCCTACTTTTAGGCGGCGGGTTTCGGCGTAAACAATGACAATGTAACGGTAATAGCATCAGCAGGGGACACGATACATTCGAGTTTCGAAGAACTTGATGAAAACTTGTTTATCTCGGAAAAACCCTTAAATGAATACAACATACAACTTATATTTGAAACCGGCTTAAACTCAAGAGCCGTTTCGACCACCCCCTTTAGAAACAAAATCAGACGAAAAACTTATGAACCTGACTTTACGGACGACATAGTAATTAGACTATTAAAGAACTACCTTAGGCCAGATAAAACTTGCGCAATTCTTGCACCAGACCCCATTTTTAAAAAAATCCAAAAATCGTACTCTAAATATTTCGCACATAGCAAAGTTTATAAAGCGATAAGGTACACAACATATCTTGAATACATTAACGACACAGACGGACAGGAAAAGAAAATTATAGAACAGCATGAAAATTCCAATCACAGAGGCATAGATAAGGTAAACGCCCAATTGAAAAGAAAATACTATTTCCCAAATATGAAACAAATAATGATAAAAACCATTAACAACTGTGACATACGTAAACTACTAAAGTATGACCGATCGCCACCCAAAATTAAATATCTAGAGACAGAAACCCCCTCAACACCTATGCAAATTATACACACGGACTTATATACAATCAACGGAAACTATGTAATGACTATAATTGACAAATTCTCTAAATTCGCTGCGGCTTATACGATCCCCACTAGAAACAGTATGAACATTGTAAAATCAATGCAACAGTTCATACAATATGGTATTTCGGTATTCCAAGCAAGATAATTTACGACCAAGGAGCCGAATATAATTCGAACTTGTTCAAAGATTTTTGCTAACAATACGGAATAAAATTGCACATGACATCTTTCCAACAGTCATCAAGCAATGCACCAGTAGAAAGACTACATTCAACTTTAACAGAAATATATAGGATAATAGTAGAGAAGAACAAGTAAGAAGAAAGATGTGACAAAGTTCACAAACTATACATTTGTAAATCTAAGCTAGACGTAACTCCAAATGGAGAAGAGAGGTGTCTTCGAGTAATATCCAATACGGACTTGGCAGTTTGCGACGCGATCAAAGTTGACGAACAGGATCGAATTCTGGAACCTGAAAAGGGAAACATTTTGGTGCTAAATGGAGTCCGAACGCAATTACAATCAAATTGCGTGAGACCATTCCAAGTAACGGAGAATGCCATTACTACGTATAAAGACTGCAATATTACAATTAATGGATTCACCTATGGAAACGAAGCAATAAAGATGGATGACAAAATCAAACTCGTCATACCCTTGTTCAAAGGAGTGGAAATTAATAATACAATGGATGACTTAAAGCTACAGAAGTTGCATTGGGAAAGTTTATCTACATCGGTCTGGCCATACTAACAGTGACCGTCATAACTATAGTGGTCATAAAGAGGAGAACTGCCGTATTCACACCGTCGCCACCACTGGTAGATTTCGTTCCGACACTTCCTTCGACGTGGCCGTCACTTCAATCCAGGGGGGGAGGAGTTACCAGTTACAGTTACCACTGTACCTTCCCTGCTCTAACAGAAACCGTCCAGATTGCGCTGAATGACAACAGCATCAAAGGCCACAACAACAACAGCCCAGCAGTCCACATATTATAGGAACATATACGAACAACAACATTTTGCGAAATAAAAAAACGACGCACATGTTGACACACACACCTTGAGCATACATGCTCTCGAAAATTCTAGAAACAGATTCCATCATAATGGTAATGTTGCATCAGCCTTTAAACGCGATGTGATTGGTCAGCTACGCATTTTGTAGCTAAGAAAGGACCGTTATAACGAGGCGTTGTTGCTGACGCCGAATGGAGAAAAACAGCGTGAACAATTTTTTTTGTTGCGACGCACTTTCAATTGCAAATTGGTCGTGCATAAAACCGCATGTCAGTTGAAATGAACATAGGAATATTGTCAAAGTAAATTACCGAATAAAATTGAATTAAGAACATAAACGTTTGTTGAGGAATTTAATAATTGACAAGAATATTAAACCAAATGTTACATGGAGCTATGGCCCATTTATAACTGGCGCAGCCGGACCTAAAGAGCTATGCAGTGGACTCCCGTATATTGGATATTCATGTAAGACAGCAACGGTAGTAGTGAAAACTAAAATATTAACAAAATAAAAATTATAATGCAAAGTTACACAATCAATCTCAGTACGAAAATCACAATGCATTGTCAGCGAAAACCCGGTGGTAGCACTTAACGGCATTTGGCACCCAAAGCCGATATACGGCATCACTGCCTTATTGGCAGACTCTGCCGTCACACCGTATACGGTTAGAAACAGCGATCCCTGGGCTCTGTCATTGCCGTGCAGCCACTTAGCTGGCCGACACAGCGCTCAGGGCGATCCTTTAGGATTCGGCCGGTGTGACATAACCTCTGGCCGGGGTTACATAACCTCTGACCCGGCGTGTCATAACCGTGACATAACCTCTTGCCGGCGTGGCATAACCTAGTCACCGCCTTGCCTTATTGTTTTTGCTGCTTTGAGCTGCACTGCGCCGTTGGAATTGTCGGTCCTGCATGTGAACAACCTTATTGTTGAAAAATTCAACTTTAAATTTGTACGTGACATTTCTTCTTTTAAAATTAGTCTCCCAGCAGAACACTTTAAAGACGTTTGCGCTGCTTCATTTTGGCCGCCCGATCTAATTGTTAAGGAGTTTACTCCAAAACAAAAGCGCCGAATTTCAGTTACTCTTCCCACATTGGCTGTTACATCGCCAAGTGGCACTTCAAAGAAATCCAAGTCGCCAAAAAACTAAAATTTCCTCTTGCCTCGGAAAATGTCAGAGAACCTATTAAAAATCATTCTTCCTTAATTCTTTCCTATCAAAATGTAAGAGGCCTTTGTAGTAAAATCTCTAGTCTTTACCTTAATATTCTTGCATTTTCCTCCTGCTTTTACCGAAACCTGGCTAAAACCAGAGATTCTAAACTCTGAAGTCTTTCCAGAAAGGTACACTATATACAGGCTTGATCAACCTGACCGACGGGGTGGTGGAGTACTGATTGCAGTAGACTCCAACAATGAGTCGGACCTCTTACAACCGGAGATTCAATTGGACATTGAATTCATTTGTGTAAAGCTACACTTTCCCGGCTTTCTCTTATTCATAACTTGCTCTTATATTCCGCCGTCATCGGAATCATCAGTCTACTCGCAACACTTGTCTGCGATTACGACTGTTTTTAACCTGTTATCAGACAGGGATCACTTCATAGTCCTTGGCGACTTTAACATTTCCGAATGTAATTGGACATTTGGTGTCGAGGGAAATTTCCTTTTGCCTTCCAGGCAACATGACCTACTTGACGGCTTGTTTGACATGTCTTTGTCGCAGGTCAATCATGTCAAAAACTCCTTGAATAGATCACTCGATCTATGCTTCGTCTCTGATCCTGCCAAGGTAAATAGGGCGCAACCACTTACCTTACCAGAAGACCCTTATCATCCCACCTTCGAAGTCAATTTCGACTTGGGTATTAGTATTATGGATAAAACTGAAAGGCCGTGTAGTCGTGTGCGCTGTTTTAAAAAAGCAGACTTTATAAAGTTAAATTATTTAATTTCATATTGCGATTGGTCTGATTCGTATTTATCAACTAACAAGTCAGTTGCCGTAAATATATTTTATAACACCCTAAACTGTGCCTTTGACGTCTGTGTCCCGTTCTTTTATCCGACATACTCGAGTAAGCCCCCTTGGTTATTAAAGAGCTGTCTCGCTTAAAAAACTTAAAGAGCAGCTTATTCAAGAAGTATAAGCAGACTAACTCTCCTATAGTTTTTTCCCGCTACCTAACAGCTCGGACAAACTTTACCGTGCAAAACGCGAAATGTTATAAAAACTATTTGACCCGATGCAGGATTCAGTTTTTTCAAAATCCTAAACAATTCTATAGTTTTGTTAACATGAAGCGTAGGTCAGCGATGTTTCCTTCTAAACTTATGTTTGATAATGCTGAGGCGGACACAGACCAGGCTATTTCCGATATGTTTGCCAAGTTTTTTCAAACAACTTACATCATCTGCTACACCAAAGTTTCACTCTTATCCATATAGTGTTCCCAGTTCGAATGGCATCTTCACTCCGTTACTCAACGAAAGTTCTCTATTTAAGGATCTTTGCTCAGTTAAACCAGTCTTCTCACCTGGTCCTGACGGTATCCCTGCATGTGTACTTCGGTACTGTGCTAGCTCACTTTGCAAGCCATTGCTCAAACTATTTTCGCTGCCCTTAGAAACTTCCTCCTTTCCATCCATCTGGTAGGAATCATTTATTATTCCTTTACTTAAAAAGGGCACCAAGTCTGAAGCAAACAATTATAGAGGTATCTCTAAATTATCGGCTATACCTAAATTCTTTGAGAACGTTATAACTCCTCACTTGCAACATTTTAGCAGATCCGTTATATCTCCTTTTCAACACGGATTCGTGAAACGTCGTTCTACTACGACTAATTTGCTTGAGCTGACATCCTTTATTATTAAAGGTTTTCAGAAAAATCTTCAAACTGACGTCATTTATACTGATTTCAGTAAAGCATTTGACTCAGTCAACCATTCACTTCTTGCACATAAACTACACCTAATCGGTTTCTCGCCAAAACTTCTTAATTGGATTGTAAGCTATTTGGGTGACAGAACCCAACGAGTCCTCTTTAAAAATAATCTTTCTTACCCGGTTCATGCCACATCCGGTGTTCCACAGGGGAGCCATTTAGGCCCCCTTCTTTTTACGCTTTTCATCAATGACCTTCCATTAGTCATACTTAACTCGCGTACTCTCATGTATGCGGATGATGTCAAGCTCTGTTTTCAATTTGGAGATGACCGCTGTCAGTCTCGCCTTCAATCCGATCTAGATTGTTTCTACTCTTGGTGTCGTGCAAATTTGCTTAATCTGAACAGCTCCAAATGCAAGCTGATGACATTCTCACGAGCCTGTCCAAGGCACGTATCTTACTATCTTTGTGGTTGTACCTTGGAAAGAATTTCTTTGGCTGATGATCTTGGTGTCCGTTTGGACCATAAACTTAAGTTTAGTGAACATATATCATCAATGGTTAATAAAGCTATGGCCGTGCTCGGCTTTATTAAGAGATGGTCTAAAGAGTTTGATGACCCCTTTCTCACAAAGACTCTGTTCACCTCACTTGTTCGCCCAATTTTTGAGTACGGATCATGTCTTTGGAGTCCACAGTACACAGTTCACAAGGACCGCATTGAATCCGTCCAGAAAAACTTTTTAATTTTTGCCTTAACTGGGATGAAAACTCAAGACTGCCCTCCTATCCTAGTAGACTTCTGTTACTTAATCTGCCATCTTTAGCCAATCGTAGAACCATGCTTGGTGTTGTGTTTATTAATAAGCTTATTCAAGGGGACATAGACAGTGACGACTTGCTTAGCCGGTTTAACTTTTCTGTCCCTAGTAGAATCACCCGTAATTTCCTTCCACTAACACTTCATAATTGTAGATCGAACTATGCCCTGCATGAACCTTTCAGGGCATTGTGTTCGGACTGATAAGATATAAGTTATGTTTAGATGCATTTATAACGGGAGTAAGGGGACCGCTAGGCCTTTAAGGGCCCTAAGATCCAGAACCCTGACCGAAGCCTATGAAGAGGCACTAAAAGAAAAGGAATTATATTTCCAGGAGAGAAAAAGAAAACAATTCGATCAGAAAGGATCAGGACAGGAGAAAAGGAGAAAAAACACAGATCAGGGTCAAGTAGTTCAAGTATTGACTAGCAACAACGGAAATAGAAACTTCAATAACCGTTTTGGATCCAATCAGGCTCCACAACAGTATAGTTCCAACAATAGTGCTTGGACAAACAATTATAACAGAAACAACCAATCAAATACACGGGCAATAATGGCCAAGCCAGAAAGACCAGACTATACGAGCGGACGGACACAAATGAGTTCCTTTAACCGTTCGGGGCAATCGTATAACATCAACGGACAAACTCAAAACGATGAGCAGACACACTACACCTAACAAAATTTTCAAGAATTAGCCTCGGAAGACAGACGGGATATATAGACAGACACAAACACAGACATGGTTCGACTCTTCCTTATGTGACAATAGACTCACCGTTTGGAAGACAACTTAAATTTTTACTAGACACAGGGGCTACTCATTCATTCTTAGACACCAAATTTAAGACGACCACTACTAGAATTAGATTAAAAACAGATTTTAAAATCAAAACAGTTTTGAACGAACACACATTAAAGGAAAAAGCAGAATTCAAAGGCTTTAAAGAATTTAAGACAAATATAACATTTACATTTCTGTTGTTCAAATTTCATGACTACTTTGATGGCATACTAGGCATAGATTTGTTGTCACAATTTAAAGCAAATATCGATTTAAAGAATCTGGTGTTACGCACCGAGTCCGCTCAAACACCAATTATATTAAAACAGAATAGGACAACGGAAGTTTATCTGCTAGAGCCACAAGCAGTGGTAGCTCTTCCGGTTAACATAAAAGAAGGGGAATTTAATTGTAAAGAAGTTGAAATATGTAAAAATGTGTTAGTGACAGAAGGATTATATCAAGAGATAAAGCAATAAAGCTTACAAAAAAAAGGGGGGTATAATATATAAAAAAAAAAAAGACAAGCAATGAAGCTTACGCAAACAAGTGCGAGACATACGAGGGTCGTTTGATAAGTCCGTGACTTTTTGTATTTGCCGCGCACCTGCTCTAAATACAACACTGCTCCTGTCAGCAGTTATCGATTAACAGCTGACTGTAAAATTTTTGAGAAAGCTGCGTTTTTTGGTTTGCGTTTTATAGGCATTGAAAGCAGACGATCTCGTGAATTTTAACGAAAATGGAAAAAAGTGAATTTCGTGTGCTAATGGCAAAATTTCATAAATTGGGCTACGAACTGCTACCCCATCCAGCATATTCTCCAGATTTAGCCCCTGTGACTATTTTTTGTTTCCAAACATGAAGAAATGGCTCGGCGGTAAGAGATTCGGGTCAAATGAAGAGGTCATCACAGAAACAAACGACTATTTTGAGGGCCTTGAGAAAACCTATTATTTGGAAGGAATAAAAAAAATTGGAAAAACGCTGGACTAAATGTATAGAGCTAAAAGGAGATTATGTTGAGAAATAAAACGCTTCTTTGACGAAAAAAATATATTTTATTCAAAAAGTCACGGACTTATCAAACGACCCTCGTATCAAGAATAAAGAAATAAGGGTTAATCTGAAGAGGTACCACCTGAATGACGAGGACGGGAAATAGTTCAATTACCATAACATTCAGAGTTGCAGGGCGCAAAGCATGATGTTTTTTGTGAATATACCCGAATTCGTTGTTTAAAGAGACGCAATCTGATTATTAGGGCCACTTAAAGTAATATGAGAATTAACAAATACGAAACGAAAACCAATAAACTACCGATTGCACCAGATTCATAACTTTACACATGTACATCATAACTAAAAAATTCTTCATTACAGGAAATTTTAGAAGACACCATTACATCAACTAGCACTACAACACAACGGTTAACAAGACAAACAAAATAAAATAAGTTAATTAAGAATAACATTAACACACACACACACTATAAATTAAAATATCAACACACATTAAAAATTAAGATAAAAACACACCAACACACATTGTTCCGAATAGTAATCAAATTACACACGAATTATATAAGAAGAGAAGAGTAAATAGAACATAGTTGAAATACTGAAATAGGCTCGATAGAACTTACAGAGAGAGTTCAGGAAATTTTATAAGACACCATTACATCAACACACACCACAACACAACGGTTTACAAGACACACAAAATAAAATAAGTTAATTAAGAATATCATTAATACACACACACACATTATAAATTAAGATAACAACACACATAAGAAACTAAGACAACAACACACATTAGAAACTAAGATATCAACACACGTTAAAAATTAAGATAACAACACACCAACACACATTGCTCCGAATAGTAATCAAATCACACACGAATTATATAGGAAGAGAAGAGTAAATAGGAATTCACTGGACATAATTAAAATACTAAAATAGTCGAGAAAAAATTTACAGTTGTATAGAGTTAGTTCATGTCGAATATCAAAAGGTCGTTTCCAAACACCAGAAGTAGAAATAGAGCTGAAAGAGAAAGATTAGCATCAAGGTCTTTAGAGTCCATTAAAGAAGATTTTATCCTAGGTAGAGAAACCGTCCCGACGATAATGACTTCTAACGCTCCGCCAACATCGGCACTCCAAACTCCGCCACCAACGGTAAACACCAGCCCCAATGACATATTTAACACCTTACGGATTCCAGACGCAATTAGATTTCTCCCGACATATGACGGAAATTTTAAGACCCTTAACGACTTCATTACGAACGTCGATGAAATTCTGATGATGATCAAGGGAGCAGATCAAACTCCTTAAGGTTATCTATTAATGAGAACTATTAGAAACAAGATAGAAGGACGAGTGAACGAAGTCTTAATTACAGTGGGAATCCCTCTTAATTGGGACACTATTAGAGAGACACTTCGCGCTAACTTTACGGACAAACGAGAAGAAACTTCCTTGTTACAGGAAATTCATCTAATTAAGATAAAAGATCTTTCTTTAACTAGACTATACGAACAGATATCGGAAGTTAAACTGGCATTGTTTAATGTCATAGAGACTAAAGAAAAGGAACAATCAGTAGTGAAAGCAAAAAAAGAATCATACACAAAGTTATGTCTAGACGCATTTATAACGGGAGTAAGGGGACCGCTAGGCGCCTTTATAAGGGTCCTAAGACCCAGAGCCTATGAAGAGGCACTAAAAGAAAAGGAATTCGATCAGAAAGGATCAGGACAGAAGAAAAGGAGAAATAACACAGATCAGGGTCAAGTAGTTCAAGTATCGACTAGCAACAACGGAAATAGAAACTTCAATAACCGTTTTGGATCCAATCAGGCTCCACAACAGTATAGTTCCAACAATAGTGCTTGGACAAAAAATTATAACAGAAACAACCAATCAAATACACGGGCAATAATGGCCAAGCCAGAAAGACCAGACTATACGAGCGGACGGACACAAATGAGTTCCTTTAACCGTTCGGGGCAATCGTATAACATCAACGGACAAACTCAAAACGATTAGCAGACACACTACACCCAACAAAATTTTCAAGAATTAGCCTCGGAAGACAGACGGGACAGACACAAACATGGTTCGACTCTTCCATATGTGATAATAGACTCACCATTTGGAAGACAACTAAAATTTTTAGTATACACAGGGTCTACCCATTCATTCTTAGACCCCAAATTTACCACGACCACTAATAGAATTAGATTAAAAACAGATTTTAAAATCAAAACAGTTCTGAACGAACACACATTAAAGGAAAAAGCAGAATTCAAAAGCTTTAAAGAATTTAAGACAAATATAACATTTACATTTCTGTTCTTCAAATTTCATGACTACTTTGATGGCCTACTAGGCATAGATTTGTTGTCAAAACTTAATGCAAATATTGATTTCAAAAATCTGGTGTTAACGAGTCCGCTGAAATACCAATTATATTAAGACAGAATAGGACAACGCAATTTTATCTGCTAGAGCCACCAGCAAAAACAGTGGTAGCTCTTCCGGTTAACATAATAGAAGGGGAATTTAATTGTAAAGAAGTTGAAATATGTAAAAATGTGTTAGTGACAGAAGGATTATATTGAGTAAAGGATAATGTTAGTTACATGGAAGTAGTCAACTATTCAGACAAAGAACAGAAGATTTATTTAGATTCACCATTGACAGTAGAAGAATGGAAAAACGAAGAATTTGTAGAAGTGAACGTGAGTACATTAATAACGGACGAACAAACAAATAATAAGATAGATTTTAACCAATTACACATCGAACATTTAAATAAGGAAGAGGAAGTTGAATTAAAAAAACTACTTTGCCAATTCCCAAAGATCTTTCGCAAGGAAACGGACAGACTATCATTCTCAAACTAAATTAAACATTTTATCCCCACAACAGACGAAATCCCAATTTATTCAAGACCATTTAAATACGCCCAATGCGAGAAAATAGAAATTAATAAACAGATTCAGAAGCTTTTAGAATAAGATATCATTCGTAACAGCCATTCCCCTTGGAGTGCTCCAGTGTGGTTGGTCCCCAAGAAGATAGACGCTTCGGGCCAACAAAAATGGAGAATGGTAGTAGATTTCAGGAAACTTAACGACAAAACGGTAAAAGATAAATACCCTATGCCGGCCATTAACGATGTGCTGGATAAAATAGGCCGGGCCAAATAGCACTTGATCTAGCAAGTGGCTATCACCAAATTGAAATGGCCAAGCAAGACTGCCTTCACAGCAGTAGGTGGCCGCTATGAGTTTACAAGAATGTTGCCTAGTTTATCTTGACGATACCGTCATATTTTCAGCATCCCTTCAACAGCACATAGGGCACCTAAGATCCGTTTTCGACAAACTGGCACAGGCAAATTTAAAATTACAAAAAGACAAATCAGAATTCCTTAAAAAGGAAATCGAGTACCTCGGACACATTGTAACAGCCGACGAAATTAAGCCAAATCCCAAAAAACTAGAGACTATAAAAAAATGCCCCATACCACAAACAAAGAAAGAAATAAAGTCGTTTCTAGGACTCTTAGGGTATTATAGAAAGTTTATTAGGGATTTCGCTAGAATTACGAAACCACTAACTAAACAATTAAAAGGGAAACAAAAAACCATAAATATAGATAGCGAATATAAAGACACATTCGAGAGTTGCAAAATGCTCTTGTGTTATGACCCGATACTACAGTATCCAGATTTTTCCAAACAGTTTATTTTGACCACTGACGCTACCAACGTCGCAATAGGTGCAGTATTGTCACAAGGTACATTTGGAAAAGATAAACCAGTATCTTTTGCTAGTCGGACACTTTCAGATACAGAAATAAACTTTTCTACAGTAGTAAAACAAATGTTGGCTAGCATTTGGGCCACAAAATATTATAGGCCTTACCTATACGGACAAAAATTCAGAATAGTTACAGATCACAAACCACTTACGTGGTTGATGAGTTTTAAAGAACCCAACTCAAAGCTAGTTCGTTGGAAATTACAACTCTTAGAATATGATTTTGAGGTGATCTATAAAAAAGGATCCCAAAACATAGTCGCAGACGCACTAAGCCGGGTGCAAATTGAAGTTAATTATAATGACAATGTATCGGTAATAGCATCAGCAGGGGACACGATACATTCGAGTTTCGACCACCCCCTTTAGAAACAAAATCAGACGAATAATCTATGACTGACTTTACGGACGACACAGTAAATAGACTATTAAAGAACTACCTTAGACCAAATAAAACTTGCGCAATTTTTGCATCAGACCCCATTTTTAGAAAAATCCAAAAATCGTACTCTAAATATTTCGCACATAGCAAAGTTTATAAAGCGATAAGGTGCACAACATATCTCGAAGACATTAGCGACACAGACGGACAGGAAAAGAAAATTATAGAACAGCATGAAAATTCCAATCACAGAGGCATAGATGAGGTAAACGCCTTATTGAAAAGAAAATACTATTTCCCAAATATGAAACAAATAATTATAAAGACCATCAATAACTGTGACACATGTAAACTACTAAAGTATGACCGATCGCCACCCAAAATTAAATATCTAGAGACAGAAACCCCCTCAACACCTATGCAAATTATACACACGGACTTATATACAATCAACGAAAATCATGTAATGACTATAATTGACAAATTCTCTAAATTCGCTGCGGCTTATACGATTACCACTAGAAACAGTATAAACATTGTAAAATCAATGCAACAGTTCATACAATATTTCGGTATTCCAAGCAAGAGCCGAATATAATTTGAACTTGTTCAAAGATTTTTGCAAAAAATACGGAATAGAATTGCACATGACATCTTTCCAACAGTCATCTAGCAATGCACCAGTAGAAAGGTTACATTCAACTTTAACAGAGATTTATAGAATTATCATAGAAAAGAAAAAGGCAGAGAATTTACAAATAGAACATGACAGTATTTTAACGAAAACGTTAATTACCTACAATAACGCTATCCATTCAGCAACAAAACTCACACCTTTCGAACTATTCTCAGGTAGAACCCACTCCTTTCAAACAATTAAATGCATTTAGAGAAAACTTTACCCGGATATAGCAAAGCAAATGAGTTTGATTAAAAGTCAGAATATAGAAAAATTAAACAAAGATAGAGAAGACCCACAACAATTAGAAACAGGAGAAACAATATTTAGAAAAGAAAACAGAAGGAATAAGTTAACACAAAGATTTACTAAACACAAAGTACTAGAAGACAGTGGGCATACATTAACCTCAAACAAAAAACAGAAGTTACATAAGTCAAAATTAAGAAAAGGCACTAAAAGTAACAATACAAATTGACTAGAAAACAATAACATTGAAAATACCCCATGAAAATATTTACAGGTTTGCCCTAGCAGAGGGTCAATTCGTTAACGTTCAGTACTTGGAACCAGGAACTCCGATGGTGAGACTAGAATTAGGAACACCTAAAAATATACATAACTATAGAGTTATAGCTCATATTATCTGTATTGAAGATTATAACAAGAATATAGAACAGGAAATATGGATGCAGAAGATTCTAATAGGATAAAAGATGAGTTCCAAAATATACATAATAGCTTAGGCGAATTAGCATCAGAAATTAATAACGAAAATGAAGTTGTAGTAAGATTCCAAAACATAACTAAACACATAAACCAAGAGCAACAGATAAAATTATGGATATATTTACAGAACAAAATGTTAAAATAGAATCAAAAGAACATCTATACAGACTATTAGAAATAGAAACATTTATAAACAAAACAAATGTTATTTTTTATATAAAAGTACCTATGTTCGATCTCGAAAATTATAAACTCGCTCACACTATACCAATACCCTTAAACAAAACAAAATATCTGCAAATTCCAAATTATATTTTATTTAACAAAGATGTCTTAAAATCTGTAAAAGAAAAAGTTCACGAACAATATATTTGTAAATCTAAACTAGAAGATATCCCTAATGGATACGAAAGGTGCCTTCGATCAATCGCCAACGCGGATTTGGCGGTCTGTGACGCGGTTGAATTTGACGACAAGGAACGTATCTTGGAACCTGAAAAAGGAAATATTTTGGTATTAAATGGAGTTCGAACGCAAATACACTCAAATTGCGCAAGGCCATTCCAAGTGACGGGAAACGCCATCATTACCTACAAAGACTGCAACCTGACTATTAATGGATTTACCTACGGAAATGCAGAGATAAAGATCGACGACTCAATAAAGCTTGTTATTCCCCTGGTCAAAAGGGTGGAAATCAATAACACAATAGAAGATCTAAACCTCCCAAAGCTGCATTTGGAAAACGCAAATAACCGGAATAAGTTGGTTTATATCCAAAACGTGACGCGAACCCACTTCGCAGCTATTTACATTGTTTTGGCCATACTAGCAGGGACCATCATAACGATAGTGATGGTGAAGCGGAGAACAACCATATTCACTCCATCACCGACACCAGCACAGTTCGTTCCGTCACATCCCTCGATGTGGCCGTCACTTCAATCCCGGGGGGAGGAAAGGGACAAATGCCGACTGGGCATTTTTTGCAACATTGTAGTTCTAAGAATCCGAAACCCATGTACCCATCAAGTAATGTTTGAACGAGCAGACGTGTTGTGAATTAATCTCGAAATATAAAAGCCAAAATTTAAAACAAAACAAGGTACCACCATTAAGGTTCTGAGGAAAGAGACGCTCCTCCCGTAATCTCGTTCTAACAAGTGATATTGGAACTCCGTTGGAACTATAACTCGTGCGCTCTCGGTCCCGTTGTTGAGCGAGCCGCTCAAGTTCAGTACACTCGTTGATGCTGCTCTGTTTGCGCTTATAGATCGGTTCCCGCTGTCTCGCTTACTCCTTTCTTAGGTATGTGGATGGTGGTGGTTTTTGCGAAGAGCGAGCCGTATACCATACACTGAAGCTAATGAGGCGTATTTGTTAGACTGATCTAAGGCTGGTCTGACTAGCACATACCCTTCTAAATAAATTAACAATTAATGACTTGTGAGGCTCAAAATTTGATTCCTCACAGCGTATTTATATGAATTCGTGTATATTCATGTACCATTTCATTGGTCAAACACAAATGTTTATATGTGTGTGTGTATATTCTGATATACAGTCCACTCCTTCAAAGACTAATATACAGAACTACTTCACGGCGAACACGCAAGGTGTTCTTCTCGGCACTGCGCTTATAAATATTTGCCATTTGGACATGACTTATGCACTGATCGATCCAGGATCAGAGGCTACGTTCATCTCCGAACGGATGTTTAACATCATAAAGCCCTCCCATCAAGCCGTGCAAGTTCAAGTAGCTGGCTTAAATCAAGCCATCTCAGCCAATCCGCTTGGCTTAAAAACTGAAGCCTGTGTTCTTCCTCAATTGGTAGGCAACCTTTCATTCTATTCAATTTCCAAGGATCTTCTGAATGACCTGCCAAACCTCCAACTCGCTGATCAGCATTTCCACCAGAGCTCTCAAATAGACGTGCTCTTAGGAGCCGACATTCTACCAGCTATTTTCAAGAGTGGCTCTGTATCCAAAGTATGTGGAACTCTGCTCGGTCAAGAGACCATATTCGGCTGGGTCCTTACTGGACCAGTAGCCAAGTCGAATCCCTCGACCGTCTCGTCCTTTACGACGAGGATAAAGATCAGCACAAAACAAAGGCTTGATGATCTTCTCACCAAGTTTTGGGTTGTGGAAGATCCACCAGCTAAGCTGGTAAAAGTTTCTGATTCACTTCCACTTCCAGAACCAAAGAGGGCAGTTATGTCGTTACACTCCCCTTTAAAAACCCTGAAACATTCGAACTAGGACATTCAAGGTCCATCGCACTCGCTCAGTTTCTCAGAAACGAATGTCGTTTAAAGAGAAACTTTCCTTTAAAAGAGCAGTACGACTCCATTATTCTGGAGTATTTAGATTTGGGCCACATGAGGCTTGTCTCCCCAAGACCTGCAGATCTTGAAATGGCGTTTCTTCCGCTTTGTTTTCAATGCCGACATCACAAAGATGTACCAGCAGATACTCGTCCACACGAGTCACACGCCATTTCAACGAATCCTGTTCAGAAACCCAAATGGCGAAGTCTGTGATTACGAACTCAACACAGTCACTTTCGGTGTAAACTGTGCTCCATTCCTAGCCATTCGGGTTCTCCAACAGCTTTCCCAGGACGTTAGCACACATCTTCCTCTCGCCAGCGACATCATATCCAACTACATGTATGTTATGTAGACGATGTCCTTGCTGGCGCGCACTCCATAAAGCGCGCCAAAATGTCCATAGAAGAGTTACGCAAAGCTCTTGAGACAGCTGGCTTTCCCTTAAGAAAGTGGACCTCCAACCACAAAGATGTGCTAGCTAATATTCCCAAGGACCATCTATTAAACGCCGATTTCCTCGAACTAGAGGAAGCGAGCTTAGCAAAGACTCTAGGTATACGCTAGCAAGCGCATACGGACGAATTCCTCTTTGCCCCCTCCGAATAGATGTGAGACAGTCTTACACTAAACGTGAAGTTCTATCTCACATCGCTAAATTATTCGATCCAGCAGGCTGGCTGGCACCATTTGTAGTCCGTGCCAAAATTTTCATGCAGGAGATATGGCTGCAAAATCTTGGATGGGATGAAAAATTGCCACTTGATCTCCAACAAAATTGGCAGGAATTCCTATCCAGCTATTCATCCTCTATAGAATTCGGATCCCAAGATGGGTCCAATATACTCCTTTAGCTAAGCTCCAAATCCCTGGCTTCTGCGACGCACCTCAGCGTGCATACGGAGCAGCTATCTATATCCGTGTTGAAACCCAGCACAATATTTCAAGCTCGCTCCTTGTAGCCAAGACCAGAGTAGCCCCTGTGAAGACTATCTCCTTGCCCCGATTAGAACTATGCGGTGCGTTACTGCTAGCCGAGTTATCTGCGACACTCCTCCCTCAGCTGCCAGTCAATAGTTACGAAGAGTACTATTGGACTGACTCCACAATTGTGTTAGCCTGGCTTAGTAAGACTCCATGAAATGGACGATCAACGTGGCTAACAGAATGGCTAAGATAACTCAGCTCACTAGTTCGAGCAAATGGTCCCACGTCAGATCCGAGCAGAATTCTGCTGATCATGCCAGTAGAGGTGTTTCGTCAGAAGACCTTATTGGCAATAATCTCTGGTGGCATGGACCCGATTGGCTGGTCCTTCCAGCAGAACAATGACCTGCTGCAATCAATATTGCCCATGAAACAGACGAGGAGCTTCGTCCTGTTAAATACAACTTAACTAAGTTGCCTCCATCATCCAGTTGCATCTTGGAGAGATTTTCCGAGCTCGACAAAGCCCTGCGGGTGATGTCCTACGCATACCGCTTTATTCAAAGGTGTCGAAAGCCGACCTACTTCCATCTATCATCAAGAGTGGCTCTGTGTCCAAAATCTGTGGAACTCTGTTCGGTCAAGAGTCCATATTCGGCTGGGTTCTCACAGGACCAGTAGCCAATTCGAATCTTACGACCATTTCCTTCTTTACAACTAGGATCAAGATCAGCACAGAACTAAAGCTTTGGGTTATGGAAGATCTATCAGCCAAGATGGTAAAATTTTCTGAACCTGAGTTTGAACACATATTTCCTTGCAACACTTCCAAAGAGGCCAGACATGTCCTTAGACTCCCTTTCAAAAATCTTGAAACCTTCGAAATAGGACATTCAAGGTCCATCGCACTCGCTCAGTTTCTTAGAAACGAATGTCGTTTAAAGAGAAACTTTCCTTTAAGAGAGCAGTACGACTCAATTATTCAGGAGTATTTAGATTTGGACCACATGGAGCCAGTCTCCCCAAGTAACGACTGCAACAATTTTTATCTCCCTCATCATGCTGTTTGCAAACCTGAGAGCACCACTACGAAAGTTCACGTTGTTTTCAACGCCTCCAGTCCGGCCTCCAACGTTATATGTATATATAAATATATATAATTTATATAGTAGCATAATATGCTTCTCATATTACGCTTACATTAACTTAAACCTAACAAAAACAACGCGCATACAATCTTGCGCGTGCATAAATACACAACATAACGTAACGAAACTTGAATCCACAAAAAAGTAAAGCGCATGATTGTTGTATAACTTCATCATTCTTTTTGCATGCACTTAAACACAAATAAATAAAAATTGCTGACAAACACATTTCCGTTTCTCACGACTCACTTCGAGCCGATCAAAACTCTGTACATTTAGTCTTAAGCTGACAGTTTTAAAATAAAGACGCTCACTGAAATTCTTCGTGTTTCAATTTATACTTGGCTTCAGCGTTGATCTTAGTCTTCGTTACAGACGGATCATTTATTCGACTCGAAATAGTAACTACGTAAGTGGCGCAGCCGGTAGGATGATACTAGTTGATGCGATATTAAACATATTCAATTCTCTGTGTATCATCCGCTAAAGAACTACAACTTCAATATCTCGCGTCGGTAAATCGGTACAATTGGTTCGAAAGAAAAAAAAAATTTTTTTGTAAACCAACAACATATCCGAAACCACAGAGTGATTGTGAAAGTGAACAACTTAAAATTGTATCAAATTTTAAGAAGACGCCTTTGAATTCGCTGGGTAGTAAATCCACAAAAGGTTACTCAAAACAAAGCGAAATAGCAAAGTGTGCAACACATGATAACAGCTAAACTAAGTGAAGAACTAAAATAAACGTAACTACAACTAAGTGAACTACAATAACAACAGTTAACCTAAGCGAAAACTAAATAAACTTAACCAGAAATAAATGAACAATAATAATAACAGTGTAACTAAGTGAAAATAAATAAACTTAATTACAACTAAGTGAACCATCAAAATAACAGCTAAACTAAGTGAAAACTAAATAAACGTAACTACAACTAAGTGAACTACAATAACAACAGTTAACCTAAGCAAAAACTAAATAAACTTAACCAGAAATAAACGAACAATAATAATAACAGTGTAACCTAAGCAAAAACTAAATAAACTTAACCAGAAATAAACGAACAAAAATAATAACAGTGTAACTAAGTGAAAACTAAATAAACTTAATTACAACTAAGCGAACCATAATAATAACAGCTAAATTAAGTGAAGACTAAATAAACTCAACTACAACTAAAACGAATTATAATGATAACAGGGCAACTAAGTGAAACATTATAATAATAATAAGTGAGCGAACAACAAGAAACCCTATCCAAGTTACGAACCGACAAATAAACCAACAGCAAATACACAAACATTAATCAAAATTCAAAACCAACAAACCACAATGGCAGTAGCAGCGCCAACACAAATAGAACTGTCTGACTCGAATATGATTCAAGTCGAAAGACAAATACACGCAATCGAGGTTTTCAACGGAGATCCTAACACCTTGTACACTTTCATCAGTCGCATCGACTTCATCCTGGCTCTTTATCAGACTACAGATGAAAGGCAGAAGTTAATAATCTTTGGACACATCGAACGGAACATCAGTGGCGATGTTATCCGCACCCTCGGAGTGACCAACCTCAGCAGCTGGAGTGAACTCAGGACTCAACTTATACTTAACTACAAGCCCCAAGCACCGAACCACCAACTTCTAGAGGAATTCAGGAACACACAATATCGAGGTAACGTTCGTCATTTCCTTGAAGAAGCCGAAAGAAAACGGCAGATACTTATAAGTAAATTAGAACTAGAAAACAATATTACTGAAACCACTCTATATACTAGATTAATACAAACCAGCATCGAAAATTTAATTCAAAAACTTCCAAGCCACATTTATCTCAGAATAATTAACTGTAATATTCCAAACCTGAGATCATTAATAAACATATTACAAGAAAAAGGTCTTTACGAGGCACCAACCTCAAGTAAAGATAATATAAAGCCAACTTCAATTCCAAATAAAGTAACAAACACTCCCCAAAACAGGCAAATGAGCAATCAAACCAGACCCCTTGTACCCTTCCAACCATTCTATAACAACATCTATCAACCCTATCACCAAGCATATTCTCATGTACCCAGGTTTAACACAAGTCCGATACCTCAATATCAAAATAGACCTATCTACCCACAACCTAACATACCCCTGACACAAGCACCCAGACCAAACACAGCTTTTAACCGACAAAATATTTTTGACCAAAATCGCTTTGGACCTAGCCACACTCACATGCCTACAACATATCCACAAACCGGAAACTTACAGACTAATAACCCAGTAAAAAGACAGAGACCATCAGACAGCGGACAGTCTAAAATGAGCATAGAAGAGCTAAGATACCAAGAAGTATCGTCTAATCAACCTTATATATCCTTATAACTATAATTACTATTATCCCTACTATCCAGAATATTTTCAACCTCAGCCTTGTCCCTATCAATCGAACTATACCCCAGAATTAATTCAATGTCCCCCTGAACAGAACTATGACAATTCAGAAACAACAGAAGAGGAGACACCAACAACAAACGACAACGAACCAGACAACCCCGAACAAGCAGAAAATTTTCGGCTAGTAGCCCCGGATCAAGCCAATATATAACGATCAAACATAATAATACCGAATTGAAATGTCTAATTGATACAGGATCTACGATAAATATGCTCACGCGAAATATTTTTCAAACACCAACACAAGAAACCAATTACCTAATCCACACCAGTAATGGCCCGTTAATAATTAATGAACTTACGAATATACCACCTAACAACTACTTCCCTATTGCCCAAGAGTTCTTGATCCACCAGTTCTCAGATCATTATGACATGCTGATTGGACGCAAATTGTTGTCCGAAGCCAAAGCAATAATCGACTATAAAAAGAAAACTGCCACTCTATTTAACAAAATATACAAGATAAAAGACGGTAACAACATTACAGAACAGAACCATATTCAAATGGACACTTCATTTCCACAAGACCCCACTTACCTAGAAACCTCCACACTTCAGGAGAACTTGTTCCGATTAGAACACCTTAACGTAGAAGAAAAACTGAAACTAACTAATCTACTGACAAAATACCAAGACATCCAATTTCGCGAAGGTGACAAGCTCACGTTCACAAACCAAGAAAAACATATTATTAACACCACACACAATATCCCCGTCTACTCTAAAGTTTATAGTTTCCAACAGACATATGAAAAGGAAGTAGAAAAACAGATCCAGGATATGTTAGAACAGGGCATTATCCGAGAAAGTAATTCGCCATACTGTAGCCCCATTTGGGTCGTACCTAAAAAACTAGATGCTTCTGGACAGCAGAAGCTTCGTATCGTAATAGATTATAGGAAATTGAACGAAATAACAATAAACGACAGATACCCCATACCAAACATAGATGAAATATTAGGGAAACTAGGGAGGTCAAATTATTTCACAACAATAGATCTTGCAAAGGGCTTTCATCAGATAGAAATGGACTCAGAGTCAATAGCCAAAACTGCCTTCTCTACAAAATATGGACACTACGAGTACACACGAATGCCATTTGGGCTTAAAAATGCCCCC
The DNA here is from genome assembly GCA_018904595.1 of Zaprionus indianus. Classification (NCBI taxonomy): domain Eukaryota; kingdom Metazoa; phylum Arthropoda; class Insecta; order Diptera; family Drosophilidae; genus Zaprionus; species Zaprionus indianus. Next base: position 144,402 of record JAEIHA010000101.1, on the reverse strand, counting down.
GCTACATTTCAAAGATGCATGAACAATTTACTCCGTCCACTTTTAAATAAATGCTGTCTAGTATACCTAGACGACATCATAGTTTTCTCCACATCTTTAGAAGAACATCTTCAAGCCTTACAAGCTGTTTTCGAAAAATTATCACAGGCAAACTTAAAATTACAACTAGATAAATGCGAGTTCTTAAAACAAGAGACAACTTTCTTAGGACATGTTATTACTAAAGACGGGATTAAACCAAACCCGGATAAAATCAAAGCTATAGTTAAATATCCGTTACCAAGAAAAACTAAAGAAATTAAAGCCTTTTTAGGACTTACAGGATATTATAGGAAATTTATACCTAACTTTTCAGACATTGCCAAACCCCTGACCAAGTGCCTAAAGAAAGGAGCAACAATAGATATAAACAGTTTAGAATACTTAGAAGCATTCCAAAAGTTAAAATTATTAATCTCTGAAGATCCGATCCTAAAAATACCGAATTTCGAGAGGAAATTTACATTAACAACAGATGCCAGCAATGTAGCTTTAGGAGCTGTTTTATCACAAGACGGACACCCTATTAGTTACATCAGCAGAACACTAAATGAACATGAAATCAATTATAGCGCCATAGAAAAAGAATTATTAGCAATAGTTTGGGCCACTAAAACCTTCAGACACTATCTGTTAGGACGACATTTCGAAGTAGCTTCTGACCATCAACCCTTGTGCTGGCTACACAAATTAAAAGAACCTAATTCAAAATTAACAAGATGGAAAATTAGACTTTCGGAATATGACTTCGACATAAAATATATAAAAGGAAAGGAAAATTACGTAGCAGACGCACTTTCTAGAGTAAAGATAGAAGAAACATTTTTTGGTGAATCTACACAACATAGTGCTGAAGAAGACAGTAGCAATTTGATCGGACTATCAGAGAAAGCTATCAATCAACATAAAAGACAAATCATCTTTACCAAAGGTCCCAATAAAACAGAAATAGAAACTTACTTCAAAAAACAAATTATACACCTTTCATATGAAGAAATGACCCCTGAAATAGCCAAACGATATCTACTCGACTACTTTTGTTCAAAAAACAGCGCTCTGTACATCGAAAGCGATGCAGATTTCGAAGTAATTCAAAAAGCATATAAAGAGACAATGAATCCAAGATATACAAAGATTTTCCGAAGCCTCATCTTACTAAAAAACATTCCCTAAAAACACATGAAAAACTTCTACACCCCGGAATACAGAAAACTGTAAAACTTTTCGGCGAGACATACTACTTCCCAAATAGCCAACTCCTCGTCCAAAATATTATTAACGAATGCCAAGTTTGTAACTTAGCAAAAACTGAACACCGAAATACAAAAATGCCAATGAAAGTCACCCCTAAACCCGAACATTGCCGCGATAAATTTGTAATAGATATCTATTCCTCTGAAGGGAATCACTATTTGAGTTGTATTGACATTTATTCAAAATTCGCCACCCTTGAGCAGATTAAAACAAAAGATTGGATAGAATGCAAAAATGCTCTAATGCGCATATTCAATCAGTTGGGGAAACCCGAAATTCTAAAGGCAGACAGAGATGGCGCATTTTCTAGTTTAGCCCTCAAACGTTGGCTCGAAACTGAAAACGTAGAATTACAACTCAATACCACAAAAACAGGTGTTGCAGATATAGAAAGGCTCCATAAAACAATTAACGAAAAAATCCGTATCATAAACAATTCCGATGACAATGAAGCTAAACTCAGTAAAATAGAAACGATTCTTTACATTTACAACCACAAAACCAAACATGACACTACTGGACAAACTCCTGCCCACATATTTATTTATGCTGGACAACCAATTCTAGATACACAACACAACAAGGAAATAAAAATTAACGAAATAAACAAAGACCGCACAGAATACAACGTCGACACTAGATATAGAAAAGGACCATTGCAAAAAGGGAAATTAGAAAACCCTTTTAAATTAACAAAAAACGTCGAACAGACTGACGAAGACCATTATAAAATCACCAATAGGAATAGAGAGACACATTACTACAAAACCCAATTTAAAAAACAGAAAAAAATTAATGAACTTCCCATTCCGCAGGCCCCTGGTTCATCATAATACTCCTCCTCACGTCTACAAAATTATGCCAAACCCAACAACTTCAAATCAACAACATTGACACTAACCACGGATACCTCCTATTTTCCGATAAATCGATTCAAATCCCTTCAGAATACGAACATCATTGTCTTCGCGTAAACCTTTCCGATATAGATAACCTAACCCACTATTTTAACAATAAGATAACTAACTACACTAATATTCCCCAAATTGACCTTTTGTACAATAAAATGCGAAGAGAACTTAGCGGAATAACTTTACACCAGACAAATAGACAGAAACGAGGACTAATCAACATAGTAGGATCAGCGTTTAAATATTTATTTGGAACATTAGATAACAATGACCGAACAAAGATTGAAAAACAATTAGAATCAGTAGCAACAAGTTCAATAAATTTACATGAAATAAATGACATAATTCAAATCATTAACAGTAACATACAAAGAACAAAAGAATTCTTAGACGAACATAGTGACAGAGAACAGTTAATATACGAACTTACCCAATTTACCGAGTATATAGAAGACATTGCAATGGGAATGCAACTTTCGCGACTAGGACTATTTAATCCCAAATTACTCAATTACGACAGACTAGAGAACGTTGACAACAGTAACATCTTACAAATTAAAACATCAACCTGGATTAGTACTAACCAAATACTTATCATAGCACATATCCCCATTAAGCAAAAAACTGTCCACACAATTAACATAATACCTTACCCAGATAATAACGGGTACCAACTCGATCACAACGAAAAAGATACTTATTTTGAAGAACATGGCAAAATTTATAATCAAAATTGTAAAGAAATAAGTAACGAATGTATTAAGAACATTATAAAAAGAACTAAACCAATTTGCAATTTTGTCCCCACAACAGTTAACCAGATAATTAAATACGTTGAACCAAACAATATCCTTACTTGGAACATAAAGAATACTATTATAGAACAAGATTGCCAAGAAATAAATAAAAATGTAACAATTAACGGCAATAAAATAATAACAATCAAACAATGTAAAATTAAAATAGGAAAAATAACATTAAACGAAAACCAGCTAAATCCCGAAATAAATCTAACCCCATTGTACACACCCATTGAACTAATAAAAATAAAACCAATAGAACATAAGGACATTGTAAAACTAATATCAAATAATAATATTACAGTCTCCATTATTGTATCTCTCATTAGCCTTACATTTTGTATAATTTGTATCTACTTAAAACTAAAAACAACAAAAACAATTATGCAAACACAGGATACAAACCCAACTGCATTACCAAGATTATATGCGTCAACCCCAATAGAAGCATAAGCTTCCTTTTAAGGGAAGGGAAGTAGCATAATATGCTTCTCATATTACGCTTACATTAACTTAAACCTAACAAAAACAACGCGCATACAATCTTGCGCGTGCATAAATACACAACATAACGTAACGAAACTTGAATCCACAAAAAAGTAAAGCGCATGATTGTTGTATAACTTCATCATTCTTTTTGCATGCACTTAAACACAAATAAATAAAAATTGCTGACAAACACATTTCCGTTTCTCACGACTCACTTCGAGCCGATCAAAACTCTGTACATTTAGTCTTAAGCTGACAGTTTTAAAATAAAGACGCTCACTGAAATTCTTTTTTTTTTTTTATATTTTGTTTTTGGTTTTGTTTTTTTTTTTTTTTAAAGAGGGATTTTTTTTTTACTTTAAAAAAGAAATAAGTAAATAAAAAATTTCTAATTTAAAAAATTCTTGAGTTTTGGCGACCTTTATGTTTTACACTCATTATAGCTGGCTCGAGGTCAAGGGTTACAAAATATAAAAACAATTTGTTTTTAATTTATTTCCGATATATTTCGGTTACTCAACGGTAACCGTCTTCAGGGCTAAAACATAAGTTTATTAAACTAAACTGAACAATACAATAAATAATAAATTAAGTTTGACACTCCGAATCATTTAGTGTCAAACTAATGTATGTAATTTTAGTTCAGTATTTTATAAACATTGTTTTTTTCCATTTTGTAATTTTATAATTGGTTGTTATTAAAATAAGACCCCTAGCATTGACATTGACAGTGAGGCCTTGTTAAGGCAGATACACTTCACTGTTCCTTCCAGAAAAACTCGCTATTTCCTTCCATTAACACTTCCTTATTGTAAATCGAACTATGCACTGCATGATCCTTTCAGGGTATTATGTTCGGACTACAATAAGCTCCAACACGTCATAGCTAGTACTAGCACTATCGCTGCTATGAAGTCCTTAATTCTTGCCTATCTAGTACGTAAATAGTAATTAGTATTTGAATCTTCCTCGAGTTTCTATTCTATGTTTTTTCTTTTTTTCCCCTATTTGCATGCCGCCTTCTATCGCCTCGTCTTTTTTATTTTAGTTTTTTTTTTTCTACATCGCGTTAATTTTTACTCGCGTTTCTATTCGCGTTTTTTAGCGCGTTTCCGTGTCGTCCATTATGCGACGGTGCCTCTCGGTCGCTCAGGCGGAAGGTGGACTTCGTTTGGGTTCCGCGCGCGACAAGCATCGGCTTGGTGTCTTTGGACCACTTGATAATACAGTTATTGTATTCATCGTCCAATTATGAGACATTAGAAAATTTCGTTAGTACCTGTACTATACCAGGCAGAAGTTTTTATGTCCATTAAATTTTTGTAGTTAACGTTACCAAGGTTGTCGTGCTTAAGAAGTTTTGGATTAAATATTCCTAATCGGGTTAGTTGTGAACCCATTTCGATGTCTTCAATGTAATCAGTAAAGTGTTCGATATTAAATATTAAAAAGGAGTTTTTTTGTTCTTTTTTTATAGATTCTGAGTGGGTGTTTATCATTTGAATACCGTTATTAAGGTTGTCCATAACGTGATTTAGATTGCTAATCTGAACGGTGCTTTGGGATAGGGATGAGATTTGGTGTTCAAAATTGTATCTGTCGTCTTCATTTAGTGTACCGAAAAGGTATTTGTAAGTAGAGCCTACAAAACTGAACAGTCCTCGTTGATTGCGTTTTGTTACACGTATTCCGTTCATTTCCCTTTTCATTTATTCAATTAGGTAATTTATTTGTGTTATGTTATTAAATTGCTGGCTTTCTTTAATAAGAGTGCTATATGTTTCTTCAATTGGGTTCACTTTGATTGTTCCTTCTGTAATTTGTGTCATCATAAAAGTCATTACAATAATTATGACTCCGAGTATTGGGTGTCGGTCGGCTGTAAATATTTGCTGTTATTAACATTTTTTTCTTTTTAAATTTAATGTTATATTATTTTACATTTTGGGCTCTATTATTCTCGTTATAATGTTTTTCATCTAGTTGTTCAATTCTGCCTGTTTTCTTATAGGCATTTTTGGATTTTAAGCGAATTATAGGGGCTTGTCTATATTTCGAGTAAACTTCGTAAATTTGTCGGTTCTCATTAAGCTTGTTAACTTTGTTTTCTTTAATTTTCTGAGAAGCCTGCGTAGAGTAATATGGAAGCTGGTATTTGTCCGGTTGTATTATGTTTAGTTTTATGTGTATAAAATTTTTTCTATTCTTATTTCCCTATTTTCTCTATTATTTTCAGTATTGATAATGCGGATCTTTTCATTTATTGTTTTGTGAAGACGTTCTACATCTGCTATTCCTATTTTGCTTGTGCTGATATCTAATTGTATTTCTTCGTTATTTAGCCAAACCTTTAAAGAGTTGCTCATGAACGCTGAGTCTTTGTCTGCTTTAATTTTCTGTGGTTTTCCCATGTCGTTAAATATTCTAGTAAGGGCTCTTTTGGCTTCTAGCCAATCTCTACTATTTGTTTTTATAAAAGATTAAAATTTTGAATAAACGTCAATACAGGATAAATATTCTCTGGGGTTATTTCAAAAGCAAGTTTTGTTGGTCTGTGTTCTGTTTTTGCGAGATTGCAGACTTCGCAATCATGAATGATATTTTGAATTTATTTATTATAATTAGGAAAATAGTGAGTTTCGTATCATTTTTTCGATACAAGGGTGCAGTAATTTCATGTGTTGAGAAATAATGATTTCCTTGAATTCAGCGTAAGAGTTAATGTCCTTTCGTTTAATTATACTTTTTTAGATTTTTACGTTACTATGTGAGTTAATAGTTTCATGGTACGCATTTTGAAGAACGGAAAAATCACTGGCATTGTCTATGTAAATTACGCTAGTATGGTTTAGAAAGTATTTTATTAAGAAGTCTTTTCCTATTGGAAGAGTCATTTCAGTATATTTTATAGTGATTTTAGTTTTAGTGAAATATTTTGATATGTACTTGGTCTATGGAATCTTTTATAAATGCTCTTTGTCTAGTGAAATAGTTTATGGGGTTCTCAGTGATTTGAACATTACTTTCTGATGCACTGTGTATTGTTGCTGCTTTTGAAATATTTTTTCTTCACCTACCATATTTTCTTCAATTTTAACTCGAGATAAAACATCTGCTACATAATTCACTAACTTTGATACGCCAACGTTGTAATTTCATATTGGGTTCTTTTATATTATTAAGCCAGACAAGGGGTTTATGATCACTAAATATTTAAAAAGGGAAACCATATAAGTAATTAAATAAATAATTCTTTTTCTATTGTACTGTAATTCTTTCTTCAGTGAGTTCAGGTGTTCAGTAAGAGATGTTGTGTAGATGATAACATCATCTAAATATACGAGGCAATGTTTGTTAATGAGGTCTTTAAGAACAAAGTTCATGCAACGTTGGAATGTTGCTGGGGCATTTTTTAAACCAAATGGCATGCGAGTATACTCGTAGTGACCTAAACGCGGTCAGAATGCAGTTTTTGGTATAGACTTAGGGTCCATTTCGATTTGGTGAAAACCCTTCGCTAGGTTGATTGTTGTGAAGTATTGACATTTTCCTAACTTTCCTTCACAAACTCAAAATGTTAAAAATATTATGCTAAAATTACTTTCATAATTTAATATATTTAAATAAATAAATAATATAAAAATTAAAATTAAAACAATAATGCCTTGTAGCATTTCCTCAATTTGTTTGTTAACTTCTGCTTCATAAGTGTTTACGGCTACACTGATTTGTGCAACCGCCTTACTTTCGTAATTTTTATTTTGCTGAAAAGGAAGGGTTTTTGTTTATTAATTTTATTTGTGCCGCTGCACCCTTTACGTGTTTTTGTGAGAAGAGACTTTTTCAACTGATTTGATTTAGACTTAACAGCTGCTAACATGAGACTTAACAGCAGGTTATCATAAATTTAACAGATGCTTAGAACATAGATTAGGACAGCTGATTCTAATCGTATGGCAACCTTGAACAATGAGATAAAGCAGTGATCTGCCGCCAACATACTCCCCCCATTGGAAGGATTAACTTTCAATCGATGTGGTCTTGATTGGCAGCACTGCTACCTTGGCGATGGCTCTTTTTGTTATTCCTCTGACAGCTATTGTGCTTTCAATTCGCCCGAGAGGCCACTTGAGCGGAGGCGCGTTTTCTTCCTTCAACAGCACGATGTCTCCAGGATAAATGTTTGGCTGGCGAGAGTTCCATTTGGTGCGCTCCTGTAGCGCAGAGAGGTACGAGATACTCCATTTCTGCCAAAAAGTCTGCTGCATGTGGCAAACACGCTGCCAACGACTGAGGCGATCCATGCTAAGGTGTGTCACGCTCGGTTCGTCGATGTTCGCATTTGCTTTGCCTCAAAGAAAGTGACCCGGTGTGAGAATATCTAGGTCGTTTGGATTCTCTGAAATGGAACATAGAGGCCTTGAGTTCAACATAGCTGAGATTTGACAGACGAGCGTGCGAAGCTCATGAAATGTGAGAGTTGAGTTGCCAACGATGCGGTAGAAATGGTGCTTCGCTGCTTTGACAGCAGCTTCCCATAGCCCGCCAAAATGCGGAGATCGTGGTGGAATGAAGTGCCAATTAATTCCGAGGGCGAGGGCGCCGTTGACAATTTGCTGGCGCTGAGGTTCGCTGAGGAAAAGATCCTTAAGCTCAGCTAGCTCGTTTCGAGCGCCGACAAAATTTGTTGCGTTGTCCGTCCAAATGTCTCGTGGCTTCTCTCGAAGACTGACGAAACGTTTTAGAGCAGCGATGAAAGAAGGTGTCGAAAGGTCCTCCACGAGCTCTAGATGGCATGCTCTTGTTGAGAAGCAAATGAATATTGCTATGCAGCATTTTGTGGCCGCACAATTTCTCACTTCTGATTTTGAGAAAAAGGGCCCGCAAAAATCTATTCCGGTTACATAAAACGTGGGGCTGGGTGTTACGCTATCCGCTGGTAGTGGAGCCATTACTTTCTGCAGTGTGTTGGGTCGAGCGCGAAAGCAACGAATGCATTTATTGACAACACTAGAGACAGCTTTGATTCCTCCTATGGGCCAGTAGCGTTGCCTTATGTTTGCAAGTAGACATTGAGGACCATCATGACGAAATTGAACGTGGTAATGTATGATGATTGACTGCGTCACAGGATGTTGTTTGGGCAATAAGATTGGATGCTTGGCCTCATACTCCAAGTATGAGTTCTGCAGCCTTCCTCCAACTCGCATAAGTCCTGTAGAGTCTATGAATGGTTGCAAAGATTTCAGCAAACTTCTTCCACGCAGCGACTTGCTCTCTCTGAGTGCTTTGTAATCCTCGAGGAAATGATTCTTCTGGATGTTTCGAATCATGAGATGAGTACCCGATTTAATTTCCTGCAGTGTGATAGAGCCCTTTTGCTTTGGGGAGTCCCTTGTCACGAATCGATGTACATACGCAAATATTCGCTGCAACTTTGCAAAGGAGTTGTGAAACTTGCAATCGGTTGCGATGTCTTTGTGTGATGTAGAAATGAAAACTCTGCTTCGTCGCTCTGGAAGTTCCACTGATGGGACTACCGTTTTCGGCCATTTGACGTGGGAAGGCGCAAAAAGGATGGTCCATAATGCCATAGTTGCGAGTTGATTAGTTGAAGTGGTGTGCATCCTCGCGATAGGATATCAGCTGGGTTCAGTTGTGAAGTAACATGATGCCATGTCATGATTTGCCTCAAACACATTGTAGTTGGAAGGAGAGTCGCGCATCCATGCTAACGCCACTGTTGAATCTGTCCAGAAATGATATTCACATTTGAATGAAATGTCCTTTGCGACGTTTGATATGAGTTCCGATAGGATTAGTGCAAAAGAAAGTTCAAGTTTAGGAATCGTTAATGTTTTCAACGGAGCTACTCTCGACTTTAAGCACAGCAAATGCGTTGAGTAGTCTCCATCGACTTCAGATCTCACGTAGATACATGCTCCATATGCTGCTATACTGGCATCGCAGAAACCGTGGATCTCATATTTTCCTGCAGGTGCCATGGCGAAACGTGGAAACTTGAGGCTGCGAACAAAGGATAACTGCGATGTTATTTCCGTCCATGCTGAATGAAGATGCTGCGGAAGGCTCTCATCCCAATCGATGTTTTCCTTCCAGAGTGCTTGCATGAACACTTTCATCCTTGTAATGATAGTCGAGATGAGTCCCAGTGGGTCGTAGAATCTTGTTAGTGTCGATAATATGCTGCGCTTTGTAGTGGGTCCGTAAGAGATAATGTCGGTGAAGTTGAAGAGCAGAAAGTCAGATGCGGGGTCCCAGGCTAAGCCGAGGGCCTTGGCAATACGTAGAAATCTTTTCGGACGATCTTTGCGGCAAGCGTAAATGACGGTTCCTCATCGTAGGTGAGCTGATGCATGGCTGTGTACGTAACTGTATTCAGGGTATACACGCTTATTGGTTCGTCGGGATTGTTGCGCCACAGAATGCATTGCAGATGTTGATCTGGTGGTGAAACACGCACGCAACGATACATTTTTGAAATATCTCCACACATAGCAACCTTGAAGAAACGAAATCTGATCAGTATGTTGAAAAGTTTGGATTGAATTGATGGGCCAGCGAATAAAATGTCATTAAGAGATGCGCCACTTGTAGTTTTAGCTGATCCGTCAAAAACTACGCGTAACTTTGTGGACGTGCTGTCCGGTTATTCCACACAGTGGTGAGGCAAATAAAAACGAGGTCCGTCATGATGACTGGAGGCTAATGACATGTGTCCTAGGTCGATGTATTCCTGAAGAAATGCTGAATACTGCTCTTTTAGCTGTCGATTCCTTTGAAGCCTAGACTCGAGTGACTTGAAGCGCCTCAAGGCTCGATGGAATGAGTCTCCAAGGGCATCCAGGTCCTCCTTTGCCGGTAAGCGCACTGAGTATTGTCCAGTCTCCAGACGCGTGTAGCTTTTCAGGAACAAGTTTTCACAAATCATGTCTTCCTGCGTGGCTGTTGATGTGGAGCCATAGCAACTATCAATTTCCCAGAATCGTTTGACTATATCAGTCAGGTTGCCACCCTCTGAAGATTCCTTGCGAACGGCTGCTAACGCATGATGCTTGATGGGCTGAGATAATGCTCCTGAAACGATCCATCCAAGCCTTGTTTTTTTGGAAAATTGGCAAGTGTCTGGCTATGTGAGTCTGTCCAACGCAAAGCAATTCGAAGAACAGGCCAGCACCAAGTAATACATCTACTCGCTGCGATTTGTAGAACGATGGATCGGCAAGTGCTAAGTTCTTCGGGATATTCCAGCTGGTTATGTCGATTCCGATATGAGGGTGGTAATCCGTGATCGTCCGTGTGACAACGGCCGAGAATGCTACGCTGTATTTCCGATCAAGCGATTGAGCAGCGAGATCGACTGCTGCGTTTGACGAAAGAGAAGCTTCAGCTATTCCGGAAATTGAAACTGCTGATTTTCGTGTGACCAGCTGCAATTGGTTGGCCAGTCTACTAGTGACGAAATTTAATTGTGATGCTGAATCGAGCAAGGCACGACATGGTATAAAAGTACCTGCTCTGTTTTTAATGTATATGATGGCTGTGGGCAACAATACGTAATCAGCTGACTGCGTTTTTGTGTTCTCAGGTGTATGGTTTGAGCCAGTTTTGATTAGCGTTTGCTGCCGCTCAATTGTTCCATGCTGAGCATTGGAAGCGGTTGACGTCGAGGGAATTTGACCTGTATGCAGCAGGGTGTGATGCTTCTGCTGGCAGTGTCTGCAATGTCCAGCTCGACATTGCTGTAAGGCATGACCTTTACGAAGGCAGTTGAAGCATAGATGGATACGCTTAGCTTCATTATAGCGGAGAGACAGAGATAGGTTGGCAAAACGATGACATTTAGGCAGGAAGTGATCCTTTGAGTCGCATAAATGGCATGCTTTTGCGTTGCTGGTAGAGGCTACAAGTGAATTTTCACCATTCTTCTTGTGTGCAACCTGTAAACTGGCTGATTCCATGTTCTCCAGCTTGCGACATCTGCGCCATATTTGACCATTTCGGGATCTTCTCAGATTCCAGAGACTCTTCCCATTTCTCCTGCGAGTTTGCGTCTAGCTTGCGACTTATAATGTTAATAAGTAGGCCATCTGCGATTTGCTCATTTGTTGCTATTGTACCGAGAGCTCGAAGATGAGCGTTTACGTTATCGCTAAGCGCACGTAGGCTCTGTGCATATCCTTTTTCAGCAACCGGATGCTGTAGTTTTTCAATCTTACTCAGATCCTCGTTGCTACCAACAACTGTGTTGAACATCGCATAGAACTCGGGCCAATCTTCATATTTTCCATTAAATGTTGCCAGTTGCATCTCCGGTAGTCGAGACCTGCGAGTGCAAGTTTGGTTCACATGGTCGTTTAATCTGGGAATTGTCGTTGAGTTGAGAGCAGTGTGACGAGCCTTGAGTGCATCCAATTGACAAGTGAGCCTTGATTTAACCTTTCAATAAATTTCGGCGAATTCAGTGCGCGTATTCGACGCCAGCTCCAAGAAGTCAAGTTTCTCAAGCGCGGTCTGAGCCTCCACGAATTCGGCCTGCATCTGGTTTACGGAGTCGATCCTCACGGACAAATCGCTCTCATCAAGATTCTCAATTTCGTCAGATTTGAAGAACTCGAGCACAGAGGTCATGTGACGTTTCACTTGTGAGCATTTTGCGCGATAAAAGTCAATAGAACTTGGTTCAGCCATTCTAGTTAGTGTTCACTGTGACGAACCAAAGTAAAACGCGTGCGAAAAAGTTTCTTTACCGTTTCTTTTTGTCACTACGAAACCGTAAGAAAACGAATGTTGCGAAATGTATAGCCACTTATGTATGTATGTAGGTGATAGGGCAATGTTTGTGTCTGCGAATTTCACTTATTGAGGGCCAAATTGTTTGCGAGAGTGTGTAATAATATTTGTATTAAAACAGCTTAGAAATGAGAATATTAGTCGACAATATTCTGCGGAATAACAATTGTACGGCGCGCGCTCAAAAGCTGCGAAAAGACGTATGCACGTATGTATGTATGCACAAATGCAGGGGCGTTCAGAGCTTTTTTGGGGCCCGGGGCAAAAAAAAATTCGGGGCCCCCCTCCCTCCCTATTAACAATTGAATATATTAATCTGAAAATTATTGGGAAATATATATAGAATAACATTTAAAAGGCAATATAATAAGTTTTTATTTCAATCACGTGTTTTACTCAGAGATACAAATTGAGCATACATGGTCTGAAAAAGTTTCTTCTTTTTGCGAGATTTTGACAATAGAAGAGAATGTATATTTTTAGAATTGTTTTTCCTGACTTTTTTTTCTTTGTAGTCTATTGAAATGGCTTTCTCATGCTCAATTGACAGGTTCAGCAAGTGATTCAAACGATCTTATTCCATTGTAGATCTCAGTCGATTTTTGATGAGAAGCATTTTACTAAAGGCTCTTTCACCTGACGCAACTGATGGTGTCAAAACTAATAGAAACCGCAGAGCGACACATGTTTGGGGTAATATTTTTTCATAACCATGGTCAAAGATCAGATTGAGTTAGTATCCCAATGCATGTTCCGTCGAATCTTCAAGAGTAGCAAGATTTCTTCAGAGAGTTCTTCTTCGTTCAAGTCATTAGGATATGCTTCTTCTAACTCAGCAGCTTTTTTTTGCGATTCTCGTAATTTCGTCATCCCGAAAAGAAAGGGGCGAAAATTCTTGATACTTTCGAAGATTTTTCATGAAGTTCACGCAGCTGCGTTGAAAGAAGATCAAAAGAAGGATTGAAAACTTCTACCTTGAAGCGCTCTACGAAACTTGTGAACTCGTAACCAGAATTATGTGCTTCATCATGAAAATGTTTTCTTTTCTTCAAGCGTGAACCACTTTCTTTGAATTCAGTTTGGGCTGGTTCTGTCATGCTCAATTTGGAACTTTGAATCATTCTATTGGCATCGTCAAGGCAAAGCAATATTTTGTACCATATGGTTGTCAAAAGAATAAATTCAAAAGTGTTTATCCAGTTTAAAATTGATTCAACGGTAGCTTGAATATCTGATGGCAAATCGAGTTCTTGTACTTTTGTCAAAGAATCTCGCACCCCTCTGTAGTTTTTAGCGAGAGGGCGAACAGCGGCAATTCTAGCGGGTTAGGTCGGTTTCTTTGTGGCACGACACATATACATATACTCGATTTGTCATATTTTGAAAAACTGACATTCGACGTTTGGGGGCCCCCTTGATGACGGGGCCCGGGGCAAACTGCCCCGTTTGCCCCCCCCTCTGAACGCGCCTGCACAAATGCGATACCGGAAAATGTTTGTGTGTATGTGCGTACGTACGGGAACGAAAGAGAGATCGAAAATGTTTGTATGTATGTACGTATGTACGCGAGCGAAAGCGAGATCAAAAAATGCAGCGGCAGCGATTGCGCGAATAAATTACGAATGTGATATTAAAGGGTTTAGAATCACATTTAATTTTTATAACTTCACGTCGGGGTCACCAATGTTTACGGGTACACTGATTTGTGCAACCGCTTTACTTTCGTAGTTTTTATTTTGCTGAAAAGCAAGGGTTTTTGTTTATTAATTTTATTTGTGCCGCTGCACCCTTTACGTGTTTTTGTGAGAAGAGACTTTTTCAACTGATTTGATTTAGACTTAACAGCTGCTAACATGAGACTTAACAGCAGGTTATCATAAATTTAACAGATGCTTAGAACATAGATTTGGACAGCTGATTCTAATCGTATGGCAACCTTGAACAATGGGATAAAGCAGTGATCTGCCGCCAACATTCTCCCCCCATTTGAAGGAATGACCTTCCATTGATAATTGTTTTTTTCTAAAATAACCGTTGTTTTCCATTAGTACTTTCCTTTCTAATAGAATGTCATAAAATGGTGAAAATGAATGAATATAAAATTTCAGTGATTGCTGAGAAGGCCATTGGCCGGAAGATCTACGAATTTATTAAGTTTTGAATAGCCTGTCATACTCCTGACAACTATTTGTTTATCATGAACTTGAAGATTGAAAAAGTTTGAGTTCATCATGTTTATTGATGAACCAGTGTCGACTATGCATCGGTATCTATGATTATTAAACATGATCTCTATGTATTGGTGGGTTCCCAGGCTGGTATTGGAAAATTTTCGACTTGTTGAATTTGCTGATTTGTATACGTCTCGTTTTGTGTGTCTTGTAATTGATCGTCGTGGAACTGTTCGTCGTTGTTATTATCTTGGTCAGCAATGTTATTGTTATCTTACTCGTATTGATGGTGACTTTCATCTGTCTCCGTAGGTGATTGTCCGCTGCCTTCTCTAAAACGCTTATTCGGGTGTCGTTCTGTCGGTCGCGAATTAAGTCCGCTCTGAGTTCATTAAACTATGGTCTGTTCAGATCGAATTGTTGTTGTCTAGACGGAAAAGCTTGTTTATGAGGGGTTTGGTTGTTTTCATTTGGATTTTGGATCTGCGTGGGATTTATTAATGGTTTGAAGGGGGTTACGAATTGTTGATTGATATGAGAGTTTTTCTTTTTATTTGTGTTGGCATTAGTGTTTAAGTTTAGTGAGTTTGTATTAAGTTTTGGACTGTAATTTGATTTCTTAGAAATTGGGTCTTCGTAAAGACGTTCTTGTTGGCCAATTTGTCTTAACTTTTGAACAGTTGAAATGTCATGTCTCGCTAGGGTCATGAACAGCTTATAAGGGAGTGAGCGTTGAATAGTATTTTTTATTGTAGCTGCCATTGCTTGTGAATAAAGTAATGTGTTATTTTGGATGTTTTCTAAGGGTAACTTATTAATAATAAAAGTTGACTCTAATTCTTCACAAAATTGTCGTAAATTACCTTTGTAGAGCTTCCTTTCGGGTTGACCATTTGTTGTGAAATCCGAGTTGGGAGACCTTTGATGGCTTTCTAAAGAGGGTCGTTCGTCGGGTATAGGTTGAGCAGGTATTCAATTCGTCTGATAAACGAACTGAGATTGAGGTTCAGTTTTGCTTGTCCCAAAGTTTGTGGTCTTGTTTGATCGTACTTGTTCCACTGTACATGCTTACTGTATAACGGTAAATGCTCGGGCGAGCTTTCAAACAGATGTAATGGGAGATAAGAACACCGATCGGACGTCAATCTAGGCGGACAGTCTTTAATTACATATGTACATGTTCTAAATAACAAAGTTTGAGATTCACTGGACAGCATGACTTCGAAGTTGGAAACGTTGGTGAATTTACAGCCGGACCGCCACGGTGTCTTCAAGCTGATGGTACAGAATTATAAAAAAATTCACAAACGAGGAAAACACGGGTTTATTTCAAGAAACGTCTGGCTGAAGTGGACGAATTGAGAATCGCATTTCTAGACAGGCATGCGGAGATTATAAATTTAGATGGATATGAGGAATCTTCCTATTACGTGAAGAATTTGCTATCCGACTTCGATGAACGCTACATGGACACTTATTGTATTCTCGCCGAGGATTATGAGAGGCTAGGTCCAGATGTTCCCGCAGTTCCTAAAGAAGTCGCTGATGTTGCAGACCCAGAACTTCGCATTACTATGCCCAAAATGTCGGTTCCAAGGTTCTCTGGTGTGTGCGTCGACTGGCCTGGATACTTAGACGCATTCACTAGCCTTATACACAACAACCACAATCTGAGATACGTGCAGAGGCTGCATTTTCTTAAGGAGTCCCTGCCTCTGGATCGGGACAATGATATTCGACAAATGCAGTTAACAGATAAAAATTACCAAGTAGCTTGGGGAATGATGTTTAAGAGATATAACCATCCAAGGTTAGTTTTCTCGCATCATATGAACAGAATATACGCTCTTCCTAAACTGCAGAAGAACTCGTCCGAGTCGATACGCTCAATACTAAGCACTGTCAACGTTTGCTTGGCTGCGTTCCACCGCGTCCAAGCCTTGGATGGGGAATCGTAACTCGTCGTTCGACTTCAATAATGGCCAAGGCCAGCCAGATTCGACCAAGCGTGTTCGAGTACATAACGCCCAGGATCAACAGAGGCGCTCGAACTGTCTATGCCATCACTGTGGAGGAGAGCACAGTTTACGGCGTTGTCCTGGCTTTGGATGCTTACAAACGAACGGATATTGTTTCGAAGGCGAAGTTATGCGCAATTGTTTAAGCCGATCTCATGCTTTATCTCGCTGTAATAGTTACAAAGGATGTCAAGTCTGTGGTCAACGTCATCACACATTGCCTTACTTCCCATCCTCCTCTCAGGCTCAATCGTCAAATCATCCAATTCCAGGAGCTCAGCCCGGGAATGGTCTTCAGCCAACTTATACCGAGCAAAATTCAGGCATAACATACAGCAGTCACTCAGCCATTTCTTCTGGAGCTCAAAGGAGGAACATTCTTCTCGCAACCGCTCGGGTCACAGTACGAAACCCGATCAACGGACTTCACGCAGTCGTCAATGCACTCATCGATCAAGGATCAGAAGCAACAATTGTTTCAGAGTATGTGGTTCAGTCGCTTCATTTGAAGAGAGCCAGTACTCGTGCATCAATCGTTGGTGTAAGTCAAGGGAATGGTCATCGTTGCAAATACATGGTTGATTTTGAAGCCTTAACTATTATCAATCCTAACTACGTCCTAGATATATCGGCATATGACCTCAATTTCGTGACTTCACATTTGCCTGCTATGAGCTTCTTGCCTCAGCATAGGAGTCATATCAAAGGAATCCCGTTGGTAGATCCTCAGTTTAATCGGTCAAAACGGATTGACCTCATCTTGGGAGCTGACTTGTTGGCGGAAATCTTACTCCCAGAGACGAGAATCGGTTCTTTATGCGAGCCAATAGCTCAAAACACTCAATTTGGATGGATTTTGTCAGGACAAGCAGAAGAAGCCGGTACCCGCATCTTTGGACACTGAATCGCTGCTCAAACGGTTTTGTGACGTCGAAGCAGTTCCCGAAAACACTACTACAACCGAGGAGGATCGCTGGTGTGAAGCCTTCTTTCTAAGGACTCATATACGTCGGGCGGATGGCCGTTATGTGGTACGGCTGCCATTTAAAACCTATTTGGATCCGACCATGGCTTTAGGAAGATCTCATCAGATGGATCAAAATCGATTCCTTCATTTGGAACGACGTCTCTCTATTGCCCCGGAGCGATGGCGGCAATATAAGGAGGAAATAGAAGAGTATTTTACACTTCAGCAAATCGCACCTGCTGCGGGCTGTGAAAGTGATATTATGCTGCGTGGGAGTTCTACTCAAAGCAAAATTGCTTCTTGTGTATTGTCCCACGATGCTGTCTTTAAGGAGGAGCTGCATACAACCAATCAGCGGATTGTCTTCGATGCCTCAGCGAAGACTAGCAATCGCTGAATGACATTTTATGGATTGGACCCACTCTGCAAAATGATATGTCCTCAGTCATCATGAATTTGAGAAAATACCGCTACGTTTTCACCGCGGATATACAGAAGATGTATCGTTGCATAGATGTCCATGCAGATGACGCGCAATATCAGCGGATTTTATGGCGGGCGCCGGATGGAAACATCAACAGTTATGCATTATCAACGCTCATATTTGGGACAGCTTCCGAGCCGTTCACAGCTATAAGAGTTATTCGTCAGTTGGCAGAGGATGAGCGGCACCACTATCCGAAGGCAGAGGAGGTCCTTAAGACTGAAATATACGTAGATGATATACTCTCTGGAGGGCAGAAGAGAAGAGGCAACAAGTAACTGAAGTAATAAAATCCGTACTCATGGAATTACGCAAGTGGTCTAGCAACGATCTTAGGCTATTGTTTTCGATCCCATTACAACATCGCTGATCTCAAACCGATCTTAGCTGGGATGAAAGAGATCCAGTTAAGACTCTAGGCATGTATTGGCTCCCGAAGAAGGACGGTTTTCGATACAAGGTCAACTTTGACCTACCAGAAGGTTCTTCTAAGAGGATCATATCCTGCATTGCCAAGTTGTTTGACCCTTTGAGTGTTATTGCGCCTGTTATCATCGCTGGAAAGCTGATCCTGAAGGAGGTGACTTCGGCCAAGGTAACGATTGCAGGCGGCGCCCAAGTATCATTAGATTGGGACGATGAAACGCTCGCCGAGCGTTGGCGCACTTTCAGAGATGGTTTACGGAGGATTGGTGAAATCAGCATCGAGCGCTGGATCCAGTACGCACCGGATTCTGTCTCATCGATGCAGCTCCATGCCTTCTGCGACGGATCCTTCTCATCCTACGCAGCTTCAGTATACCTAAGGGTGGAGCAAATCGACGGATAATGCTACTCAACCCTGCTCATGGCCAAGTCAAAGCTGACACCATTAAAGCCACTGACGATTCCCCGAACGGAATTAAGCGGAGCAGTGTTGGGTGGATGTTGAGGATGTTGAGGTGGATCACAGCCTCGAATCGCTTGAGCTCTCTTCATATGGAAATTTTCTATTGGGCAGACGCTACCATTGTTCTTCATTGGCTTAACGGCGACGTGAAACGATGGAACCCGTTTGTCCCTAATCGTGTAGCCTTCATCTCCGAATACTCCACCTCGGCGCAGTGGAATCATGTCGGCACTATGGAGAATCCAGCAGATTGTGCAACAAGAGGGCTTTCTCCGGAGGAACTGAAGGACTTCCAGTTATGGTGGAGAGGATCATCTTGGTTGATACGCGATCATTCTAACCATGTGGCTCCCGTTCCGAATTTTATTGAACGATTTTCAACGTATACCAGACCGAACAACGCATGCGTTACTAAGCCAAGGATGTCGGGAACATTATCTATTCTGGAGCTTGACTGCGCGTTAAGGGCGGTGGTGCGAATCGTTCAGAGGCAGTCGTTTCCAGAAGACATAACAGCAGTGAAACGTTCGAAGTCTCTACCATCCCGGAGCAGGCTTGTAAGCTTAATACCATTCTTATCGGAGGACATTCTAAGAGTAAGAGGGCGATTACGGCACTCTAACTTGTCTCACGAACGTCGGCACCCGATCATCTTTCCCAGTAATCATCACTTCACGGATTTGGTCATAAGGCATTCCCATCACCAAACACGAACGTCGGCACCCGATCACAGAGGACAACGTGGCACTTTAATCCCCCTAATTCGCCAGATGACTTGGTAGAGAGTGTTGACTCTAAACCAATCCTCAGCCTGGCCCGTCAGCACATCTGCAACTGCTTGTGGTAGTTGTTGCTCATCAATGCTGTGTAACGCCGCTTTCTCCTCCACCACATCGCAACTTGTTAGAATGCACGCTCACGAACCCTGCTCGCCAGCTATCGTCCACTCACGACGCCTCTCACGGTCGATCGTTGGCTGTGCAGAACTCCCGTGACCGCAGGTACTCTCGCCTGTACTTCCACGAGCGGCTTAGTCGTGTGTGCCACCACGCCGCAAACTCGTTAGAGCACACGCTAACGCACGCACTTGCCAACTAGCGTTTCACTCATGGCACTACCCACGATCGGCCGTTGGCCGTGCAGAACGCCCGTGACCGCAGGTTCCTGCGCCTATGCCCCGACAAGTCGCTCAACGCTGTATTCCACCGCCTCAACCTGTTAGAGCACACGGTCCCGCACCCACTTGTCAACTAACGTTCAATCACGAAACGGACTGTGAGTGTGTATACCAGAAAGCACGACTCTGCGAATACACACGCACACAGGGTACACACGTATACGACACATTCACTGATACACTAAGGGAAGAATTAAGTCACTGGGTTTTCAATAAATCACTGCGGGTTTGGTTTTATTTTCTTTATTTATAAACATGGCTTTTATTTTCTTTCTATGCTGTTGCTCACACATACGTAGCGCATAATTGCGCTTTCAATATCCTTCTTACTGCTCACCTGTTTTGTCCTGCGACAGGATCCATTGTTCTAAGAGAGGGGGGCATTTCCGCCCGGGAGCATTTCCGCCCGGGAGCACTTCCGCCCGGCTTGTTCTGCTGCTCACGATCGACTATCCTTTGCCTTAGTTATGCAGCACCCGCTTGCTGCTTAAGCTTCGCTGCTTGTATGTCGCCGCTGCGTATATGTCGCAGCTGCTTGCAGAGCGCCGCTTCCTTCGGCCGATCGTGCCCTGCAACTGTGGCTCTGATCGCACTTCGCTGCTTGCACGGCCCTGATGCTTGCCTTGCGTCGCGGGCGTCGCTTTCTGGCTGTTGCCGCTGCCCGAAAATTAGTCGCGGGCGAGCTTTCGAACAGATGTAATGGGAGATAAGAAAACTCGCTGACACTCTAAGTCTTGCAAGAACACCGATCGGACGTCAATCTAGGCTGACAGTCTTTAATTACATATGTACAATAATAAAGTGAATAAATCAATTATATTTGCGTTTGAACCTCTCGTACAATGACCTCACTGTTGGGTTTCCACTTTCAACTGATGTTACTGAAGTTACTGAGTTCTTGTGCGGATGATTGGTTAAAGACTTGGATTAATCAATAACTAACATCCTACCGGCTGCGCCAATTAAGTATTTAGGTGTTCATCAAAAATAAAAATATATACTTTTATTTTATAATTTTTTATTTGATGGGTTTAGTGTTATTTATTACACCAGAGTAACTCATAAACTAACTGACAGAATTATTTTTATGGACCAGCAAACCTTAAAGTTCTATAGAGCTTTACATCTTTGTTTATCAGCGACTTAAGCTTCTTATCGTTTGAAGATTGCTGTCTTTAGAGAACTTTTATGATGAGGCTTTTGAAGAGTGAAACTTTCCAAAAGATCGGCTTAAGTTTTCATATGGAGAATGAACTGTGAGGCTTTTGAAGAGTGAAGCTTTTCAAAAGATCGGTTTAAGTAATTCATATGGAGAATGAAGATGTCACTATATACATTTCTTTTTCACGTCTACTCTTGCGGGCGCCGAGTTCCTAACTGACTTAGGAAGTAAGTGTCAATATATAACAGACGCTGACAATTGCGTTCACACTCTTACTGACTTTCGGTGATATAAAGAACACAAGCACAAGACAACAATGACGGTTGTTCTGTTTTCTCTATTCTTCTTTATTACAATTTTTACACATACAATATTCAAGTTTCTGTACTAAATTCAAATAATGCTACCAATGCTCCAATCCTGACTTTTACACGTCCTCGTGTATAAATTTAGCAATTCATGTTGATATGCCCTGCTCAAGTATTTCTTCCTCTTTCTAAAAATCAATTTCAAACATAATCCTTGCCACTAATTTGATATTATAATCATACAGATGAAAGTCCAGATAGCGCACCAAGTCTATCTATGTTTCTCGAAGGGGCCTTTTGGATCTTGACGTTACACCCTTAAGCGTCTGTTTCAACGCCAGTACCCTCTCTGGCACTGTCTCTTGCGTATGTTTCAACGCCACCATTTACGTCTGTTTCAACGCCACCACACATCATATCCTCATCCATCTCCGCAGAAACTGTCTCGACCGTCTCAAACACTCATGAGAATACTTGTAGGTTCGCTTGCTTGTTAATGACTTCAAACAATATCTGTCTCCTTTAAGTAACTCGGTTATAAGAAACGAGCCTTTAAATTTGGGATCTAGTTTGGTCTGATTTCTTTCTTCGCATTTGAGCATTGCTTTACAACTTTTGCCTTACTTTTATCGCTTCTTTCCTTATCATAGTGCTCTTAGATTCTGTAGATTATCATATTATTCTTCAACAATATTCGATAGCATCCCTAACGGTCTTCTTCTTCTTTCCCAATTAAAAGCTGTAACGGACCATTCGATCGACTAGCTCCTGTGGCAATTAAATGCAACTCGATATTATGCACAGAGCAAAGCTCCTTAAACTCAGATCCCGCAAAGCATCCTCCCTGATCTGCTACGATACGGGATGGAATACCACACAAGGAAATAACTGCCTATTATACAATTGGCTGCATCTATCTTCAGAGTATGGTGTAAATAAACGTATTTTGTAAACGCATCTATAAGGACTATGATATACTCTTTTTGGTCATTCTTGCCACTAAGTTTACCCGTGATGTCTATATGTACCGTACGTAAGGGTATTTCGTTTTTAGGAATCGGATGCAATCGGCCCCCGATTAGACTTACTTTGCCAAACCAGACCACTGCGCCCAATAAGACGACAAAAAACGAAACTCTTATCTTTCTTTCTCCTATCAAAATGTAAGAGGCCTTCGTAGCAAACTTTCAACTTTCTTTCTGAATAGTTTTTCATTTACTTCTCAGTTTTTGGTGTTAACAGAGACTTGGTTCAAACCGGAAATCCTAAGCTCCGAGGTTTTACCAAGTAAGTACACTATTTACAGGCGTGATAGAACTGATCGACGTGGTGGTGGCGTTCTTGTTGCAGTAGACTCCACCATTGTATCAGATTTTATACAGCCGGAGGTTCAATATGATATTGAATTTATTTGTGTAAATCTACACATTCCCGGCTTTTTCTTATATATAACCTGCTCATATATTCCGCCGTCATCGGAATCATCAGTCTATTCGCAGCATTTGTCTGCAATTAAGACTGTATTTAACCTGTTATCAGACAGGGATCAGTTCATAGTCCTTGGGGACTTTAATATTCCTGACTGCAATTGAACACCTAGTCCTGAGGAATATTCTCTATTGCCTTCCCAGCAGCACGATCTTTTCGATGGACTGTTTGACATGTCATTGTCGCAGGTCAATCATGTTCTTAACTCCATGAAAAGATCGCTGGATCTATGTTTTGTTTCTGATCCATCTAAGGTAATTTTAAATAGGGCCAACCCCTCTCAGTACCTAAAGATTTGGGATATTATTCTTTGACTAAGAGTAACACTAATAGTAAGCGTGTGCGCTGTTTCAGAAAAGCAGACTTCCTCTTATTAAATAACCTTATTTCTAACTTTGACTGGTCTAATCTTCACCTGTGCACTGATATGGCAGTAGCCATAAAAGTCTTTTATAGCACCATTAATTCATTCTTTGATATATGTGTTCCGAGATTCTATCCGACAGCCTCAAGTAAGCCCCCGTGGTTTACAAAAGAGCTGTCACGCCTAAAGAATTTAAAGAACGCCTTATTTAAAAAATATAAACTTAAACACTCTTCTTTATTCTATTCTCGCTATTTAACTGCTCGGTCAAACTTCACCGTGCTTAACGCCAAGTGTTATAAAAATTATTTAAACCGTTGTAGGGCTCAGTTTATTCAAAACCCCAAACAGTTTTATAATTTTGTTAACATGAAGCGTAAATCAGCGGCAATTGTCAACGAACTTTCGTACGTATTTCGTCATTCCTACAAACCAGTAACAGCTATACATTTTGTCAAGAGCTTTTTCCCAACCCAGGTGCATTATAGCCACTTTAATGTGGTGAATGACAGCCCACCTATAAGACCTTAGAAGTACACGTAACCAACGGGTTCTACCATTCCTCTTAATTTTACGATACAGCAAACCAGCTGTCAACTCATACGTACTAGCAAGACTCTCGTTCAATTCATTGTTTTGTAGTTTAGAGATTAAAGATGTTAGAGATCTCGCTGCTGTTCAGCTATAAGCCAGATGTCACTCAATTCAGTTAAATCTATACGCATTTAAGGAGCTTTGGCAGCAAACTGTAACTTTTTCGTTATCGGGCTTCTTGAGAAGAAGCTCACATGCGCGATGCATTTTCCCTTCCTATACACAATATCACGTTCAAAAGATTTTAAATTCAACCACCATCGATAAACCCTGTCATCGAACTCAATCTTTTGTCGACTTTCTTTTAAAGAGTTACAGTCGGTATATACTGTAAACTTGCACCTTGATACCTGTACGATTTTACATAACTGCAGAAAATCGTACGCTGCAGATGATACGCAGGCACACTGCTATCTTAAGCAGATAGGCGACAGGGTACGTTTCTCACGTACCTAAATCAACAGTGACCCTTTACTGATATGCACTGACCGTCGCTGGTAGGCATACAGACATAACAAATACTGACCGTTCGCTGATATGCAGGCGGACTTAGTAAACATCGACCCTTCATCACTATGCATGCAGATGCACGATTTCGCACCATCTGCATGCCATAAATCAGCAGATATCATTAGACTTAGATAGTAACATTTGTCTTTTATCATGCATTTAGAACCTAAGTAAATATCTAGCTTGTAAGAAACGTGTATATAAACTCCACAACGAAGAAAATAAAATCAGTATGAAAAGTAACTCTCACTTGACTACTCACTTGACTCGCATCGCTGGAGTCCCACCAACAACTTTTCGAGTTAAATGATGAAAAGATTCGCACGATTTTGCAAGGAGCAACGGTGGAACATGAGTACTTCAGTGGAAAGTACTTCGAAATAATAAAAAACGCGACGAACGAATATATAACTATAGTCCAGAAGCAACTGCGTGTTCTGGAAATGGACGCTGAATCTATGACATCAACGGACGAAAGCGAGATTCAGCCCATGATTCGGGAACAGCGGGTTATGCTTGAAATTCTGGATCGCATAATGAAAATGATGTCAGACGAAACTCAAGCTGGATTCAAACCCATAATTGAACAATATTGGAAGGATATCAAGGATATCCACGTTCAAATGTACAAAAGGTTTGCCGATCCAGTCTCTCTCGGCTATGATATACAAAACTTTTTATCGGCCGAGATTGCTGTGATGAAAA
Organism: Zaprionus indianus; assembly: GCA_018904595.1. Taxonomy (NCBI): domain Eukaryota; kingdom Metazoa; phylum Arthropoda; class Insecta; order Diptera; family Drosophilidae; genus Zaprionus; species Zaprionus indianus. The sequence continues at coordinate 119,258 of JAEIHA010000101.1, read as the reverse complement.
ACCAAACAGCATGCGATGTAAATGTCCCACAAATAGTGACATCTACATTACCTACAGCACCACCATTACCATTACCTAAGGTCTCCATCCCGAAGTTTGATGGAGACTACCTTAAATGGAAGCAATTTCATGACATGTTTAAGAAGATGATTCATGAAGCCACTTCAATACCCATTATTCAAAAAATGTGGTATCTAAAAAATCATGTAATTGGCGATGCAGAAAGACTCATACGCCATCTTTCATTGACTGAAAGAAATTACACCACAGCATGGAATATGCTGGAAGAACGATTAAATAACAAGCGAGTGCTCAGTACAGCACTAATACAGAGGTTACTAGATCAACCCACAACGACTGGTAACGATGCGAACTCTGTGAAGGCAATGCATGATAACATTAAAGAAACGTTATCAGCGCTTAACAACATTGGGATACCAACAGACCAATGGGATCCACTTCTGCTATGCATTCTTACTAAAAAGATGGATAGACAGAATTATGTTTTGTATGAACAATCCATACAAAATACACGGCAAAACCAATCGATTTGTGAATTCCTCGCATTCTTGGAGCAAAAGTTCCTAACATTGGAAGCCATAAATACAGACAAATATAAAGTCCAACACAACACGTGTGCTTCAGTAGGAGCTGAACAAAACTTTATATGTTATTTCTGTAAAAAACCGAATCATAGCATTTTTAAATGTAATGATTTCCTAAAACGAACAGCAGCAGAACGTTTAAATTGGGTACAGAAACAGAAACTCTGTGCAAAATGCTTCCGTTCAGAACATGCAACTAGTTTATGTTCGAAAAGAGACTGTTTTAAGTGCAACAAGAAACATAACACATTGTTACACTTAGAATCAAAACCTGAAAGCACAACAGCTGCTACCGCAAGTGGACAACAATCAAGCTATATTCTGTTAGCCACTGCCCGAGTTACGATTCAGGGCAACAATGGACAAAAGGCCGAATTTCGAGCTCTCCTAGACTCAGGATCTCAAATAAACGCCATATCAGAACGAGCTGTGAAGACATTGGGTCTTAAATCAATTGCATTGGAGGAAAGGTTCACACCTCCAACGCTCCCATCAATGTCATGCTGAAATCAAATTGTGGAGATTTCAGTTCTAGGTTGGAAGCAATGGTTTTGCCGTACATTGTGAATGACCAACCAACGCGTTATATCTCCCCCGAAAGTTGGAAAGTGCCACAAAATATAACATTGGCAGATTCACACTTTGGAAAACCTGGAAAAATAGACGTTCTTTTAGGAGCCGAACACTACTTCGAAATTCTAAATCAAGGACAAATGTCATTAAAAAAAGGACTACCCATGCTTCAGGACACCAAACTTGGATAGATCATCGCGGGAAAAATACAAAATAAGGCCTCAACATCATCAACATGTGCGATGCTTACGGAACAAGAGAAGGTCGACGAACAGCTAGCCAAATTCTGGGAATTAGACAATCTCCAGACAAAGGGCCCTTGTGTTTCGCCGATGGACAAGGAATGTGAGCGGCAATTTGAGCAAAACCTACAAATTGCCAAAGATAAAAGGTTGATTGTTCGCCTACCACAAATGGAGGATGCTTCAGCGTTGGAGGAGTCTCATGACATAGCGTCAAGAAGATTCCTATCATTAGAAAAACAACTACAAAAGGATTCAAAGCTAAAGCAAGGGTACATTCAATTCATGAAGGAGTATGAAGATCTTGGACATATGAAACAAGTGCCAATAGAACATATACCCAAACAACATTATTTCATACCCCATCATTGTGTACTCAAGCCAGATAGGCAAACTACAAAGTTAAGAGTAGTATTTGACGCATCAGCAGTAACATCATCTGGGAAATCATTAAACGATATTCTACATAAAGGACCTACAGTTCAGAGCACGCTATTCTCTATACTGTTAAAATTCAGAACACACAAATACGTGTTCACAGCGGATATCGAAAAAATGTATCGTCAAATATGGATGAACCCAGAAGATCAACACCTACGGATGATTATATGGAGAAGTGAACCATCGGAACAAATAAAATACTACCGACTAAAAACTGTTACAAATGGAACATAGGCAGCTCCATATCTGGCCACAAAATGTCTGCAACATTTAGCAACAAGGGCGATGCGAGAATATCCTTTAGGAGCGGAAACATTAAAAAACGACTTCTATGTGGATGATTGTATCACAGGCGCAGAAACAATCCCTGAAGCCCTCCAGAAACAAAGGGAATTAAACCAGATTTTATCAAAATCTGGATTCAAGCTACGAAAATGGTGTGCAAACTACAACCAATTATTACTTGGTTTGCCTAAAGAAGGCATTACACCCAACGTTCATCTGGAAGATGGGAATTACATGGAACCCAAGTTCGGACAAATTATGCTGCACAACACAAACTAGCAAGAAGGAAATAATAACAAGGCGAGATGTTGTCTCGGAAATCTTTAAAATATTTGACCCACTGGGATTATTTACGCCAGTGGTAATTAAAGCAAGAATCTTCATGCAGGAACTGACTAGGCAAGGATATCAGTATGATGAAGAACTACCACAACCACTGCAAAGGGAGTGGAAACAATATCGAGAGGACCTCAAGGTTCTTAACGGAATTAAAGTTGACCGACATGTCTATAAAAAGCAAGTGCCTGTCCAAAGGGAAATTCACACATTTGTAGACGCATCAGAAAAGGCATATGCGGCGGCAGTGTATATTCGCTCTATTCACAAGGATAAACGAATAAGCGTTCAACTGTTATGCGCTAAATCCCGACTAGCACCGCTTAATGCTATTACACTTCCTCGATTGGAATTAAAGGCTGCCGTTCTTGGAGCAGAAATAACAAGCACGGTTAAGGAACAACTATCCTTGGAGACTATACCTACGTACTATTGGTCCGATTCAGAAATAGTACTATCCTGGATCAACAATCAGAAAACGATCAAAGAAAAATTCGTAGCCACCAGGATAACAACTATACAAGAGACGTCCATACAAAAGGAATGGAGACATATCCCAAGCGCACACAACACTGCTGATGTAGCATCAAGAGGAATAACGGCTACAAAATTCAAGGATCACAGCTTGTGGTTCTATGGTCCACTATTTCTGCATGGACCTCCATCGACATGGCCATCGCCAAAGGGAACTGAAGCATCCAAGGTCGTCCCTGAAGTCGTATTAGCAGCAACCAAATCAGAAAGATTGATATACGCAATCAATCATGGAAACTCATACAATAAATTGTTGAGAATTGTTGCATATATGATGCGCCTGCGAAAACCGAAACCCAAACGACGCCAATTAAATATGCCATCACTGACAACAACTTTGTTAGTTATGATGCTGCTATTGCCACTCGCAGTGGCTCAATCAATTAACATAACCCAGTTTGGACGAAAGCCAGGGATCTTCTTTGAAAGGATTGGGACAACGCAACTCACTACAACCGATTGGAATATTGTGGCATACTACGACCTACAACCTTATTGGCAAGATATGATGACATTTTCATTAGGAACAAAGAAGATTGGAGAAATATGTCTGGAATTCAGTAAAATTCAGGCATGCAAAGGCATGTACCAACATTTTAAGCACATCGAAGAGGATCTACAAACAGAAAATTATTTATTAACAAAACCACGATCACGACGAGCACCGTTGGATATTGTCGGAAATATTGCCAGTAGCCTGTTTGGAGTATTAGATTCGAATTATGCACTTGAAATGTCGAGCACTATCATGAAGGTAAAGGACAATGAGAATCACTTATTAAAGCTAATTGAAAACCAAACCACGTTAATCGATTCAACAATTAATGTGATACGTCGAGATGAAGTGTCCAACTCCAAAAGACTCACAGTCATAGAAGGATTCATGACAGCGGCAAAGAAAGAAAAGGACCATTTCCAGTCTTTTCAATGGTACATCACACTTACAACGCAGCTAACACTTTTAGCAACAAACTTACAACGAATGCAGAGTGAAATTATTAATGTATTAACAGACATTCGTCATAATACGATAAGTCCAGCACTGATTTCACCAAAACAATTAAAGCAACAATTGAATCAAATACGAGAACACCTGAAGAATGACCAAATGCTACCTGTCACGCCGGACAACATGCTAATGCTCTACAAAATGAAGGAACTATAGTAAATAATCATGTAATTATCAAAATTACATTACCATTAGTATCCACACAAATGCTTGAAATATTTAAGCTCAGTCCTATTCCGTCAACATCCGAGAATGGAATAATCAACTATGACATCAAGATTCCGTTCATTGCAATCAACGATCATCGAGATGAATTTGTAGAATTGACAGAAATGGATTTTCGAAATTGCTATCCAAGAGACACTGACGATTTCATATGCAGAAATAAATTAGCAAAATTCACAACCGAAACTAGTTGCGAAATGAAATTGTTTCACAACAGAACAGATGCATCATGTCATTTGACACAGTCAAACAAAACATTTACACTACTAAACATGCATGCAAGAAATCACTGGATATTTGCTACAAATTCTCAAGTACAATTATCAGCGGCGTATCCGGATGGAGCATCAGACATCACTTTACAAAACTCTGGAATACTAAGTGTAACTGCTGGATGTACACTACGAAACTCATTGATGACTCTCACCAGTCAAGACACCATCAAGACAATCACACCTACGTCGTTCGCTCGTTTTGGAGATATGATCAACAAAATTAAAACAACAACAGAACAACCTGGCACCACACTAACAAAGGAAGAGTTGATGCAACATTACATCAACTTACAACAACTACGAAAGAAACTCTTTCCAAGCAACACATTTCAATTTCCTCAAGAAATTGAACATCATCACATCGCATTATACAGTGGACTCCTGTTCATGATGATCATGTCCACACTCTATATTAGAACCAACTACTACAAAGGAAGGACATCCGCCAAATCAGATCCACCAACCGAAGAGAACCCACAACAATTTAGAATCAATATCGACGATTCTTGAACATATGTTCAACGGCCGGGAGGATGTACGATTTTACATAACTGCAGAAAATCGTACGCTGCAGATGATACGCAGGCACACTGCTATCTTAAGCAGATAGGCGACAGGGTACGTTTCTCACGTACCTAAATCAACAGTGACCCTTTACTGATATGCACTGACCGTCGCTGGTAGGCATACAGACATAACAAATACTGACCGTTCGCTGATATGCAGGCGAACTTAGTAAACATCGACCCTTCATCACTATGCATGCAGATGCACGATTTCGCACCATCTGCATGCCATAAATCAGCAGATGTCATTAGACTTAGAAAGTAACATTTGTCTTTTATCATGCATTTAGAACCTAAGTAAATATCTAGCTTGTAAGAAACGTTTATATAAACTCCACAACGAAGAAAATAAAATCAGTATGAAAAGTAACTCTCACTTGACTACTCATTCTTACTCCGCAGCCCAATTTGTTTCTGTACTTATTGCGGCGACCTCTGCCACATGGTTATGCACCTGGGGCAAGCAAACTTAATAATAACATAATAAAATACAGTTGGTATTACTCCGACGTTGAGTGATCTCAATTGAATAATAAAAGAATAAAATACAGTATTGATATTACTCCCACGTTGAGTGATATCAATTCAATCTAAACAATACCCTTCAAATAATGTTGATAATATTTCACTTCATTAAATACTGCCAGGGTTTCCAAAAGATATGAATTATACCTCGACTCTGCTGGGGTTGTACATTTACTGTAGTACTCAATAACATGGTTTTTATCGTTTATCTTGTGCATGAGTATCGCACCATTACCCACAGAGCTAAAATCTGTATGAAGCTCAACCGGATATTGTGGATCGAAAATTTTTAATATCGGGCTACGGGTCAATGCAAAGATTATTTCATTTCTCACTGCTTCATGATTTTCCATCCAATCAAAACTATTATTGTCTTTAGAAGTACGACAAAATAGAGGCTTTGACATTTCAGAGGATTTTGGCACGAATTGTCGAAAGTATGATGCTAATCCAATAAGCTTTCTTAGCTGCGTGACCGTTTGCGGAGGTGGCAATTCAACTAATGCCTGCAACTTTCGAAGATTAGGTCTAAGCTCACCTGCCTCTACTTCGTAACCAAAATACTCAATTTTTGATTTTAAAAATGTACATTTTTCGAAAATAAATGAGAATCCGGCTTGAGAGTTTCTATGACTGTCTGTAATCTTGAAAATGCCTCCATTTTAGTTTCGGCCACGACCAACTACAACATACGAATACGAAAATGGCCCCAACGCTTTTATTATTGCCCGATGAAACACTGAAGGAGCCTCCTTTAAACCAAACGGCATTGCCAGAAACTCGAACTGCCCTTCCGGTGTAACGGAATGCCGTACGCTCTACTGAATCTGGGTGAATAGGTATTTGGTAGAATCCGATGGCCATGTCCAGACAAGAAAAACACTTTCCCCCACGCAACCATGAAATTTGATCCGAGATAAGAGGCAATGGGAATTTATCCGACACTGTATTAGCATTGTGCTCTCTATAGTCGACGCATAAGCGATCAGTTCCGTTTTTCTTTCTTACCAATAAAATTGGACTCGCAAATTGTGAACAGCTGGGTCTTGCTATATTTGCCGCCAACATTTCATCAATCTTTGCACGAACAGTTTGCTTCTCATCTACACTAAGCCTATATGGTCGCGTTTGTACCGTTTTATTTGAATTTATCAAATGAATTTCTGACTGAGATAAAGTGTTCCATGTATGGTTTCAAGACGTTTATTAAACGGCTCGTGTCAGCTTCTTTCAACTCTACATTTTCGTTAATACAATCTTCATATGTTGTTGGTTCAGTTACAACATTAATAAGTTTTACCTTATAAATACAGAATCTGTCTGACTCAATCGTCACTCCGAAACCTTGCCAATCATGATATCGTTTCAAGTACTTGTCCACAATGACATGAAATAACATTTCCAGGATAAAGTCATTAATGGTAACTGTTTGTGGTCGCGGCAACGAATTTCTTCCTTCTTGGTGGGATCGTGGAAGGGGAGAAGCGTTCCTGCTGTATGATGTGAAAAAACCGACGCGAAAACAGGCGCTAGCAGACTACGTCTTGAAGACACCGGATAGTACCAAGCCCAACAGAGTGTTCAGGGCCAACGGAAGTCCATCGTGGGAAGGAACAAACCTTGGGAGACGTACGTCGTACTATGGCCGTCGGCAGCATGCTGACTGCCATAGAGGGGGGTGTCGCCAGGGACTCCGAAGGTGGAAGAGGCGGCGCTGGTGTCGTTGCGGTCGGCTTCTCGGGCATGGATCCCTCTACAGACGCGGCAGAGGCTTTGCTGCTGTTTGAGCCTTGCGTGGTGCCATCTCACTAATATGAAAGGTAGAGTGTAGATAGAGAGGGCTTTGGAGGTTTCGACGAGAAGATCATCAAACCTTTGTTCTGTGCTGATCTTGATTCTCGTCGTAAAGGACGAGACGGTCGAAGGATTTGACTTGGCTACTGGTCCAGTGAGGACCCAGCCGAACATTATTGTAGTATGCGCCTATGTAATATTAAGAACATTTAAGTACAATAGTATTTACAGCATACAAACACATAGCAGTACTTTGTTGCTATGATTATGCAACCAATAAGGCCCAAGACGGATGTAACATGATCGTCCACTTGAAGGCTACAAAGTATAAGTGCATGGTCAGCATTCCCACGCCGACCAATTGCGTAATACATAACTGCATAACTCGCTCTCTCGATAAGCATAGATATATAAGATATTGTGACGCTGAAAGAAGCGCGCAACATTTAACATTGAATAAATATAAGTTAAGTTTAAGTCGAATATACCCCGCAGTATTCTCATTAAAACATAAGCATGGGCAGAAGCACAGGCATAAGCATAGGCAGAAAACATAAGCAGCGAAACAGATGACAGGGGCGTGGGCAAAGACAAGAAAAGGGGTACGCAGTGTATGCAAACCCTCCAGCATTCGGCGCGCATCAGAAAATGCACAAGTAACGGTGCCTCGGTACCCAGAGCTTGTGCATAGACTCGAGCAAAAATAGCACGCGCACAAGTAACGGTGCCTGGGTACCCAGAGCTCGTGCATAGACTACAGCTGCACACAGGCAACGGGATCGCGACAATTTTTGAAGCGACGGCGCCAGCTAGGCATCGACGCTAGGCAAGCAGCACAGCCGTGCAAGCAGCGAAGCGCGAGCAGAGCGACAGCAGCAAGGCACGATCGGCCGAAGGCAATGGCGCTCTGCAAGCAGCGGCGACAAATACAGGCAGCGAATCTAGGCCGGCTGTGAGACGCGGGCAGCAGAATGCAAGCTGCAAAACTAGGGCACAGGACAGTCGATCGTGAGCAGCAGATCAAGTCGGGCAGAAAAGCTCCCGCAAAAATATAAAGTGAAAAATAATAAAAGCTGTGTGCAAGTCTAAGTGCCAGCAAGGGCCCCCCTCTCAATTTATTAATTTATTCATTTATTTATTTAATGTCGACTAATAGCAGTCGACTAAAAAAAATTTTGTATAATTAAAATATAAAATTAATTTATCATAATTTGTTTCAAATTAAAATAAGATTTAAGAATTAAAATATAAAATTAAGAATTACAAATTTAAATTTTAAGCTTTAAACTTTAAGCTGGGATAGTAAAAATAAAGAAACATGAATCCTGTCGCAGGACATAACAGGTGAGCTGGAAAAGGATATTGAGAGCGCAGTTATGCGCTACGTATGGTGCGAAGTAGGCAGGAAGGCAGGGACAATTCTAAATTAAGAAACCAGTGTGAGCAGAAGCATAGTAAGAGAAAATAAAAATCACGTGTACCGATTTAGCAAAATGAAACCAAACCCGCAGAGAATTATTAAAAACCCAGGGAGTTAATTCTTCCCCAGTGTATCCCTGAGTGTGTCGTGTACGTGTGTGCCGTGTGTGCGTTTATTAACCGAGCCGTGCTTTCCGGTATGCCGGTGCTCCGCTGACCGGTAAGCGACTCTGGGCATACACACTCACCGTCCGTGTCGTGGGTAAACGCTAGTTGGAAAGTGGGTGCGTGAGCGTGTGCCCTAACAGGTTGCGGTGCATTTGAGCGACTTATGGGAGCATAGGCGCAAGTACCTGCGGTAACGGGCGTTCTGCACGGTCAACGGCCGATCGTAGGTAGTGCCGTGAGTGAAACGCTAGTTAGCAAGCGGGTGCGTGAGCGTGTGCTTTAATAGGTTTCGATGGTGGAATACACCATTGAGCGACTTGTGGGAGCATAGGCGCAAGTACCTGCGGTCACGGGCGTTCCGCACGGCCAACGATCGACCGTGAGCGGCGTCGTGAGTGGACGATAGCTGGGTGCAGGGTGCGTGAGCTTGCACTCTAACAAGTTGCGGTGTGGTAAGATACGCCCCAGAGCGGCTTGTGGGAGTTCTAGCGAAAGCGCCTGCGGCCGCGGTCGCTCCTCGCGATAAGTCGCGAGTGTACGCCCCATCAGTTTAAATCGTTATTTGCTTGTGCTGATGGAGGGCGTTCATCATCGTCTGTGTGCGTCTTCTGCAAGTCAGAAACGCACAATCTTGATTCGTGTCCATCGTTTGCTGCTATATCAGTTATGCAACGTTTTGAATACGTCAAAACACAAAAGTTGTGCCTAAATTGTTTGATTGTGGGTCATATGGTGTCAAAATGTAAGGCATCAAAATGTCAAATTTGTTCGAAGCCTCACCATTCGTTGCTTCACAGGTATACTACTCCTGCTGCTCAAGGTGAGGTATCCACTCTTCAAGTGACTATGTCAGATTCGTATTCAGGGTATGTAGCAAACAATGAACAAAATGTTCTCGCCACAGCTGTCGTTAATGTAAAAGACAGATTTGGTCAGTTGCATCCTTACGGGCCTTACTTGATAGTGGCTCCCAAATCAATTTGATGTCTGAGAGCATGGCCCAGATGTTACGTTTGAAGCGGCAGCCAACATCATTAGCTATTTCGTTGTTGGTGCAACAATAGCTTCTATTCAGTCGCGCATAAACTCTCACAATTTTTCGGCTGAATGTTGGGTATTGAAATCCATTTCAACATTACAGCCTGGACATTCCATGGGTATTTCCAATTGGAATATACCCAAAAATATAAAACTGGCAGACACAGAATTCAATAGACCTGCTAAGGTGGACATTCTTTTGGGAGCAGAATTGTTCTATGAATTATTGTGCGTTGGGCAAATAAAATTGGGTTCTGAACTTCCTATAATGCAAAAAACTCTGCTTGGATGGATATTAGCAGGCAAATGTACTGGACAAGTGGCTAGGCATCAGTTCAGTGGGTGTTTAATGGCCCAAACTAATTGTTCTCTCGATTCGTTAGTCAACCGTTTCTGGGAATTGGATCAATCTCCATTCGAATCGAAGGCGGTTCGCCAAACAGCTGAACAACAGGCTTGTGAACTTTTCTTCGAGAAAACTGTAAAGCAGTTATCTTCTGGTCGTTTCCAAGTGGATCTCCCTTTCAAGACCAATCCAAAAGTTCTTGGCCTGTCCTTTCAAACTGCTGAAAAATGTTTATTGAAACTTGAGCGTAAAATATCAAAGGATGCAGTTCTTAGAACTATGTACCATGACTTCATGAAAGAGTATTTATAAATTTTCTGTAAAGACCCTGGCGATACTGAGATATGTACCCTAGCCTGAGAAAACGTCCTTACAATATACATAAGACAGCCCCTCCGCTGCTGGCGTATCCGCCAGCGCAGCTACGCGGCTTAGCCTCAGACGAAATATATTTAAGAATGAGAACACAGACACTTGTAGAGAGTTGAACTGGCAGAACCATTTCTGCCAAGCAAGTATTGAATCTAAATACAAACTTAAATCAGCCTGACGGCTAAAAAAGCAAACGTGTGTTATCAACTGGAAAGTCTAGACAAACTGACAAAACCACACCAATAAACCATATCGGAGGGAAAACTGGACTGGAATGCTGAGATAAAAAAATACCGAGAAATCGCCACTTCACATTACAATTGCCAAACTGAGAACAATCTGAGTAAGTAGAGTTGTATTGAGGTATGGGAAAGCACCGTGACGGTCTAAAGATCAAGCTGAACAAACGTATAGCCCACGTAAGGTGGTTAATATACGGTCAGCAAACGCCACCGGTTTGGTCGAAAGCCCTAAAGCTAAATGCAGAGCTAGACCACTGGCTGCAATATCAGCAAGAATTAAAGACCCAAAAACTCGAGAAAACTCACTCAGAAAATACTAAAAATATAATATATATATATATCCAGCACCAGCACCGGCACTAACGAAGCCAAAAAAGACCGGACTGCGAAGGAGTCTGGAGTCCTCACTGCCTGGGGCTTTAGTCTAAGCTAAAATAGTCTTTTCTCGCTATTTAACTGCTCGGTCAAACTTCACCGTGCCGTGCTACTAACGCCAAGTGTTATAAAAATTATTTAAAACGTTGTAGGGCTCAGTTCTTTCAAAACCCCAAACAGTTTTATAATTTTGTTAACATGAAGCGTAAATCAGCGGCTTTTCCATGTAAATTGGAATTTGAAAATGCTATTGCAGACACGGATCAGACCATGGCCGATATGTTTCCAAGGTTTTTTCAAATTACTTATTTGCCTGCTAGTTCGAATGGTATCTTCACCCCACTTTTGAATGAAAGCTCAAGCGCTAGGGATCTTCACTTGGTTACACCGCTTTACTCGCCAGGCCCCGACGGAATTCCCGCGTGCGTACTACGGTTCTGTGCTAATTCCTTGAGTAAGCCATTGCTAAAAGTATTCTCGCTGTCCTTAGAAAATTCTTTTTTTTCTTCCATTTGGAAGGAATCATTTATTATTCCCTTACTCAAAAGGACAGCAAGTCAGATGCAACTAACTATAGAGGCATCTGTAAGCTATCGGCCATACCTAAATTCTAGGAGAATGTCTCCTCACTTGCAACAGTTGATCTATCATTTCCCCTTGTCAACACGGATTCATCAAACTTCGTTCCACTACGACAAATTTACTTGAGCTGACATCCTTTGTGGTACAGTGATTTCAGCAAAATCTTCAAATCTTCATTTATACTGACTTCAGTAAAGCTTTTGACTCAGTAAATCATTCCCTCCTTGCAGAAAAGCTTAAACTTCTTGGTTTCTCGCCTAAACGGCTTAGTTGGATTGTTAGTTATTTGATTGACAGAACCCAAATGGTACTCTTTAAAGATTGCCTTTCAAACCCACTTCATGCCACCTCTGGTGTTCCTCAAGGGAGTCATTTAGGTCCCCTTCTATTCACTCTTTTCATCAATGACCTTCCACTTGTCATACGATCTGCTCGCACTCTTATGTATGCAGATGATGTAAAGCTGTGTTTTCAACTTAAAGATGCCTTCTGTCACTCTTACTTACAAGCTGACCTAGATAGTTTTCAATCATGGTGCCGTGCAAATTTATTAATTCTGAAGTTATAAATGCAAGCTGATGACATTCTACCGAACCAGCCCTGAGTTGGTATCCTATACACTTTGTGGTTGTGCCTTAGAAAGAATTGCCTTAGTTGACAATCTTGGTATCCGTCTGAACCGTTAACTTAAGTTTTCGGAACATTTTTCTACAATGGTCAATAAGGCGTTGGGAATACTTGGCTTTATGAAGCGATGGTCTAAGGAGTTTGACGATCCTTATCTAACAAAGACCCTTTATACCTCACTTGTTCGTCCAATTTTGGAGTACGGATCATGCGTTTGGTGTCCTAAGTACTCGATTCACAGGGACCGCATTCAATCCGTGCAAAAGAACTTTTTAATTTTCGCCTTGCGAGGTCTGAACTAACCGTAGAACTATACTTGGTGTAGTTTTTATGAATAACCTTATCCAAGGGGACGTTGAGAGTGTTGACCTGGTTAGCAGCCAGTTAAACTTCGCTGTCCCATGTAGAATTATCCGTAATTACTTACCACTAACTCTTCCTAATTGTAGATCGAACTATACCCTGCATGAACCATTTATCAGGATATTATGTTCTGATTTTAATAAGTACTCCTTCATATTAACAACTACAGACTCTGTACCAGCCTTAAAACTGAAACTTTTGTCCTACCTAGGTAGAAGTCAAATTTTCCTCGAAGCGCCTTTTTTTTTTTTCTTAGCTTCTATTTCTGCATGCTCGCGTTTATGACACTGCCCCTCGGTCGGTTGGGCATGTCTTAACATATACTAACTTTTTACTAATACTATTAACTCTTCTGATCTGATTGGATTTTTCTGGGCTTTCCCCAATTCTTTGCAACAAATGTTGGATCGGTTATATCTTTGTCTATCCCAGATTAAATTAAATTAAAATAAAATTTAATAAAATTAATCTTAGATCTTTTAAAACCTATGTATAATATATACTTTATGCTTAAATTTTGTAAACATTTTTCACTTTTGTCAATTCAGTCGACTGCTTTAAGTTGACTTTAAATTAATTAAATAAATAAATAAATAAAAAATGGGTTTGATAGACACTAAAACTGTGGACTCCACAGCATTTATAAATAAAGTGGAATTCCAAAATGCAGACTTGTTCTGAATAACCATAATTCTAATTGTAATTGCTCTAATTATAGTATCCAATGCGTTAATAACACATCACTCAATAAGTCCGTAGGATAACTAAGAAAAACACATTTTTTTGGCAAAATTCGATTTTATTCATCAACGTACATCCCTTCAAGAGTGATACAATCAGTCCAACGCCGCTCTAGCATTTCGACACCTTTTTTATAGAAAGATTTGTCTTTGGCCTCAAAATACGCCTCAGTTGCGGAGATCACCTCTTCATTCGAGCCAAATCTCTTTCCAGCGAGCATTTTCTTCAGGTCTGCGAACAGGTAGTAGTCGCTGGGGGCCAAATCTGGAGAATACGGTGGGTGCGGAAGCAATTCAAAGCCCAATTCGTGCAATTTGGCCATCGTTGCGCTCGACTTGTGACACGGTGCATTGTCTTGGTGAAAGATCATTTTTTCTTCTTCATGTGTGGCCGTTTTTTGGCGATTTCCTCCTTCAAACGCACTAATAATGCTATGTAGTATTAACTGTTGATTCTACTTCCTTTCTCAAGATAGTCGATGAACAAAATGCACTGCGCATCCCAAAATACAGACGCCATAACCTTACCAGCCGACTTTTGCGATTTTGGCCGCTTTGGACGTGGTTCTCCTGCTGCAGTCCACTCAGCTGACTGCCGATTTGACTCTGGAATGTGGTGGTGGATCCATGTTTCATCCATTGTCACATACCGACGCAAAAAGTCCTTCTTATTTCGCATGAATAACTCCAAACACCTCTCAGAATCATCGACGCGTTGTTGTTTTTGGTCCACTGTGAGCAAACGCGGCACCCACTTCGAGAAGAGCTTTCTCATGGACAAACGTTCATGCAACATAGTGTGCACACTGCCTTCTGATATTTTCAAAGTGTCAGCTATCTCGCGCAATTTAACTTTTCGGTTTTCCAAAACGATTCGGTGGACTTTTTCGATATTGTCCGGAGTAACCACCTCAATCGGCCTTCCAGAGCGTTCAGCATCGTCAGTGTCTGTACGGCCACGTTTAAATTCCGCAAACCACTTCTCCACCGTTTGCCTCGATGGGGCAGAGTCCGGGTAACATTTATCAAGCCATGCTTTCGCTGTGATGGTATTTTTCCCCATCAAAAAAACAATGCAGAATCAAAACACGAAATTGCTTTGAATTCATTTTTCTGAAAAACACAAAAGTACCGTCACTTGAACCTGTAACTTAAAAAGTAATCGTCCGATTTTCCTGAAATTTTGACAGATATCTTTTAAAGGTTAGTACTGCGTAAGAAAATTATGGATTATTACATAAAATAAGAAAAACTGAAAACATATATAAAAATAGAGAAGATTTTTTACAAAAATATAAAATTAGTATACCCAAAATGGGTGTGATAGACACTAAAACTGTTGACTCCACAGCAAATGTTATAAATAAAGTGGAAGTCCAAAATGCAGACTTGTTCTGGATAACCATACTACTAATTGTAATTGCTCTAATTATGGTATCCAATGCATTAACAAAAATATACAAAGTACATAACAAGTGTCTCAGAAAACAATACCGTAGCACTGCTAACGGGTTAGACAATATTTAAGGAATATGTGAGGGAACTCAATTATGAATGAAAATATTAAAGTTGAAAAAAATTATAAATATAAAAACGTAATATTCACTTTATCTAGATAAGAATACAGAAATAAATAGCAATAGCCAACCATGAGTGTAGCTCAAACACTGCGCACTATAAATAAAGTTTATGAATATGAGCCCGATTTTAAGAATAAAGCCTTGAACATTCTAAGTAATATTAGCACAGCATGGACTGGAAAAAGCTTATTGATCAGATAAAAGAATCAAAAGAAAGTTTTTAAAAAATCTTATAAATGCTTTACGCAAAATAGATCAATACAAGCTGCAACGATAAATAAAAATGCCCAAACATTGGTAAATAGTTACAATAAAGTCAGAGAACTGATACAACAGAATAGAAAGAATTTAGACAGCAAACAGTACGCTAAAGTTACGTAACTACTGGTGGCATTAAGGGAAAAATTAATATTAATAAAAAATAAAATCAGCCTCCAGATAGAAATTTTGACTATAGTAAACACTCAATTAAAAATAAATTGACTCAGACTAAGAAAATACAACTGTAGTTAAGGAAGACATTAAAGAGGAAGATCTTCACGATCTAACTATACCAGCAACACTAGTGCTGAAGGAAGAAAATACTACAAATAACGCAGCTAACTCAGAAAATACTTTAACCATGGCAGAACAAGCTGCAGCCATTAGGTCTTACATTAAGGAAGTCTCTTGCGCAATACCAGAATTTGATCGACAAAAGATCCATTTACAACGATTTATTAAGGCAATCAAATTGGTTGACTTAGCTAAGGGACCATATGAAGACATTTCAGTTGAGGTCATTAAGTCAAAAATAGTTGGCACAATTTTGAACTCAGTTAAAGATGAAACGACAATTCCAGCAATTATAAACAAATTGCAGAAAGTAGTTGTCGGTGAGACATCAGGTAATGTCAAAGCAAAGCTATCAACAGTTCAGCAAAGAGGTAAAACTGCAACGCAATTTACCGCTGAAGTTGAAAGACTTTAGAAGCTTCCTTTATCGATGAGGGTATATCTCTAGAATATGCCACTAGTCTAAGTACTAAAGAGGCAATTGACACCATGACAAATCGTGCTGACCACGAAAGTATCAAAACAGTACTGGAAGCAGGGACTAGCACCACTATGGATGCAGAGATAAGCGCATACATAAGAACGAGTGCAAGAGTTACCGGTGACATCAATAAAGTGATGTACTTTAGAGGTAACAAATCTAACAGAGGATACGGCAATGCCAATAGAGGTGGTAACCGAGTTAGAGGCTTCAATAACAATGGTTATAGAGGCAACTATAATAACGGTTACCAAAATAACGGTTACCAGAATAACGGTTATCAATACCGCAATAATGGAAATAATAACCGCTATAATGGCAACAATAGAGGCCGTAATAATGGAAACAGAGGCCGTAACAACAACCAGAATAACAATAACGGAAATAATGCCAATGTACGAGTAACCCAAGATTAGGGAATCTCGCAACAGCCTTTAGGTACTCAGTAGTAGAAGATCATAGAGTATACGCCATCAATTATAATCTCAATATATTTACCACATTCATTCATGTCGAAACAGGTGCAGATATCTCTATTCTCAAAGGGAACTCTGACAAATTTTCTAATATTCAAATAACTAACAAAATAAAAATTCAAGGCATAAGCCAACAGAAAATTCAGTCTCAAGGACAGACTTTTATGACAGACAGGTAAATACATTATCCCACACGACTTTCATTTAGTATATAAAAATTTTCCCATACCGTGTGATGGAATAATAGGAATAGAAATTTTTCAGATTTCATTAAAACATATAATTGCCAAGTTGATTTCAAACCAGCGGAAGATTGGTTTATTATAACACAACTCTATTACCAGCAAGATCCCAAGTGGTCCGAAGATTAATAGTATCATTAAAAGATGATAACATTTTAATTCTAAACCAGGAAATTCAAACTAGTATCTATGTTGCAAATACAATTGCAGGTCAATAGGTCAATATGGACACTTAAAAATATGAGCCACTTTCTAACTACAATGTAGTTCAGACAAATAGCGAAAACTGAAATAAAACTGTCTTATCTCAATTAAAGAAAAACTTCACAAAATTTTTTAAATTACATTTAGAAACTTTTATGCAGCAAATATACAGAAATATTTGCATTAGAATCAGAACCAATAACGGTTAATAATTTAAATAAACAACAGTTGAGATTAAAAGATGATGAACCCGTGTACACAAAAAATTATTGAAGTCCTCATAGTCAAGTAGAAGAAATGCAAGACCAGATACAGAAATTAATAAAATATAAAATAGTGGACAATAGCCCTTTGCTATTAGTACCTAAAAAGTCAAGCCCAGATTCGGATAAAAAGAAATAGAGATTAGTAATAGACTTTCGCCAAATTAATAAGAAACTTTTAACGGACAAATTTCCACTACCGAGAATAGATGATATTTTGGACCAACTTGGTGGAGCAAAATATTTTTCTTGCCTTGACTTAATGTCAGGTTTTCATCAAATCGAGCTGGATGAAGGCTCAAGAGATATAATATCTTTCGCAACCAACGACTCATATCGTTTCACGCGATTGCCATTTGGTTTAAAAATAGCGCCTAATTCATTCCAAAGAATGATGACTACAGCATTCTCCGGAATAGAACCGTCTCAGGCATTCCTTTATATGGATGACTTAATAGTCATCGGTTGTTCCGAAAAGCATATATTTAAAAACCTCACTGAAGTTTTTGATAAATGCAGGGAACTGTAACATACTGGTCTTCAGTAGATGAACGGGAAGTTCACAAGTCGAATGTGTACAGCGATCGGAATCCTCTGGTTCCCTAAGCTCGTTCGGGGTGGGGTGGGTTTTTTGCTGATCATCGACTCCAGTATATAAAATTTATTTAGGATTCCTCAGAAACTATACGAATGGAGATATACTCCCAAAACAATTCTAACACAAGGCCAAAAGAGAAAACAATAGAAGGAAGGCTTTTTACAAGTATGCATCTAGTGTAGTGCGACGTCTGAGGTGTGGTTCGACGCTCGCAGTCTGTACCCTACCCAACCATGATACTCAGCGCGAGGCAGTAAGAGAGTATCCCAAAAACAGAATTGTCTACCTGTTCACTATACCATGTCTTCAGGAATTATTAATACATTCAAAGATTCATTATTAATGGCAACGTTTATTTCTTAAATCATAATACATATTTTCAGCCATATGGCATTCTTGACCCTAACTAACAATTGTCTAAGAGCAAACTCTTTCAAAACTACTAGTAGAAGGCAAGGCAAGTTATAATCAATTCTTTCTTTGTTTTTATTTTTAAATTGTACTTATTTTGTTGTTCACTGGTGTACCAGCAAAAGGCTCATAATAAATTTTGTTTTTCTTTTCAATTAATATTCAAGACAGTCTAACAGTGCAAAATTATCAAACGCAGAAATATTCATGTACTCTCCTAAGTTTGTGTAGGGTAGTGTAGTTGAGCCGATCATTGAACCAGCGCAACAGCTGATCAATATTGCGTGAGCTTTCGTTTGCAATATGTATGTATGTATGTCGGCATGTGAGCAATTGACTTTGTTTGTTCGCAAACATTGATTTTATTAATTGCAGAAATTAATGATTGTTATGGTAAAATATGGTAGGCAATGCATTTAACAGATATATACAAACATATATATGACGATATATACCACATATATAAGTAATGATATATAATTATATATATATATATTTTTAGATATATAGAGGCATATATACCTATGCATATATAATTGAAAATTTTAGTCGGGTTTAATATTATCTTTTGTTATAGTAACTAATTCAGCAGTGGAATGAGCAAATAATTATTGATTTCACGCTGTTCGCAAAGCAGACAATTTATTGTCAGCATGTACATACAACTCGAGCTTTGGTATGTAGGTATGCCTGCATGTATATGATCAGAGGCTGAGCATAAATACAAACATACGTACATACAAGCACTTAACCGGCGGTAAAACTTTGCCGCTGTACATGCGCGTGTACATATATACATACGTACAATTTATGTACAGATAAGCAAACCAAGGAAAACAATTAAAATGAACTGATCATTGCAGAACAATGATATTAAAGCAATATAAAAATCAGTTTTGTCACTTACATGAATCTCCACGATGAAAGGCCTTCCAACGATGCAGATGTAGGTGTATGTTGGTGGTGTTGGTTTTTGGTTAGGTTAATTTAGCACTAATGTTTTTATATTGTTCTTATTATCATAAATTCTGCAAATGTTCAATTTAGGGGCAATTTTTCATTACGGGACTGGCAATGATTTTATATGAGTAATTAGAAAAATTGATCTGCGAATTGATCTGACCGAGTAAATGTATGCCAATACACAAGCTCACATACATAGCATATTTTAAATGATTTTTGCTATATTATTTCTTTGATTGGCTTCACACACACAATTATACCCTGTTCACTGCGATAAATAGGTTCTATACTCAGGATATAATTCAAAAAAATATAAAAAAATATAAATGAACAATTGCACTGACCGAGTGCAAGCAAAGATAAGAAAACTAAGACTAAACATAAGCCAATGCTAGAAAGCTTTCTAGTGGCTGCGCAGCTGCACTTGCACTGCAAGGGGGTGAGGCAAAATTAAGCTCGATCTCAGAGCAAAGCGAGGCGATGCACACAGGCAATCGGTGTCCAACGGTGGATGTTTCTGGTGCAACAGACTCCAAATGGAAAATCCAACGCTGTTCCGTAGAACTGAATTCGGCGACCGCGCTGCGTGCTGCAGGCGAATTTTATGGTCCAATGCCAATTAGGCAAACCCACACCAATGCCAAGCAGAAGCCTCTGCATAAAGGTGGGCTATGAAGTCGTCAATTGGTGCAGGCTGAGTAACTGGGACTCGTGTCAACCAGGTTATCTAAGTGCAGATGATGACTTTAGTGAAATGTTCAAATTGAACAAAATAGAAGGGGGTGACATACCTTTTCTTGTGCTGAGCACAAAGAAATCAAAAATGGGCTCGTAAACTGATCGGGATGGCTGATGTGTCCAGATTTTCTTTTGCCGAAAATGGGCGTGGCAAGTGAGGTTACGTCTTCGGGTCTGGTAATTTCGGTCAATTTTTTTGGGCATTTAAAGGCACCGACACGAAAATAATTTGAACTGCATATATGGGCAGTTTTAATTTTCACAGACTTAACGTTATTTTGACGCACGAGTATATACTCAACACGTGTAGCAAACGCTGTGCTAACCGACGTGGAGTTGAACTTAGAATTCGACCGATCAGAAAGAGGGCAAATAGAGGAGGGCAGCAACATTTATAGACCAGGCTCTCTGCAAAAAGAGCTTTTTCTATGATTCAGCACCGACAAAGATGCATCTGAGCGGAACATGACCCTTACGCCTACGCTTGAAAGCTTTGACATGCAATTCGAATTGGCGGATGCTGGTTCGAAACTAGGGGAACATTACGCACGGCAACAGCAAACATCATCGAACATGTTCGAAGCAACAAGTTTGATGCGATCTTGCTATTATGTTGTATGGATGTAATTATGTTGCTAAGCAAGGTTGAAGACTTAGATAATTGAAATAAGATACGAGGGTCGTTTGATAAGTCCGTGACTTTTTGAATAAAATATATTTTTTTCGTCAAAGAAGCGTTTTATTTCTCAACATAATCTCCTTTTAGCTCTATACATTTAGTCCAGCGTTTTTCCAATTTTTTTATTCCTTCCAAATAATAGGTTTTCTCAAGGCCCTCAAAATAGTCGTTTGTTTCTGTGATGACCCGAATCTCTTACCGCCGAGCCATTTCTTCATGTTTGGAAACAAAAAATAGTCACAGGGGGCTAAATCTGGAGAATATGCTGGATGGGGTAGCAGTTCGTAGCCCAATTTATGAAATTTTGCCATGCTGACACGAAATTCACTTTTTTCCATTTTCGTTAAAATTCACGAGATCGTCTGCTTTCAATGCCTATAAAACGCAAACCAAAAAACGCAGCTTTCTCAAAATTTTACAGTCAGCTGTTAATCGATAACTGCTGACAGGAGCAGTGTTGTATTTAGAGCAGGTGCGCGGCAAATACAAAAAGTCACGGACTTATCAAACGACCCTCGTATATTTTTATCGCTACCAAAAATTATTGCGATAAAATGACACATTTTGAAATTCGTTTCAATGGTGCCACGGCGACCATTACACCACCCGATAATCTGACACCGTCAGACAGAAAGATTAGCGGGAAATCAGCTACGAAGATCTTTAGCGTGATAGGTTCCAATATCTTTTCCTTGCAAGTCTTCTAATTGGTAATAACAGTTACCAAGCTTTCTTGCAATACGACATTTGACGAATTGTGGGCCAAGTTTGGCATTGAAATTATGCGTAAACTTGCTGAGAGCGAAATTTCGGCGAAATACTTCCTGACCTTCTTTAAAGGATACAGGTCTGCTGCGAAGGTTATATTGTGCTGTATTTTTATCATGGGCTCGGCGAATATTAGCTTGAATATCTTTTCTTAGTAAAGCTAAGTTATCAGTGTGAGAAATAGGCACAATAGGTTCTTCCAATAATGATAAGGATTTTAGCAGCTTATAATCGGCGGCATGCGTTATCATATCTAAGCCAAATAGAGCTCTGTATGGGGAACATCACATAGACTGATGAACGGATGATCGAAGAGAACAAGAGATACTTGTCAAATGAGCATCCCATTCAGTCTGATCGTGTTTTAGGTATGAACGGACGGCGGCTAAAAGAGATCGATTAACACGTTCAGCGGCATTGCTTTGCGGCGAATATAAGGCGGTATAAGTATGGTTAATACCAAGCTCGGTGAGAAAGGCATTAAATTCATGGGCTTTGAATTGAGTGCCGTTGTCACTGACAATGGTTTCGGGCACACCAAAACTGTGAAAAATCTGATGTAGTAAAAAATCCTGTACAGCTTTAGAAGTGAACTTTTTAAGAGGCTGTAACCAATGATATTTACTAAAATGGTCAAGAACGATTAATAAGCCTACATGGCCATATTTGCTGCGGGGATATGGGCCTAAAAGATCAATGTAAAGCCTTTGGAAAGGTCTACATGTGGGATTATGAGCACCCATGGGAGGACGAAGCGTGTAATTTGGAGCTTTGTTCTCTTTACATTTGTCGCATGAGCGTACATATTCTCTTACATCTTTTGCCAAACCAGGCCAAAAGCGGTGACGACGAATCTTTTCAATAGTTTTATGCATTCCTGCATGAGCTGAAGTGCAACTATCATGCGCTTGTTTAAGAACATCAATTCTGAGGCTTTCTGGAACCCATAATTTCCACGAAAGTTTATCTTGTACTTCCTCTCCGGAAACATGCTCTGTGCGAATATACAAGTAGTTATCAACGATTTTCAGATCTGGAAATCGGGCTTGATTTTCGCTATAACGAGTCTTTAGCGTGTTATAAGTGGTTTCTGAGAAGGCTTTAGAATTCAAATCAATGATTGGGCTCATATCTAATTCTGCGATTTCATTCTCGCATAAGCGAGAGAGTGCATCGGGGACAACATGTTCCTTTCCTTTACGATGAGAGATTGAGAATTTATATTGCTGTAAGCGAAAAATCCAGCGAGCGAGTCTTCCGGTCACGTTTTGTTGACGCATAAGCCAAACCAAGCTTGAATGATCGGTAATTACTTCGAACTCTTGAAGTTCTAAATAACATTGAAACTTCTCTATACGAGGGTCGTTTGATAAGTCCGTGACTTTTTGTATTTGCCGCGCACCTGCTCTAAATACAACACTGCTCCCTGTCAGCAGTTATCGATTAACAGCTGACTGTAAAATTTTGAGAAAGCTGCGTTTTTTGGTTTGCGTTTTATAGGCATTGAAAGCAGACGATCTCGTGAATTTTAACGAAAATGGAAAAAAGTGAATTTCGTGTGCTAATTAAGCACTATTTTTTGCGTAAAAAATCCATCACCGAAACCAAGGAAAGACTTGATAAATATTATGGGGACTCTGCACCATCAATTTCAATGGTTAAGAAATGGTTTACTGAGTTCCGTTGTGGTCGTACCAGTACAAGTGATGCCGAACGTTCAGGTCGCCCAAAAGAGGTCGTCATGCCAGAAATCGTCGACAAAATCCATGGAATGATATTGGATGATCGGAGAATGAAAGTGCGTGAGGTAGCTGAGGCTGTAGGCATCTCAACTGAACGGGTACATCACATTTTACATGAATATTTGGACATGAAAAAGCTTTCCGCGCGATGGGTGCCGCGATTGCTCACACACGACCATAAGCGCAACCGTGTGACCATTTCAAAGGAGTGTTTGGCGATGTTCAACCGCAATCCAAACGAATTTTTGCGCCGTTTCGTTACCGTAGACGAAACATGGATCCACCACACCACACCAGAAACCAAAGAACAATCAAGACAGTGGGTTTCTCCTGGTGAACGTGCACCAAAGAAGGCCAAGGTGGGTCTGTCGGCCAACAAGGTCATGGCCACAGTTTTTGGGATGCACAAGGTATCATTCACATCGATTACCTTGAAAAGGGTAAAACGATCACCGGCGAATATTATTCAGAGCTTTTGGACAGATTCGATATTGATTTGAAGCAGAAACGACCGCATTTGGCGAAAAAAAAGTGCTGTTCCATCAGGACAATGCACGGGTGCACACGTGTGTAGTCAGCATGGCAAAATTTCATAAATTGGGCTACGAACTGCTACCCCATCCAGCATATTCTCCAGATTTAGCCCCCTGTGACTATTTTTTGTTTCCAAACATGAAGAAATGGCTCGGCGGTAAGAGATTCGGGTCAAATGAAGAGGTCATCACAGAAACAAACGACTATTTTGAGGGCCTTGAGAAAACCTATTATTTGGAAGGAATAAAAAAAAATTGGAAAAACGCTGGACTAAATGTATAGAGCTAAAAAGGAGATTATGTTGAGAAATAAAACGCTTCTTTGACGAAAAAAATATATTTTATTCAAAAAGTCACGGACTTATCAAACGACCCTCGTATCAAGAATAAAGAAATAAGGGTTAATCTGAAGAGGTACCACCTGAATGACGAGGACGGGAAATAGTTCAATTACCATAACATTCAGAGTTGCAGGGCGCAAAGCATGATGTTTTTTTGTGAATATACCCGAATTCGTTGTTTAAAGAGACGCAATCTGATTATTAGGGCCACTTAAAGTAATATGAGAATTAACAAATACGAAACGAAAACCAATAAACTACCGATTGCACCAGATTCATAACTTTACACATGTACATCATAACTAAAAAATTCTTCATTACAGGAAATTTTAGAAGACACCATTACATCAACTAGCACTACAACACAACGGTTAACAAGACAAACAAAATAAAATAAGTTAATTAAGAATAACATTAACACACACACACACTATAAATTAAAATATCAACACACATTAAAAATTAAGATAAAAACACACCAACACACATTGAGGGCCTTGAGAAAACCTATTATTTGGAAGGAATAAAAAAAATTGGAAAAACGCTGGACTAAATGTATAGAGCTAAAAGAAGATTATGTTGAGAAATAAAACGCTTCTTTGACGAAAAAAATATATTTTATTCAAAAAGTCACGGACTTATCAAACGACCCTCGTAGCAAGGATGACAGCTAAACATTCACGTTCAGTGACGCTGTAGTTACGTTGTGCGCTACTTAATTTCTTCGACATATATGCAATAGGTTTCTCTTCCTTGTCATCGGAAAGCTGAGTTAGGACTGCGCCAATGCCAAAATCACTGGCATCGCAATGTAAATAGAATTTCTTTGCGAAATCGGGATTGGTTAATACGGGGGCGGAGGTCAATAC
This sequence comes from Zaprionus indianus, assembly GCA_018904595.1. Lineage (NCBI taxonomy): Eukaryota > Metazoa > Arthropoda > Insecta > Diptera > Drosophilidae > Zaprionus > Zaprionus indianus. The sequence continues at coordinate 94,133 of JAEIHA010000101.1, read as the reverse complement.
GATTTTTAACTTGTCCATAGCCGACTGAGCTTCTGAAGTCCACACAAACTTAGATTTTGTGGAAAGCACATTAGTAATGGGGCAAGACAGGTCTGCGAAGTTGTGAATAAATCGACGGTACCATCCACAGATTCCTAAAAATCCACGAACCTGTTTTAGATTCTTTGGTGGAGGCCAATTAACGATACAAGAGATTTTAGAAGGGTCAGTACAAATACCACCACTTCCAATTACATAACCAAGATAGGTAATACTGGTAACGCAAAACTGACTTTTTGCTATATTTAAAGTAATGTTGGCTTTGCGGAATTGCTCTGCGAGTCTAACTAAAACAGCGAGATGCGAAGAAAAATCTTCAGAGACAATACAAAGGTCATCGAGATATCCGAATACGCAATGTATTAGATCTGGCGGTATAATATCATCCATAAGACGACACATAGTTGAGGGAGCGTTACAGAGACCAAAAGGCATCACTTTAAATTGGTAAAGTGGGCGACCAGGGACTGTAAAGGCGGTTAAAGGCTTAGATTGCGGAGACAACGGTATTTGCCAATAAGCGTCTTTTAAATCAAGCTTAGTAATCAGATTCGCACGAGGCAAACGCGAAAATATTCCATCAATGCTAGGCAGAGGATATGCGTCTTTCTTGGTAGCATCGTTAAGCTTACGTGCGTCAAGACAAAGGCGAACTTTATTAGGCTTGACCACGAGGCGCATGGGGGAACTCCAAGGACTAACTGAGGGTTCTATAACATCCAGGGCTAACATTCGATCGATTTCTTCATACAGCAACTTCTCAACAGCTGGGCTGACGGGATAGAAGCGTTGCTTGACGGGCTTTGCTTCTCCAACATCGATATGATGTTCAATGAGCAAAGTTCGGCCAAGTTTCTCTAATGCGTTTGGAAACATTTCTTTAACAACAGCGAGCTGATGAAGCTGTTGGGGGCTCAATGGATAAGAATTTGTATCAGGCAAGTCTAATGACGCGGAGGGTGAATCGAGTGCGCCAATGATATTGGGAGCAAGCTGAAATATTCTCCAAAAATCGTGACCCAAGATAAGTTTTTGCCTTATTGACGGAATAACATACAGTTTGAGTGGTTTCACCAAATTATTATATGTTACTTCAACGTTCAAAACACCGGTAATATTTTGTTTTTCTCCACCTGCTGTGTGGACATATGACTTCAAAGGTTTGTATTGCACAAGCGCTGAAAAGTCTTTAGCAGCTAGAGTGGAGCCTATGCAACTGATATTCGCGCCAGTATCTAACAGACCAAGTTCTGTAAAGTCTAGAAACGATACTTCGGCATAGCTACGTAAATCTTGATTATTATTAAAGATAGTGGATATGATGTGTTTGTTATTTTCTTTAATTTTAGCATAATAAGTTTTTAATCGGCGAACGCGATTATTAACGGAAATGGGTTGACTAAAAATACGATTCTTAATTTCTAAATAGTTTTTCAGTCGCTCATCATACGAGCGATGATAAAGAGGGACAGAAATAGAGGATACTGGATCAGACAAATCTGATGTGGTACTCTGTACGGGATTGGAAATATCCAAATTTATGGTTTTGGGGGCATCCGGGTGTTGTTGGATGCTCCCTGTCGACGGTTTTCCGACAGTTTTTGCAAGCAATTTTTACATTGTGGCTTGTAAACATTAGGTTTACCACAACCGTAGCAAAAATACGTCGAGACGCAAGACAATTCTCCCAAATGTGACCAAGCTCATCACAATTCCAGCAAGTAAGTTTTTCATGGGCGTTACGAAGAGCAGCGAGCTCGAGATCATGTTGAACGTCTTCTTCTTCAGGTTCAGCACACGATTCTTCAAGGGCGTGAATTTGTCTTTGAGGAGTAAAAGGCTTTGATTTGCGTACTTGCTCAGCTCGACAGTTGAGTTCGTACGCTAAATTCTCATTCATCTGTACAAGGCGACGCAAATGTCCCACAGAATGTACAGGTTGGTACAGCAATTTCTGACGTGTGTCAGGCAACAAATTGTTTTTAAGAATTTCGACTAATTCTTCTTCTGCAATTTTTATGGAGGATTTATCGATGAGCGAAGCCACGCTTTCATAAAAAGCTGAGAAAGGTTCTCCAAACTTTTGCTTTCGCGATATTATTAACTCCATTGACATAAAAGCGGAGCGGTAATCCTTATAGTGTTGGCGAAGAGCAGAACAGAAATCAGACCAGACGATACGGTTGACTTGCTTGTGGTATCTCCAATACCAATCTCGGGCTTTGCCAGCAAATAACACATGCATATGTTTGCACATGGCCGTAAAATCGCTATCCAAAGTTTCATCTGTTAGTGATTTTACCCTATATATAAATTCTTCCACCCCTAAACCTTCTGGAGATCCATCGAAATGTAAATTCCACTTCTGCATAATATCTGCAGTCTTACGGGTAAAAAGGGATGAAGTTACGGGAGATGGTGTTTCTCGCACGGGAACAGACGGGGCTTGAACATGCACCGAGTTTGTGTGGGTGTTCAAAGACGACATTAATCGAGTTACTGTTTCTTCAATCATATTCTGAATAATCGTATAATCAAACTCGTTGTTGCGGTGGGCAGGTGGAGGGCGATAAGACCTTCCTCGTTGTCTACCACGAGTGGATCTAACTGGAGCTGCTTGAGTAGGACTGTTACTCACGTCCAAAACTGATGAAGCGGCAGCGCTTTGATTCAAGGAGCGAGGCTCTTGATCCTGCGAGGTGCTCGGGCCTTGAACTTGCTCTAAAGCTTTGGTCAAGTTACGAGTCATAACTCTCGTTGTGTTTTGTGCAGTCGGTGCGATCGGTTGTGCTCTAGGAGGAGAGCAATTACCGACGACCAGCTTAGGATCGTAAGGTTGAATGGCGACATTACAAGAATAGCAACAAGAATGACTGACCATCCAATTTTCTAGGCAAAGTTTGTGAAAGACATGCAAACATGCTAAGGAGTAGCAAGGGTGCGTGTTGTACATTAATTGATTACAGATAGCACATTTACTATCTGTAGAGGCCAAAGGAGTTGGCGTTGTTCGAGGGCTGTTTGTAACAGGCATTTTCATAATAAAAGGTTTCCTGAGTGACATATATCGGTAAATGAATAGATAGAAAAATTAGAATACAAAAGATGCAGTTTGTAAAAAGCAGGTTTTTATTATCTGGGCTATTGAAATTAACGAAAGGTTTTAATTTCTTGATTTGCGCTGTCTATCTAGTAAAGCTATTCGGCAAGTGTATGCAAAAGCAGCATGATCACGAGTTCCATGACAACAACGAAAACAAAATAACTAAATAATCCAATCAAATGTTATGGTACTAGGGTCCACGCTTATTTAATCAGGTCCGCAAGAAAAATATGTCAAACTAGCAATCAGTATTGGTAGGCAACAATGCTCTGACTTCAATATTCTGAAATTGGGTATGACAGTATTTCACAGCGATAGCTAATCAAACAATAGTATTTCCTAGACCTAACGAAGAAACAAAAGCGAGCAATAATGTGAGAGAAGAAAATCATATATATATAAAAAGATATACATATATATGCATAGCTGATGTTCATTGCTATTTTTTAGCAAATCGGAAAAGAAAAGTCAATGGTTTCTCGGAAGGTAATCCTAATACAGAATTATCCAACAATCGTAGTCCTTAAAACAATTCTAACTAACCGAATGTATCTGTACCGGCGGAAGCTAGACAAGACTATCGCAGCAACGTCAGCTGGCAAGACACGCATGCCAAATTTTTCACTCAGCACAAATGTTGTGAGTGGGGAAATCTACTATAACGGTAACATAATCAAACTTTATTTGATAGCCGAGGACTCACACGATTGGGCGCATATATGTATACAAGCGTCCGCACGGGGCAAATAAAGCTTTGGAAAGTAGGTGTTATTTATTCCTTTTTTTTTTTTGTTTTTACGTCTAGAGAGGGCCTCACACGTTTGGGCGCCAAAAATTTATATAACATACTGGTCTTCAGTAGATGAACGGGAAGTTCACAAGTCGGATGTGTACAGCGATCGGAATCCTCTGGTTCCCTAAGCTCGTTCGGGGTGGGGTGGGTTTTTTGCTGATCATCGACTCCAGTACATAAAATTTATTTAGGATTCCTCAGAAACTATACGAATGGAGATATACTCCCAAAACAATTCTAACACAAGGCCAAAAGAGAAAACAATAGAAGGAAGGCTTTTACAAGTATGCATCTAGTGTAGTGCGACGTCTGAGGTGTGGTTCGACGCTCGCAGTCTGTACCCTACCCAACCATGATACTCAGCGCGAGGCAGTAAGAGAGTATCCCAAAAACAGAATTGTCTACCTGTTCAGTATACCATGTCTTCAGGAATTATTAATACATTCAAAGATTCATTATTAATGGCAACGTTTATTTCTTAAATCATAATACATATTTTCAGCCATATGGCATTCTTGACCCTAACTAACAATTGTCTAAGAGCAAACTCTTTCAAAACTACTAGTAGAAGGCAAGGCAAGTTATAATCAATTCTTTCTTTGTTTTTATTTTTAAATTGTACTTATTTTGTTGTTCACTGGTGTACCAGCAAAAGGCTCATAATAAATTTTGTTTTTCTTTTCAATTAATATTCAAGACAGTTTAACAGTGCAAAATTATCAAACGCAGAAATATTCATGTACTCTCCTAAGTTTGTGTAGGGTAGTGTAGTTGAGCCGATCATTGAACCAGCGCAACAGCTGATCAATATTGCGTGAGCTTTCGTTTGCAATATGTATGTATGTATGTCGGCATGTGAGCATGTAATGGCCCGCGCTGATCAATGCGTCCCATTATTGTTTTCTTTTTTTTAAATCAATAACGAAAATACCTTCGGCTTTTTTGTAGCCAAAGGTAAAGCAGTGCACATTGGGTACTAAAGCTAGTTACGTAGCTTACCTTGCAAGCAGTGCAAAATGCGTGCTAAAGCCAGTTATGCAGTTCACTTGCAAGCAGTGCAATTATCAATATTGCATTCACCTATTGATAAGTGCCTACTTCGAGGCACATTTGAAAGCACTTAAAGCTCTGTGATAGATCAGCTGGAGTTCCTATCACAGCCAACTTCACCTACTCCGAATACTTCCAAGAAAAAGCCATCTGTTCTTGGAATTTGGAGCTATTTAAGATCCACACTCGTCGGTAGTCGACCTTTCAGTATTATCAAAGTCATACGTACGTGCATCAAGTGCATCAAGTGCATCAATTGCACAAAAAGACGGAAAAATTAGAAAATTCAAAGTGCAAGTGCGAAGGTGCACTCGAGTGTCTTTGTGGATTGGAGGACTACCCGAACCACTACAAATTGGCCCAAAAATTCTGCTGGAAGCAGATCCGTGAGCTCTGGACAAGATTCACCTTTGCTCTGCTCAAAGATAATTGTTCCAGAAGCCCGCGTTATCTAAATTTAAAAGGTACGTTAGTAACCTCTCGTAGGTTCTATACTAAAGTCCATTTTCTCGTTGACAGGGTGTGCATTTGGCACCCAAAGCCGATACACGGCATCACTGCCTTATTGGTAGACTCTGCCGTCAAGCCGTATACGGCTAGAAAACAGCGATCCCTGGGCTCTGTCATTGCCGTGCAGCAACTAAGCTGGCCGACACAGCGCTCAGGGCGATCCTGTTGGATCCTGTCGGATTGACATAACCTCTGGCCGGGGTACATAACCTCTAGCCGGGGTTACATCACCTCTGACCGGCGTGGCATAACCTAGTCACTGCCTTGCCTTCTTGTTTTTGCACCGTTGGAATTGCCAGTCTTGCCCTGCATGTGGGCTAAGCTGATCTTCGCTCCAACCAATTTTATGGAATAATTTCTGGAGCTCTGCGTCAACGTGTGTAGCCGCTGCGCTGCCTTCAACGGCCACCTTGCCACTTGGAGCTAGGAGCAGACAGATCAAGGAGCTAGCTTGTTTTTTTTGTTGCTTATTAGGGAAACAACAGACAAATTTTTTTTTGATTTGTATAAATTAATTAAACAACAAGACAAAAATGCAAACAGCCAGTTATGTAATTTAAAATTGTTGAGTGTGCGATAGGGAAAGAATTATCTAAAGTTGTAAATAGCTAACAAGAAACGTATGAAAAATTATAAAAAAAAAACAAAAAAAAAGAATAACCGTATATAGCTAAAGACAGGCACCATGATAAATTAATCGTTTGCTAAAAGATTGAAACATTGTATAAAGAGAATTTAAGAAATAACATATGTATTTAGCTTTTGTTAATATCCATCTGATCTGCATCATCATCACCATGCTGGAAGGCCTTTCAACGCTGGAAACACATTTGTGAGTACTAAACATCGTGTTTGTCCCTAGGCTAGAATGATGTGTTATTCGTTAAATTCTCTTAACTATTGAGCAACTGCTCATGCAAACAAATTACAAAAACAACAACAAAAAAATAGAACAACATACAACAAAGAAAGCAAACCAAATTATACAAAAACAAATAGTAATCACATGTCAATTAAAAATGCCTAAGTCATTTACACATATTGCAACACTTTAAAAAAAAAAAAAAACTTAAAGAAATAAAAACACTTTAAAAACCACTCAACAAAAATACATATTGTCTCAAAAAAAAAAAAATGGCATAGAATGCGATTACATCTTTCTCAGAATAGTCATTAAAAAAAAAAATAGTCAAAGAAATGTTTAAAACAATTACAACCAGCTAGTTACAAATCTAAATTAGCATAAAACTTATGCTAATGTTTATTAAATATTGAATTGTCTAGGTAGAGAAAAAACATTTTTTCGTATAAAAATTAAATATCAATGATTAGCAAAAATTAAACACAAATTTAGATAATAAACAAAAATTTAGAATCCAAGAAAAAAATGAATAATAATCGTATTTAAGTCAAATTAAAACGATATCGATACTGAAATATATGAACAAGTTGTTAGCCCCCTTGAGCAACAAAATTTAAAAGCGCAAGTACATACTCTGCGTAACAGCATTTAGAAAATATTTAAGCAACAACAAAACAAACAAACTTATATGATCAAATGAAAACAAAAAAAAAAATAATGTATGGCAAGACCAATAAGTAAATTGAAAGATAAATACTATGAAATTATTAGAAAACAAAACAACATATTTGTTAAGGAAAATACTAAGTTCAAAAGGTGAACTTTATTAATTATAGATATAAGAAAAATAATATGATTGTAGAATGCAAGCTCCTCTTGAATAGGAATAAATTATGAATTTCAGTCTCACAAAGATGATGTGCTAACTTGATTTGATTTTCCTGGATAGACATGGCAACATAAATTAGTAGTCGTCCGTTTTCTGTTGGGTATCTTCGGATACATAATTTTTTTATGAAGATTATGGTAGGGTGGGTAGAGACCGCGAGTGTCGATTAACATCTCAGACCTCGCCAAACATTTATATTGCAGCAGTCCTGTCAAGTATTTGCCTCCTTGTACATTTTAGTATACTAGCCCCAATTCTTTTCTTTGTGTATGTTTGGTGAAGTTCATCTTCACTTGTAGTTTCAGCAGGAATCCTTAAAAATTTAAAAGGTATGTAGATGTGGTTGTTGGAAGGTAGTAAGAACCCCCCCAAGCCCAAGAGCTAAGGCACCAGTAGGATTCCGTCCGCTTCCATCCGCAATCCCAATGTATGCGTGTAAGTCGCCAGAGTATTTGCAGTCTTCTTGGCCACAATTGCACTGAGCATAACGACCCAGACTTCTCACGAGGCACATCGACCGTTACATATACTTTTTGGCGCCCAACGTGTGGGGCAGCTTAATGCAAAAATAAAGGATAACAACAACTAATCCTAAACTTCATTTTGTCCATTGTTTTATGGAAGTCCTTCTTGAGACTAACGGCGAGTTTATGAGAGATTGCTGCTGTAGGCAGATTATTGTAGGCAGGGTTGCTGTACGACTGTCACAAGAAATTTTAAAACTTGTGTACACAGAACACACAGTAACTAAATGCCTTCTCTCTACTGAGCATATATAAAGGAAATGTTAGTTTCAGGAGGGCAAACAAATGAAGAAACATAGAAAGCACCCCAAATTTTGTGAATATTTTCATAGCACTTTACGAGTCATACCTGTTGAAGTAATCTAGATTGACAAGGTCTGACTACCGCAGGATATGACAGTTATTTATAAATTATCTATATCAGGCCTACGATTCTGAATTATTCTGTATCAGATAACAGACGAGAACTTGAATAGACGATTAAGGTCAGAATAAAGGAGAATATCAAGGTTTATATATAATATAGAAATTGTATTCCCCGTTCACAAAACAACTGCTCGTTTTTCTTCGTTTTGAGAATAACCTTATTCAGGAGTAAAAAGGTGAAGATGGTAAATTTTAGTAAAATAGTTTTGTAGAATACTGCGCATTCGGCTCAGCATAGATGCCAGTACTTGATTATTCTGCTGAAAGATACTATTTTCTAATTCTTATATTTGGAAGGGATGATTTCAAAATCAGAAATAAAATGACTTAAATTATGAATAGGTTGTGAGTATTCAATTTAGCCAACTCGTTCAGGAACTCGGTTAAGTGCTGCATGGCCTTGCGTGCCGAACAGAGCACTAAAACGAATACTAAGAATCTACGTAATTAACATCATTTTAAGTTTAGTTTCAATAGACCGGATAGTTAAAACTTTTCTTATAAGGACTGCAAGCTTTATAAATAATACCGACTATTTTTTTGTTGCCAATACGTCTTATCCAGGAATAATTTATATGAATAAATATTTTTCCAAATGCCAGTAATTAATACCCCTCCTCATGCCTCATCGGCAAGAGCAGACAATCTTTGTGCACTATGTACAACAGTTATGGATAACACCCATCCTTGTTATTTACTTTCATGTAAACATGTGTTCCATAAGAACTGCATAGATGCATGGTTGACCGAAAATTCTGAATGTTTTACATGCAGAGTTGGAATTAATAGAGAGGAGCTTCGAGTTGTGGTAGGCAATTGTTCTCCAGCTAGATCTCAGCCAGGTTCTTCAAACTCTAAAGCTGTGCCCGCTGCTCGTGGTATGACTACCCGAAACCTGGCCAAAGCTATGGCGATCGCGGAGCAGCAAAATACAATTCGACACCCAGAACCTCCATTGGAGAATCCAATTGGAGCAAATTCGTCAGCATTAGACGCTAGCCAAAGCACCAATCAAGGTGAAGCTATTCCTGAGAGACCTGTTAGAGGTAGACCACCCCGATCCTCCAGACCCATTCGTCCTACAAATAACCGTCGTAGCCAGCCTGTTGACTACAACATTATTCAAGGAATGATTGAGCAAACGGTCACAAGGGTGATGTCATCGTTGGCAATTAATGCACAACATCAGCAACTTGAACCGCCAGTTACTTCCGTTCTAAGGGAAACTCCCGCATCAAATGCATCTTCCTTGCAGTCTCGGCAGACAGTCGATATAATGCAGAAATGGGGAGTTCATTTTGATGGATCCGTTGAAGGGTTGGGAGTAGAAGAGTTTATTTATCGAATCACTTCACTCACTAATGAAACGTTAGACAGTGATTTTTCAATTATGTGCAGGCATATTCACGTTTTGTTCACGGGTAAAGCTCGATCATGGTACTGGAGATACCATAAGCAGGTTGATCAAATTGATTGGACCAAAATGTGTGCATCCCTGCGTCAACAGTACCAAGACTACCGCTCCGACTTTATGAGCATGGAGCTGATTCGAGCCCGTAAACAAAAGACAGGTGAATCATTTTCGTCCTTTTATGAGGCAGTTGCAACTTTGATCGACAAGGCCTCCATTCGAGTGGAAGATGAAGAGTTAGTTGAGATCTTAAAAAGTAATCTTCTACCAGAAACTCGTCAGAAATTGCTATTTCAACCAGTTCATTCTGTAGGTCACTTACGTCGGTTGGTGCAAATGAGTGAAAATCTGGCATACGAAATCAGCTGTCGTTATGCATCCAAGCCGAATGTACCTGCAGCTCGTCGACAAGTTTTCGCAGTAGAACAAGAAAATTCAGAGATAGAAGACAACTTACAGGAAGAAGCCGAGATCCATGCTTTGCAATCTTCTCACGGAAAATTCAAATGCTGGAATTGTGAAGAAGTAGGGCATGTTTGGGAAAACTGTTTAGCCGCACGTCGCGTCTTTTGCTACGGCTGTGGACGGCCAAATATTTATAAGCCGCAATGCCAAAATTGCCTAAGCAAGAAGTCGGAAAACCGTCGTGTGGGGGCTTCCCACAACAACCGGAGTCCCCCAACACCATAAATCAAAAGATAGATCAGGTTGAGGATAACGTTTCTACACCTATCCCTTCCTCTATTTCAGTGCAGGCAGAATCACCTGCATCTAGTATAGTCCCTTTATGGATGCGTTCGTATCAAGAACGTTTAGAACATTATCAAACTGTAAGAAATCGTATTTTTAATAATAGTGAAAATAAACCTAGTAAACATACATTAAGACTTAAGAATTACTATGCTGAAATTAAAGCAAATCGGAATATGCAAATGTCTTCAATTTTTAATTGCTCCAAGGATCTGCGTAGTTATGCTGAAGTATCCTTTTTAGAGTTCACAGAGCAAGGCTTGCTGGACACCGGTGCAAATATAAGCTGCCTAGGTGCTGAGCTGGCGCTACAAGATTTTTCTCATAATCCCCATTATAAACCTCTGCGATCCAGTGCGAAAACTGCGGGTGGAGAAACTCAGCCAATTATAGGTGTGCTTAATATTGAAATGTGTTACAAAGGTGTCATACGCTTTATTAAATTGTATATTATTCCAAGCATAAAGCAAAGATTGATATTAGGCCTTGACTTTTGGAAAACTTTCGAGCTTGCTCCTCATATTATCAGTTCGTTAGAGTCATCAGTGGTGCAAGAAGAACCAACAGTAGAAAATGCATATCCCTTGACCCCTTGTCAGATTCAGCAATTAACTGTTATTAAAGATCTCTTCCCAAAAGTATCGGAAACACTAGGGCGTACCACGCTAACTGAGCACCATATTGACGTTGGCGATACGAAGCCCTGTAAACAGCGATATTATCCTGTCAGTCCGGCCGTAGAGAAACTGCTCTATCAAGAAATTGATCGAATGCTTAGCTTGGACGTAATTGAACCTTCGTCAAGTCCGTGGAGTTCTCCCATGCGGATGGTTGTAAAACCAAATAAAGTACGTCTTTGTTTGGATGCTCGTAAACTGAACGACGCCACTAAAAAGGACGCCTATCCTTTACCAAGCATCGATGGTATATTCGCTCGACTACCTAAAGCGAACATCATTTCTAAATTGGATCTTAAAGATGCCTACTGGCAAATTAAGCTTAGTGACGAATCTAAACCATTAACTGCATTTACCGTTCCTGGCCGTCCTTTATACCAATTTAAAGTGATGCCTTTTGGGTTGTGCAACGCGCCGTCAGCTATGTGTCGATTAATGGACCAGATCATACCGTCTGAGCTTCGCTATTGTGTCTTCGGTTATTTGGACGATCTGTGTGTGGTGTCCGAAGATTTTGCAACTCATCTTGCAATTTTAGTAAGACTAGCCGAACAATTTCGAAAAGCCAATTTGACCCTCAATTTAGCTAAAAGTTCCTTCTGTGTTACTAGCATTACGTATTTAGGCTATGTCATTGGTAGCGGTGGCATTTGCACTGACCCTGCTAAAGTGTCTTGTATTAAAAATTGGCCTCCGCCAAAGAACTTAAAACAGATTCGTGGATTTCTAGGCGTTTGTGGATGGTACCGTCGGTTCATTCCTCACTTCTCGGATCTAACTTGTCCAATTACGGATTTGTTAACCAAGAAACGGAAATTTACCTGGACGCAGGAAGCCCAAGAAGCGATGGAAAAACTGAAACAAGTTTTAACATCTGCTCCGATTCTCACAAATCCCGATTTCAGCAAAAAGTTCTACTTACATTGCGATGCTAGCGATTTTGGGATAGGTGCAGTTTTAGTGCAGCTGGCAGACGACCAATCAGAAATGCCGATTGCGTATATGTCAAAAAAGTTAAGCAGAGCTCAGCGAAATTACAGCGTTACGGAACGAGAATGTTTAGCTGTGATTTTGGCTATTGAGAAATTTCGTTGTTATTTGGAATTGCAAGAATTTGAGGTTGTCACCGATCATTCTAGCCTCCTCTGGCTGATGCGACAGCAAAACGTTGCCGGTAGACTTGCACGATGGATCTTTCGGTTACAACAATTTAAGTTTACGTTTTCGCATAGAAAAGGAAAAGATCATGTGGTACCAGACGCTTTGTCTAGACTTCATGATGCCGAGATTGCCGAGTTAGACATGAGTCCTGTGATTGATCTGCAATCAGAGGCGTTTTCTGAAGAGTCATATGTTGCTTTAAAGACCAAATATAATGCAAACCAGTCTAAGTTTCCAGATATGAAGTTGGTGGATCACTTTTTATATATCCGCACAGAACATGCTGAAGGAGACGAGGCTCAGGAAAAACTTTCCTGGAAATTATGGGTCCCTGAAAGTCTTCGAACCGATACTCTTAGGCAAGCCCATGATAGTCTTACTTCCGCTCATTCTGGGATGCAAAAGACAATAGAAAAATTGCGTCGTCATCTTTTCTGGCCAGGTCTATCCAAAGATGCTCGAGATTATATTCGTTCGTGTGAGGTGTGTAAGCAGAACAAAGCACCGAACTATAATCTACGTCCACCTATGGGAGCACATGTACCTTCTTGTCGACCTTTTCAACGGCTATATATTGATCTTCTAGGACCATATCCCAGGAGTAAACAAGGTCATGTGGGCTTACTTATTGTGCTAGACCATTTTAGCAAGTTTCACTGGTTGCACCCTCTAAAGAAATGTACTTCGTTGGCCATAAAAGAGTATCTGCTGAATAATATATTTCATTGTTTTGGCGTTCCCGAAATTATCGTTAGTGATAATGGCAGCCAATTTAAGGCTGCTGATTTCAATGCCTTCTTGACAGAACTCGGCATTAAACATGTTTATATAGCCCTTTACTCACCGCAGAGTAATGCGGCAGAGCGAGTTAATCGATCATTATTGGCTGCTGTTCGATCATATTTAAAACATGATCAACGCGAATGGGATATGTACCTCACTAGCATTTCATGCTCTCTGAGATCGTCACTACATCAATCGCTAGGATGTTCACCTTATCGGGCCCTGTTTGGCCTGGATATGATTACTCACGGATCCGACTACAAGCTGCTAAAAGAGTTGTCGTTGCTTGAGGAGCCAATCGTACCCATATCCAGATCAGATAATTTAGCATTGTTACGTAAAGACATACAAGCTAATATCCGTCGCGCTTATGACCGCAACGTAGCTCAGTATAATTTGCGAGCGAAGCCAGTCAATTTCAAGGAAGGACAGGAAGTTTATTGTCGTAGCTTTGCACAAAGCAAATTTTCGCAAAATTTTAATGCCAAACTAGGTCCTCAATTTGTAAAGTGTCGCATTCGAACAAAGCTTGGAAATTGTTATTATAAGTTGGAGAGTTTACAAGGGAAAGAAATTGGTACATTTCATGCTAAAGATATACGCAGCTAATTCCCGCTAATATTACATCAAAAGAAGAAATATTATCGGGTGGTGTAATGGCCCGCGCTGATCAATGCGTCCCATTATTGTTTTCTTTTTTTAAATCAATAACGAAAATACCTTCGGCTTTTTTGAAGCCAAAGGTAAAGCAGTGCACATTGGGTACTAAAGCTAGTTACGTAGCTTACCTTGCAAGCAGTGCAAAATGCGTGCTAAAGCCAGTTATGCAGTTCACTTGCAAGCAGTGCAATTATCAATATTGCATTCACCTATTGATAAGTGCCTACTTCGAGGCACATTTGAAAGCACTTAAAGCTCTGTGATAGATCAGCTGGAGTTCCTATCACAGCCAACTTCACCTACTCCGAATACTTCCAAGAAAAAGCCATCTGTTCTTGGAATTTGGAGCTATTTAAGATCCACACTCGTCGGTAGTCGACCTTTCAGTATTATCAAAGTCATACGTACGTGCATCAAGTGCATCAAGTGCATCAATTGCACAAAAGACGGAAAAATTAGAAAATTCAAAGTGCAAGTGCGAAGGTGCACTCGAGTGTCTTTGTGGATTGGAGGACTACCCGAACCACTACAAATTGGCCCAAAAATTCTGCTGGAAGCAGATCCGTGAGCTCTGGACAAGATTCACCTTTGCTCTGCTCAAAGATAATTGTTCCAGAAGCCCGCGTTATCTAAATTTAAAAGGTACGTTAGTAACCTCTCGTAGGTTCTATACTAAAGTCCATTTTCTCGTTGACAGGGTGTGCATTTGGCACCCAAAGCCGATACACGGCATCACTGCCTTATTGGTAGACTCTGCCGTCAAGCCGTATACGGCTAGAAAACAGCGATCCCTGGGCTCTGTCATTGCCGTGCAGCAACTAAGCTGGCCGACACAGCGCTCAGGGCGATCCTGTTGGATCCTGTCGGATTGACATAACCTCTGGCCGGGGTACATAACCTCTAGCCGGGGTTACATCACCTCTGACCGGCGTGGCATAACCTAGTCACTCGCCTTGCCTTCTTGTTTTTGCACCGTTGGAATTGCCAGTCTTGCCCTGCATGTGGGCTAAGCTGATCTTCGCTCCAACCAATTTTATGGAATAATTTCTGGAGCTCTGCGTCAACGTGTGTAGCCGCTGCGCTGCCTTCAACGGCCACCTTGCCACTTGGAGCTAGGAGCAGACAGATCAAGGAGCTAGCTTGTTTTTTTTTTTGCTTATTAGGGAAACAACAGACAAATTTTTTTTGATTTGTATAAATTAATTAAACAACAAGACAAAAATGCAAACAGCCAGTTATGTAATTTAAAATTGTTGAGTGTGCGATAGGGAAAGAATTATCTAAAGTTGTAAATAGCTAACAAGAAACGTATGAAAAATTATAAAAAAAAAAAAAAAAAAGAATAACCGTATATAGCTAAAGACAGGCACCATGATAAATTAATCGTTTGCTAAAAGATTGAAACATTGTATAAAGAGAATTTAAGAAATAACATATGTATTTAGCTTTTGTTAATATCCATCTGATCTGCATCATCATCACCACGCTGGAAGGCCTTTCAACGCTGGAAACACATTTGTGAGTACTAAACATCGTGTTTGTCCCTAGGCTAGAATGATGTGTTATTCGTTAAATTCTCTTAACTATTGAGCAACTGCTCATGCAAACAAATTACAAAAACAACAACAAAAAAATAGAACAACATACAACAAAGAAAGCAAACCAAATTATACAAAAACAAATAGTAATCACATGTCAATTAAAAATGCCTAAGTCATTTACACATATTGCAACACTTTAAAAAAAAAAAAAAAACTTAAAGAAATAAAAACACTTTAAAAACCACTCAACAAAAATACATATTGTCTCAAAAAAAAAAATGGCATAGAATGCGATTACATCTTTCTCAGAATAGTCATTAAAAAAAATATAGTCAAAGAAATGTTTAAAACAATTACAACCAGCTAGTTACAAATCTAAATTAGCATAAAACTTATGCTAATGTTTATTAAATATTGAATTGTCTAGGTAGAGAAAAAACATTTTTTCGTATAAAAATTAAATATCAATGATTAGCAAAAATTAAACACAAATTTAGATAATAAACAAAAATTTAGAATCCAAGAAAAAATGAATAATAATCGTATTTAAGTCAAATTAAAACGATATCGATACTGAAATATATGAACAAGTTGTTAGCCCCTTGAGCAACAAAATTTAAAAGCGCAAGTACATACTCTGCGTAACAGCATTTAGAAAATATTTAAGCAACAACAAAACAAACAAACTTATATGATCAAATGAAAACAAAAAAAAAAATAATGTATGGCAAGACCAATAAGTAAATTGAAAGATAAATACTATGAAATTATTAGAAAACAAAACAACATATTTGTTAAGGAAAATACTAAGTTCAAAAGGTGAACTTTATTAATTATAGATATAAGAAAAATAATATGATTGTAGAATGCAAGCTCCTCTTGAATAGGAATAAATTATGAATTTCAGTCTCACAAAGATGATGTGCTAACTTGATTTAATTTTCCTGGATAGACATGGCAACATAAATTAGTAGTCGTCCGTTTTCTGTTGGGTATCTTCGGATACATAATTTTTTTATGAAGATTATGGTAGGGTGGGTAGAGACCGCGAGTGTCGATTAACATCTCAGACCTCGCCAAACATTTATATTGCAGCAGTCCTGTCAAGTATTTGCCTCCTTGTACATTTTAGTATACTAGCCCCAATTCTTTTCTTTGTGTATGTTTGGTGAAGTTCATCTTCACTTGTAGTTTCAGCAGGAATCCTTAAAAATTTAAAAGGTATGTAGATGTGGTTGTTGGAAGGTAGTAAGAACCCCCCAAGCCCAAGAGCTAAGGCACCAGTAGGATTCCGTCCGCTTCCATCCGCAATCCCAATGTATGCGTGTAAGTCGCCAGAGTATTTGCAGTCTTCTTGGCCACAATTGCACTGAGCATAACGACCCAGACTTCTCACGAGGCACATCGACCGTTACAAGCAATTGACTTTGTTTGTTCGCAAACATTGATTTTATTAATTGCAGAAATTAATGATTGTTATGGTAAAATATGGTAGGCAATGCATTTAACAGATATATACAAACATATATATGACGATATATACCACATATATAAGTAATGATATATAATTATATATATATATATTTTTAGATATATATAGACATATATACCTATGCATATATAATTGAAAATTTTAGTCGGGTTTAATATTATCTTTTGTTATAGTAACTAATTCAGCAGTGGAATGAGCAAATAATTATTGATTTCACGCTGTTCGCAAAGCAGACAATTTATTGTCAGCATGTACATACAACTCGAGCTTTGGTATGTAGGTATGCCTGCATGTATATGATCAGAGGCTGAGCATAAATACAAACATACGTACATACAAGCACTTAACCGGCGGTAAAACTTTGCCGCTGTACATGCGCGTGTACATATATACATACGTACAATTTATGTACAGATAAGCAAACCAAGGAAAACAATTAAAATGAACTGATCATTGCAGAACAATGATATTAAAGCAATATAAAAATCAGTTTTGTCACTTACATGAATCTCCACGATGAAAGGCCTTCCAACGATGCAGATGTAGGTGTATGTTGGTGGTGTTGGTTTTTGGTTAGGTTAATTTAGCACTAATGTTTTTATATTGTTCTTATTATCATAAATTCTGCAAATGTTCAATTTAGGGGCAATTTTTCATTACGGGACTGGCAATGATTTTATATGAGTAATTAGAAAAATGGATCTGCGAATTGATCTGACCGAATAAATGTATGCCAATACACAAGCTCACATACATAGCATATTTTAAATGATTTTTGCTATATTATTTCTTTGATTGGCTTCACACACACAATTATACCCTGTTCACTGCGATAAATAGGTTCTATACTCAGGATATAATTCAAAAAAATATAAAAAAATATAAATGAACAATTGCACTGACCGAGTGCAAGCAAAGATAAGAAAACTAAGACTAAACATAAGCCAATGCTAGAAAGCTTTCTAGTGGCTGCGCAGCTGCACTTGCACTGCAAGGGGGGGTGAGGCAAAATTAAGCTCGATCTCAGAGCAAAGCGAGGCGATGCACACAGGCAATCGGTGTCCAACGGTGGATGTTTCTGGTGCAACAGACTCCAAATGGAAAATCCAACGCTGTTCCGTAGAACTGAATTCGGCGACCGCGCTGCGTGCTGCAGGCGAATTTTATGGTCCAATGCCAATTAGGCAAACCCACACCAATGCCAAGCAGAAGCCTATGCATAAAGGTGGGCTATGAAGTCGTCAATTGGTGCAGGCTGAGTAACTAGGACTCGTGTCAACCAGGTTATCTAAGTGCAGATGATGACTTTAGTGAAATGTTCAAATTGAACAAAATAGAAGGGGGTGACATACCCTTTCTTGTGCTGAGCACAAAGAAATCAAAAATGGGCTCGTAAACTGATCGGGATGGCTGATGTGTCCAGATTTTCTTTTGCCGAAAATGGGCGTGGCAAGTGAGGTTACGTCTTCGGGTCTGGTAATTTCGGTCAATTTTTTTGGGCATTTAAAGGCACCGACACGAAATAATTTGAACTGCATATATGGGCAGTTTTAATTTTCACAGACTTAACGTTATTTTGACGCACGAGTATATACTCAACACGTGTAGCAAACGCTGTGCTAACCGACGTGGAGTTGAACTTAGAATTCGACCGATCAGAAAGAGGGCAAATAGAGGAGGGCAGCAACATTTATAGACCAGGCTCTCTGCAAAAAAGAGCTTTTTCTATGATTCAGCACCGACAAAGATGCATCTGAGCGGAACATGACCCTTACGCCTACGCTTGAAAGCTTTGACATGCAATTCGAATTGGCGGATGCTGGCAAACATCATCGAACATGTTCGAAGCAACAAGTTTGATGCGATCTTGCTATTATGTTGTATGGATGTAATTATGTTGCTAAGCAAGGTTGAAGACTTAGATAATTGAAATAAGATATATTTTTATCGCTACCAAAAATTATTGCGATAAAATGACACATTTTGAAATTCGTTTCAATGGTGCCACGGCGACCATTACAGAACACAAACCTAAAGTTACATCCTGAAAAATGTTAATTTTTCATGCATGAAGTCACATTTTTAGGTCATAAATCTCTGCATTGTCTCTGCAAAGGAATTTTGCCGGATGACAAAAATTATGATGTCATTCAGAACTACCCAGTTCCACATGATGCAGATAGCGCTAGACGTTTTGTAGCATTTTGCAATTACTACAGACGTTTTATCAAAAATTCCGCCGACTTTTCGCTGCACATAACAAGATTATGTAAAAAGAATGTTCCATTCGAGTGGACAGATGAATGCCAAAATGCATTCATACATTTAAAATCGCAGCTAATAAACCCAACACTCTTGCAGTACCCAGACTTCAGCAAAGAATTTTGCATAATAACAGATGGGGTAACGACATAAATCTGCCGCCATAATTCCGCCGCGCCAAAATGTCATAAAATCGGCGGAATTATGTCGTTACCCCACTTTCGGCCCAGCAAACCTTTTACAGAAGATTAACATAAACCTTTTAAGCTCATTTGCTTTACATTTTTGTTTATCGGATCAATTAAGCAGTAAGTCTGCGGCTAAACACTCATTAATTGAGTCAGTAGCCGAAGTTCTCATTTGAAGCATCTAAACTGCTTGACTGAGTCAAACATCGATAGTCACCGATGGTATGTTCCTTAGTGATCCTCGCAGAGCAATGACAGATTTGAATGGATTTAATCACAGCTTCCTTAAACTCCTGAGCCTTAGAGGCTTGTCGGTTGGATGAACTCTTTTTAATGCCAAAAGACTCGATATGGCTGAATGAGGGAAGAGGAACAAGTAAGCCAATTAGTAGGTCAGCCGTTAATAAGTGAACAGCCGGTATACAACACCATGGACCTCGCTCAAATCCATGCTCTGGTTTTTTTATTTCTAACTGCTCAAGTAACACCAAAAAGGTTTCAGTTTGGCCCGATGGTACGATATACCAATCAGGTCTGTGCCAGTGTTCTCTGTTACCCAAGACGAGTATGTGCCCTGAGGTAATCGGTCATATACGTATACGACCTATCCTAAAACAGTAAAAGTGCTCACTACCGTCTTAAGGAATAAAATACAATGCGCATCAATACAATTTTGGACAGATAAGATTTCACTTGGCTGTGAATATATACTTATGCCTGCTAATCTTAATTTTTATTTGTAAAATTCTTACTTATTGTATCCTATTTTTCTAAGCCAAATATATATGTGACTGTATTTAGTGGATAGTTTAGTTCCCCTGGGTGTATTTCCAACACAGTTTATTTGTCGGTCTGAACTATGATTTTCTTCTGTTGATAGCTCAATATGTTCTGACCTTGAAGGTCAATATGTTCTGACCTTGCAGGTCAATATGTTCTAACCTTGCAGGCATTAATATTGATCTATCGATATTACGAGGGTCGTTTGATAAGTCCGTGACTTTTTGAATAAAATATATTTTTTTCGTCAAAGAAGCGTTTTATTTCTCAACATAATCTCCTTTTAGCTCTATACATTTAGTCCAGCGTTTTTCCAATTTTTTTATTCCTTCCAAATAATAGGTTTTCTCAAGGCCCTCAAAATAGTCGTTTGTTTCTGTGATGACCCGAATCTCTTACCGCCGAGCCATTTCTTCATGTTTGGAAACAAAAAATAGTCACAGGGGGGCTAAATCTGGAGAATATGCTGGATGGGGTAGCAGTTCGTAGCCCAATTTATGAAATTTTGCCATGCTGACACGAAATTCACTTTTTCCATTTTCGTTAAAATTCACGAGATCGTCTGCTTTCAATGCCTATAAAACGCAAACCAAAAAACGCAGCTTTCTCAAAATTTTACAGTCAGCTGTTAATCGATAACTGCTGACAGGAGCAGTGTTGTATTTAGAGCAGGTGCGCGGCAAATACAAAAAGTCACGGACTTATCAAACGACCCTCGTACTTTGTACTACAATAATAATACATGGGTTCATAATGAGTTTATCATTTTGGTAGTATATTTGATATTTATATTCGACAATCGAATGAAATCAAGTCCAAGAATTCTATCGAAAGGTATGGGGAATCAATAATGGACCATTGATTATAAGTCATGATTGATTATAAATATAACTGTTATGTTAGTTCTGTTTTTTAGAGAGAATGCTAAGACTTAGGATTATTTTGAGCACTTTCACGGTTGTTGTGAATTTTTCCTGTTTATTTGGCTTCTATTTCCACTATAGTGCTGTCTATGCTAATACAATTCCTGGTGTGACATTAAGTTTGGTCTTTAAAAATAAGTGAGCGGCTCGTTTTATAGGCACATGTCTAATAAATACGCATCGCATTTTAGCTTTTGCGTAAAACTTTGTTATTACAAGACGTCACAGACAAGTACCCTGATTTCAAAGAGCACTTTGATCTGGCTTGGAAGCAGCTCTTTTCCAGGAGGGTAGAACAACCACTATGAAAGTTTTGTTTGCTCACTATTGTGTGGGCCCTGAATAAATCACATTGATGATTGTGTGAAGTTGTAAAAACGGCATCTGTCTAGTAATCGTGTTTAGATTTGATCCACTTGGTTCTGAACTACTTTGTGCGTCAGCAAAACTATCGTTCTCCATCTTATAAGAATGTTAAGAGTGCTTAGTGTTATGAAACACGTGTGAGTTCTGATTGATTGTCGAGGGTCACCAATTGTGGTGACTTGGAGTGTATGCGCACTGGAGAGTCGGGGGTCACCAATTGTGGTAAACAATAGTTTTGTTAGACTGTTTGTTTTACTAAATAAATTGGATGTTTATTTATACTTAAGTTTTATTTAGATTCAAATAAAAGTTTTTAAAAGTCACAAGGCGGCACGTGTGTTGTACTTGACAGATAGCGGTGGAGAGAGAAAGAATAAGCGATGAATAAAAGGATATCGATTAATGATTAATATCTATGCAAATAAAAATTTAAATAATTGTGATTGGCAAATTTTAAGTGTTGCCAGATCTCCATAGTACTCCCTCCTAGACTTCAAGTTGTGAATCGAACTGGAAGTCTAATAGTGCGGCGTGGTCTACATGTCTGATGATGTAGAGATGACTTGTTTTGATTTGACGGTTGATCCATGGTAGATGGTGTGTCTCTATTGGTTATGGACAATTTTGTTGCTGCTTCACATGATGATGCTGTTGATGATAAGGCTGCTGCCGGTGATGATGTTGCTGCTGCTGCTGACGATGATTTTGTTGACGATGATGTTGCTTCTGATGATGAATCATTGTGTAACTCAGCCGATCGATTGATACCGTGGTATTTCGACCTTTGATAAGAATATTGTGGAAAAGGACGCGGTGGCTCGGATCAATTTTCATTTCGACAATTTATTGCTGCTGCTGGCTTCATTGATTGCATTTACAGGAGTCTTTTTAACTACTGAGAGTGGGCCACAATCCGACCACACCTTCCGAATTCACCATCGTTTAATAATTTAAGCTTTATGACTCTTTGTGTTTTCTTAAATACTAGGTTAACTACATATTTATTTAAATTAACATTCCGGCCCTGTTGAAGAGCTCCGGTCTTTAATATATTGGGAGCCAGCTTATGAATTGGTCGCTTAGTTGAGCAAGGTGGTATTTTTATTTCGGCTACCCGAACCTTGCCGTCCTCCCCTCAAATTGTGCACGTTACGCGCCAGGTTATTCACTGCTGAGGGGGTGTGTTGACGTCGTGAACTAGCACGACTGCCCCTTCCTTGTGATTGTCCTCGTCTCGCAGCACCTCGACTTCCACCAGATGCGTGCTCAACTCGTCCTGCGTCAGGTTGGCGTTGGTCGCTCCTCGCATAAGCCTGTGCTCGGCAGACTTCACTGCGGCTTCCCGCAGTCCTCCGAAGTGCAGGGCGCTGGGGGAATAAACCTCCACTGCACTCCTCTCTCCGCTGCGAAGTTAACCAGCCTCGCCTCGTTGTTGTGGAACGCCGTCTGCAGCTCCCTCAACATGTTGCTCGCTCCAACAAAATTCATCGCGTTGTCGCTGAACATCGTCTCCGGTAATCCGCGTCTCCCGATGAACCATTTAAAAACGTTCAAAAAAGCATCAGTCGATAGATCGGTTCCAGAACTAAATGAGCCGCCTTTGCGGAAAAACAAACAAAAACGGCAACATACATGTTTACAGGTGGTCTACCCCTTATAATAAAGCTAACATAGAACGGCCCAAAGAAGTCTACTCCACACACTCGGAATGGACGACCTTCTCGAAGGTGATCAGCAGGCAAATTTCCCATTGGTTGCCCCAATAATTTTGGGTATTGCCAGAAATCAGTGTATGCAATTTCGAACAACTGCAGTGCTCAGACTTCGAGCATTTACTACCCAAATTTGCGGCCTCAAAAGTCCAACTAGAACTTTTGGACCAGCATGGTAGTGACTACGATGCAAATATCTGACAAATCGTTGAATAAACACCATCAGTGTTTCGTTAAGTGAAACAGCTATTGACGTCTTACTAGAAGCGTCGAAAACTATTCAATTGGACATTGATCCAATTGCCAGAAGCGGGAAACTAAGGAGTCGGGAGAATAATTATTATTATGAGCTTGAGTCATAGTAGTTGAGCCATGTTTTCAGCCATCAAGTTTATTTGGGAGCCACTATCAAGCAAGGCTCTGGCAGGATGAAATTGACCGAATCTATCCTTAACATTCACGGTGGCTGTTGCAAAAACGACATGCTCATTATTAAGCACATGTCCCAAATATGCATCTGAAGCAGTTTGGAGTCTCACTTTGAACAGAAAAGGCACATAAAATTTCTATACATTAAATTCATGGACGCATCTCCGATCCCATAAACTATATGTATTCTGAATCAGTATCAACAGCGGAGTCGATTGAGCCATGTCTGTCTGTCCGTCTATCTGTCTGTCCATCTGTCTGTCTGTCTGGATGAACACCTGGATCTCAGAAACTATTGGAGCTAGAATCTTCAAATTTTGTGACAACATCCGTGTATGTTGCAGTGTTTGAAAGCTTTTTTGAAATTCGGCCAGTAATAACTATGTAAAATCCACAATATATACCCAACAACCAAAGCTGTACATCTTACATGACAAATACCTTGCCACGGGTGTTTTCCTAAAATTACATTTAAATCGGACTAAAAATAAGTGAGATATGCTCCGAATTAAACTCAATTTGAAGGTATACTTATGCGTATAATAAAAACCTAATTACACAACCATACTGAAGTTCAACTCTAGCGTCGGGCACACAGCATTTTACAAAACTTTTTATTTGCATAGAATGGTAACAGAATTAACTCAGAATGCAACTTTGCCGATCGGGCAACACATGAGGCAGTGGCTTTTAGGTTAGAGTGGCGGATGGGCAGCACTTAAGGATTTTGTGTTTGTGTGCGTGAGTTCAAGTCGTATGCGCGGCTGTTGCAACTTTTATTCAAATTACTTTTTTTTGGTTGTTTTTTTTTATTTTTATAAACTAAAAAGAAAAACTACAGTTATTTAATTCAATACCAATAAAAATAGTTTTCAAAAATACAATTTCATATTTTATGCGATATTTAAGACAATCAATATGATACGAAAGTTAGAGCGGGACGCCGATACAAGCATGTCTACATTTGCACATTTACGTTTCGGCGGCCCGCTCTAACACACATCAATTGCCGTAATCGGCACACATACGCAACTTTAATATTTGTGCAACAGTCGGCAAAGTTTATAAAAGTGTTCTAATTACATATGTTGCGTACCAAAAAATTAAAAAATTATTGTTTTTAAGCTTTTATATTATTAAAAGGAAAAGAATGACGAAAAAAACATTCCACACATTCACCGTGGCAGCAATCGAACCCGAGAACTGTCAACATCATCGGCCTTACGTAAAAATGCAAACACACTTATTTCCGTCCCGCTCTATCTAATGCTTATACTGCTTGCCTATTCGCTTTTGCATTGTTTTTTAAGCGTTCTTCTTCTTCGATAACTTTGTGCGTGTCGTTTGAATAAAATAATAAGGATGTAAATTTCATATTTTAAAATGCTTAACATTAATAAAGCAAAATTTCCATAAATAACGGAAAATGAATGATAAATGTATACTACGAAATCCATGGCCTTCTACGGTCAGCACCTGACTGTAGCGTTCGCCTGGTTTTTTTGCTAATTGCATACTGCTCAGCTATACTCTTAGATGTCGCATAAGCATTTGACCGAGTCTGGCTGGAAGGACTAATGTGATAACAAAACTGCTTCCTCAAAATACCCACAAAGTGTTCGAATCTTATCTCTTCAAAAGAGTGTTCTCAATCGTGTTACGTGTTACAGTTCGACTTCACACGACTGCGTCATCAATGCTGGAGTCCCCCAACGTAGTGTACTGGGCCCCGTTCCTTACACCATATACACAGCAAACATGCCTACAAAGTATCAGCTCACAACCTCTACGTTTCTGGCGATACCGCAATACTCAGCCGATACAAATGCCCACCAAAGGCAACAGAAAAACTTGACAGTCATGTTAAAACAGTGGAAAAATGGTTTGCGGACTGGCGCATTAAGATAAACGACACCAAAAGAAAACATGTCCAATTCACTCTGAATAGACAAACCTGCCCACCATTTTCCCTAAACAATACATTCATCTCACAATCAGACGTAGTAACATATCGCGGGGTTCCCCTAGATAGACGCCTCACCTGGCGGCGACATATAGAATCTAATAGGACTCATATGAAGCTTAAAGCAGGCAATCTTCACTGGCTTATTAATTGCAACTCTCCGCTTAGTCTGGAATACAAAGTACTTCTCTACAATACCGTGCTGAAACCCATTTGGACATACGGCTATGGGAAACGTCCAAAACCAACATTGAAATTATGCAGCGAGCTCAGTCAGCGATTCTGCGAATTATCACCATGGAACCATGGTACCTACGCAGCGAAAGCATCCATAGAGACCTCAACATAAGTCTCGTCAACGAGGAAATCAAGATGAGAAAGAGTAAACATCAAGCAAAGCTCGCCGCACACGAAAATCCTCTCGCGAGGTCGCTCACGTGTGTATGTAGTCAGAGCAGACTAAAGCGCAAAGATTCTCCAGCCCAGCAAAGAAATCCTAGGGCCGTCTCTAACTAATACAATTATTTCAAATTGTACTTAATCTAATATATAATAAGATTTGAATAATTATTGTTAGTCTCATAATAAGAGAAGATCCAAAAAATAACAAAATAAGTTTGACAAAAAAAAAAAAAAACCAAGAGCAACAGTCGAGCGGCACGCGACAGTGGGATACCCTTCGACCTTTTTGAAACGTAATGAGTTAATAATTGTACACTTCTACTTAATAGAAATATCGTAACGTAAGCTGTTGGAAGTTCGATAAAGTTGCCAGGGCTTACCGTACCATGCTCGATTTGGCGTATATTAATAAATACCAAAATATCGTTTAAAAGATAGAACTTAAGTTATTATCGATATAAGCAAGCTGCTGTGCAACACTGAAAATGAAGAGTGTCACTTTTCGAAATAATTCGCACGCAGCAACACATTAAAATAAACTGCTCCTTTTCCCATTTCTGATGATGAATCATTGTGTGACTCAGCCGATCGATTGATACCGTGGTATTTCGACCGTTGATAAGAATATTGTGGAAAAGGACGCGGTGGCTCGGATCAATTTTCATTTCGACAATTTATTGCTGCTGCTGGCTTCATTGATTGCATTTACAGGAGTCTTTTTAACTACTGAGAGTGGGCCACAATCCGACCACACCTTCCGAATTCACCATCGTTTAATAATTTAAGCTTTATGACACTTTGTGTGTTCTCAAATACTAGGTTAACTACATATTTATTTAAATTAACATTCCGGCCCCGTTGAAGAGCTCCGGTCTTTAATATATTGGGAGCCAGCTTATGAATTGGTCGCTTAGTTGAGCCAGGTGGTATTTTTATTTCGGCTACCCGAACCTTGCCGTCCTCCCCTCAAATTGTGCACGTTACGCGCCAGGTTATCCACTGCTGAGGGGGTGTGTTGACGTCGTGAACTAGCACGACTGCCCCTTCCTTGTGATTGTCCTCGCCTCGCAGCACCTCGACTTCCACCAGATGCGTGCTCAACTCGTCCTGCGTCAGGTTGGCGTTGGTCGCTCCTCGCATAAGCCTGTGCTCGGCAGACTTCACTGCGGCTTCCCGCAGTCCTCCGAAGTGCAGGGCGCTGGGGGAATAAACCTCCACTGCACTCCTCTCTCCGCTGCGAAGTTAACCAGCCTCGCCTCGTTGTTGTGGAACGCCGTCTGCAGCTCCCTCAACATGTTGCTCGCTCCAACAAAATTCATCGCGTTGTCGCTGAACATCGTCTCCGGTAATCCGCGTCTCCCGATGAACCATTTAAAAACGTTCAAAAAAGCATCAGTCGATAGATCGGTTCCAGAACTAAATGAGCCGCCTTTGCGGAAAAACAAACAAAAACGGTAAAGTTGCCAGGGCTTACCGTACCATGCTCGATTTGGCGTATATAAATAAATACCAAAATATCGTTTAAAAGATAGAACTTAAGTTATTATCGATATAAGCAAGCTGCTGTGCAACACTGAAAATGAAGAGCGTCACTTTTCGAAATAATTCGCACGCAGCAACACATTAAAATAAACCGCTCCTTTTCCCATTTCTTCTTTATCTTTACTTATTTAACTTGTTTGAAATAATAAATATATATTATGTTTAAAGATGGAGACGTTTTATATTTTTGTGAAGCAAATTGTCTAATTGGAGACAGAACATTTTTTATTTTTTTATTAGATTGCCTTGCGAAATAGTACTGCGTATTACACACACACACACATACAGGCAAAGGATGATGAAATAGTTACGCGTCGGTGAAATATAAAAATATAAATTATTGAAAAGCTTGATGGAATTTTGGTGTCTTGATGGAATTTCGCAATAAGAAGCGACTTGTGAGTGCTGAAGAGATGTCTGCATCTTCAACACCTAAGAGATCTGACGAAATGGGAAAGACTCGGAGCTCAGCGGCACCCAAACGATGATGCCAGAGAAAAGGAAGACACTGTTAAAATTCTTATTAAGCGCATGACGGAACAGTTAGCTGCACTGTGCGCACAAAACTGTGCATTGGCTACACAAATGGCGAACGTTACTGAGGGTATGTCGTTGGTAGTTGTAAATCCAATTGGTGCAATATGCACAGCCACACATGGTGGCATTGGCGATCCTGCGATGGGCAGCGACGATCATGGATTGACTACTAACAATGCTGCACAGGGCAGCAGCATGGGTTCAATCGTGGAGGACGTATCTGGAACGGTCACACATGGTAGCACTGGCGTTTCTGTAATGAATAGAGACGCAACTTCACAAGCAAATTTTGGAGCCACACATGGTGGCACTGGCGTTTCTGCACTGGGCAGCAACGCAGCTGCACAACAAAGAGGCAGCATTTTTAAGGAAAGCTCTGGTCTTGATACACAGAGAAGGAATTATGGACCTGAAACACAGGAAGGCTCTGGTCTTGATACACAGAGAAGGAATTATACTTGATATTTTGGGCATTAACGCGACCGGAAGACAACATGGTGTCTCAGCAGCCGCAGATCATGTCAGAATTGCCGAGCATAGTGACATTGCTCATGGCGCTGCTGGAGACGCATACTGGAAGGCTGCTTTTCATAGTGGAGAGAAGCACGTCGATTTTAATAGAGCCACCACAGCCTTGACTGGCGCAAATGATTTGAATTCTGGAAAATTTGGAATGGATGGCCTAGCTGAGGGTTATGGTTCAGCAAGGTTTAATTTGGCACAAGACAGGCACATAGAAAATAGTTCTCTCGTGCACCCACAGTACAATTCTGGTACGCAACCTCGTAAATTAATAGATATACCTGTATTTAATGGAAATGCAAAAGATTAGTCAGTATTTAGCACAATGTTCTCAGAGTCAACAGCTGCTTATAGGTACACAAATCTTGAGAATCTCTTACGTCTGCAGAAGAGTCTTATAGGAGCAGCAAGAGAGGAGGTCGATGCCTTGTTAGTAAATCCTGTCAATGTACCACACATAATTAATAGGCTGCAGTTTCGATATGGACGACCGGAACTGCTTATAAAATCCCAATTGGAAATTGTCAACAGTCTTCAGAGTATTCCTGAAAATAATTTGAAAAAGCTGGTATCTTTTGCTTCCAAAGTAGAGAATTTGGTCATCTACTTAAGGTCGGCAAATGCTACACAGTATTTGAATAATGCGGCAATGTTGGATCAGCTAATCGAGAAGTTGCCATTGTCAAAGAGGATTTTATTTATTCATTCCGAATACACTGTAAATATAGTACCATATCCAAATTTGGGACACCTTAGCATTTGGCTAAATGGATTGAGTCGGAGCATTGCAAGGGCAACAGTGGTGACTTTGAAGGAACAAGCAACAAAGGGATAACATAATTCGCAGCAAAAGTCGGTGATGCAAGTTGCAGAAGTCGCTAATACGACGGTCGCAAATAAAGATATGTGCTACAAATGCAAAGGAGATCACAAGTTGCCAAAATGTGAGTGTTGAAGCCCGACAGAATTAAAAAGAATTAAGAGAAAAATTAAGAGAATTAAAAAGAATTAAGAGAAAACAAGAAGTATCGCTAAGCTTAAGCTAAGTTACTCTCTTGGTTTGACGATCGGCAAATGCCGACGGCGAATTCGGGGAATGTGGTCGGATTGTTGCCCACTCTCCGCAATCAATTTTTCATTCGTTGTAAAGCAATCAAAGAAGCCAGCAGCAGCAATAAATTGTCTATTAAATTATTAATCTGAGCCACCGCGTCCTTTTTAATTTTTGCAGTTTTTATTCTCTAAAAAAGCTTAGAGATTTTTCATTGGCGCCCGAGCAGGGACTTCGGTGATTAACAATAGTGATTAACAATTTAATTAGTTTTCGGCGACAATTTATTTTGTGCTGTTTGTGGCAATTGCTTCGCGCGTTTCGTGTGTATAAATTAAAATATAGACAATCGTTGAACAAGTGTCCAAGTGCTTGTGGGAGTCGCCAACAATTGAAGCTCATCAACTGGACCAACAGCTGCCAAGCCGCCACATCGTCGCCGTTGGACATATGGATAATAATCGTCGTTCCATGTCTATTGATTCGCTAGACAGTCTCCAGGTATTCAGTGTCAAAAATTGAGCGTACACGTAAATAGTGTTTTGTGTACTGTCGCTTGGGTCGACATTAAATTATTTAAGAAATTAAATAGCTCAATTTCTGACACTCATTTTGCTGCACAAATATATAGAATCATATGTATGTATATGTATGTATTAAAAAATTCGCGCCTACCTAAGTAAATAAATTACCGCCAAATATTGAGCAGAACAAATCTGTTAGGAGGTACATATATGTACATATGTATAGACACACACATATAAAAGCGAACATACATACATACATACATATGAAGTTTAGTTTATACTAACAGTTTGTTATTCGCATTATAACAAATAATAATAATAAACAAAAACGGCAATATTTATCTTACATTGAATAATAAAATTGGTGGCTTACATATTAATTATTTTAATAATTAAGTGTGTGTGTAAATGCAAAGTATTTCCTTCCGATCTTCGATTAGCATACATACATATATACATATTGACCGCTAACTTGGAACATCTGTCAATACATTGGCGTTTGCATATACACACATACATTTGTCGTTGCGTTCGTTCACCTCGAACCTTCCTCTGGGCTTACATATTTTCGTTATTTCGACTTTGCTTGCATTTGGCGCTGCTTGCATTTCATCACCCCGCACCCCGCATACTCTATTGCTGTCTACAAACGTAGCGCAGAAACCGTTTGGTTTAATTCTCATTTTCCCTTGTTTCTTCTTTCGTTTGTTGGATATACATACCACTTCGAGTGCGTGTGCATATATTCTCTCATTACTTTGCATACCCCGCACCCCGCATTTTACATTGCTGCCTACAAACGTAGTTACAGCAAAAATTTAGCCTGCCTTACTTTTGATAGCTCATTTTCGTTTGTTTGCTCACACAACGCATAGGTTGCGCGAGTGTGTGTATATAGGCAAGCTAGATTTACATAGTCAGCATCGTTGCGAGGGTAGCTCACAAAGTTTGTGACATTTAGTTTTTGTTGAGTTTTATTTATTTTATCAGCCAACATGTCTGACACCGAGAAGGCAAGTGAGAAGCCACAAATCAGCAAGACAAGTTCAAAATTAACACTGTGCTTGCAAAGATTTGACAAAGTTAGTGCTGATATTGCTCGTATGCAAACAGCAAACAAAGCAAAGACCATATCATTTGATAAAACAGAGTTAGCGTGCCGATTAGAGCTGCTAGAAGGTTATATACAAAAGGCAATGGATTTACAGGCTGATCTCGATAATTTAAGCCCGCTTAATGATTCTTGAGGGCCATTAGAACACTTGTGTGTCGTCACAAGGGCATTGTACATTAATGCATCCAAGCCGAGTTCAGGGCCAAAAACTGATTGCTCCCTAGTTTCGAACCAGCGATCTCAGTTGCCGAAAATGCGTTTGCCAAAATTTAGTGGCAAACATTCGGAATACAAAAATTTTATGTGCCTCTTTGAAAGTTTAGTCGATGATGACAATTCTTTGTCAAACGTCGAAAAGTTCAATCACTTAGTCTCGTGTTTGTCAGATGAAGCATTGGGGGTAGTTAGGCCGTACCAACTAACGGATTGTAACTATCCAAAGGCCCTCGCTAGTCTTAAAGCAGTATATGACAACAAATGTCTTATATTCTTTGATACAGTTTCGCAATTGTTTGATATACCTAGCATGACAAAACCATCTGCGTCGAGTTTAAGATCGATAATAGATACGGTGTCTGATATTTATGCTTCGGTGTCGTCGTTAGGTAACGACAAAGACATTGCTAGTGCAATGATAATTCATATGGTCATGGCAAAGGTGGACCATGTTACAAAAGTTTTGAAGAGCCACCGCCCATCTTGGGAAGCACAATTGAATAAGAGATATCAGTATCTGTCAGCAGAAGAGTCAACTCGGGACAAAACAAAGTCGCGAGTTGACGCTAAGAAGCCCCATCAGTTTAAATCGTCCTTTGCTTGTGCTGATGGAGGGCGTTCATCATCGTTTGTGTGCGTCTTCTGCAAGTCAGAAACGCACAATCTTGATTCGTGTCCATCGTTTGCTGCTATATCAGTTATGCAACGTTTTGAATTCGTCAAAACACAAAAGTTGTGCCTAAATTGTTTGATTGTGGGTCATATGGTGTCAAAATGTAAGGCATCAAAATGTCGAATTTGTTCGAAGCCTCACCATTCGCTGCTTCACAGGTATACTACTCCTGCTCAAGGTGAGGTATCCACTCTTCAAATGACTATGTCAGATTCGTATTTAGGGCATGTAGCAAACAATGAACAAATTGTTCTCGCCACAGCTGTCGTTAATGTAAAAGACAGATTTGGTCAGTTGCATCCTGCACGGGCCTTACTTGATAGTGGATCCCAAATCAATTTGATGTCTGAGAGCATGGCCCAGATGTTACGGCTCAAGCGGTAGCCAACATCATTAGCTATCTCGATGGTTGGTGGTGCAACAATAGATAGCAAAAAAAAGATATGTGCTTCTATTCAGTCGCGCATAAACTCTCACAATTTTTCGGCTGAATGTTGGGTATTGAAATCCATTTCAACAAAACAGCCTGGATATTCCATGGGTATTTCAAATTGGAAAATACCCAAAAATATAAAACTGGCAGATCCAGAATTCAATAGACCTGCTAAGGTAGAAATTCTTTTGGGAGCAGAATTGTTCTACGAATTATTGTGCGTTGGGCAAATAAAATTGGGTTCTGAACTTCCTATAATGCAAAAAACGCTGCTAGGATGGATAGTAGCAGGCAAATGTACTGGACAAGTGCCTAGGCATCAGTTCAGTGGGTGTTTAATGGCCCAAACTAATTGTTCTCTCGATTCGTTAGTTAACCGTTTCTGGGAATTGGATCAATCTCCATTCGAATCGAAGGCTGTTCGCCAAACAGCTGAACAACAGGCTTGTGAACTTTTCTTCGAGAAAACTGTAAAGCAGTTATCTTCTGGTCGTTTCCAAGTGGATCTCCCTTTCAAGACCGATCCAAAAGTTCTTGGCCTGTCCTTTCAAACTGCTGAAAGGCGTTTTTTGCAACTTGAGCGTAAAATATCAAAGGATGCAGTCCTTAAAACTATGTACCATGACTTCATGAAAGAGTATGTGGATTTGGGACACATGTCCATTTTGAAGTCAACTCCTCTAGAACAGCATTATTATATTCCTCATCAATGCGTTCTTAGGCCTGAAAGTTCCTTCACCAAGCT
Organism: Zaprionus indianus; assembly: GCA_018904595.1. Lineage (NCBI taxonomy): Eukaryota > Metazoa > Arthropoda > Insecta > Diptera > Drosophilidae > Zaprionus > Zaprionus indianus. The sequence goes on along the minus strand of JAEIHA010000101.1, from coordinate 61,077 downwards.
TACTGTAGTTTTCGACGCTTCTAGTAAGACGTCAACAGCTGTTTCACTTAACGAAACACTGATGGTGGGGCCGACAATTCAGAGGGAGCTTTATTCAATCCTGATTAATTTCCGATTGAATAAGTATGCCGTAACTGCTGACATTTCAAAAATGTATAGGCAGATAAATGTCTCCGAAAAAGACAGAAATTTCCAACTTATTCTGTGGAGAGAAAATACTTCACAAAATATTCAGGCATACCGACTTAATACAGTCACATACGGTACAGCTTCTGCACCTTTTCTGGCGATACGCTGCTTGTTTGAGCTAGCCAACATGCACGCACAATTACATCCTATTGGATCAGATGTGATTAAGAAGTGCTTTTATGTTGATGATATGTTGGCAGGAGCAGATAGTATACAAGAACTTTACACTATTTGCAATGAAGTTCAGAAGATATTGGAATCAGGATGTTTTCCACTTGCCAAGTGGGCAACTGTAGAGATCTGTCGTTCAAAACTAAAGCTAGCGAAGAAGTGACTCTCAAAACTGATGACCAGAGTTCCGTAAAAACTCTTGGGATGCGCTGGGCACCTCAAGAGGATATATTTAAATATCATCTCGATGTGGACAATTTTGCTTCGGCTAAGCCAACGAAACGCAACATATTGTCTGCAGCTTCTCGCTTATTTGACCCTCTTGGTTTGCTGTGTCCTATTGTTACCAAGTCCAAAATGTTGTTGCAGGAGTTGTGGAGACTGAAAATAGACTGGGATGAAGCCATTCCAATGAGTCTTCACACTACATGGAATAAATTTACCATGACCTTGCGCGATTTACATAAAATTCGCATTCCCCGGTACGTATGCCTAAATGCTTTGCCGATGCATCCAGTCATGCATATGGCTGTTGCATATACGTTCGAACTTGCAACAACCGAGACGTTTGCACTACATTGCTCACTGCAAAGTCCAGGGTAGCTCCACTAAACGTGAAAACAATACCCCGACTAGAGCTATGTGCAGCGCTCTTGCTGGCCAAGCTTTGGCAACAAATTGCGACAACCTTATCAAAATTTAATATAGAAAGTTTGAATTTCTGGTCGGATTCACAGATTGTGCAGTACAGTGTATTGGTTACAACGTGATTCTGGCACATTGGGCACATTTGTAGCAAATAGAGTTGCAGAAATTCAGGAATTGTCGAAAGGTATTGTGTGGCGTCACGTTCCAACAGATGCTAATCCGGCGGATTTAGTATCGAGAGGAACTGACATAAACGAGATTGTTAGCTCGTTATGGTTCTAAGGGCCAAGTTTTTTGAAACTGGAGGAAGACCAATGGCCTCAGCTTCACTTGGTTGAAATAGCGTCGGAAATCAAATCCTCCGAAGACAAAAAAAGTGCTGTTATATGTACTTTGGCAGAAGTTGAGCCAAATTGTTTTGTTGAGCTAATCAATCGTCACTCAAACTTTCCAAAATTGATTCGCATAATGGCTTATGTGCTTCGATTCTGTTACAAAAGGGCTCAAATCAGATTCACTCGTTGTGTCGGCATCAGAAAGAAATATTTCATTTCTAAAAGTGATCGCCGTAGTAAAAAGCACATCGTTCAAAAGTGAATTGAAATTATTGAGACAATCAGTAGTTCTAGCACCAATGTTGCAATCGCTGAATCCATTTATTGATAGATTTGAAAAAAATGGAATACAATTTGAACTCATTCGAGTAGGAGGACGATTGTTACACGGGCCTCTCTCTTATGACGCTAAATTTCCGCTTTTAATGACAAAGAAGTCAGGATTTATTCAACTTTTTGTCAGATATTTGCATCGTAGGCACTACCATGCTGGCCCAAAAGCTCTAGTTGGACTTTTGAGGCAGCAAATTTGGGTAGTAAATGCTCGAAGTTTGTGCACTACAGTTGTTCGGAATTGCATACACTGTTTTCGATACAAGCCAAAATTGTTGGGGCAAATAATGGGAAATTTGCCTGCTGATCGTCTTCGAGAAGGTCGGCCGTTTCGAGTATGTGGAGTCGACTTTTGTGGGCCGTTCTATGTTAGCTTTAGAATCAGGGGTAGACCACCAATAAAAATGTATGTTGCCGTTTTTGTTTGTTTTGCCTCAAAGGCGGTTCATTTAGAGTTGGTAACCGATTTATCGACTGATGCCTTTTTGAACGTTTTTAAAAGGTTCATCGGGAGACGCGGATTACCGGAGACATATTCAGCGACAACGCGACGAATTTCGTTGGAGCGAGCAACGTTCTGAGGCTGCGACGGCGTTCCACAACAACGAGGCGAGGCTGGTGAACTTCGTGGCGGAGAGAGGGGTGCAGTGGAGGTTCTTTCCCCCCCGCGCCCCGCACTTCGGAGGACTGTGGGAAGCCGCAGTGAAGTCTGCCAAGCACAGGCTTCTGCGAGGAGCGAGCAACGCCAACCTGACTCAACTCCAGGCCATTGCTCGTCGACAGCAGCGATCCCAGCGATGGAGAGGTACTGACGCCAGGCCACCTGCTCATCGGTCAGCCTTTGTTGGCGCTGCCTTCAGGATCCGATCCAGACGGGAGCAGCAGCAAACAAGGACGAGGATACTTGAGGCTGTGGCAGCAGTTGTCGGCGCTCAAACGACACTTTTGGCGCAAGTGGTCCAAGGACTACCTGCTCAGCCTCCAGCAACGAACGCAGTGGGGCAAAGGCGAGGACAATCTCGAAGAGGGGGCGGTCGTGCTAGTTCACGACGACAACAGCGGACCACCTCAGCAGCGGATAACCGGGCGCGTAACGCGCACAATTCGAGGGGAGGACGGCAAGGTTCGGGTAGACGAAATAAAAACACCGGCAGGCGCAATTAAGCGACCGTTTCACGAGCTGGCCCGACTCCCGATGTGTTATAGACCGGAGCTCTTTAACGGTGCCGGAATGTTGAAGCACGAAAGAATTAAAAATAAATAGAAAAATTAAGAGAATTAAAAAGAATTAAGAGAACACAAGAAGTGTCGCTTAAGCTTAAGCTAAGTTACCTCTCTTGGTTTGACGATCGGCAAATGCCGACGGCGAATTCGGGGAGTGTGGTCGGATTGTGGCCCACTTTCCGCAATCAATTTTTCATTCGTTGTAAAGCAATCGAAGAAGCCAGCAGCAGCAATAAATTATCAAATTTTTAAATTATTAATCTGAGCCACCGCGTCCTTTTTAATGTTTGCAGTTTTTTTCTTCTCTAAAAAAGCTTAGAGATTTTTCATTGGCGCCCGAGCAGGCGACTTCAATGATTAACAATAGTGATTAACAATTTAATTAGTTTTCAGATGACAATTTATTTTGTGCTGTTTGTGGCAATTGCTTCGCGCGTTTCGTGTGTATAAATTAAACTATGTCATATGACAATCGTTGAACAAGTGTCCATTTCCTATGGAAGTCGCCAACAATTGAAGCTCATCAACTGGACCAACAGCTGCCAAGCCGCCACATCGTCGCCGTTGGAACATATGGATAATAATCGTCGTTCCATGTCTATTGATTCGCTAGACAGTCTCCAGGTATTCAGTGTCAAAAATTGAGCGTACACGTAAATAGTGTTTTGTGTACTGTCGCTTGGGTCGACATTAAATTATTTAAGAAATTAAATAGCTCAATTTCTGACACTCATTTTGCTGCACAAATATATAGAATCATATGTATGTATATAGTAGCATAATATGCTTCTCATATTACGCTTACACAAACTTTAACCTAACAAAAACAACGCGCATACAATCTTGCGCGTGCATAAATACACAACATAACGTAACGAAACTTGAATCCACAAAAAAGTAAAGCGCATGATTGTTGTATAACTTCATCATTCTTGTTGCATGCACTTAAACACAAATAAATAAAATTGCTGACAAACATATTTCCGTTTCTCACGACTCACTTCGAGCCGATCAAAACTCTGTACATTTGGTCTTAAGCTTACAGTTTTAAAATAAAGACGCTCACTGAAATTCTTCGTGTTTCAATTTATACTTGGCTTCAGCGTTGATCTTAGTCTTCGTTACAGACGGATCATTTATTTGACTCAAAATAGTAACTACGTAAGTGGCGCAGCCGGTAGGATGATACTAGTTGATGCGATATTAAACATATTCAATTCTCTGTGTATCATCCGCTAAAGAACTACAACTTCAATATCTCGCGTCGGTAAATCGGTACAATTGGTTCGAAAGAAAAAAAAAAATTTTTTGTAAACCAACAACATATCCGAAACCACAGAGTGATTGTGAAAGTGAACAACTTAAAATTGTATCAAATTTTAAGAAGACGCCTTTAAATTCACTGGGTAGTAAATCCACAAAAGGTTACTCAAAACAAAGCGAAATAGCAAAGTGTGCTAAACTAAGTGAAAACTAAATAAACGTAACTACAACTAAGTGAACTACAATAACAACAGTTAACCTAAGAAAAAACTAAATAAACTTAACCAGAAATAAACGAACAATAATAATAACAGTGTAACCTAAGCAAAAACTAAATAAACTTAACCAGAAATAAACGAACAAAAATAATAACAGTGTAACTAAGTGAAAACTAAATAAACTTAATTACAACTAAGCGAACCATCAATAACAACAGCTAAATTAAGTGAAGACTAAATAAACTCAACTACAACTAAAACGAATTATAATGATAACAGGGCAACCTAAGGAGAAACATTATAATAATAAAAGTGACAAACAACAAGAAACCCTATCCAAGTTACGAACCGACTAAATAAACCTAACAGCAAATACACGAACATTAATCAAAATTCAAAACCAACAAACCACAATGGCAGTAGCAGCGCCAACACAACTCGAATATGATTCAAGTCGAAAGACAAATACACGCAATCGAGGTTTTCAACGGAGATCCTAACAGCTTGTACACTTTCATCAGTCGCATCGACTTCATCCTGGCTCTTTATCAGACTACAGATGAAAGGCAGAAGCTAATAATCTTTGGACACATCGAACGGAACATCAGTGGCGATGTTATCCGCACCCTCGGAGTGACCAACCTAAGCAGCTGGAGTGAACTCAGGACTCAACTTATACTTAACTACAGGCCCCAAGCACCGAACCACCAACTTCTAGAGGAATTCAGGAACACACAATATCGAGGTAACGTTCGTCATTTCCTTGAAGAAGCCGAAAGAAAACGGCAGATACTTATAAGTAAATTAGAACTAGAAAACAATATTACTAAAACCACTCTATATACTAGATTAATACAAACCAGCATCGAAAATTTAATTCAAAAACTTCCAAGCCACATTTATCTCAGAATAATTAACTGTAATATTCCAAACCTGAGATCATTAATAAACATATTACAAGAAAAAGGTCTTTACGAAGCACCAACCTCGAGTAAAGATAATATAAAGCCAACTTCAATTCCAAATAAAGTAACAAACACTCCCCAAAACAGGCAAATGAGCAATCAAACCAGACCCCTTGCACCCTTCCAACCATTCTATAACAACATCTATCAACCCTATCACCAAGCATATTCTCATGTACCCAGGTTTAACACAAGTCCGATACCTCAATATCAAAATAGACCTATCTACCCACAACCTAACATACCACTGACGCAAGCACCCAGACCAAACACAGCTTTTAACCGACAAAATATTTTTGACCAAAATCGCTTTGGACCTAGCCACACTCACATGCCTACAACATATCCACAAACCGGAAACGTACAGACTAATAACCCAGTAAAAAGACAGAGACCATCAGACAGCGGACAGTCTAAAATGAGCATAGAAGAGCTAAGATATCAAGAAGTAACGTCAAATCAACCCGAATATCCCTATAACTATAATTACTATTATCCCTATTATCCAGAATATTTTCAACCTCAGCCATATCCCTATCAATCGAACTATACCCCAGAATTAATTCAATGTCCCCCTGAACAGAACTTTGACAATTCAGAAACAACAGAAGAGGAGACACCAACAACAAATGACAACGAACCAGACGACCCCGAACAAGCAGAAAATTTTCGGCTAGTAGCCCCGGATCAAGCCAATATATAACGATCAAACATAATAATACCGAATTGAAATGTCTAATTGATACAGGATCTACGATAAATATGCTCACGCGAAATATTTTTCAAACACCAACACAAGAAACCAATTACCTAATCCACACCAGTAATGGCCCGTTAATAATTAATGAACTTACGAATATACTACCTAACAACTACTTCCCTATTGCCCAAGAGTTCTTGATCCACCAGTTCTCAGATCATTATGACATGCTGATTGGACGCAAATTGTTGTCCGAAGCCAAAGCAATAATCGACTATAAAAAGAAAACTGCCACTCTATTTAATAAAATATACAAGATAAAAGACGGTAACAACATTACAGAACAGAACCATATTCAAATGGACCCTTCATTTCCACAAGACCCCACTTACTTAGAAACCTCCACACTTCAGGAGAATTTGTTCCGATTAGAACACCTTAACGTAGAAGAAAAACTGAAACTAACTAATCTACTGGCAAAATACCAAGACATCCAATTTCGCGAAGGTGACAAGCTCACGTTCACAAACCAAGAAAAACATATTATTAACACCACACACAATATCCCCCGTCTACTCTAAAGTTTATAGTTTCCAACAGACATATGAAAAGGAAGTAGAAAAACAGATCCAGGATATGTTAGAACAGGGCATTATCCGAGAAAGTAATTCGCCATACTGTAGCCCCATTTGGGTCGTACCTAAAAAACTAGATGCTTCTGGACAGCAGAAGCTTCGTATCGTAATAGATTATAGGAAATTGAACGAAATAACAATAAACGACAGATACCCTATACCAAACATAGATGAAATATTAGGGAAACTAGGGAGGTCAAATTATTTCACAACAATAGATCTTGCAAAGGGCTTTCATCAGATAGAAATGGACTCAGAGTCAATAGCCAAAACTGCCTTCTCTACAAAATATGGACACTACGAGTACACACGAATGCCATTTGGGCTTAAAAATGCCCCCGCTACATTTCAAAGATGCATGAACAATTTACTCCGTCCACTTTTAAATAAATGCTGTCTAGTATACCTAGACGACATCATAGTTTTCTCCACATCTTTAGAAGAACATCTTCAAGCCTTACAAGCTGTTTTCGAAAAATTATCACAGGCAAACTTAAAATTACAACTAGATAAATGCGAGTTCTTAAAACAAGAGACAACTTTCTTAGGACATGTTATTACTAAAGACGGGATTAAACCAAACCCGGATAAAATCAAAGCTATAGTTAAATATCCGCTACCAAGAAAAACTAAAGAAATTAAAGCCTTTTTAGGACTTACAGGATATTATAGGAAATTTATACCTAACTTTTCAGACATTGCCAAACCCCTGACCAAGTGCCTAAAGAAAGGAGCAACAATAGATATAAACAGTTTAGAATATTTAGAAGCATTCCAAAAGTTAAAATTATTAATCTCTGAAGATCCGATCCTAAAAATACCGAATTTCGAGAGGAAATTTACATTAACAACAGATGCCAGCAATGTAGCTTTAGGAGCGGTTTTATCACAGGACGGACACCCTATTAGTTACATCAGCAGAACACTAAATGAACATGAAATCAATTATAGCGCCATAGAAAAAGAATTATTAGCAATAGTTTGGGCCACTAAAACCTTCAGACACTATCTGTTAGGACGACATTTCGAAGTAGCTTCTGACCATCAACCCTTGTGCTGGCTACACAAATTAAAAGAGCCTAATTCAAAATTAACAAGATGGAAAATTAGACTTTCGGAATATGACTTCGACATAAAATATATAAAAGGAAAGGAAAATTACGTAGCAGACGCAGTTTCTAGAGTAAAGATAGAAGAAACATTTTTTGGTGAATCTACACAACATAGTGCTGAAGAAGACAGTAGCAATTTGATCGGACTATCAGAGAAAGCTATCAATCAACATAAAAGACAAATCATCTTTACCAAAGGTCCCAATAAAACAGAAATAGAAACTTACTTCAAAAAACAAATTATACACCTTTCATATGAAGAAATGACCCCTGAAATAGCCAAACGATATCTACTCGACTACTTTTGTTCAAAAAACAGCGCTCTGTACATCGAAAGCGATGCAGATTTCGAAGTAATTCAAAAAGCATATAAAGAGACAATGAATCCCAGATATACAAAGATTTTCCGAAGCCTCATCTTACTAAAAAACATTCCCACATACGCAAATTTCAAAGAACTAATTCTAAAAACACATGAAAAACTTCTACACCCCGGAATACAGAAAACTGTAAAACTTTTCGGCGAGACATACTACTTCCCAAATAGCCAACTCCTCATCCAAAATATAATTAACGAATGCCAAGTTTGTAACTTAGCAAAAACTGAACACCGAAATACAAAAATGCCAATGAAAGTCACCCCTAAACCCGAACATTGCCGCGATAAATTTGTAATAGATATCTATTCCTCTGAAGGGAATCACTATTTGAGTTGTATTGACATTTATTCAAAATTCGCCACCCTTGAGCAGATTAAAACAAAAGATTGGATAGAATGCAAAAATGCTCTAATGCGAATATTCAATCAGTTGGGGAAACCCGAAATTCTAAAGGCAGACAGAGATGGCGCATTTTCTAGTTTAGCCCTCAAACGTTGGCTCGAAACTGAAAACGTAGAATTACAACTCAATACCACAAAAACAGGTGTTGCAGATATAGAAAGGCTCCATAAAACAATAAACGAAAAAATCCGTATCATTAACAATTCCGATGACAATGAAGCTAAACTCAGTAAAATAGAAACGATTCTTCTACAACCACAAAATCAAACATGACACTACTGGACAGACCCCTGCCCACATATTTATTTATGCTGGACATCCAATTCTAGATACACAACACAACAAGGAAATAAAAATTAACGAAATAAACAAAGACCGAACAGAATACAACGTTGACACTAGATATAGAAAAGGACCATTGCAAAAAGGGAAATTAGAAAACCCTTTTAAATTAACAAAAAACGTCGAACAAACTGACGAAGACCATTATAAAATCACCAATAGGAATAGAGAGACACATTACTACAAAACCCAATTTAAAATACAGAAAAAAATTAATGAACTTCCCATTCCGCAGGCCCCTGGTTCATCATAATACTCCTCCTCACGTCTACAAAATTATGCCAAACCCAACAACTTCAAATCAACAACATTGACACTAACCACGGATACCTCCTATTTTCCGATAAATCAATTCAAATCCCTTCAGAATACGAACATCATTGTCTTCGCGTAAACCTTTCCGATATAGAAAACCTAACCCACTATTTTAACAATAAGTTAACTAACTACACTAATATTCCCCAAATTGACCTTTTGTACAATAAAATGCGAAGAGAACTTAGCGGAATAACTTTACACCAAACAAATAGACAGAAACGAGGACTAATCAACATAGTAGGACCAGCGTTTAAATATTTATTTGGAGCATTAGATAACAATGACCGAACATAGATTGAAAAACAATTAGAATCAGTAGCAACAAGTTCAATAAATCTACATGAAATAAATGACATAATTCAACTCATTAACAGTAACATACAAAGAACAAAAGAATTCTTAGACGAACATAGCAACAGAGAACAGTTAATATACGAACTTACCCAATTTACCGAGTATATAGAAGACATTGCTATGGGAATGCAACTTTCGCGACTAGGACTATTTAATCCCAAATTACTCAATTACGACAGACTAGAGAACGTTGACAACAGTAACATCTTACAAATTAAAACATCAACCTGGATTAATACTAACCAAATACTTATCATAGCACATATCCCCATTAAGCAAAAAACTGTCCACACAATTAACATAATACCTTACCGAGATAATAACGGGTACCAACTCGATCACAACGAAAAAGATACTTACTTTGAAGAACATGGCAATTTATAATCAAAATTGTAAAGAAATAAGTAACGAATGTATTAAGAACATTATAAAAAGAACTAAACCAATTTGCAATTTTGTCCCCACAACAGTTAACCAGATAATTAAATACGTTGAACCAAACAATATCCTTACTTGGAACATAAAGAATACTATTATAGAACAAGATTGCCAAGAAATAAATAAAAATGTAACAATTAACGGCAATAAAATAATAACAATAAAACAATGTAAAGTTAAAATAGGAAAAATAACATTAAACGAAAACCAGCTAAGTCCCGAAATAAATCTAACCCCATTGAACTAATAAAAATAAAACCAATAGAACATAAGGACATTGTAAAACTAATATCAAATAATAATATTACAGTCTCTATTATTGTATCACTCATTAGCCTTACATTTTGTATAGTTTGTATCTACTTAAAACTAAAAACAACAAAAACAATTATGGAAACACAGGATACAAACCCAACTGCATTACCAAGATTATATGCGTCAACCCCAATAGAAGCATAAGCTTCCTTTTAAGGGGAGGGAAGTAGCATAATATGCTTCTCATATTACGCTTACACAAACTTAAACCTAACAAAAACAACGCGCATACAATCTTGCGCGTGCATAAATACACAACATAACGTAACGAAACTTGAATCCACAAAAAAGTAAAGCGCATGATTGTTGTATAACTTCATCATTCTTTTTGCATGCACTTAAACACAAATAAATAAAATTGCTGACAAACATATTTCCGTTTCTCACGACTCACTTCGAGCCGATCAAAACTCTGTACATTTAGTCTTAAGCTGACAGTTTTAAAATAAAGACGCTCACTGAAATTCTTCGTGTTTCAATTTATACTTGGCTTCAGCGTTGATCTTAGTCTTCGTTACAGACGGATCATTTATTTGACTCAAAATAGTAACTACGTAAGTATATGTATGTATTAAAAAATTCGCGCCTACCTAAGTAAATAAATTACCGCCAAATATTGAGCAGAACAAATCTGTTAGGAGGTACATATATGTACATATGTATAGACACACACATATAAAAGCGAACATACATACATACATACATATGAAGTTTAGTTTATACTAACAGTTTGTTATTCGCATTATAACAAATAATAATAATAAACAAAAACGGCAATATTTATCTTACATTGAATAATAAAATTGGTGGCTTATATATTAATTATTTTAATAATTAAGTGTGTGTATAAATGCAAATTATTTCCTTCCGATCTTCGGTTAGCATACATACATATATACATATTGACCGCTAACTTGGAACATCTGTCAATACATTGGCGTTTGCATATACACACATACATTTGTCGTTGCGTTCGTTCACCTCGAACCTTCCTCTGGGCTTACATATTTTCGTTATTTCGACTTTGCTTGCATTTGGCGCTGCTTGCATTTCATCACCCCGCACCCCGCATACTCTATTGCTGTCTACAAACGTAGCGCAGAAACCGTTTGGTTTAATTCTCATTTTCCCTTGTTTCTTCTTTCGTTTGTTGGATATACATACCACTTCGAGTGCGTGTGCATATATTCTCTCATTACTTTGCATACCCCGCACCCCGCATTTTACATTGCTGCCTACAAACGTAGTTACAGCAAAAATTTAGCCTGCCTTACTTTTGATAGCTCATTTTCGTTTGTTTGCTCACACAACGCATAGGTTGCGCGAGTGTGTGTATATAGGCAAGCTAGATTTACATAGTCAGCATCGTTGCGAGGGTAGCTCACAAAGTTTGTGACATTTAGTTTTTGTTGAGTTTTATTTATTTTATCAGCCAACATGTCTGAGACCGAGAAGGCAAGTGAGAAGCCACAAATCAGCAAGACAAGTTCAAAATTAACACTGTGCTTGCAAAGATTTGACAAAGTTAGTGCTGATATTGCTCGTATGCAAACAGCAATCAAAGCAAAGACCATATCATTTAATAAAACAGAGTTAGCGTGCCGATTAGAGCTGCTAGAAGGTTATATACAAAAGGCAATGGATTTACAGGCTGATCTCGATAATTTAAGCCCGCTTAATGATTCTTGAGGGCCATTAGAAGACTTGTGTGTCGTCACAAGGGCATTGTACATTAATGCATCCAAGCCGAGTTCAGGGCCAAAAACTGATTGCTCCCTAGTTTCGAGCCAGCGATCTCAGTTGCCGAAAATGCGTTTGCCAAAATTTAGTGGCAAACATTCGGAATACAAAAAGTTTAGTCGATGATGACAATTCTTTGTCAAACGTCGAAAAGTTCAATCACTTAGTCTCGTGTTTGTCAGATGAAGCATTGGGGGTAGTTAGGCCGTACCAACTAACGGATTGTAACTATCCAAAGGCCCTCGCTAGTCTTAAAGCAGTATATGACAACAAATGTCTTATATTCTTTGATACAGTTTCGCAATTGTTTGATATACCTAGCATGACAAAACCATCTGCGTCGAGTTTAAGATCGATAATAGATACGGTGTCTGCTATTTATGCTTCGCTGTCGTCGTTAGGTAACGACAAAGACATTGCTAGTGCAATGATAATTCATATGGTCATGGCAAAGGTGGACCATGTTACAAAATCTCGTTTTGAAGAGCAGCTTGACTATGATACGCTGCCATCTTGGGAAGATTGAAGGCTGTTCGCCAAACAACTGAACAACAGGCTTGTGAACTTTTCTTCGAGAAATCTGTAAAGCAGTTATCTTCTGGTCGTTTCCAAGTGGATCTCCCTTTCAAGACCAATCCAAAAGTTCTTGGCCTGTCCTTTCGAACTGCTGAAAAATGTTTATTGAAACTTGAGCGTAAAATATCAAAGGATGCAGTTCTTAAAACTATGTACCATGACTTCATGAAAGAGTATTTATAAATTTTCTGTAAAGACCCTGGCGATACTGAGATATGTACCCTAGCCTGAGAAAACGTCCTTACAATATACATAAGACAGCCCCTCCGCTGCTGGCGTATCCGCCAGCGCAGCTACGCGGCTTAGCCTCAGACGAAATATATTTAAGAATGAGAACACAGACACTTGGAAAGTCTAGACAAACTGACAAAACCACACCAATACACCATATCGGAGGAAAACTGGACTGGAATGCTGAGATAAAAAAATACCGAGAAATCGCCACTTCACATTACAATTGCCAAACTGAGAACAATCTGAGTAAGTAGAGTTGTATTGAGGTATGGGAAAGCACCGTGACGGTCTAAAGATCAAGCTGAACAAACGTATAGCCCACGTAAGGTGGTTAATATACGGTCAGCAAACGCCACCGGTTTGGTCGAAAGCCCTAAAGCTAAATGCAGAGCTAGACCACTGGCTGCAATATCAGCAAGAATTAAAGACCCAAAAACTCGAGAAAACTCACTCAGAAAATACTAAAAATATAATATATATATATATCCAGCACCAGCACGGCACTAACGAAGCCAAAAAAGACCGGACTGCGAAGGAGTCTGGAGTCCTCACTGCCTGGGGCTTTAGTCTAAGCTAAAATAGTCTTTTCTCGCTATTTAACTCCTCGGTCAAACTTCACCGTGCCGTACTACTAACGCCAAGTGTTATAAAAATTATTTAAAACGTTGTAGGGCTCAGTTCTTTCAAAACCCCAAACAGTTTTATAATTTTGTTAACATGAAGCGTAAATCAGCGGCTTTTCCATGTAAATTGGAATTTGAAAATGCTATTGCAGACACGGATCAGACCATGGCCGATATGTTTCCAAGGTTTTTTCAAATTACTTATTTGCCTGCTAGTTCGAATGGTATCTTCACCCCACTTTTGAATGAAAGCTCAAGCGCTAGGGATCTTCACTTGGTTACACCACTTTACTCGCCAGGCCCCGACGGAATTCCCGCGTGCGTACTACGGTTCTGTGCTAATTCCTTGAGTAAGCCATTGCTAAAAGTATTCTCGCTGTCCTTAGAAAATTTTTTTTTTTCTTCCATTTGGAAGGAATCATTTATTATTCAGTGAGGAATACAATAAAGCCTCTATAGATGACAGATGGAAAATTGCAAAAGATCTTGGCGTCTGCTATAGTTGTTTGTTTAAAGGTCACAGCGTAAGAGCATGCAAATTCAAACGGACATGTAAATTGAATGGATGTGACAAAATGCATCATAGATCATTGCATAGTGATAAAACAAAGGCAAAAGAATCCAGCGAAAAGAAGATTGAGAAAGAGAGTTCATTTGTGAACACGATAAAGTCAGATATGTCAAAGATACTCTTTAAAGTAGTGCCTATAGAGCTAATGGGTCCAAACAGACAAATTATTAAAACATTTGCCTTTGTGAATGAAGGTTCTTCGACTACATTGATAAACAATGAGTTGGCGCATAAATTGGGTGTCAAAGAAGACCCTGTTAAGTTGACATTGAGCTGGATAGGCAAACATGCTATGGATGTGAATTCTATGATTTGCAAATTAAAGATACGATCACAAGAAGGTGAAAAGAAATGGCAGCGTATAAAGGGAAGTTCGGTTCCAGAGCTTCAATTTCCTTTGCAAACTCTTGATGTGCAACGGTTGGAAAGACAGTTCAAGAAAATGAGGAATATACCAATAAAAGGGTATACAAATGCAGAGCCAATAATTTTAATAGGAATAGACAATTGTCCTGTTATTCGTGCTATTAAAAGCATACAGTTGGATAGGAATTTGATTGCAACAAAAACAGCACTTAATGGGGAATACGAGACAGGATTGCTGTGGGCCGAGAACGAAGTCAAACTTCCGGATAGCTACAATATGGCTCTTCACAGGCTGCAAGGAGTAGAAAATAAAATGCGCAAAATGGATAAATTGGAAGAATATGATAAAGCCGTTATGGAAGTTGTTAAAAAAGGATACGCTGTAAAGCTATCTAAAGATCAGGCAAATATTATACATCCATGCACGTGGTATTGACAAAAATATTATTTCAATATCAACAAGGAAAGATAGCTGTATGCGCTGATATAAGAGAGATGTTTTTGCAGGTTCGAGTAAGAGAACAGGATCAAGACGCTCTGCGCTTTCTATCGCAATCCGGAAGCGGAAGTAGAGATATACAAGATGACAGTCATGATATTTGGAGCAGCTTGTTCGCCATGTTGTGCACAATACGTTAAGAATACGAATGCCCTTAACGCAACGAAATATAGAGAAGACGTTATAGATGCGATCATATCAAAGCATTACGTAGACGACTTTGTAGCCAGCTTCAATTCCGAGAAAGAAGCATATGACAAAAGGAACGCGAGGTGAAAAAGGTTCACAAAATGGCAAATTTTGATCGTCGAGGATTTGTGTCGAATTCAGTGGACCTTCAAAAACGAATGAATGGCAGAGAAATCGAAGCGCCAAATATAGTCAAAATGGACATTGAAAAAGTCGACAAAATACTAGGAATGCATTGGGATAGCAGGAATGATCAATTTATTTTTGACCTGCAGCTAAATCGTATCGAAAAAGATATTGTAAAGGCCACTAAATGTCCAACAAAGCGACAGTTGCTAAGTTTGGTTATGTCAGTATACGATCCATTTGGAATGTTAGCTGACTTGATGGTTCATGGAAAAGTTTTGGTCCAAGATTTGTGGCGTTCAGGAATAGACTGGAATGACCTGTTACCAGATTCCTTGTTTGAACGTTTTAAGCAATGGGTTCGTCAGTTGGAGAAAGTAAAGGATTTTAAGTTGAGTAGATGCTATTCCATGGACTTTTTTGACGATGAAACACAGATTGAACTGATCATCTTTGTAGATGCGAGCGAATTGGCATTCGCGGCAGTAGCTTATTGGAGGATTTTGTGAAATGGTCTCATTAATACTATCTTTGTTGCTGGCAAAACAAAGTGCGCACCTTTAAAAATTTTATCTGTGCCGCGACTTGAGCTCCAAGCAGCAGTATTAGGCACACGCCTAGGAAACACAATTTGAGCTTGTCACGATGTAAAGGTGCAGAGTTGCACATTTTGGTCTGATTCAATGACAGTTAACAATATAATATAAGCCATTCGTAGCGCACCGTATAAGTGAAATTCTGGAGAGTACAGATGAAAGTAACTGGAGATGGGTACCAAATGATTTAAATGCTGCGGAAAAAGCGGCCATCAAATGGATTGAAATATAAAGCTGGAAACATCTGGACAACAGGACCAGAGTTTCTACTGCAAGATAGGCAATTTTGGCCATCTTCAAATGGAATAGGAACCCTAAATGATGACACAAATGAGCGAAAGAAAATGGTGTTGACCCTTCTACAGGATCCAGTTATCGATATTCAAAAATACTCAAAGTATTGGTTTTTGAAACGCACCATGGGATGGATATTGAGATTTATAAAACGGCTACGCCACCAGAGCCCGGAGGAAAGGTCCGGAGAGCTTTCTTCAAATGAGTTACGGTGGGCGGAAATTAGCCACTGCAAGATAGCACAGAAGGGGAAATTGGGGGAAGGTATACAAGGTAAAGCTAATGACTGGGTTCAACTTGGTGGGCGCCAGTGTGATCCTTGTCCCTGCTTTCTTCAAGTTGACGCACTACTTCCACGTTCGGTTCCAGAGCTTCAATTTCCTTTGCAAACTCTTGATGTGCAACAGTTGGAAAGACAGTTCAAGAAAATGAGGAATATACCAATAAAAGGGTATACAAATGCAGAGCCAATAATTTTAATAGGAATAGACAATTGTCCTGTTATTCGTGCTATTAAAAGCATACAGTTGGATAGGAATTTGATTGCAACAAAAACAGCACTTAATGGGGAATACGAGACAGGATTGCTGTGGGCCGAGAACGAAGTCAAACTTCCGGATAGCTACAATATGGCTCTTCACAGGCTGCAAGGAGTAGAAAATAAAATGCGCAAAATGGATAAATTGGAAGAATATGATAAAGCAGTTATGGAAGTTGTTAAAAAAGGATACGCTGTAAAGCTATCTAAAGATCAGGCAAATATTATACATCCATGCACGTGGTATTGACAAAAATATTATTTCAATATCAACAAGGAAAGATAGCTGTATGCGCTGATATAAGAGAGATGTTTTTGCAGGTTCGAGTAAGAGAACAGGATCAAGACGCTCTGCGCTTTCTATCGCAATCCGGAAGCGGAAGTAGAGATATACAAGATGACAGTCATGATATTTGGAGCAGCTTGTTCGCCATGTTGTGCACAATACGTTAAGAATACGAATGCCCTTAACGCAACGAAATATAGAGAAGACGTTATAGATGCGATCATATCAAAGCATTACGTAGACGACTTTGTAGCCAGCTTCAATTCCGAGAAAGAAGCATATGACAAAAGGAACGCGAGGTGAAAAAGGTTCACAAAATGGCAAATTTTGATCTTCGAGGATTTGTGTCGAATTCAATGGACCTTCAAAAACGAATGAATGGCAGAGAAATCGAAGCGCCAAATATAGTCAAAATGGACATTGAAAAAGTCGACAAAATACTAGGAATGCATTGGGATAGCAGGAATGATCAATTTATTTTTGACCTGCAGCTAAATCGTATCGAAAAAGATATTGTAAAGGCCACTAAATGTCCAACAAAGCGACAGTTGCTAAGTTTGGTTATGTCAGTATACGATCCATTTGGAATGTTAGCTGACTTGATGGTTCATGGAAAAGTTTTGGTCCAAGATTTGTGGCGTTCAGGAATAGACTGGAATGACCTGTTACCAGATTCCTTGTTTGAACGTTTTAAGCAATGGGTTCGTCAGTTGGAGAAAGTAAAGGATTTAAAGTTGAGTAGATGCCATTCCATGGACTTTTTTGACGATTGAACTGATCATCTTTGTAGATGCGAGCGAATTGGCATTCGCGGCAGTAGCTTATTGGAGGATTTTGGAAAATGGTCTCATTAATACTATCTTTGTTGCTGGCAAAACAAAGTGCGCATCTTTAAAAATTTTATCTGTGCCGCGACTTGAGCTCCAAGCAGCAGTATTAGGCACTCGCCTAGGAAACACAATTTGAGCTTGTCACGATGTAAAGGTGCAGAGTTGCACATTTTGGTCTGATTTAATGACAGTTATTTTTTGGAGTCACTCTGATCATCGACAATATAAGCCATTCGTAGCGCACCGTATAAGTGAAATTCTGGAGAGTACAGATGAAAGTAACTCGAGATGGGTACCAAATGATTTAAATGCTGCGGAAAAAGCGGCCATCAAATGGATTGAAATATAAAGCTGGAAACATCTGGACAACAGGACCAGAGTTTCTACTGCAAGATAGGCAATTTTGGCCATCTTCAAATGGAATAGGAACCCTAAATGATGACACAAATGAGCGAAAGAAAATGGTGTTGACCCTTCTACAGGATCCAGTTATCGATATTCAAAAATACTCAAAGTATTGGTTTTTGAAACGACCATGGGATGGATATTGAGATTTATAAAACAGCTACGCCACCAGAGCCCGGAGGAAAGGTCCGGAGAGCTTTCTTCAAATGAGTTACGGTGGGCGGAAATTAGCCACTGCAAGATAGCACAGAAACAAAAATTCAGCCAGGAACTGAGCTTGAAAGAAGGCGATGCAGTTGCCAAAAGCAGCTCGATTTATTCATTATGTCCCGTTTCGTCAAAGGATGGCATTTTAGTAGTTAGCGGAAGACTTGACTATGCAGAAGTTCTCCCTGAATCAACTCGGCATCCAATAATAATGGCTTCTAAGCATCCATTGACTGAGTTAATAATAAAGTAGTATCATGACATGTACCATCACCAGAATGAGGATCTCATTACAAAAGAAACCAGTCGAACGCTACAGTCAGGTGCTGACTGTAGAAGGCCATGGATTATTATAGTATCATTTATTTTCAGTTATTTATAATAAAAATTTTGCATTATTTGCATTATTATTAAGCATTTAAAAATATAAACTTTATATTCTTATTATTCTATTCGAGCGACACGCACAAATTTAATTGACGGATAGAAGAAGAAGAACGCATAAACAATGCAAAAGCGAATACAAGAATTATAAGCATTAGGTAGGGCGAGAGTGCAATAAGTTTATGTATACATTTTTGCTTTTGTCAAACAGTAGTGGTGTCCGCGGAAGTTTTATAGTAGCTTAGTTGAGTGTGTGCCGGATTCGAAGTATTTGTTTTTGAAACGCACCATGGGATGGATATTGAGATTTATAAAACGGCTACGCCACCAGAGCCCGGAGGAAAGGTCCGGAGAGCTTTCTTCAAATGAGTTACGGTGGGCGGAAATTAGCCACTGCAAGATAGCACAGATGGGGAAATTGGGGGAAGGTATACAAGGTAAAGCTACTGACTGCGTTCAACTTGGTGGGCGCCAGTGTGATCATTGTCCCTGCTTTCTTCAAATTGACGCACTACCTCCAACCTCCACGTGGTTTTCCCTGGATTGTAACTTAGCAACCGCTGAGTTATGAACCAAAGTGCACGGCGGGATCCTAGTTCTTAAATTAGGTTTTGGCGTAGGACTTGATATCCACCCAAGGAAAACAGCACATCAGCGAAGAATGCAAGAGGAGCCTCGGATAGATACCCGAAAAACGTTGACGACCATGGAAAATTCAAAAAGGACAATGATCTGAGAGTATGCACTTGGAATATACGCACATTATACAGGCCTGGTGCCACTCAACAACTAGTGGATACTCAGAGCAATCGGAAGGCTGACATTACAGCTATCCAGGAAATGCGATGGAACGGAAAGGGATGCATGAAGAAAAGGAATTGTGACATATACTACAGCTGTCATACAGATAGGCGCGAGTTTGGTTGTGGATTCGTCGTAGGAGCCAGGCTACGGAACCGAGTCTCACAGTTTACACCTGTAAATGAGAGACTTGCGACGATCCGAGTAGCTGCCAGATTCTTTAACATCAGCCTTATCTGTGCACACGCACCAACGGAGGAGAAGGACGACGCCGTCAAGGATGCTTTCTATACAGAACTCGACCGAGTGTATAGCCGCTGCCCGTCACATGACATTAAGATCCTCCTCGGAGATTTTAATGCCAAAATCGGACGGGAAAGCATCTTTGGAGCAACCGTTGGACAGCACAGTCTACATGAGTCTACCTCGGCAAACGGGCTTAGACTTATAGGTTTTGCTGCTGCGCACAATATGAAAGTTAGCAGTACAAGATACCGTCATCTCAACATCCACAAAGCAACCTGGCTGTCACCTGATCGTCTGACTTGCAACCAGATTGATCATGTTGTGATCGATGCAAGGCATGCGTCTAGCATACTTGATGTGAGATCGTGCCGGGGTCCTAACATCGACTCTGACCACTACCTTGTCGCAGCCAAGGTTCGCGCACGGTTGTGTGTCGCGAAAATCTCACGTCAAGATATGACAAGAAAGCTTGACATCGAAAAGCTGCAATCACAACAGCACAGGGATGCCTTCTCCGCTCGACTCTCAGGCCGACTTGGCCAGCACCCTCCAACGCCTATAAATACGTCAGATATGTGGACGTGCATATCTACCGCCATTAATACTTCTGCTGTGGAAATCCTTGGATTCCAACGTCCCCCAAAACGGAATTCATGGTATGATCAGGAGTGTCGGGAAGCAACTGCTGCAAAGAACGCTGCATACAGGCGGACGCTGCAAGCAGGAGCCACACGAGCAGTGGTGGATATTTATAGGACGCGGAGAAGAAATGAGAAGCGCCTTTTCAGGAGGAAGAAGCAGGAGATGGAAAGGCTTGAGTGTGAGAAGTTGGAGAATAGCAGGAGCAGGAATGATGCCCGCGACTTTTATCGGAGGGTCAAACGCATGACTCAAGGGTATAAGTCTGGATCGCTTGCCTGCAGGAGGGATGATGGAAATCTTGTCACAGATGCAGAGACAGTACTGAGGTTATGGAGGGATCACTTTGAATGCCTTTTGGCTGGAGACAACCAAGAGCCTGATGAAGAAGATCCACTAACCCCAATCAGAGAGGATGGTGTTGAAGTTCCCATCCCTAGCCATACGGAGGTCGAAGTCGCCATAAAACGACTTAAAAACAATAAAGCCGCGGGAGCGGACGGACTACCGGCTGAACTGTTTAAGGCTGGAGGCGATGAGTTGGTAAGGAGCATGCACCAGCTCATTTGCAACGTATGGTTAACTGAAAGCATGCCCAATGATTGGAATCTGAGTATGATCTGCCCCATTCTGAAGAAGGGTGATGCAACACAACGCACCAATTATCGTGGCATCAGTCTTCTTCCCGTCGCATACAAAGTTCTCACGAGCGTAATGTGTGAGTGACTTAAGCCATATGCTGAAGCATTGATCGGACCGTATCAATGCGGCTTTCACCCTGGTCGGTCCACAGTCGACCAGATCTTCACACTACGCCAGATCCTGGAGAAAGCGTATGAGAACCAAATCGACACCTACCACCTGTTTGTCAATTTTAAAGCTGCTTTTGATAGTCCACGGCGAGGACGCCTGTACACCACCATGTCTGAGCTTGGTATTCCTGCAAAGCTAGTACGGCTTTGTAGTATGACATTGAGCAACACCATCAGCTCTGTCAAGGTAGGAAATGACCTGTCCGAAACCTTCAGTACCAGGCGGGGTCTCAGACAAGGCGACTCGCTATCTTGTGTGCTCTTCAACCTGCTAATGGAGAGTGTCATAAGGAAAGCTGGAGTGCATCGAGGGGGCACAATACTGGGACAGAAATGTGTCCAGCTCCTTGGTTACGCTGATGATATTGACATCATTGGTCGTACCAAGCGTGATGTGACGGCGGCTTTTGGAGCTATAGAAAGAGAATCGGCTAGAGTTGGTCTTGCAGTGAATATGGGCAAAACAAAGTTTATGGTGTGCAGTAACCGAGAGACGCGGCGTCTTGACTCTCATCTTACTGCTGGAGACTATGACTTTGAGTCGGTCAAGGACTTTGTCTACCTAGGAACTGCAGTGACCAGCAACAACGATGTCAGCCTGGAGATCAAGCGGAGGATCACACTTGCCAACAGAAGTTACTTTGGGCTCAGTAGGCAAATGAACAGCAGAGCTCTCTCTCGAAAGACGAAGCTAACCCTTTACAAGGCACTCATCATCCCAGTGCTTCTATATGGTGCGGAAGCCTGGACGGTGACGCAGTCAGATGCAGCTGCTCTTGGTGTCTTCGAGAGAAAAATTCTTCGCAAGATCTTCGGATCTGTTTGCGTTGGCGGAACCTACCGTATCAGGTGGAACGACGAGCTGTATGAGCTATATGGCGATGTGGACTTAGTCAAGCGAATTAATATTCAGCGACTTCGCTGGCTTGGCCACATAGTCCGTATGGCAGGAACAACTCCAGCTCGATCCGTTTTCGATGCGGTAGTTGGCGGACAACGTAGGAGAGGAAGACCACGCGCACGTTGGAGTGACCAGATGGACGCAATTCTGGCGACGCTTGGGATCACCAACTGGCGGAGTCGCGCACAGGACAGAGGAGCGTGGAGGCAAATCGTACATCAGGCTGTACCCCGTTAGGGGTGTTTATGCCATATATATAAGATAGCACAGAAACAAAAATTCAACCTTGAACTGACGAGCTTAAAAGAACGCGATGCAGTTGCCAAAAGCAGCTCGATTTATTCATTATTCATTCATTCATTCTTTGTTTCGTCAAAGGATGGCATTTTAGTAGTTAGCGGAAGACTTGACTATGCTGAAGTTCTCCCTGAATCAACTCGGCATCCAATAATAATGCCTTCTAAGCATCCATTGACTGAGTTAATAATAAAGTGGTATCATGACATGTACCATCACCAGAATGAGGATCTCATTATAAATGAAATAAGGCGCAAATTTTGGATAGTGCATTTGCGAAAAGCTGTAAAGCGAGCTAAAACAGTTTGTCAATTATGTAAAAATGAGTCTGCAGTTCCAATACCGGCACAGATGGGGCAGTTACCAAAGGATCGGGTAACTCCATACCAGCGTGCTTTCTCCTACACAGGATTGGATTATTTTGGTCCTATCATGGTTACGATAGGCCGACGACATGAAAAGAGATGGGTCGCATTGTTCACGTGTCTTACAATAAGATACACAATACACATTCAATTAGCAGCAGATCTTTCTACCGATGCATGCATACTATTCATTCGGTATTTTGTCAATCGTCGAGGAGTGCCAGTGAAGATCAGGTCGGATATGGGCACGAATTTCACCGGAGCGGACAGGGACATTATGAGGACTCAAGATTTATTTGATTGGAGTGTCATTTAGTCGGAAATGGCAAACTTAGGAATTCAATGGGAGTTTAATTGTCCTTGTAACCCAAGCTCAGGCGGTTGTTGGGAGCGCTTAGTTAGATCCTCAAAAAGAATCTTGGCAGTCACCCTGCGGAGTCTGCTAATAGAAGCCGAAAACATTATAAACAGTAGACCTTTGACGCATATCCCTGTTTATATAAATGATCCAGAGCCACTAACTCACGATCATTTCTTGCTCGGCACTACAAATTCAACTCAAACTCCTACCATGCTCGATTTGGCGTATATGAATAAATACCAAAATATCGTTTAAAAGATAGAATTAAGCTATTATCGATATAAGCAAGCTGCTGTGCAACACTGAAAATGAAGAGTCACTTTTCGAAATAATTCGCACGCAGCAACGCATTAAAATAAACCGCTCCCTTTTTTCTTCTTTATCTTAAGTTATTTACTTGTTTGAATTAATAAATATATTGAGTTTATAGACGGAGAAGTGTTATATTTTTGTGAAGCAAATTGTCTAATTGGAGACAGAACATAAGCCTTTATATGCGTCTGTGTATGAATACGTGTATATGCGTGTATCATTTTATTGGTCAAGCACAAATGTATGTATGCGTGTGCATAGAAAAAAAGAGAAGAACAACAGATGGCGCTACGCGCTCGTACTCTTTCCTTTTTTTTCCTTCATGAGCATTTCAATGACGTCACAGCTTTCTGGTCTGTATACAAAATCAAAGCAAACAAGGTTTTTGTTTAATAACTTCTGTGTTTGTTGTCCGATCGGATTGGAATTTTGACGTTATGTTGGTATTATAATTAGCTAAGTATAGTCTTACTCAGAATGTTGTATCTTTTATGTGTCGCTCGCAAATCAGCTAAAAAGATGAAATTATTGATTTGCGTGGGCGGGGGGCGTGGCACCCAACATTTGAAATAAACTTCACCTCTTCCGGATAAGCAGAAACCTTCATGCCAAATTTGGTGTCTCTAGCTTTTATAATAGCTGAGATCTGTGTGTTCATGCGGACATCCAGACATCCAGACATCCGGACAGACAGACAGACATGGCTTAATAGACTTGGCTAGTGATCCTGAGCAAGAATATATATACTTTGTGGGGTCTCCCACGCGTTCTGCCTGTTACATACATTTGGACAAAGTTAGTATCATATACCCTTTTTTGACCATTTTCAATGGTTGAAGCGTATAAAAATGATGTTTGAAAGAGTTCGGGGTTCGATATCTGCCGCGAACAATATGTGAAATGTTTTTTAGGCCATGGATTTTAAAAAAATATAAAAATATAAAAGAATATAAGAGCTAGAGCCATAAAATTTTGTGACAACATACGTGTATATCCAGGTGTTTCAAAATTTTTTGGAAATTTGGCCACGCCCCTTCCCGCCTCTGTAAATCAGTAAGAACGATTTAATATACACAATATACACCCAACAACAAAAGTTATACATCTCACTTGACAAATACCTTTCCCCGGGCGTTTTCTGAAAATTTAATTTAAATCGGACTAAAAATAAGTGAGATATGATCCGAATTAAACTCAATTTGAATGTATACTTATGCGTAGTTTACGCGGCCTTATCTGGGATGAAAATTTGAGACTGCCTTCCTATAATAGTAGAATTTTGCTACTAAATATACTTTCCCTAACTAACCGCAGAACCATGCTAGGGGTCTTATTTATTAACAACCTTATGCAAGGTGACATTGATAGTGAGGCCTTGTTAAGGCAGCTACACTTCTCTGTTCCTTGCAGAAGACCTCACTATTTCTTTCCACTAACACTTCCTTATTGTAGATCGAACTATGCACTGCATGATCCTTTCAGGGCATTATGTTCGGACTACAATAAGCTCCAACACGTCATAGCTAGCACTAACACTATCGCTGCTATGAAGTCCTTAATTCTTGCCTATCTAGTACGTAATTAGTAATTAGTATTTGAATCTTCCTCGATTTTCTATTTTATGTTTTTTCTTTTTTTTCCCTACTTGCATGCCGCGTTATATCGTCTCGTCTTTTCTATTTTAATTTTTTTCCACATCGCGTTAATTTCTACTCGCGTTTCTACCGCGTTTCCGTGTCGTCCGTTATGCGACGGTGCCTCTCGGTCGGTCAGGCGGGAGGTGGACTTCGTTTGGGTTCCGCGCGCAACAAGCATCGGCTTGGTGTCGTTAGACCACATGATAATACAGTTATTGTATTCAACGTTCAATAATAATATTAAGACCTAATTTACGCAAGCAGACCGAAGTTCAAATCTAGCGTCGGACACACAGCATTTTACAAAAATGTTTATTTGGCGGACGGCGTGAGTGCCTCCGCCACTCTAA
The DNA here is from genome assembly GCA_018904595.1 of Zaprionus indianus. NCBI lineage: Eukaryota > Metazoa > Arthropoda > Insecta > Diptera > Drosophilidae > Zaprionus > Zaprionus indianus. The sequence continues at coordinate 35,550 of JAEIHA010000101.1, read as the reverse complement.
CCATTCAGCCGCTGCCTCATTTCTTATCTGATCCGCAAAGTTGCAATGTGAGTCAATTCTTTTACCATTCTATGCAAATAAAAAGTTATATAATAAAAAAACACACAGAGTATACACAGAGTAATTCAATGCCAAATTGAATCTTCGGTTCTAGAAGTTCCGAGTTGATGGTGGAATCAACTGCAATTAGAACTACACCACCACGTCGGTCAGGTGGATCACACCTGTAAGTTGTGTACTTATTTGGAAAGACTTCGGAGTTCAGGATCTCCGGCTTTAACCAAGTCTCAGTAAATACAACAATTTGAGAAGAAAATGAAAGACTATTTAAATATAAAGTTGAAAGTTTAGTACAAAGACCTCTAACATTTTGGTATGAAAGAGTTAAGGAGCTTGTTAGTTTTTTTGTGCTTAATTTTGGTTGGGCTGTTGGTAGAGGAGGCAAAGGTAGTTTAATCGGTGGGCGATTTTTCTTGTTGTAAGGCTTAGTTTACTCAGAACCCCGAGCAGTTGTATAGTTTCAGCGTAAGTCCATCTAAATTAACGTTTGAAATTGCTAGTGCAGATACCGATCAAGCCATGGCCGATATGTTTGCAAAGTTTTTTCAAACGGCTTATTCTCCCGCTACACAGAGATTTCACTTTTATCCATGCAACATTCCAAGTTCAAATGGTATCTTCTCTCCCTTTTTGAACGAAAGCTCACTGGTCAAGGATCTATCATTAGTTAAGCCAGTCTTCTCACCAGGCCCTGACGGTATTCCCGCCTGTATACTTCGATTCTGTGCTATCTCCTTAAGCAAGCCATTGCTCAAACTATTTTCGCTGTCTTTAGAAACTTCAGTCTTTCATTCCATTTGGAAGGAATCTTTTATTATTCTCTTGCTTAAAAAGGGCAGCAAGTCTGATGCAAGCAATTGTAGAGGTATCTCTAAATTGTCGGCTATACCTAAACTTTTCGAGAATGTTATAAATCCTGACTTGCAACATTTCTGTAGATCCGTTATCTCACCTTTTCAAAAGTGATTCATTAAAAGTCTTTCAACTACGAGCTGACATCCTTCGTGGAAAAAGGATTTCAGGAAAATCTTCAAACTGATGGTATTTATACTGATTTCAGTAAAGCTTTAGACTCAGTGAATCATTCCCTTCTGGCACATAAGCTTGACCTTCTAGGTTTTTCACCAAAACTACTTAGTTGGATTGCAAGCTATCTGGCTGACAGAACTCAAATATTCCTCTTTAAAACCACCCTTTCAAACCCACTTCATGCCACATCTGCTGTTCCTTAGGAGAGTCATATCGGTCCCCTACTTTTTACGCTTTTCATTAATGACCTTCCCATATGTAACTCCCGTACTCTTATGTATGCGGATGATATAAAGCTTTGCTACCAATTTAAAAATGACCACTGTAACTCACACTTACAAACCGACCTAAATAGTTTAAATTCTTGGTGTTGTGCACTCCTACACATCCTCCCATCCTACACATCATACCAATCCTAGAGTTTCCTTCGCTACTGCCTTAAAATCGGGAATTAAATCTGTGAATCCAACAACACAAAAGTCAACTACTACGCGGGAAGAACAGGAAATAACTACTTCAAACGATCAAACGCAGCATATATCAACTGGCATTGAAACGATGATGATCTCACTCCAGGAAACCCTAAAAGAATTTATGACATTCATGCAAACCACAATGCAAGAGCTTATGCGATACCAAAATATGCTGATACAGCTTCTCGTGTCATCAAAATCCACATAATGTCTTCACTTCAAATATCTATGTGGAACGCGAATGGCGTTTCACGGCATAAACTCGAACTTGCCCAGTTCTTATCCGAGAAAAATATTGACGTCATGCTCCTCTCCGAGACACATCTAACAGACAAGCACAACTTCCATATTCCAGGATACCTGTTCTACGCCACAAACCATCCGGACGGAAAAGCCCATGGCGGCACTGGCATACTTATCACTCTGGCCGCAATCTACTGCCCACCTCGTTTTGTACTTATAGTTTCTGAGGAACAATTCTTGGAATTTTTCAACTCACTCGGTGAGCGATTTATAGCAGCTGGCGACTCCAATGCCAAGCACATACACTGGGGATCACGCCTTTTAAACCCAAAGGGCAAACAACTTTACAACGCGCTTATTAAGCCGCGAAATAAGCTCGATTATATGACTCCGGGTAGGGCTAAATACTGACCAGCAGATCCAAATAATAATAATAAGAAAGATCCCTAGAAATAATATTACGGCCGAGTCACTTGCAGAACTATCATCCGATGACTCACCAGTTTTACTTAATCTCAGCATCGACCACAAATAACTGAGCACCCCTAGCTAGTACTTGAAAAACGAAGACTAAGACGAGAATGGCAGAACCACAGATACTCAAAGGCAAAGAAGCAGCTAAAAATAGCAACACGTACACTAACCAGGGCCCTTAAGCTTGAAGAAGCAAACGCCCAGCATCTGTATATCGAACAACTATCACCCACCAGCAGGAAGAACCCTTTGTGGAAAGTACACAAAAATATTCAGCCACCAACAGAAACAATCGTTCCACTGCGAGGCCCCTCAGGAAACTAGATACGCAGCGAAGAAGATAGAGCAAATGCATTCGCCGATCACCTTCAGGGCGTATTCTAAGCAAATACTGCTAGCAACTCATTTATCCTACATGCATTAATTAAAATCCTGCCACCAATAAATCCAATAACATTTAGTCAAAGTGAGATACCATCTATGATAAAAGATCTTAAGCCCAAAAATTACCTGGACACGACTTGGTGACACCAAATATTATTATAGAACTCCCACCGTGTGCGGTTCTGACCTTATGCAATCTGTTTAACGCTGTTACGAAACTAGGATACTATCCCCAAAGGTGGAAAAAGGCGGTCATAGTGATGATTCCCAAATCAGGCAAAGACAAAACGCAACCCTCATCCTACAGACCAAGTCATTTTTAAAACACCTAGCTCCCTACTTAAGAAGGCGAAACACAATACCATCGCATCAATTTGGTTTTCGCAAAAATCATGGAACGATCGAACAGGTCAATCGCATCACAAACGAAATTCGTACTGCTTTTGAGCACCGGGAATACTGCTCAGCAATATTCTTAGATGTCTCACATGCATTTGACCTAGTCTGGCCCCGTTCATTACACCCTATATACAGCAAACATGCCTTCAAACTATCAGCTCACAACCTCTACGTTTGCTGACGATACCGCAATACTCAGCCGATCCAAATGCCCAACAAAGGCAACAGAAAAACTTGACAGTCATCTTAAAACAGTGGAAAGATGGTTTGAGGACTGGCGCATTAAGATAAACGACACCAAAAGCAGACATGCTACATTTACACTTGTGAGGACTTAAACTGTGAGCTCCACAAATTTGCCATTTAGGATAAGTTAGCTTTAAGGCAATGGAGCCACAGTCACATTTAGGATAAATTAGTTTAAGAGCATTGGAGCAAAGATCGTTAGTTAGGATAATTTAAGGCAATGGAACCACGTAGTATATGTTAGGCAGTGAAGCCATCCCACGCAACTCAGTATTTTTAGAAAATTTAACTAATACGTCAAGTCACTTCAAAACCCATATACCTCATTAGCATAAGCATAGGGTATACGGCTCGCTCTCATCAAAACCCACCACCATCCACATACTTAACACTGGGGTAAGCGAGACAGCAGCACCCGATCTACGAGCGCAAGAGGAATAACAACAGAGATCAGCAACGGGAACACAGCGAGCACACTCAAATAGCACACTCACAGACGCCCGCACACGAGCATGCTCAGAGAGCGCCCATCGCAAGCTCACAGACGCCCGCACACGAGCACGCTCAGAGAGCGCCCACCGCAAGCTCACAAACGCCCGCACACTAGCACGCTCAGAGAGCGCCAACCGCAAGTTCACGCACACAGCCGCCTGCACACGAGCACGCTCAGAGAGCGCCCACCGCAAGCTCACGCACACAAACGCCCGCACACGATCACGCGCAGAGAACGCCCCAGCACACGCACTCAAAGAGCGGCGCTCTTAACAGACGCACGGGCTCACGCACTCAATCATGAGCGCAAGTCAGTGGAGGGGAAATTGAGATCAAACAGTGATCCTTCGAGTTGCCTACGTGACACAAGTGTAAAAAGCGCGCGAAAGAAAGTGAACGGGAGTGCAGTAGAACGGAACCGGAGAAAGCCAAAGCAAGATAGGGGGCATCCGAAAGACGGAAAGGAAGGACAACAACGAAGGAGAGTCGATCAAGACCAGAGTGCCAGAGCGGACGCGGAACAACGAGCGAGGTGAGCGAGCCCCACTGCAGCCTAAGGCAGGAATATCGTAGGCCCCTTAGAAATTAGGAAAAACAGTGCTCGGTGCTAGCTAGTTACATAGGGGATAGTTTTTTTTTAGTAAAAATAAATGTATTTAAATAATGGAAAAAATGAAGAAAAGAAACGAAAGAAATGAAGTCATAAAACGAAAGTGAAGTGCATTTTTTGACTAAAATAGTGCCCACGGTACGTAGTGCGAGAGCCGCCAGTGGAGAGAGGCCAAAAGTCACTCAAAACTAGCGGCGTTCGCAAACAGGGTGTCTTTTAAGGAGTTTTACCGTGGGCCAATCGCTATGATATCGTATGGAAACTTTGTCATTTGAAATCTGTTGTTTTGTAGGAACTCCGTGCGTATGTGTGTGTAAATGTTTTTTTTTTTTTTTGTAACGCCTTACGGTAGGAAAATTAAAATATTCTAAAGATACCACCTACCGTCCGTAGGTGTCATGCACGATTCATAACTCTCCAAGTAGAGTTATGCCTTCGTACTAAAACAAAAACCTCCGTGTACTCTTCAGTCCTTTGCACGCTCATCGAGACTGTCAGTCAAGGTATGACTTCGATGAGCAGGATGTGATGCCACTCGCACTCCCTACTTTAAATCTTGGCTATGAGGCACACGGGTACGCTGAGGTAGTATTCTTCTCCCGCCACCACACAGGAACTCTTCTTCTTTTTTAGCCACCAGAACTGTTTGCCCTCTCGTCGGCTCGGACTCGTTTCATCATGTTGGTGATGATCGTATGCCCTAGCTCCCATGCCTCACTGCTCTCCATCATAGCCGCGAACAGTCTCCTTGGATTGAGCGGATTCCCAGTCAAATCTCTTAGCTGCTGGCGCTCCGTCGTAAACCTGGAACAGTTCATTAGAACATGCTCCGCTGTTTCTACCGCATCGGGGCAGTAGACACATTGAGCTGTCTCAACATGTTGGAACCGGAGTAGGTAAGCCCTAAAGCAGCCATGGTCCGTGATGAATTGGGTTAGGTGGTAGTCCAAGTTTTTATGAGCTGGTAGAACCAACTCCCCCGTTGCGACGTTTGCCATCGTCTCTGCCACTCTCCCATCAGCCGCTCGTGAGCCTCTAGTCGGGTGGCACCTTCACGAATTTGACTCAGAGCCTTGATCTCAAGGTCAATTGGTGGCGTTGGTTGCGTTGCTCCAAATTGGTGCAGCATAGGTTAGTGTAGACTTTGCTACCGCCACTAGCAGTTTCCTGGCCGGATATCTGGGACCTCCTACGTTGGGCATCAGTCTAGAAAGGGCAGCAGATGTGATTGCACCCTCCCTGCTTGCGTATCTAGCATGGTCCTTGTTTGATAGCCTGTGGTCTATCAGTACACCCAAGTACTTTAGGGACGCTTGAGAGGCCACCGGTGTCCCGTTAACCGAAACCAGCATTCTCTCCACCCTTTTCCTGCTACTAAGCATACGACCTCGGTCTTGTGAGCCGCAATTGTTAAGCCGTCTTTCTCTAGCCAGCCAATGGCCGCAGTTATTGTAACGTTGGAACGTGTCCCTGAATATGTCAGGTCTAGCCAACGCTACTGCCTTGACCACAAATAACTGAGCACCCCTAGCTAGTACTTGAAAAACGAAGACTAAGAAGAGAATGGCAGAACCACAGATCCTCAAAGGCTAAGAAACAGCTAAAAATAGCAACACGTACACTAACCAGGGCCCTTAAGCTTGAAGAAGCAAACGCCCAGCATCTGTATATCGAACAACTATCACCCACCAGCAAGAAGAACCCTTTGTGGAAAGTACACAAAAATATTCAGCCACCAACAGAAGAATCCTTCCACTGCGAGGCCCCTCAGGAAACTAGAGACGCAGCGAAGAAGATAGAGCGAATGCATTCGCCGATCACCTTCAGGGCGTATTCCAACCAAATACTGCTAGCAACTCATTTATCCTACATGCATTAATTAAAATCCTGCCACCAATAAATCCAATAACATTTAGTCAAAGTGAGATAGCATCTATGGTGACACCAAAAATTATTATAGAACTCCCACCGTGTGCGGTTCTGACCTTATGCAATCTGTTTAACGCTGTTACGAAACTTGGATACTATCCCCAAAGGTGGAAAAAGGCGGTCATAGTGATGATTCCCAAATCAGGCAAAGACAAAACGCAACCCTCATCCTACCGACCAATCAGTCTCCTATTGTGTCTCTCGAACCTGTTTGAAAAGGCATTTTTAAAACACCTAGCTCCCTACTTAAGAAGGCGAAACACAATACCATCGCATCAATTTGGTTTTCGCAAAAATCATGGAACGATCGAACAGGTCAATCGCATCACAAACGAAATTCGTACTGCTTTTGAGCACCGGGAATACTGCTCAGCAATATTCTTAGATGTCTCACATGCATTTGACCTAGTCTGGCTGGAAGGACTAATGTACAAGATAACAAAACTGCTTCCGCAGAATACCCACAAAGTGTTCGAATCTTATCTCTTCAAAAGAGTGTTTTCAATCAGGTGTAACAGTTCCCCAAGGAAGTGTGCTGGGCCCCGTTCATTACACCCTATATACAGCAAACATGCCTACAAACTATCAGCTCACAACCTCTACTTTTGCTGACGATACCGCAATACTCAGCCGATCCAAATGCCCAACAAAGGCAACAGAAAAACTTGACAGTCATCTTAAAACAGTGGAAAGATGGTTTGCGGACTGGCGCATTAAGATAAACGACACCAAAAGCAGACATGCTACATTTACACTTGTGAGGACTTAAACTGTGAGCTCCACAAATTTGCCATTTAGGATAAGTTAGCTTTAAGGCAATGGAGCCACAGTCACATTTAGGATAAATTAGTTTAAGAGCGTTGGAGCAGAGATCGTTAGTTAGGATAATTTAAGGCAATGGAACCACGTAGTATATGTTAGGCAGTGAAGCCATCCCACGCAACTCAGTATTTTTAGAAAATTTAACTAATACGTCAAGTCACTTCAAAACCCATATACCTCATTAGCATAAGCATAGGGTATACGGCTCGCTCTCATCAAAACCCACCACTATCCGCATACTTAACACTGGAGTAAACGAGACAGCAGCACCCGATCTACGAGCGCAAGAGGAATAACAACAGAGATCAGCAACGGGAACACAGCGAGCACACTCAAATAGTGCACTCACAGACGCCCGCACACGAGCATGCTCAGAGAGCGCCCATCGCAAGCTCACAGACGCCCGCACACGAGCACGCTCAGAGAGCGCCCACCGCAAGCTCACGCACACAAACGCCCGCACACGAGCACGCGCAGAGAACGCCCCAGCACACGCACTCAAAGAGCGGCGCTCTTAACAGACGCACGGGCTCACGCACTCAATCATGAGCGCAAGTCAGTGGAGGGGAAATTGAGATCAAACAGTGATCCTGCGAGTGGCCTACGTGACACAAGTGTCAAAAGCGCGCGAAAGAAAGTGAACGGGAGTGCAGTAGAACGGAACCGGAGAAAGCCAAGGGAAGATAGAGGGCATCCGAAAGACGGAAAGGAAGGACAACAACGAAGGAGAGTCGATCAAGACCAGAGTGCCAGAGCGGACGCGGAACAACGAGCGAGGTGAGCGAGCCACACTGCAGCCTAAGGCAGGAATATCGTAGGCCCCTTAGAAATTAGGAAAAACAGTGCTCGGTGCTAGCTAGGGACATAGGGGATAGGGCCCACGGTACTTACTGCGAGAGCCGCCAGTGAAGAGAGGCCAAAAGTCACTCAAAACTAGCGGCGTTCGCAAACAGGGTGTCTTTTTAAGGAGTTTTACCGTGGGCCAATCGCTATGATATCGTATGGAAACTTTGTCATTTGAAATCTGTTGTTTTGTAGGAACTCCGTGCGTATGTGTGTGTGTTTTTTTTTTTTTTTTTTGTAACGCCTTACGGTAGGAAAATTAAAATATTCTAAAGATACCACCTACCGTCCGTAGGTGTCATGCACGATTCATAACTCTCCAAGTACTAAAACAAAAACCTCCGTATACTCTTCAGTCCTTTGCACGCTCATGGGGACTGTCAGTCAAGGTATGACTTCGATGAGCAGGATGTGATGAAACTCGCACTCCCTACTTTAAATGTTGGCTATGAGGCACACGGGTACGCTGAGGTAGTATTCTTCTCCCGCCACCACACAGGAACTCTTCTTCTTTTTTAGCCACCAGAACTGTTGGCCCTCTCGTCGGCTCGGACTCGTTTCATCATGTTGGTGATGATCGTATGCCCTAGCTCCCATGCATCACTGCTCTCCATCATAGCCGCGAACAGTCTCCTAGGATTGAGCGGATTCCCAGTCAAATCTCTTAGCTGCTGGCGCTCCGTCGTAAACCTGGAACAGTTCATTAGAACATGCTCCGCTGTTTCTACCGCATCGGGGCAGTAGACACATTGGGCTGTCTCAACATGTTGGAACCGGAGTAGGTAAGCCCTAAAGCAGCCATGGTCCGTGATGAATTGGGTTAGGTGGTAGTCCAAGTTTTTATGAGCTGGTAGAACCAACTCGCCCGTTGCGACGTTTGCCATCGTCTCTGCCACTCTCCCATCAGCCGCTCGTGAGCCTCTAGTCGGGTGGCACCTTCACGAATTTGACTCAGAGACTTGATCTCAAGGTAAATTGGTGGCGTTGGTTGCGTTGCTTCAAATTGGTGCAGCATAGGTTAGCGTAGACTTTGCTACCGCCACTAGCAGTTTCCTGACCGGATACCTGGGGCCTCCTACGTTGGGCATCAGTCTAGAAAGGGCAGCAGATGTGATTGCACCCTCCCTGCTTGCGTATCTAGCATGGTCCTTGAATGATAGCCTGTGGTCTATCAGTACACCCAAGTACTTTAGGGGCGCTTGAGGGGCCACCGGTGTCCCGTTAACCGAAACCAGCATTCTCTCCACCCTTTTCCTGCTACTAATCATACGACCTCGGTCTTGTGAGCCGCAATTGTTAAACCGTCTTTCTCTAGCCAGCCAATGGCCGCAGTTATTGTAACGTTGCATTTCCCTTGAAGATCTCCTATAGTTTTGGCTACTGCTGTTATGGCCACGTCGTCCGCAAAGCAGTGCAGTTCCGCTCCAAATGGCCTGTTGATTTTCAGGATACCATCATACATGATGTTCCACAGGATCGGTCCAAGTACATATCCTTGTGGAACACCTGCCGACACACGGAACCTTTTCGGGCCAGCCTCCGTATCGTATGGATACGGATTACGGGCCATCTAACGGTATTAAAGGCGTGCTTTACATCCAACGTAACGATTGCACAGTACTCCTTCGTTCGTCCTAACCATCTATCGCCCTCGAGGGCGTCCTTGGCAATATTTCTCACCGCCGTCCAGGGTGCTCTAACCCTTCCGGAAGCCATACTGCTGACTACCAAGGCCGTTGATGCTCTCGGTGATTGCCTCTATACGGGAATACAGAATTCGCTCCAACAATTTACCCACAATATCCAGTAGCCATAATGGGCGATAGCTGTTTGGAGCATGTGCTGGTCCTTTGCCTTTCGGTAACAGCACTAATTTTTGGCTTTTCCATCTCATTGGAAAGACCCCGTCCGTGAGGCACTGCTGGAACGTGTCCCTGAATATGTCAGGTCTAGCCAACGCTACTGCCTTGACCACAAATAACTGAGCACCCCTAGCTAGTACTTGAAAAACGAAGACTAAGAAGAGAATGGCAGAACCACAGATCCTCAAAGGCTAAGAAACAGCTAAAAATAGCAACACGTACACTAACCAGGGCCCTTAAGCTTGAAGAAGCAAACGCCCAGCATCTGTATATCGAACAACTATCACCCACCAGCAAGAAGAACCCTTTGTGGAAAGTACACAAAAATATTCAGCCACCAACAGAAGAATCCTTCCACTGCGAGGCCCCTCAGGAAACTAGATACGCAACGAAGAAGATAGAGCAAATGCATTCGCCGATCACCTTCAGGGCGTATTCTAACCAAATACTGCTAGCAACTCATTTATCCTACATGCATTAATTAAAATCCTGCCACCAATAAATCCAATAACATTTAGTCAAAGTGAGATAGCATCTATGATAAAAGATCTTAAGCCCAAAAAATTACCTGGACACGACTTGGTGACACCAAAAATTATTATAGAACTCCCACCGTGTGCGGTTCTGACCTTATGCAATCTGTTTAACGCTGTTACGAAACTTGGATACTATCCCCAAAGGTGGAAAAAGGCGGTCATAGTGATGATTCCCAAATCAGGCAAAGACAAAACGCAACCCTCATCCTATGCATGGCGCCCAGGATTACGGGCCATCTAGCGGTATTAAAGGCGTGCTTTACATCCAACGTAACGATTGCACAGTACTCCTTCGTTCGTCCTAACCATCTATCGCCCTCGAGGGCGTCCTTGGCAATATTTCTCACCGCCAGGGTGTTCTTACCCTTCCGGAAGCCATACTGCTGACTACCAAGGCCGTTGATGCTCTCGGTGATTGCCTCTATACGGGAATACAGAATTCGCTCCAAAAATTTACCCACAATATCCAGGAGCCATAATGGGCGATAGCTGTTTGGAGCATGTGCAGGTCCTTTGCCTTTCGGTAACAGCACTAATTTTTGGCTTTTCCATTTCATTGGAAAGACCCCGTCCGTGAGGCACTGCTGGAACGTGTCCCTGAATATGTCAGGTCTAGCCAACGCTACTGCCTTGACCAATACTCCAGAGATTCCATCGAGACCAGGAACTTTATTGTGCTTGATTCGCTTGGCTGCCTCAACGACTTCGAGTTCCGTGACGCACGGAAAATCAGGAGAAGGGACTGCTGCTGTTGGCTGCCATGCCGTGGTCTGCATTGGGAATAGTTCCGCAACAATGCTAGCCATGACATCAGGATCCGATGGCGTTGCCTTTCTCTTCTGAAGCTTGTTGGATACGAGCTTATATGCCAGACCCCAGGGATCTTTGTCAACACCATCAAACTATCCCCTGTAGGCATGCGACTTGGCAGACAATATGCCATGCTTGCATTCTAGTCGTTTCCTTTAGGAAACCTCCAGGAGTTCCGCATGTTGCAGATCATCTCTGGGTAGGAAGCCTCTCCCGTCTTCCTAACGATAAGAGCCTCTGGCTTTTTTCGCCTCCAGAGCTAGCATTTTTAGCGACAGATGCATAGTTTACCGGCTTAGCCTCCATTGCACTGCTTTTGGTCATTGCTCCTGTTTTGCTGCCATCCGTGTGGTTGACCATCTTTGGCGCTTGTGCCTTGGGCGTCTGGACCTTTGCCGCTTGCACTGCGTGAGTGGCCTTTTTGATAGTCTTTTGCGCTTCTGCGTAGCAGTTGTCGCAGTTCGTGCCTTCTAAGCGTTGCCTTCATGCAGCTCGATCGCTCGTTCCGCAGTCGCAGCCGCTGGCCCGGTGATCACGGCTCCCTGCACCGAACTTCCTGCTCCTCTTGTAGGAGACCTCGATATTCTGGAACTTCTCCTGAATGGGCCGACGTCTGTGGGGGCAATGCCCCCGGCTGAAGTATCCATTTATAGTCCAGCGATAGAGGTTTAAGCTTTGCAGTCGTCGTGTACCAGAAAGTAGAGAGGGTCCCACGTAGGCCACGGATTCCCCTAGGCGTTGATGAAGGTTTATTCCGTCCCTTTTCGGATACCAGAGCCTCTCTTAGGCACCGAAATGGTGAGAGGATGATTTTCAGTCTGTACGCGACCCTTGAGCCTTTTCCCTTTCTACAATTGGTCCACTCCGAAAGGAAAGTTTAAAAACCAAGATGGTATTTCTGCAACTATTATATTAGCAAGCTGCAGTGCACGCGCTCACGTACTCAAAATGAGCGAAAACGAGTGCAACGGTGGAAATGCAACCGAAGCAACGGAGATCTTTGAGTGGAACCAGCAGATAAGCACAGCAAATGGAGTGGGGAATTGAGATCGGACAGTGTCCCTCGACAAGGCAAGTTGAAAGGAAGTGTGAAAGCAAGTGCCAGGAAAAGAAGAATGAGAACACAAGGATGACAACGCAGGATCACGGGACGAAGTCACAGGAGATCTAAGGAGAACCACGAGCCAACATGGAAAGCAACGAGAAGGACTGGCGAGACGAGACTCCAGGGAAAATGCACAAGACAAGCGAGATGAGCGACCCACACCGTGGTACAAGACAGGGAAACGTGAACCTTAGGACTTAGAGAAACAGTGCACGGTGCTAGGCAGGGACACAGGGCATAGGGTTATCAGGGATAATGTGTTTAAGGAATATATTTAATAAAAAAAAAGGAACAATATTAAAAATAAAACAGACAGTGAAACGAAAGTGCAGTTGTTTTCCATGAACGAGTGAGAAGTGCCACGGTACTTAGTGCGAGAGCCCCAGTTGTGAGAGGCAAAAAACCACTCAAACTGGAGGCGCTCGCAAACAGGGTGCCTTTTTAGGAGGTTCGCAACCGTGGACTTGTAGCTCAATTATTTGTAGGTGTTTTGCATGTTATATTCCAGTGTATTGTTTTCTTCGGATCAATGGGTATGCGTACGTATAGGTACGTGCATGTGTGTGTATGTGTGCGTGTAGGTGTGTCTAGCGGTGCACCGACTGTACTGAGGTTTGCACTGGTGCAATGACGGTCAAATCCCGTTGCATACAGTGCAGCCTCAGTATAGCTAGGCAGAGGAGTAGTGCATACAGGGTGTTCCCAAGGTGCCGGAGTTTCACTGGTGCGATGACGGTCAAATCCCGTCGCAAATAGTGAAGCTTCTGGCACGGTCACGCAGGTCTCAGGAGCTGACGGTCAAATCCCGGCTCCCTGAGACTCAACTGCGGAGGGAACACCAGGTAGACGTTACTTTTCTCTGCTTTCGGTCACTGACAGATCACACCACTCTGCCCCTCACCCCTCAAGTCGGCCACGCCGCTTGAAAGCATTTGCCTTCCCTCTCCCCTTCGACACAAATAGTTACGCCCCCTCGTCCAGGGTCTCAGCACTTTTTACAAATTTCTTGTAAAGGTAGCCCTGGCGTGACTGAGCTCACCCCAGCCCTAGAACGCTACCTTACAGGTGGCGCCCGAGCAGGGATCCTGAGACTCTATGGAGGGGATTCCATCTTTGTGGCGTGAAGAACCACACAAGGGTCCGAGACACGAGCACGTGCACGCCGACACGCCAAATTTATATGTTTTTCGAGATCGCGAGAAAAGAGGGCACTACGAGCCCCCATCAGAAAACAATATATAGGCCCCAGGGGACAGGAAAAGGTAGCTCAGAGACAGGGACATAGACCAGGACATAGAACAGGGACAGACGAGACAAAATACGGACGAAATAGGTTTAAGCGAAGAGGAGAGCGAAGTTTAGGTTTAACAAGGACTAATTTTAAGCACGGCAGAGTCGAGGAGTTAGTATTTAAGCAAGGATAGCTTTAAGCAGAGGAAAGGAGACGGACAGGACAAGACCAAGACAGAAAATAGTACACAGTGTAATAGGTCCAATTGCGTTGGTTTCACAAATTACGACACAAGGTAGTTTTAGCCATGTGATAGGTCCAAATTTTGTTGGTTTCACAAATTACGACACAAGGTAGTTTTCGCCATGTGATAGGTCCAAATATTGTTGGTTCACAAACTACGACACAATGTAGGTAGGTTTCACCACGTAACAGTTCCACTGTTAGTATTTTGTATATTATAACACAAGATCGTTTTTAGTCAGTGGGACAATTGTCCCTTTTATTTAAGATTGAATGGAGCAGGGAAGGTCCCGCTTCATTTGGATTCAAAATCGAAAGTGTTCTTAAACCTACATACAAAAGCTTTCTTAGGCTAAGTCAATGGAGCAGCGCTGCCCGCGTACCCGGCAGCTCTTCGACGCTTATATGTATATCTTATGTATATGAATTGTCGCCAAGAGACGACGTTGGAGGAGGCAGAGTGTCATGTGCACACATAGTACGCGATCAGCGCATAGCCAGCGTGAGAATGCTGACTATGCAATTATGCATGTTAGGCTCCAAGTGGATGCTCATATTACACATGCACTTGGGCCGGATTGTTTATGTAAACATTGTAACAAAGTGCTACAATCTATGAATGTATACACAATGTATGAATGTATACTCAATGTATGAATATATGTCTATGTAGATATCTGAGCATATCACATCTCCTTCCATTTTTAAAATAACGTAATACTATGGAGTTATTTAATTTTTTTTTTTTAAATTTTAAACAATTTTATTGTTTTTTAATTAATTTTTTTTTATATTTATATGCTTAACATTGTTTTTTTTTATCATTTCTTATAAAATTTAAGAATAAATGTGTTTGTTTTGAATGTTATTTATTTAGTAAAAGAAAATGTTTAAAAATGGGTGGCCAACCCTACAAAATATATTAGGAAGTAAAAATTTGTAACCTATCTTTATGGACTATCTTTTTTTTATTTCTATTTCCTACAATTGTAATTTTGTCGTTATCTCCTATTTCTCCTACTGTATAGGGTCCTAAATAGTTATTTTCCAATTTGTGACCTGCCTCATTTTTAACTAATACTTTATCTCCTATTTTTAACTCAAAATTATTTGTATTCCTATCGTATCTTAGTTTCCTATCGGCTTTTGCCTTTTCTAGCATATGTCTAGCTCTTTTATAAGCTATTTCTAATCTAACTTTAACTTCTTTAGAATAGTCATCCATGTTATTTCATATGGACAATATTCGTGAACTACTGATCGTGTTGTGTTGAAACAAAAAGTAAAATATTGAATCCATACATCCCAATCAGTTATGTCAACAGATATGTACGTGCGAACATACTCGTTAAATGTTCTGTGACTTCGTTCTATTGTTCCTAATGTCTGATGATGGTGTGCTGCTGAAGAAATACTTTTTATTTTCATATACTTATTCCCATGTCCGTAATGATTGTTTTCATTGGACCGTACTTCAGAATAAAATTTTCGAAAATAGCCTTAGCAACTGATTTTGCGCTTTTATTTGGTATGGGTACCGTTACCAAATATTTTGTTAAATCACAAATGATAGTGACAGCATACTCATTTCCATCTTCTGATCTTGGAAGTGGACCAATGGTATCTATCAAAACTATATCAAATGCTGTTGCTGGCGTTTCTGTTAAAGTCACTGGCATTTTCGTGTGTTTCAACGTTTTCGCTTGTTGGCATTTTAAACATGTATTAACATATTTGCTTATTGCCTTTGTCATTTGTGGCCAGTAATAAAAATTTTTATTTTCTTCAGGGTTCTAGAAATTCCTGAATGACCTCCTTCTGACGGATCGTCATGATATTTAGACAGTATTGCTTGTATTTGAACCATATCATTTTTATCTATCTTACTCACCTTGTTTAAAAAACTGATCTAAATCGATTTTTTCATTAGAATAAAAATCAGTCATATCAAAACGTGTTATAATATTTTTAACAAACACTTATGTTTGTCTATTTTGAGAACAACATATTTTCTGACGTCAATATTGTTGACTACCTGATAGATATTGGGCATTTCTTTATTTTCTTTCTTGTTTTCTGGTTCATACAATTTTTCACCTGCGCAGGTATTTTTCTGTCTTTTTGAAGCTCTCGTATCGACCTTCAATATCTGTCTATTATTTTGTTTTAGCTCTCCGATAGTTATTCGGGAAAGAGCATCTGCTATATAATTATTCTACTGTAAAATCATATTCTTCAAGATCCAGACGCATTCTGGTTAACTTGGAACTCGGGTTTCTCATCGAGAAAAGATATGATAGTGGCCTATGGTCACTCTGTACTAAGTAATGCCTACCATATATATATGGTCTAAAATGATTTATTGCCCAATGAATAGCTGCTAGTTCTTGTTCTGTAGTGGACTTATTACTTTCGCCTTTTGTAAAGGTTCTTGACCGTTATGGTCCTGAGATCTGTGGTTATGCAAAATTGTTTGCTGAAATCTGGGTACTAAAGATGTGTTGGTTTTATTAATTCCCTTTTAAGATACTCGAATGCTTCCTTGCATTCGCTTGTCCATTCAAATGGAACGATCTTTTTGCAAAGCCTCGTTAAGCGGCGTGATTTCTCAGAGAAATTTTTAATAAATCTTCTGTAATAATTGCAAAATGCTACGAATCGTCTAGCTTCGTCTGCATTAGTTGGTTGAGGGTAGTTTTTAATTACCTCATATTTAGAGTCATCTGGTAATATACCTTTATCAGTAGCTCTAATATTGCTCGGTAAGTTACACTTTTAAAAAGCCATTTACTATCGGGTGTAAAGTGCTATTTTTAGGTTCTTTATTAATGTTATTTATTTAACTTGGCAGAAACGGTCATGTCAGTTCAACTCTTTACAAGTGTCTGAAACTAAGCCGCTAGCTTCTTTTTTTTTTTTCATTATTTATTTGGGTCACCGGGATAAGTTGCGCTACTTTTAAATTTTTTAATATTTTATTGCCTATATTTTTAAATTGATCTATTGAAATGTGTTCAAAGATTTTTTTCCACGGTGCCATTTTGAGTTGGCTGATATCGTATATACCGGCATGCGATTCAAGCCTTTGGAAAAATTGATCTAGATCAAGAACTCCATTAGTATAAAGATCACCAACATCATATGTTGCAATGATTTTCTTTCCATGTTTAAATAAACATATCGTATCATTCAATTGCAATGTCACTACTTTGCGTACTTCGTCATTTGTTATGACTACATATACGTTGGGCTCTGAAGCTTTTTCTTTGGTTTGCTCATGCAAATCCAATTGTTCTTTTCCTGCGCAGGATTTTTGTCTACTTTGAAATCTTGTAGTGACTTTTAATATATTTCCGGTAATTTCCCTTAGCTCTTTGATGGTTATTCTTGATAACGCATCAGCTACATGATTATCTTCGCCTTTTAAATACTCTACCGTAAAATTATATTCCTCTAATTCAAGCCTTATTCTTGTTAATTTAGAACTGGGGTTGACCATTGAGAATAAATATGTCAATGGTCTATGATCTGTTTTCACAGAGAAGTGTTTTCCGTAAATGTACGGTCTAAAATGTACTATTGCCCAACGAATTGCTGTTAACTCTTGTTCTGTTGTACTCTTATTGCTTTCACCTTTCGTAAAAGCTCTTGATGCATAAGCAACTGGGAGTTGCTTGCATCTGTTATTATGCAAAATTCTTTGCTGAAGTGTGGGTACTGCAAGAGTGTTGGGTTTATTAGCTAAGATTTTAAATGTATGAATGCATTTTGGCATTCATCTGTCCACTCGAATAGAACATTCTTTTTACATAATCTTGTTATGTGCCGCGAATAGTCGGCAAAATTTTTGATAAAACGTCTGTAGTAATTACAAAATGCTACAAAACGTCTAGCGCTGTCCGCATCATGTGGAACTGGGTAGTTCTGAATGACATCATATTTTTTGTCATCCGGCAAAATTCCTTTATCTGTGCATTTATGTCCTAAAAATGTGACTTCATGCATGAAAAATGAACATTTTTCAGGATGTAACTTTAGGTTGTATTCCCTGCATTTATCAAAAACTTCAGTGAGGTTTTTAAACATATGCTTTTCGGAACAACCGATGACTATTAAGTCATCCATATAAAGGAATGCCTGAGACGGTTCTATTCCAGAGAATGCTTTAATCATCATTCTTTGGAATGAATTAGGCGCTATTTTTAAACCAAATGGCAATCGCGTGAAACGATATGAGCCATTGTTGGTTGATAAAGACGTTATATCTCTTGAGTCTTCATCAAGCTCGATTTGATGAAAACCTGACATTAAGTCAAGGCAAGAAAAATATTTTGCTCGACCAAGTTGGTCCAAAATATCATCTATTCTCGGTAGTGGAAATTTGTCAGCTAAAAGTTTCTTATTAATTTGGCGATAGTCTATTACTAATCTCCATTTCTTTTTATCTGAATCGGGGCTTGACTTTTTAGGCAAAGGGCTATTGTACTCTGAAATTGATGGTTCGACTATTTTATCTTTTATTAATTTCTGTACCTGGGCTTGTATTTCTTCTACTTGACTATGAGGACTTCTATAATTTTTTGTGTATACGGGCTCATCATCTCATCAACTGTTGTTTATAAAAATAATTTACCGTTATTGGTTCTGATTCTAATGCAAATATATCTGTATATTTGCTGCATAAAGTTTCTAATTGTAATTAAAACAATTTTGGGAAATTTTTCTTCAATTGAGATAAGACAGTTTTATTTCTGTCTCCGCTATTTGTCTGAACTACATTGTAGTTAGAAAGTGGCTCATATTTCAAAGTGTCCATATTGACCAATTGGTCTGTTGTATTCAAAATTCGGACAAATGTATTACTAGATGTTGCAATTGTAATTGCAACATAGATACCAGTTTGAATTTCCTGGTTTGGAATTAAAATGTTATCATCTTTTAATGATACTACTATCTTCGGACAACTTGGGATCTTGCTGGTAATAGAGTTGTGTTATGACCAGAGCTGTATGTTCTTGGAACATAAATTGGAAATTTCAAATTGTTGGGTTTGAAATCAAGTTGGCAATTATATCACACGGTATGGGAAAATTTGTATCTACTAAATGAAAGTCGTGTGGGATGATGTATTTACCTGTCTGTATCTCAATAAAAGTATGTCCTTGAGACTGAATTTATTTTGTTAGTTATTTGAATATTAGAAAATTTGTCAGAGTTCTCTTTGAGAATAGAGATATCTGCACCTGTTTCGACAAGAATGAATGTGGTAAATATATATTAAAGCCTCTAACTCTACTCTACTTCAGCGGTAAATTGCGTTGCAGTTTGATAGCTTTGCTTTGACATTACCGGATGTCTCACCGACAACTACTTTCTGCAATTTGTTTATAATTGCTGGAATTGTCGTTTCATCTTCAACTGAGTTCAAAATTGTGCCAATTACTTTTGATTTAATGACCTCAACTGCAATGTCTTCATATGGTCCCTTAGCTAAGTCAATCAATTTGATTGCCTTAATAAATCGTTGTAAATGGATCTTTTGTCCATCAAATTCAATTTGTCCAGTAGTTCCGAAACTTTAGCACACTGTTTACTGTATAAATTCTTTCTATTCTGTTGTATCAGTTCTCTGACTTTATTGTAATTATTTACCAATATTTGGGCATTTTTATTTATCGTAACAGCTTGTATTGATCTATTTTGCGTTAGGTATTTATAAGATTTTTTGAAATTTTCTTTTGATTCTTTTATCTGATCAATAAGCTTTTCCAGGTCCATGCTGTGGTACTAGTTTTTACTAAGTTTTCGAAATCATATATAGACATTTGAATATTACTTATAATGTTCAATGCTTTATTCTTAAAATCGGGGTCATATTCATAAACTTTATCTATAGCGCGCTGTGTTTAAGCTACACTCATGTTTGGCTATTGCTATATATTTTTGTATTCCTATCGTGATAAAGTCAATATTACGTTTTTATTTCTGAGACACTTCTTATGTACTTTGTATATTTTTATTAATGCATTGAATACGTACCATAATTAGAGCAATTACAATTAGTAGTATGGTTATCCAGAACAAGTCTGCATTTTGGACTTACACTTCATTTATAACATTTGCTGTGGAGTCAACAGTTTAAGTGTCTATCAGACCCATTTTGGGTATACTAATTTTATAGTTTTGTAAAAAATCTTCTCTATTTTTATATATGTTTTCAGTTTTGCTTATTCTATTTGTCTCTATGGACATCTATATTGGGAATTATTTCTTTCTTAAATTTTGTCAATGTTAGTTAGAAGAGAGGAAAAAAAAATTGTGTTTTACATTATTGCCTGCCTGATTCTAGCTATGGCTTCACGGGCCATATTGGGTTAACAGGGCATAGTAGTATATGCTCCATTTTACAATATTTCTCACAAAATTTTTTCTTATATAGGGGTCGTTTGATAAGTCCGTGACTTTTTGTATTTGCCTGCTCTAAATACAACACTGCTCCTGTCAGCAGTTATCGATTAACAGCTGACTGTAAAATTTTGAGAAAGCTGCGTTTTTGGTTTGCGTTTTATAGGCATTGAAAGCAGACGATCTCGTGAATTTTAACGAAAATGGAAAAAAGTGAATTTCGTGTGCTAATTAAGCATTATTTTTTGCGTAAAAATCCATCACCGAAACCAAGGAAAGACTTGATAAATATTATGGGGACTCTGCACCATCAATTTCAATGGTTAAGAAATGGTTTACTGAGTTCCGTTGTGGTCGTACCAGTACAAGTGATGCCGAACGTTCAGGTCGCCCAAAAGAGGTCGTCATACCAGAAATCGTCGACAAAATCCATGGAATGATATTGGATGATCGGAGAATGAAAGTGCGTGAGGTAGCTGAGGCTGTAGGCATCTCAACTGAACGGGTACATCACATTTACATGAATATTTGGACATGAAAAAGCTTTCCGCGCGATGGGTGCCGCGATTGCTCACACACGACCATAAGCGCAACCGTGTGACCATTTCAAAGGAGTGTTTGGCGATGTTCAACCGCAATCCAAACGAATTTTTGCGCCGTTTCGTTACCGTAGACGAAACATGGATCCACCACACCACACCAGAGACCAAAGAACAATCAAGACAGTGGGTTTCTCCGGGTGAACGTGCACCAAAGAAGGCCAAGGTGGGTCTGTCGGCCAACAAGGTCATGGCCACAGTTTTTTGGGATGCACAAGGTATCATTCACATCGATTACCTTGAAAAGGGTAAAACGATCACCGGCGAATATTATTCAGAGCTTTTGGACAGATTCGATATTGATTTGAAGCAGAAACGACCGCATTTGGCGAAAAAAAAGTGCTGTTCCATCAGGACAATGCACGGGTGCACACGTGTGTAGTCAGCATGGCAAAATTTCATAAATTGGGCTACGAACTGCTACCCCATCCAGCATATTCTCCAGATTTAGCCCCCTGTGACTATTTTTTGTTTCCAAACATGAAGAAATGGCTCGGCGGTAAGAGATTCGGGTCAAATGAAGAGGTCATCACAGAAACAAACGACTATTTTGAGGGCCTTGAGAAAACCTATTATTTGGAAGGAATAAAAAAATTGGAAAAACGCTGGACTAAATGTATAGAGCTAAAAGGAGATTATGTTGAGAAATAAAACGCTTCTTTGACGAAAAAAATATATTTTATTCAAAAAGTCACGGACTTATCAAACGACCCTCGTATAATAACAAGTTCGCGGTTGGTGTTTTATAAAAAAATATAATTTTTATTGTAATAAACACTTCGGCGAAACCCGGAGACAATTCGCGTCGTTCTATGAAGAAGTTTGATTTAATTTTGACTTAAAGCTACAAACTGGACGCTTAGCAAACCTTTGGCTGAGTCTTATTTACTTCTATATTGAGCGTACATAAGGCTCTCTTTTATGTTTACATGATATTGGGCACTCTCTTGAGTGGATTGTGCATGGGAACGCATCAGCCGAGATTTACGCTGCGTAAGCAGTTTTGACCCTTTCATGGGAATGTTTATAAATGATCGAAGTAGGCTGACTTGTTATTGTCGCCGAATTGGGTGAAAATGTTTATATCTAAGCAGGCGGAGTTGTCGCCGAATGGGGGGATACAAATGTTTATATCTAAGCAGGCGGATGGGTATCAAATGTCTTATATGCTAATTACAATGGTCAAGTGTGTGTTTTGAAGTGGAAGTGTTTGTGGGTGTGTATGTGTGGACAAGTGGTGCACTATGGTACATATGCTACTTCCCCATCCTTAAAAAATTGGCCTGCCCTCAGGCGGATAAGTTAGGATACAATATAGATAGGGTTTATATTATTAACATTTTCAATTACTTGATTGTTTACAATATTTGGTGGTTCTATGGGAGTGGGAACTTGTTTTTTAAATTTAACAATGATTTTCTTAGGTATACTCTTATATTTGTAGACAAAATATAACATTATTATTATAATTAATACAATTACTGACTTTTTAATACATTTTGAAAAGTAAGTTTTTATATCAAAAATTTCTTTTGCTTCAATATATGCTAGTGTTTCTAGTTTTGTTACGTTATTATTTACATATACTGTTTGTGTATAGTCCAGTAATGTATGTGAGATTGATATATCGTTTATTTGAATGGTGCAGTTAAAAGCTTTAATTAAATTATCTCCCTCTATTATTATTTCTTGAATTTTGCAATTCTGGTTGAGTGTGGTTTTTGGCAATTTCCATGTTAATATTATATTAGGTTCGACATAACTAATTTCTGTATTTTTATGGGTTTTCGTGTATCTACATTCTGTACTTACTTGGTTTAGAATACCTGTTATGCATTTGTCAGATAATAATTTTTTTGAAGATACTAAGAAAGTTTTACTGTCTTGAACATAATATTTATCATTTATATTTTCAATCAATATATTTTTATTGCTATCGGGGTACCGTATTATTGTAAGCATTGGGGTTTTTAGAATATCTTTTGGGATATGGGAAATTAAAATAATTTCATTCGTGTCAGTTTTAAGCCAAGTTGAAGTTTTAATATTTAGAACTTTTTCAGAGTTTATATTTGTTAAGTAATAATACATCAAAACTGCGTGATTATGGCGGACTGCTTTGGTCACTTGGGGGTGTGCCGGAATTATCATACTTGGTTTGATTAATTTTCTTTTTATATTTCGATTTATTTGGTAATTTTTCTACCTCTGTTTTTCTCTTCATAATGTTTATCATCTACTTGAGTGATCTCTCCTGTTTTCTTAAAGGGATTGGTTGTTTTAGATTTAACTAGTGGTGCTTGCCTATATCTAGTATCTATTTCGTAATCTTCACGTTTTTCGTTTAATTTCTCTATTTTGTTACTTTTATTAGTTTGTGTGTTATAAGCAGGTGTTCCTGCATAAATGAAAATATCGGCTGGGGTTCTTCCAGTCGTATTGTGCTTGGTCTTATGATTATAAATGTAAAGGATTGTTTCAAAACTAGTTAATTTGTTTTCAGGGTTTGATTCGGTATTAATTATTCTTAATTTTTCATTAATAGTTTTATGAAATCTCTCAACATCAGAAATTCCATTTTTACTTGTTGTGATTTCTATTTTTACGCCTTCTGTTTGTAACCAAATCTGTAAAGCTGCGCACATAAATGCTGAATTTTTATCTGCTTTGATTTCTATTGGTTTACCCATATTGGTAAAAACTGAAAGTATTGCTCGTTTAGCTTCGAGCCAATCTCTGGATTGTATTTCAGTTAAAGAGGCGAACTTTGAATAAATCTCGATGCACGAAAGAAATTGTTTATTATTGACCATATAAATATTTATCTCTTGGATTATCTCTTGGATTAAAGACATATTTATCTCTTGGATTAAAGACTTCAGGAGTTGTTTCGAATTTCAATTTTGTTTTTGCTACATTGCAAACATCACATTCGTTTATGATGTTTTGAATTAATTTTTGATTATCGGGGTAATGGAAGTTTTCTTTGAAAAGGGCAATGGTTTTTTCAATACCAAGATGTAAAAATTCTTTGTGTTTTTGAAGTATAATTTCTTTAAATTGAGTATATGTGTGAATATTGGTAAGTTTTGAAGTAGACCTCATTAATACAATTACTGACTTTTTAATACATTTTGAAAAGTAAGTTTTTATATCAAAAATTTCTTTTGCTTCAATGCTAATGTTTCTAGTTTTGTTACGTTATTATTTACATATACTGTTTGTGTATAGTCCAGTAATGTATTTGAGATTGATATATCGTTTATTTGAATGGTGCAGTTAAAAGCTTTAATTAAATTATCTCCCTTTATTATTATTTCTTGAATTTTGCAATTCTGGTTGAGTGTGGTTTTTGGCAATTTCCATGTTAATATTATATTAACAAAAACACAAAGAATATTATTTGGGCAAACAATATTTACGTAGGCGTTTTGGAATGTAGTAAAGTCTTCATCATTGTTGAAATAAATTACAGTGTTTTTAGTGCAAATGTATTCTTTGATAAGCTCTTTTTGCATAATCGAAAGTCATTTCTTTATAAGTTATGTTTATTATTGTCTTATGGAAATATTTTGTTACCTTTATTACATTTGTGTGACCCTTAGTGAATTCTATCTGATGGGTAAAGTAATTAATGGGTCTTTCTGTAATGGGTATATAATTTTGACTTTTTAATACATTTTGAAAAGTAAGTTTTTATATCAAAAATTTTCTTTTGCTTCAATATATGCTAATGTTTCTAGTTTTGTTACGTTATTATTTACATATACTGTTTGTGTATAGTCCAGTAATGTATTTGAGATTGATATATCGTTTATTTGAATGGTGCAGTTAAAAGCTTTAATTAAATTATCTCCCTCTATTATTATTTCTTGAATTTTGCAATTCTGGTTGAGTGTGGTTTTTGGCAATTTCCATGTTAATATTATATTAGTCGACATAACTAATTTCTGTATTTTTATGGGTTTTCGTGTATCTACATTCTGTATTTACTTGGTTTAGAATACCTGTTATGCATTTGTCAGATAATAATTTTTTTGAAGATACTAATAAAGTTTTACTGTCTTGAACATAATATTTATCATTTATATTTTCAATCAATATATTTTTATTGCTATCGGGGTACCGTATTATTGTAAAAATTGGGGTTTTTAGAATATCTTTTGGGATATGGGAAATTAAAATAATTTCATTCGTGTCAGTTTTAAGCCAAATTGAAGTTTTAATATTTAGAACTTTTTCAGAGTTTATATTTGTTAAGTAATAATACATCAAAACTGCGTGATTATGGCGGACTGCTTTGGTCACTTGGGGGTGTGCCGGAATTATCATATTTGGTTTGATTAATTTTCTTTTTCTTTTTATATTTCGATTTATAGTGGGTAATTTTTCTACCTCTGTTTTTCTCTTCATAATGTTTATCATCTACTTGAGTGATCTCTCCTGTTTTCTTAAAGGGATTGGTTGTTTTAGATTTAACTAGTGGTGCTTGCCTATATCTAGTATCTATTTCGTAATCTTCACGTTTTTCGTTTAATTTCTCTACTTTGTTACTTTTATTAGTTTGTGTGTTATAAGCAGGTGTTCCTGCATAAATGAAAATATCGGCTGGGGTTCTTCCAGTCGTATTGTGCTTGGTCTTATGATTATAAATGTAAAGGATTGTTTCAAAACTAGTTAATTTGTTTTCAGGGTTTGATTCGGTATTAATTATTCTTAATTTTTCATTAATAGTTTTATGAAATCTCTCAACATCAGAAATTCCATTTTTACTTGTTGTGATTTCTATTTTTACGCCTTCTGTTTGTAACCAAAGCTGTAAAGCTGCGCACATAAATGCTGAATTTTTATCTGCTTTGATTTCTATTGGTTTACCCATATTGGTAAAAACTGAGAGTATTGCTCGTTTAGCTTCGAGCCAATCTCTGGATTGTATTTCAGTTAGAGAGGCGAACTTTGAATAAATATCGATGCACGATAGAAATTGTTTATTATTGACCATATAAATATTTATCTCTTGGATTATCTCTTGGATTAAAGACATATTTATCTCTTGGATTAAAGACTTCAGGAGTTGTTTCGAATTTTAATTTTGTATCTCTATGCTCAGTTTTTGCTACATTGCAAACATCACATTCGTTTATGATGTTTAGGCCATGGATTTTAAAAAAATTCATGGTCTACTGTGTTTGTCGGAACGAGTTTGTGCGTAACAGGCAGAAGGAGGCATCTCCGACCCCATAAACTATATATATTCTGAATCAGTATCAACAGCCGAGTCGATTGATGTCTGTCTGTCTGTCCGTCTGTCCGTCTGTCCGTCTGTATGAACGCCTGGATCTCAGCAACTAAAAGAGCTAGAGCAATAAAATTTTGTGACAACATTCGTGTATATCCGGGTGTCTCAAAGTTTTTTTGAAATTTGGCCACGCCCCTTCCCGCCTCTGTAAATCAGTAATAACAGTTTAATATACACAATATACACCCAACAACAAAAGTTGTACATCTCACATGACAAATACCTTGCCACGGGTGTTTTCTGAAAATTTCATAGAAATCGGACTAAAAATAAGTGAGATATGATCCGAATTAAACTCAATTTGAACGTATACTTATGCGCATATTAAGACCTAATTTACGCATCATACCGAAGTTCGAATTGTCGGACACACAGCATTTTACAAAACTTTTTATTTGCATAGAATGGTAACGTAATTAGCTCAGAATGCAACTTTGCCGATCAATCAATAAATGAGGCGGTGGCTTAGTGGTTAGAGTGGCGGACAGCGGTCCTGCGTGTGTGAGTTCGAATCCCATGTGCGGCCGGCTGGTGAAACTTTTTATTTTTATTACTTTTTTTTTGGTTATTTTTTTATTCTTATAAGCTTAAATGAAAACTACAGTTATTTAATTAAATATCAATAAAAATAGTTTTCAAAAATTAAATCTCATGTTTTATTTTGCAATATTTAAGACAATCAATAAGTTACGAATGTTAGAGCGGGACGCCGATACATGCATGTCTGCATTTGCCATTTACGTTTCGTCGTCCCGCTCTAACACACATAAATTGCCGTATTCGGCACACACACGCAACTGTCAGATTTGTGCAACATTCGGCAAAGTTTATAAAAGTGTTCTAATTAAATATGTTGCGTACCAAAAAATTTAAAAGGTATTGTTTGTTAAAATTATTTAATAGAAAACTAAGAAAAAAAGGAAAACATATCCGACATTGATCGAGGCAGGATTCGAACTCGAACACCGTCAACATCATTGGCCTTCTAATCCGGCACACACTCCATTAAGCTACTATACAACTTTTGCGGCCGCCACTACTGTTTGGTAAAAGCAAAAATGCATACATAAACTTATTGCTATTTTGCCCTACCTAATGCTTATAATTCTTGTCTATTCGGTTTTGCATTGTTTATGCGTTCTTCTTCTTCTATCCGTCAATTAAATTTGTGCGTGTCGTTCGAATAGAATAATAAGAATATAAAGTTTATATTTTTAAATGCTTAATAATAATCCAAATAATGCAAAATTTTCTTTATAAATAACGGAAAATAAATATTACACGGTATACTTTAATAATCCATGGCCTTCTACAGTCAGCACCTGACTGTAGCGTTCGACTGGTTTGAATTAATTTTTGATTATCGGGGTAATGGAAGTTTTCTTTGAAAAGGGCAATGGTTTTTTCAATACCAGGATGTAAAAATTCTTTGTGTTTTTGAAGTATAATTTCTTTAAATTGAGTATATGTGTGAATATTGGTTAGTTTTGAAGTAGACCTCATTACTACTGTGTGAATATTGGTAAGTTTTGAAATAAATAAATAATATTCTTTGTGTTTTTGAAGTATAATTTCTTTAAATTGAGTATATGTGTGAATATTGGTAAGTTTTGAAGTAGACCTCATTAATACAATTACTGACTTTTTAATACATTTTGAAAAGTAAGTTTTTATATCAAAAATTTCTTTTGCTTCAATATATGCTAATGTTTCTAGTTTTGTTACGTTATTATTTACATATACTGTTTGTGTATAGTCCAGTAATGTATTTGAGATTGATATATCTCCCTTTATTATTATTTCTTGAATTTTGCAATTCTGGTTGAGTGTGGTTTTTGGCAATTTCCATGTTAATATTATATTAGGTTCGACATAACTAATTTCTGTATTTTTATGGGTTTTCGTGTATCTACATTCTGTATTTACTTGGTTTAGAATACCTGTTATGCATTTGTCAGAAAATAATTTTTTTGAAGATACTAAGAAAGTTTTACTATCTTGAACATAATATTTATCATTTATATTTTCAATCAATATATTTTTTATTGCTATCGGGGTACCGTATTATTGTAAAAATTGGGGTTTTTAGAATATCTTTTGGGATATGGGAAATTAAAATAATTTCTTTCCTGTCAGTTTTAAGCCAAGTTGAAGTTTTAATATTTAGAACTTTTTCAGAGTTTATATTTGTTAAGTAATAATACATCAAAACTGCGTGTTTATGGCGGACTGCTTTGGTCACTTGGGGGGGTGCCGGAATTATCATATTTGGTTTGATTAATTTTCTTTTTCTTTTTATATTTCGATTTATAGTGGGTAATTTTTCTACCTCTGTTTTTCTCTTCATAATGTTTATCATCTACTTGAGTGATCTCTAGTATCTATTTCGTAATCTTCGTTTAATTTCTGTATTTTGTTACTTTTATTAGTTTGTGTGTTATAAGCAGGTGTTCCTGCATAAATGAAAATATCGGCTGGGGTTCTTCCAGTCGTATTGTGCTTGGTCTTATGATTATAAATATAAAGGATTGTTTCAAAACTAGTTAATTTGTTTTCAGGGTTTGATTCGGTATTAATTATTCTTAATTTTTCATTAATAGTTTTATGAAATCTCTCAACATCAGAAATTCCATTTTTACTTGTTGTGATTTCTATTTTTACGCCTTCTGTTTGTAACCAAAGCTGTAAAGCTGCGCACATAAATGCTGAATTTTTATCTGCTTTGATTTCTATTGGTTTACCCATATTGGTAAAAACTGAGAGTATTGCTCGTTTAGCTCCGAGCCAATCTCGGGATTGTATTTCAGTTAAAGAGGCGAACTTTGAATAAATATCGATGCACGATAGAAATTGTTTATTATTGACCATATAAATATTTATCTCTTGGATTATCTCTTGGATTAAATACATATTTATCTCTTGGATTAAAGACTTCAGGAGTTGTTTCGAATTTTAATTTTGTATCTCTATGCTCAGTTTTTGCTACATTGCAAACATCACATTCGTTTATGATGTTTTGAATTAATTTTTGATTATCGGGGTAATGGAAGTTTTCTTTGAAAAGGGCAATGGTTTTTTCAATACCAGGATGTAAAAATTCTTTGTGTTTTTGAAGTATAATTTCTTTAAATTGAGTATATGTGTGAATATTGGTTAGTTTTGAAGTAGACCTCATTACTACTGTGTGAATATTGGTAAGTTTTAAGTATTTTTTAATGAAATCTATTCCTATTATTCCATCACACAGTATGGGAAAATTTTTATCTACTAAATGAAAGTCGTGTGGGATGATGTATTTACCTGTCTGTATCTCAATAAAAGTATGTCCTTGAGACTTGTCTGTTGGCTTATGCCTTGAATATTTATTTTGTTAGTTATTTGAATATTAGAAAAGAGTCAGAGTTTTCTTTGAGAATAGAGATATCAGCACCTGTATCAAGAAGGAAAACAAGCTTTACACCTGTTTCGACATGAATGAATGTGGTAAAAATATTGAGATTAAAATTGATGGCGTATACTCTGATCTTCTACTAAAGGCTGTTGCGAGTTTCCCTGATCTTGGGTTACTCGTACATTGGCATTATTTCCGTTATTATTATTCTGGTTGTTGTTACGGCCTCTGTTTCCATTATTACGGCCTCTATTGTTGCCATTATAGCGGTTATTATTTCCATTATTGCGGTTTTGACAACCGTTATTCTGGTAACCGTTATTTTGGTTACCGTTATTATAGTTGCCTTTATAACCATTGTTATTGAAGCCTCTAACTCGGTTACCACCTTTATTGGCATTGCAGTATCCTCTGTTAGATCTGTTACCTCTAAAGTACATCACTTTATTGATGTCACCGGTAACTCTTGCACTCGTTCTTATGTAAGCGCTTATCGCTGCATCCATAGTGGTGCTAGTCCCTGCTTCCAGTGCTGTTTTGATACTTTCGTGCTCAGCACGATTTATCATGGTGTCAATTGCCTCTTTAGTACTTAGACTAGTGGCATATTCTAGAGATATACCCTCATCGATAAAGGAATCTTCTAAAAGCTTTCTCAGTCTTTCAACTTCAGCGGTAAATTGCGTTGCAGTTTGATAGCTTTGCTTTGACATTACCGGATGTCTCACCGACAACTACTTTCTGCAATTTGTTTATAATTGCTGGAATTGTCGTTTCATCTTCAACTGAGTTCGAAATTGTGCCAACTATTTTTGATTTAATGACCTCAACTGCAATGTCTTCATATGGTCCCTTAGCTAAGTCAATCAATTTGATTGCCTTAATAAATCGTTGTAAATGGATCTTTTGTCCATCAAATTCAATTTGTCCAGTAGTTCCGAAACTTTAGCACACTGTTTACTGTATAAATTCTTTCTATTCTGTTGTATCAGTTCTCTGAAACTATTGTAACTATTTACCAATATTTGGATATTTTTATTTATCGTTACAGCTTGTATTGATCTATTTTGCATTAAGCATTTATAAGATTTCTTGAAATTTTCTTTTGATTCTTTTATCTGATCAATAGGCTTTTCCCAGTCCTTGCTGTGGAGCTAGTTTCTACTAAGTTTTCGAAATCATATATAGACATTTGAATATTACTTCTAACGTTCAATGCTTTATTCTTAAAATCGGGGTCATATTCATAAACTTTATCTATAGCGCGCTGTGTTTAAACTACACTCATGGTTGGCTATTGCTATATATTTTTGTATTCCTATCTTGATAAAGTCAATACTACGTTTTTATATTTAGAATTTTTTTTTTCAACTTTTATATTTTCATATCATATCTTATCATATCAATCATAATTGAGTTCCCTCACATATTCCATAAATATTATCTAAACCGTTAGCAGTGCTACGGTATTTTTTTCTGAGACACTTGTTATGTACTTTGTATATTTTTATTAATGCATTGGATACCATAATAAGAGCAATTACAATTAGTAGTATGGTTATCCAGAACAAGTCTGCATTTTGGACTTCCACTTTATTCATAACATTTGCTGTGGAGTCAACAGTTTTAGTGTCTATCACACCCATTTTGGGTATACTAATTTTATAGTTTTGTAAAAAATCTTCTCTATTTTTATATATGTTTTCAGTTTTTCTTATTTTATTTGTCTCTATGGACATCTATATTGGGAATTATTTCTTTCTTAAATTTTGTCAATGTTAGTTAGTAGAGAGGAAAAAATTGTGTTTTACATTATTGCCTGCCTGATTCTAGTTATGGCCTCACGGGCCATATTGGGTTAACAGGGCATAGTAGTATATGCTCCATTTTACAATATTTCTTACAAAATTTTTTTCTTATATATATTTATATTTATGGTTAGTTAGTTGCTGCTGCTGATGTTCATCTGGTGCCAGCTGGGCGTCGCCGGGGGTGGCACGCTGACACTCCCTTGCTGCTGTCTATTTCTCGGCTGCTGATGAGCTCCCTCGCTGCTCACAAGTCCCCAGGCAGTGAGGACTCCAGACTCCTCCGCAGTCCGGTGGGCAGGTCTTTTGTGGCTTCGTAAGTGCCGGTGCTGGTGCTGGATATGCTATTTTTTTTTTAACTTCATTAATTACTGTTATATTGTTAATATTTTCTGAGTGAGTTTTATCGAGGTTCTGGGTTTTTAATTGTTGCTGATATTCCAGCAAGTAGTCTAGCTGTGCGTGTAGCTTTACGGCTTTCGACCAAACCGGTGGCGTTTGCTGACCGTATATTAGCCACCTTACGTGGGCTATACGTTTATTCAGCTTTGTTTTTCAATAGGGCCAAAGCTAACCGTGTAAGCTGGGACGTCTATAGGGACGCCCTAACTAATTATAATAAAAACATTAGACGTGCCAAACGCGACACGTGGTGCTGCTACTGCGGTAGCATTGAATCGCTACCGGAGGCAGCGAGACTGCACAAAGTATTAGCTAAGGCCCTTTCACCCAAGATCGCAGGGAAGCACTTGATCTTCTGCTTTAAGTCCACTTCCCAGGTTCGGTGGCGAACCCAGATCTATCTAGTCAAGATGACGTCACCACGTCACCGGACTCACGTGGCTCCAGTTTATCGGGAACCATCTTCGACCCTGAAAAGGTTAAATGGGCTGTAGATTCCTTCGCTCCCTTCAAAGCCCCAGGGGGCGATCAAATTTTCCCAGCCCTTCTACAAAACAGCCTGGATCATATTCTCGATCCGCTGGTCGGCCTGTTTAGAGCTAGTCTTACTTGGGGATACATACCCGTCTCTTGGAGGAGAGTCAATGTGGTATTCATTCCCAAACAAGGGAATCGTCCCCAGGACCAGCCTAAATCTTATCCGCCGATCAGTCTCACCTCCTTCCTGCTTAAGACAGCGGAGTATATAGCCGGAAGGTCGACGGAGGTCGCCCTCCACAAATTAGTAGGTAAAATCGAAGAAGCCCTCGCATCCAAGAACATTGCTTTGTGCTCTTTTCTTGATATAGAGGGTGCTTTCGATAATACCGCGCAGAAATATTGCCCGTCCCCTAATCCGGTGGATTGAGGCTATGCTCAAACACCGGATCATTTCCTCTACCTTGGACACCACGACTGCCTTTATCAGTGCGGTTAAAGGATGTCCCCAGGGAGGGGTCTTATCCCCCTACTCTGGTCTTTAGTAGTTGATGAACTACTAAGCATTCTCGCAGACCAGGGCGTGCAAGCAATCGGCTACGCGGACGACCTGGCTCTAATAGTGAACGGGAAATTTGCCACGCTGCAATTGTGTGGTGGCCAAAGGTGACGCAGGTCACTGCCATCAACAAATGCAATAAATTGCATAGGCTACTTTGCCTTTCTCTGACGGGTGCACTTCGCACCTGTCCCACAGCAGCAATGGAGTCAATCCTCAACTTGACTCCGCTGTATATCACAATAAAAGAAGTCGCTGCAATGAGTCTTCTTAGAATCAAGCTCCAATCTGGGCTTCTAGCTACCGAATCAGGGCATGCTAGACTTATCAAAGATATTCCTGGCTTAGATATCTGCACTAGATCAGATTCTATGACCAAGGAATTCCTTTTTAGTGCAAAATTCAGGACTCTCATCCCAGACCGGAAAGACTGGGATGCTGGCAACCCCATCAGCGACCCTCACGGCATACACTGGTATACCGACGGGTCTAAAAATGATCAGGGGGTTTGGTGCCGGGATACATGGTCCCAACTCCAAAACCTCGATTGCCATGGGCAAGTGGCCCACGGTCTTTAAATCCGAGGCTCATGCCATTGAGTTCTGCTGCCGTCTTATCCTTGAGAAGGGGATGAGAGGAGCGAACATTTAAATCTTCTCGGACAGCCAAGCTGCCATACTAGCTCTCTCCTCAAAGAGAGTAAGTTCACGTATGGTGGCTGACTGCTTGAACTGCCTCCAGAGGCTGTCCAACAGAAACCAAGTTACCCTCCTTTGGGTACCTGGACACTCTGGGTTCCAGGGCAACGAGCTAGCGGATGAACTAGCGAGGGCGGGGTCATCAGCCCCTATGCTTTGCCCCGAACCCTTCTGCGGCGTGGGGTGGTCAACCATCTCATCCCTTGTGAAAACTTGGGCAGATAGGTTGACCGAACGCTATTGGTTCTTCCAACCAGGGATGAGGCAGGCTAGAGAGCTTACAAATCCCTGGGTTAAACGAACAGACTCACTCTCCAGGAGAGATCTCTATCTCCTTGTTGGCTACCTCAGTGGCCACCATCTGGTGAACTATCACCTAACAAAAATGCGTCTATCCTCTGATGCAGAGGCTCTGTAAAGAGGACGACGAAACTACCAAACACATACTGTGTGACTGTCCAGCCCTGGTTTGGAGTAGGAGGAAACATTTGCACGTGGAAATCGCAGTTCCCGAGCAAATTGTCCGTTCCTCGACGAAAGACCTGCTTGGCTTCATCAGGGAAGCAGAGCGGCTTTTGTCAAGATAGGGAGAGCATTATAGGCACAAAAGATCAGGCCAGGTTTCATACGCAACGGACCCCAACAAGAAAGAAAAGCAGAACAAGTTCAAACGATCATTTGATGGCGATTTTTTGGACACAATAGTCGCACAAAAACCTAGTATTCATGGAAAGCAAAACGTTTGATGAGTTTTATTTTGTTATTCCTCCCACCGTTGACAACCAAATATATCAAAACGTGGAAGTATTAGCCCATGTTGGTAAAACTTTTCGACCCACAGGGTAGTTTCTTCCTTTGCTTGTAGTAAGCTAAAATGTCTGGCGTAACTGTGGCTATTAAGATCTGCATTGATGACTGCTCGCCGAACGATCTTCCAAAATGGCGTGACTTTGGTAGAAGCAGTAAACCACCCAAAGACACGACTTGACGGTTGCCTACTCCACAAACAGAAACTAATTGTATCGGGTTTGATGTTTCCTCAACGTGCTTATGTGCAGCAACGCACGTTCGATCAAACACAAGAACATATTTCATGCCATCTCTTTACAGCAAAGTCGCGGTTGTGCCTGTGAAGATAAATATCCTTACCCTCTGACTTGAGTTATGTGAGCTGTACTTCTTACAGAACTTATTGCAGCCTGCCTTCCTCACTGCTCTGAATCATATAATCATCTGTTGGACAGATTCGACGATTGTACTGGCCTGGCATAGTTACCCCGTACATGGACAAACCTTTCGTATAGACTGAGGCTAAAGATTGGGTCTTCACCTGCTTCTCTCACACACACTGCTCAAATTCTGGAAGACAATCCCCATGATTTGACAAGTCGGGCATGGCCTCCAAGAATAGCATCCAGTGACTTATGGTGTGGCATGGGCCAAATGGCTAAGGGACACCTAAAACCAATGGAGGATTCAAATCAGTCACTGCTGGACAAAATTCGGAACAACGATCCATCAAAGCACATATTAAGTCACTAATATGACTCAAATATCGATCTTCTGGAACGATTTTTCCGACTTGGGACGAAAGCATTGCGAGTTTAGCCTATACCATGTTTAGTACAAGGTCTATGAAAGCTCATCAACCTTTTTCAGGTCAATCGGGTGCTTTGTGAAACAAACAATACTCAACACCTATCAAAAGAACTCAGCGCTTGCATTACTCGATTGAGTACGAATGTTCTTCGACAGAAACCTATTCATCCAGCCTCTTACCACCCGAATCCTCTTTACACAGCAACGGAATCCTGCAGATACGGTCGAATTCACCGCCATCGATTTGAACCATGATGAGCGTCATCCAATTCTCCTACCGTATCGCAGCTAAATCATAGTTCATTAGTTCGTTTCTCGCATCGTATTGCACTCTCACGGACGAATCAACTCTTGTTCGACTTATAAGGTCCAAATATTGGATTCAAAACTTCTGAATTAGTAAAGGGTATACCACCTCGTAAGGTTCAAGGCTATCCAATAAAAAGAGAATTCAATCTCAGCTATAATACGACCATTCATCGGACCAATTTTTTCTAGACCGTTTACCTATACAGGTATTGA